>CM042179.1:21719405-21721905 GCA_023376005.1 Doryteuthis pealeii
TATTGAAGAAAAACTATACATAAAAAGGAGTTAAATTACCCCCACACAAACACACACACACACACAAATAGATTTATTTTATTAATACATAAAAGTGATACTTTCTTAAAACAAATTATTTTAAATTTTCAAATCCAAAAAATCTTAACTATTCTAGTAATGTTATCACTAACTACAAGTTACCAGACAAATTGTATATATATTTTTTTTTTAAATAAGTAAAATAAACCATTTACCATTTATCTACTTTACAAAGATAACCATGCTGGTAGCAACATATTATCTTAGCCACTATTAGCATTCTTTCTAGGTCAGTACTTGAACCCAGGACTTCAAATATTGAAGTAAAAGGCAAGAGGATTCCCACCCCTGCTCTACAAGGGTGGGAGACTGTCTTGTGCTTTACTGAGCAAATCGTGGTAATAAAGTCAGCAGAGTGGCCAGTTGTCAGTATCAGCCAGACAGTGAGGGAGTCTATCCCCTTTTTACTAGCACTAGACCAAGGAGATTGCTTTTGTGTTTGAGGTAGAGCACCACACCTACCATCTCACCATAGATCCAAGCTGTACTACTCATGCGCTGAGTTGGTGAGGGCTGGTATTGAACCTGGAACCTTGTGTGGTTCCTAGGCAGATGCTCTACTGACCAAGCTAAATGGTTGTTCTGTTTTACGGCATCTCAACACTTTTCGGGTCATTTAATGCAGAATCAAGTCATTTCCATATATATATTTACCAACCCCTCCGCACGAGCAGGATGTGACACAAGTTCAATTTCTTAAGCGGAGTTTAACAGGTTTGAATTCAGAGTTTTCCTTCTCCTAAACTGGTTACCTAGTCAAGGTTAAAGAGCCCAGTCTGCCCTGCTATTTACCCATAGCTGGTGGGAGAGTAGGATTCATACCTTTCCCAAGGGTATTAGCGCCATGTGAAATTCAAACAGCTTCGTCCAGGAATTGAACTCGGTTCGACGAGTCCACTTCCAATGACTAACCATTAGACCACGCGCATCCATTAAAAAAAAGTCATTTTGATATATGGTTTCTTACAGTATCTGCTATTGCTTAAATGGTCATCCATCTAAGTATTAAACAAACTCAGTGTTGCTTAACTTCGGTGATCTAACAGAAACCGATGCTTTCAACATGACTTGACCGAAAGCTCTGGACCAAGCTAAACCGGCTATGAATTGTAGTAATAATAGTAAATAAAGCTTCTTAAAAAACAGTTATATTGATATCTAATATCTATATTGATTTCCATATTTTACTCACATTGATATCCAATTAGGATTTTGTTTTTTTTACATAATTCTAATTATAATGGAGATTTGGTGTCTACCTGTCTGTAACTGAAACTACGGCACTGCTTACGTCACAATACCCTCAGGAATTGTGTAAGTTTATCAATAAATATCTAGAGTCAAAATGCTTAATACATAGAATAAATCTTATCTATTAACAATGTTTCTATGAAAATGAGTTAGATTTGACTCAAAACCACCCACGTTATTAGTGCATTTAAAATCCTGCAATGTGTCACATAAGGTTTACATAATATATGGTGAGGTTAATTTGCATACTGGTTTCAACAAAACTGTGTTTAATAAACTAGCAACAGAAAACACCTTCCGGGCGTCATAAAAATTAATTTTTGAAAGACATTGCCTGAGAGGGTGGGAGTTAAAAATTCAATGTCAGAGGGTTTGTCATAAGTAAGCAAAATCCTTATTTATTAAAGGAGTAAAAAAAAAAAAAAAAAAAAAAAAAACAATTTGAAATAAAAACTGAGCCCCGTCCCTCTCAAAATGTGTGCATGTAATAATCAAACAATTATTTTGAATATTTTTCACATAAATTTTACACAAAATTGTAGGTATTTATTTATTTGTAAACTTTTTAGTTAACTTCTTGTTACTGTAAAAAAAAATTAAAAAATAAAAAATAAAAAAAAGGGGAAGAGAGTAAAAAAACAATTTTTAAAATTGCTTACTCAAATTTTGGGTGTATATAGCATAAGAATATTGTGACTTAAGCTGTGACGTAGTTTTTGTTACAGACAGAAATACAGACAATCTCCATTACTAATAGATAATAACTTGGTGTTATTGATCTCTAATATTGTTTTTTTGTTTTCTACAATGAATTAAAATCAGTCCTATGAATAATTTTATATAGAAATCAATTAAAATATAATTAGAATAAGTAATTCTTTTTTTATATGCGTTCTTATTTAGTCTTTCTAATCTAATATATTTCTTTGCGTTAAAACTTAAATACTTTCATCCAGGAGCGCATATTCTTGCTAGTTTATTCTAATGTTTGTAGATGTTGTCATTTAAGTGTCCTAGATGATAATCTATTCTAATTTAATGTACTATTGTTTATTAAAGGATCGAAAAGATGACACCCCCCCACAAAGAAATCAATCAATCTTATTGAGTCTTAATCTAATTAATATATACTATTTGTTTTTCAAACATGCAATCTTTAACTATTTGC
>CM042179.1:21731905-21779405 GCA_023376005.1 Doryteuthis pealeii
ACGACTGCTAGAATAAAACCCCTTTGTACTAGACAAACCGAAAGAAAAAAATTATAGCAATTGCCGCTTGATGATAGATTTGTTCTATATAAGTACTATACTATATATCACCATTTGAAGTTTTTTTTTGTTTTTGTTTTTCATTAACAGTTATAAGGTTGTAAAGTGAAACTATACCGTTTTTTCCCCTACCCACTCACGTGTGTGTGTGTGTCGATGTCCCACAATAAATTCGACCTTTTGTCACATTGTCCTCGCGGAAAGACACCTACACCACTCGTATGTAGATAGCAAACGGTTTTATTTTTTTCTATGAACGATAAACTTTAAAACCAGGTAATTTTCCACGAGTAGAGATGGCTGGCTTACATTTTGCGTATGATTGACAGACAAAATAGATTTTCAATATTAAAATAATTGTTTTTTTTTTAATTCTTAAAACATTAAAAATAAAATCGATGTTACTCGGAGAAAGCATCCCTTTTCCATGATCAAATTCATTAGTAGTCGCTGTCATTCTACATATAATTTCAGTTTTATTAATTTTTAAAAGTTTATAAAAATGTTTTAATATTTTGAATGATTGAACTGAGATTAGGTTAGTTAATTACAAAGATCGTACAAAAACAAACCACAAAAATCTTAGCTGCCCCATCTTGCATAAATTTAATCAAAAATTTTAAACGGACATATCTAAATAAAAAAAAATTAAATTTATTTTAACATGTATTTTGGAGTGTAATAAAAATGCAAGCTGAAAAATGCAAGCTGAAAAATAAACATTTTTTAGGGTAGTGTGTAAGATGAAGATACGGTGATACGCCCTCTTAAAATTCAGTAAAATTTATTTTAAAAACTAATTAATTAAAAAAGTAAAGGCAACTTAATTTCAATCAGTAAGAGTCAAGAATTAAAAGTTTGAAAGCATTCAACAATACAAACAATTCCTTTAGAATGAAAACAAAATCCAAGGAAAAAAGGGGTTTATTTTAGTTTTAAAATGGTATGTTTAAAAAAAAAAAAAAACCCTTGATGGGAAGGTCTCAAACACCAAAATTACGTTTAGCTTAAAAGTAGAAACTTTAGTTTTACATTGCCTCTAGCATTTGATTGATTGATTTTATGATTCAATTTCATGATCTATATAAAATGTCTTTTGCTCGAGCGAGAAAACATTGCTATCCGAAGTTAGTAAAGAGTTTGTAAAAGAAAAAAAAAAAAAAAGGACAGATAGAACACTTGACCTGCTGACCTCTAGTATCTACTTTTTGTCTATCCATGCTACTCATCACAAAAAAAAATACCTTTTATTATAATCGAGAATTGTAATTTAAAAACGAAATTATTTCAAATGGACTGATACAATCAATTTACTTACGAACAAAACAAAATCAAGAAAGATGTAGCCAAAACCTTATTGATCCCTGACAGAAAGAACGGTTTGTTCCAAAAATCAAAGTTACATAACCGGAAATTTGTTACGTAAGATTCTTCCCCGAATATATATTAGCAAGTTAATTTCCCCACGCTGAACCTTACCAGATTTAACAGGTCAGAATAAAACAAAACAAAAAAAACTTTAGGTTATTTTTTAAACAAGGGAATGAGCGAGTAACAGAAACCACGCTGTCAAGTATCGTTTTTCTGTCTTTAATCGAAAAGTCGACCCGTAAACCCATTGGGTTCCCGGTGTAATAGCGATCGGGTGCATAAGTGATGCTTCTATTTAGGAAGGCGTGAAGGATTCTAATTAGCATTTCGTCTTCAATTATATCGGTCATATCGATAATTTGGATAATTGACAAATGATATTACAAAATTATTCATTTGCAAACTGAACTGGAAACTGCTTAGTTTAAAGTATTTTAAGTGTATTCTAATAAATAAAAAAATCTCGCTCGTTTTTGCTGGGTTATGGCTACATAACTATACACTCAGAAATTTTACAGGCAGTTGTTAAACACGTGGGTAACTTTAACTTTATGCACTTCTTTCGCAGATGATTTTTTTTATTGCAGGGGGTAACTTAGGGGGCAATAACTCTTCTCTTACAAAATGAATTTAATAAATTTGCAAATTTAATATATTTTCATGATTAAATAAAATCCGAGAAAAGGCAACGAGCGAGTCAAAATTTGCAGTTTAGACCCACCAGGTGACATTGAAAGTACTTCTGTAAAAAATCGTATAGGCATTTATTTTAAGAACTCCAATAAACTCTAAAACTATTAACAATTCAGACGTAAAGGAATTATATTTATTTTTTAGGTGACTTATCGATCTCTACTTAAGTGACGTTAGTTATCGTTTTTACGTTCTTTCTTTTGGAGAACGTAGTTATCGATCCTCAGGTAAAAAATTTAAGTCCTGTGAAGCATCACATGATTACGATCAAACTTTAATGATCGGTTTAAATTTGAAAGGATGAAAACAAACAAAAACAACATAAAATATTAATTTAACATGAGCCAATGAAAATGATCATTTATTGAATTATGTGGTGTTTTGTTTTGTTTATGAACCAACAGTCAACATAGACACATTTTTTATCGATAATGATAAGAGTATCCAACCAAACAATATTAATAAGTTTCTGATAAATATGATTATTGAGAAGAGGTAGAAAAATATCTTAGCAACATTTTATCCCACGAAACAAGGCTTTAAGATTTTCTCTTGGGATATATTTAAAAACTAAATCAGGACATAAAAGTAATAGTTTTATTCTACGTCACGATTACAGACTATTCGCTACCTACACAAAAATAAATTCAAAAATTAAATATTAAAAAAAAAACTAAGTCATTGCTCTGCTACAACTATCAAATGTTAACAACATTGTTTACATTGTGATCTGAATGTTCCAAGTTTCAGGATGTCAAAAATTAAAATATATAAATGATACTCAACTCAATTTAGAAAATAATTGTCAATATAGCAGTTTCGCCCTGGTAACTAGTCAACCTTACCTACTTATTTCCCTTCATTCAACTCCTGTAAATTACAAAGCTATTATCTTTATTCTGATAATTTCAATTTTGATATTTTTAATTAATAAAAAAAATTTAAAAAACTTTTTTTAGGAGTATAGATAGATTGTTAAATATAATTTAATAAAGCACATTACATAGGCACGCAATATGCATTGCCTACTAAAAATGTTTAAAAAATGTAAAAAAACAAAAAAACAAAAAAAACATTAAAATTTTTTAGATATTTTTTATTTTCTAAAAATCAAAATCATACAAGTTATCTTTGATATTACAATGAAACCGTAATGTTATGTAAACAAATAAGTTCATATACAAGTTAGTTACATAAGACAAGTAAAAATATATTTTCTTGTGCAGATTAATATTAGTTCGATCGATATTTTAAACGAACTACTTACAAAAGTATACAGTTTATATACACAATTCAAAAAGGTAAATCGAATAAATAAATAAATAACAAAGCTTATGTAGTAAGAACATTCTTAACATTTTCGAAAAAAATTCCAACTTATTTTGGTAAGTACAATCACCTTGATTGACCCGGTATGTGGGCATATCAGCTTGACCTCTAGAACAAATTTCCCAAATAGGGTTCGTCGTAAATGATAAAGATTGCTTTTTTACTTTTTTTTTTTTTAAATCAACAATAAACTATAAACTGTTATAATTATTTTGAAGTTTGTTTATTCCACAGTTAAGTGACACGCATCCAAGAATTAGGACATCTTTACTTTCTAGCCCATAAATAAATAAATAAAACCCTCTGGTCCTGCCTATTTAAGGAGTGCCCAAACAAGACACTGTGATAGGTTATTCATTTTTGACCTTGTGTTCCGACCTTGACACGCCTCTCCAAGCCTACTTACCTGGAAATTAACTTGTTGAAAAATAAAATATAATTTTTTTAAGTAAAATAATTATTAACATAAAATTAGGGAAGGTATGAGGGTAGTGCTATAATTCATTTCATAAGAGTAGTACAGTACGACTATGCACCTTGAACATTTGTAAAAAAAAAAAAAAAAAAAAAAAAAAAAATTGCGAGCCACAAAAAGTTCGAAAAATTAAGGTAATTTTATTTTTTTTTAAATAAAGTTTAACTTAAAGAATAAAGAAAAAAACTATCCGATGCAATAATCAAAATGTTCATGTTTTTCAAAACATTGGGGTTTTCAAAATTGAAGAGCCTTTAAAAAAAAAAAAACGTATTAAAAAGATAGAAACTGAACAGAAGCAAGAAGTAACGAATCACTTAAATGCTAAGTGATAATTTTAAAGGTGAAGAAGACTCCTAAAACACCCTCCTTCTAATTCTACGAATCTTGATGTTCCAGAAATTAACCTACAGAAACACGGTTATATAAGTTTTTAAACACAGGTAATTAATATTAATTGCATTTTGCAAGTATTATTTCTAATAAAAGTGTATGGGGGTTCAAAAGAAAAAAAAGATCTTCCAGTTAATAACTTATATAAAGAAAGAAAAAAAAGGCATAAGTTTTAAATCACAACTGTATAAAAGTCAAATAAAGTCAAAAATTGTACACACACTCAGAGAAAAAGGATAGAAGGGATACTTATTTGTGGCCCCACTGCTAAAATTGACCGCTAACACAACTCTAGACTTCTCAATTAAAGTAAAAATTTGATATATGAAACATCGCACAGACGTACAATACAATTCACAATGGTAACGAAAAAAAATCACGTAGAAATTACGTTATAATTCATTAATAAATTCTAATCAAATATTCGTTTTGTTGAATATACGTATTTCTTGTAATTTTTATTTAAGGTTTTTTACGTTTTAGCTTCATTAAAAAGAAAGGAAAGAAAAAAGAAGAGAGAAAGTCCGAGAAATGACCCTCGATTCTTCTTTGAAGTTAAATCCAACTTCAGCTATAGGAGACTAATTTGTTATAATAGTCTTACGTAAATCGAATAAAAATGTTTAAAATAAATAAGTAGTTAAATCAACGTAATGCGTAGGCGCATATAAAAAAAAGAAAAACATTTCTAAATTTTCGAAAATTTGGAATCGATTGTTAATTTATCAAAATCAACACTTTTCTCCCTATAACATAGCCGTATCGTATTTAGATCAAGGTCCCCAAATGAAAAAGCATAAAATAAAGAATTAATATTTTAAAACATAAATAAATAATAGATATTAAGCTAATAACTTTTAGTAACTTAGATATTTGCATAGCCGGCAATTTACAACACCGGTTTCCAATTCCTAGGAAAGAAAGAAGAGGGTACTACTACACGAGGAAGGATGGTTATATCTACGAAGCATTTATACAAGTATACAAATATGAAGATAAAATAAAAAATATTCCCTTACCGTCTTCTGGTGGTAAATCAACGTTCAGGGAGCTTTCTTTGTCATGGACTGTTTTCGTTTCCTGTTGTTTTGTTGAGTCGTTCTCAACGTTATCGTCACCTTTTATAGCAGAGATTCCAGCCATGCGTTTTACCGTTCGCAAATTGCTCCAAACAAGCACGTGTGAGGATTAAAGACTTGGATCAGGCTAACAATACTCTCTAACCCAATAGTCTCTATCACTGGTTAATAATATATTAAGAACAATTTTATCGAACTTCGAAAGAGTTTAACAGTTAAATGCAAGCAGATAGATAAAATACAATTACTTTTAGGCTTTTACTTTGTTGATGCATCAATACGCATTTTTCTTCTCTGTTTAGAGACTACGTCATGACCTAATGAAGGTCATTTTCAAGAGGACATGATCGGGTTATTTACATAATATCAGAAGAAAATGTGAATCGTCATCAGTCTCATCATTTTCTTCTCTTTTTTAAGAATATAAAAAAGTTAAATAATGTATTAAAAAAAACATTTAATTAGTTATGGTTTGAATGCAAACTAAATTACGATTAGTTAACAAGTTGGGGGTTTTTTTTGTTTTGTTTTTTTGTTTTTTCTAATTTACTTGAACTTGACTTTTTTTGTCCACAAATCAATTTGAATAATTTATTTGTCATAAAATTCTGCCAAAATTAGTGAGACAAAGTCTCTCTCTCTCTCTCTCTCTCTCTCTCTCTCTCTCTCTCTCTCTCTCTCTCTCTCTCTCTCTCTCTCTCTCTCTCTCTCTCTCTCTCTCTCTCTCAGAAGAAGAAGAAGAAGAAGAAGAAGAAGAAGAAGAAGAAGACAATTTCTTTTTTACTCCAGGAAAATAATTGCTAACATAAATACAGAAGTAAATAGTTTATTTTTATTCAATTATCTTTTATTCAAATTTTTAAGAACATTTCAATTTTTTTTAAATTAAGTAACATTTATTTTCACTTTTTACATTCATAAGAAATTATAATTATAATTTATAATATAGTTATTTACTAAGCGTAGCTTAGATGCAGCACAAGGCCAGAAGTATGGGGCACCCAGTGAGAATCGAACTCACTAACAATGGTCTGCTAATCTAGCTTGCTAACCATTAGACTACATGAGGTGCCCAATACTTCATGATATAACAGAGTTTGGCTTTCCAGTTCTAATTTCAGATTTCAAGAAAGACAAAATTACACCATTAGCAAGACCAGTAAAAATTAAGAATACTGGAGAATGTATTTACCCAACCCTCCACCATAGGCGGTATGTTTCTTCTTTACTCTTTCTTGAATTAATGGCATAGCAACGTTCATGGGTTATTTAATGCCAAAGCCATCCTTGTAGAAGAACAGTGGTGGTACTATTTAATCTAATAGGGGGATGCTAGGAGTTTATACCTTTTTACAAGAGTATTAGTCTGAAAGTGAGAAGGACATGAAGACATGCCACATCAACACCAACACATGGGAGGTTGGTGCAGAAAAATGAGCGGCCTGGCACCTCCTTGTCAAACAAAGGACAAAAGAAGTGAAAAAGAGAGGAAAGAAGCTGCCACAGAAATGAGAGCCAGAAGGAAGGAGAGACAACAGCAACTCCAGCAAGCATCACTTTTTGTTTGCAGTCACTGCACCAGAGATAGCCATTCAAAAATTGGCCTGTTAAGCCATTCATGAGATGCAGTTTTTTTTAAAAAATGGACACTACGCCATCATCTTTAGTAGACAGAAGGATGCCAACAATATAATCTGAAAGTGAATATAATAGAATGACTGGAGTTCAAACTCGGTTACTACAAGGTCACAGTACAAGTCATTAGCCACTACGCCACAGATGCCCCCGGGCAGGATGTGATACAAGATCAATTACTAAGCCAATTAAAATTAGTTTCAAATAAAGTTTTCCTTTTCCTAGACTGGTTGCCTAACCCAGTCTGCCCTACTATTTACTCATAGTTGAAAGTATAGAAAAGAGATTTAAGTACAAAGTGAAAGACAAATATCCTCATCTAGTAATTGAAATCGAATTACTGATTCCATTTTCTATGATGATAACAATTATGCTCAGCACACCACCAAGGAAACTTATGTCCAAGACTAGTTGAAGATAAGAATATTCATGTACAGGGCTAGTGTTATATATCCTACCTATGAACATTAATGGGTATGTCCCAATCATAAATACAGGAGTATTATACTGACTGAGTAGTCTGATATGTGGGGATTAAAATAAAATTTAAATTAGATAATCTTTTATTTACTTATTTACTAAAAACTAAAAAAAAAATTTTTTAAATTTAAATTAGAGAACAAAGAAAAAAAAAAGAAAAAACACCAAAAAAAAAAGAAAGAGGGAGAAAGGAAAAAGAAAAGAAAAGGGAAAGCGAAACAAAAGCTAGGTATATAAATTTTTCTATTGACGGTTTTTAATTATTTATTTATTTTTTATTTTGAATTTTGACATGGCAACAGACTTGGAACATTTGACCGGATGACAGACAATATTAGGAACATTTGTTCTCAACAAACAAAAAAAAAAAAAAAGAGAGAGAAATAAGAAATTACAGTTATTCGTCCATTTCATTCATAAAGGAGGAGAAGAAGAAAGAGAAAAAAAAAGGAGAGGAAAAGGAAATAAGAAGAGAAATTATAACCACACAAATAAAAACATAAGCACGTCCATTTCTGAAAATAAACTCTGATGATGAAGTTCATGCTTCGAAATCGATAAGACAAAAATAACATCTTTTTGTTTTTATTTTTCATACGCATTGTATTGGCCTTCAAAATATTAATATATTATAAAATTCAAATTAATTAAAAATTAAAAAAACTCCCATGAGCCTTCAGACCGGAAGTACCCTCTGAGCATGTGCAGAAAAAGCACCAACTTCTAACCCCCAAGATAATCTTTTGTCCATTTGAACTTAGGCCTTAACTGGGACGAGACTACTACTGGGCAGGAAGAAACCATGAATAAAGCCTGAATCCTAAAACTGCCTTTTGTCTTTGTCTCTTAATTTTCTTTCCTTGAATTTATTTTTTCAGCGTGACCACCAAATAAGATGGGGTTAAAAACAAACCCTAGGAACATGCACCAGGAATAACTAGCTACCTTTAAACCTAAAACATTAAACCTTTTGTAACCCCACAGATACAGCTAGCAGTAGTTTACCTTCTTCCATGCTGCTGGCAAGTATTGTATTTTGTTAATGTGATAAAGATTCCATTTTATTTCCACCTCTGTTTGGTTATTTCTCATTTAGTAACCTTTGTTAGGTTATAACAGATTTTAAATCTACAGGTTCCATAACAGGTTTATAAGCATGCTATATACCCTACCCATGAACATTAATAGTTATGTCCCAATCCTCATAAATACCGGAGTATTATACTGACTGAGTAGTCTGATACCACTAACAGTAGTTTACCTTTCTTCACACTGCTGGCAAGTATTGTATTTTTGGTAATGTGATAAAGATTCCATTTCATTTCCAACTTCTGTTTGGTTATTTCTCATTTAGTAACCTTTGTTAGGTTACAACAGCTAGTAGAATACAAGAATACTCATGCACAATGCAAGTAGAATACAAGAATACTCATGCACAATGCAAGTAGAATACAAGAATACTCTTGCACAATGCAAGTAGAATACAAGTCATGCACAATGCAAGTAGAACAAGAATACTCTTGCACAATGCAAGTAGAATACAAGAATACTCATGCACAATGCAAGTAGAATACAAGAATACTCATGCAATGCAATAGAATACTCATGCACAATGCAAGAATACTCATGCAATGCAAGTAGAATACAAGAATACTCATGTATAGGGCTAGCAGAATACAATAGGAAATGTTAGTCAAGTTAAATGTATACTCCTTGGCAAAGACTATTAAAGCACTTTTCATTATAATTTGTACAATAACTTTTATTGTCAAGTTATTCTTACAGAACCAGTTCTTATCAGGTGACAAAAGTTTAACAGCATTAAGTCTATTTAGTACTTGGATGGCTGATCGCTTAGTAACAACAGGTACTGTAAAGCTTTGTAAATAATAATTTTGTTTTACAGAGTCGAAGTAAAACATGTCATACAGAAAAGGGGTACAAAAGATATGCAATAAAAGACAAAATCTTTTGATTAAATAAATGTGATATTTTATCAAAGCTAAACAATGAGTGATTGACTCCTGGTGTTTCTGTTAACATGTCTGGTTTATAAATCAGAGTTCAAGACCATTTGGTGTTTGGTAAAAACAAATTGTTTGTATAGAAGCTATTTAGGAAAAGGTAGGAAAATTACTCTCTGTTATCTGAATGGATTCAAAGACTCAGAGAAAATCAGTTGATTGTGAGGGAAAACTGCCAAGGTGATGGTGCAATGAAAAATTTACGAATGTACACAGTTTTCAACTCTTGAGTCATCAATAAATATTCAATGCCCTGAAAGAATATTTTATTAGTATAATGTGTTTCAATTGAGGAAACAGGATGAAGGTGAATTTTTTAATAGCTTTTATAACAGTTTTAAATTTCTGTCAAAAACTTGCAGTGTTTTCTTGTTGTAAAGTAAGTGAACTTTCTTTTTTTTCTCTATCTAGATATTTATGTTAATGATAAATTCTTGCTTATGGACAAGTATGCAGTTTGCACCTGTTTGTTTGTTTTTTGTAAAATAAAAGTATTTTGAATTTTTTAAAAATAAGTCTCTTGTTTTTGACCTTATGTCACATCCTGCTCGTATAGAATGGTTACTAAATAATAATGACTTTAATTTTTAAGTTAGTCTCTTTTTTTTTCTTTCTTTTTTTTAGGTGAGACTAGATACTCAGCAGTGAATTGGGTATAACATTAAACGGCTAAACTTGCAAATCAGTCGGAAAATTAAAACATATTACAGAGTGACCCAGAAAAAACAGAACCAAAATTATTTATTTATTTTCCCATTAAACTAACCCTAAACCCCAACCCTAACCCTAACCTTAAACCCTAACCCTAAACCCTAACCCAAACCCTAAACCCCCTTAGTTAAAATTAACAGTTTTATTACAAAATTTGTGGGCTAAACTTGCAAATCAGTCGGAAAATTAAAACATATTACAGAGTGACCCAGAAAAAACAGAACCTAAATTATTTATTTATTTTCCCATTAAACTAACCATAAACCCTAACCCTAACCCTAACCTTAAACCCTAACCCTAACCCAAACCCTAAACCCCCTTAGTTAAAATTAACAGTTTTATTACAAAATTTGTGGGCTCTGTTTTTTCTGTGTCACCGTAATTTTCCGACTGATTTGCAAGTTTAGCCCATTAAACTGCATATGGGGGTGAGGCTCCAGTTCTGGAGCTTTGAGGAATGTAAAGTCATGCCTTTATCACCATTAATCCCAGGTTCTCTATGACCCAGAGTGGAGGTACTTGTTAGGGTCCCATCTATGAGTCAAATATATCTGTTTGAAAATTATTAATATTAGATAAGAATACTTGATACCATATAACTGTGTACAAATTATTTGTATTAGATAGGAATACTTGATACCATATAACTGTGTAGAAATTATTAGTATTAGATAGGAATACTTGATACCATATAACTGTGTAGAAATTATTAGTATTAGATAGGAATACTTGATACCATATAACTGTGTAGAAATTATTAGTATTAGATAGGAATACTTGATACCATATAACTGTGTAGAAATTATTAGTATTAGATAGGAATACTTGATACCATATAACTGTGTACAAATTATTTGTATTAAATAGGAATACTTGATACCATATAACTGTGTTCAAATTATTAGTATTAGATAAGAATACTTGAAAGTATATAAATGTGTACAATAATTTTGTATTAAGAATATTTACTTGAATTTGCTTGCAAAAAAACTGGCTTTGGCACTAAATAACCCAACAAGGGTTGACATGCTGTAAACTCAACCAAACAACCAAATAACCAAGCTACTCAGCATCACTTTCATTAAAATACTCATTTTTAACTCTTAATATCCTATACCACTGCCAGAAGTCACATTTCCTAATCTGCCCCAAACAATAGCCTTTGTTTAAATGTAATATTAAACATATTTAGAAGTCATTGATTTATACGAAATAACTGGTAACTTTAAATGAAAAGGCGTTTTTTTTTATAAATTCTTATAGGAATGTGGCTCTGAACTTAGAAAATTCTCAGCAGGGTGTTAAGAGTTAAAAATTAAAACAACATGCTTTTGCTAATTCCTTAATCCTGTTTGTACATTTTTCACTTGTTTGTTTCATATGTTACATAATTTGTATTACATAATATAGGTGTTATATAATATAAATCATTAAATATAATATAGGTGTTATATAATATAAATCATTAAATATAATATAGGTGTTATATAATATAAGTCATTGATTGTTAAATAAACTGGATAGGTGATTGCCCATTTCAGGCAAAATACTTATAGACAGTAGAATACAAATGCAAATTAGGTTAAATATGCAATAATGCCTTCCGGGAAATGTATTTTGCTATAAAAATGGATTGGACACATAGACACACATCAGTTTTTTTTTTTCTGTGAATAGCTATTGCTGTTGATATCTGCTACAGATAATATTATCATTGTTCTTTCTATGACTGATGGCTATTGTTCCTACAAGGTTTGTATAAGTGTTTGGAGCTATGTAGAATTATTGCTTTGTCTATCAGACTTAATGTAAAGCAACGTCAATGGAGTGACCTATTGTCAGTATCAGCCAGACAGCGAATGAGTCTATCCCCTTTTCACTAGTGCTAGACCAGGGAAATTGTTTTTGTGTCTGAGATAGAGCACTGCACATGTGGTGTGGTTAATTTGCACACTGGTCTTGATAAAATTGGGTTTAATAAATAATTACTTGGTGTTATTGATCTCTAATATTATTGTTTTATTCTCCAATGTATTAAAATAAATCCTAAGAATGATTTTTTATATAGAAAACAATTAAGTAAGTAAAGTTGTTGAGATGGCTTAAAGTCGGTATCAGCCAAACAGCGAGGGAGTCTATCCCCTTTTCATTAGTGCTAGACCAGTGAGATTGTTTTTGTGTCTGAGGTAGAGTGCCACACCTACCATGAACTCCTGACTTTACATTATTCTAAATCCTATTATGATCAGTAGTAACATCATTTTTTGGTATAAGCACTTGTAAGGATTTTGAGTTCATTATATCTGCTGAACATATTTATACATGAAAGTGTAAGATTCAAAGTCATTAACTGAACATACAATTCAAACACGTTGTGAGACAAAACATTTAATATATATAACAGCACATAATGTACAGAATAGAACATGTAAATACATATACAATATTTAGGTATAAACAAGATACCCAAATGTACCTAACATATAAATGTTACAGACATGGAACTAAAGGATAGTCCATGCTGTATAAAGGACTTACAGTAATGTAGGGGGGGGCAAAAGCCCCACCGAGAAGGGGGGTAGATGTACTCTAACCCATAGCAGTTCTTGAGAAGATCCAGCTAAAAGAGGAAGACAAGTTTTAATGAACTACCAGAGGTCCCCCTAGTGGGAACAAACAGCAACGCAGCGAGAAGATAGGGTGTTAAATGTATTTTAGAGGGGGGGGGCTTCTCTTTTTTAGTCGTAATTCTTATTTATTTATCGTAATTTGTCATAATTCTTGTTTATCTATAGAAATTTGTCGTAATTCTTGTTTATTTATCATAATTTGTCCTAATTCTTGTTTATTTACAGAAATTTGTCGTAATTTTTGTTTATTTATTGTAATTTGTCATAATTCTTGTTTAGATATGAAGATGGATATCTATCTATCTATCTACTTCAATTTGTTCATATTTTACTTTGTTTATATCTATCTATCCACCTATCTATCTATCTATCTATCTATCTGTCTAGTCATCTTCATATCTATCTATCTAGTCATCTAGTTGGTTGTTTTCTTTCAAGTAACACCGCCATGACGACATAGCTGTGGACATTATTTTAATAGTCACCAGGTAGCAATTTCTGAGGCAGGAGACCGGGACGCACTTCCTCATAAATTACCAACAAAATTGTATTATGCATTAAGAATGAATTTATTTCACAACTTTGTTGGCATTAAATGACCCACCGAGGTTGATATGCCGTAAAGCAAAACAAAACAAACCAAACCAAAGACAAACTGAAATCTCAACCAGCTCATAGTAGGTGTGATGCTCCACCTCAGATGCCCAAAAACAATCTTCTTGGTCTACTGCTAGTGAAAAGGGGATAGGCTCCCTCACTGTCTGGCTGATACCGACTTTAAGCCACCCTGTAGACTTTACTTACTTTTTAAAAAGTTATAAGTATATTTCTACATATACCATGCGATTTATTCCTTTTCGTAGCTCAATTTGTATTATTATTATTATTATTTACTCCTTTTGAGTTTTCACATTAGTGTTAGCTGATGGTCTTTCACTGGAGTCTGAGTGACAGCAAGTCTCCTCAGGTCTCCAGGACTCTTCTGAGTATTCTGGCAGATTGCAGCAGTGCAGTGTTCTGAATGGTTTCAATCCTTCCTCTGATATCCAAACTTTCCAAGCCTTTTTCTAATCCTTTTGGGACTGTTCCAGGTGCACCAACTACAATCGGTATCACTTTCACTTTCATATTCCATAACTTTTTCAGTTCTCTGGCTAGTTCCAGATATTTGTCTATTTTTTCATTTTCCTTTAGTTTCACCCTGTGATCTGCTGGCACTGCAAAATCCACCAGTTGACAAGTTCTTTTTTTTTTTGTTTATCAACACTAGGTCTGGCCTTCTTACTGGGATTATTATTATTATTTCTATGTTGTTGTTAATTGTATGCAATTGTTTTTATATTTATTCTGTACAAGGAAACTAATTTTTTCATTCTATCCTACCAACTAATATTCTAAAAAATATATGCAACCTATTGACATATCTGCTTCTACGGGATATTGTCTGCTTCTTGCCTTTTTTAATGGTGTTCTAAATAAGATGGAGACATATCCAAAATTAGTAAACCAGTTCAACTACCTAGGTAGTAATATCTCATCTATAGAAAAGCAATGTCAATATGCACATAGGAAAAACTACTATAGACAGATTATTGATCATATGGAAATCTGATCTCACTGATAAGATAAAGTGAGAATTAATTAAATTATACTTGTACAAAATAAAAAAACACCTTCCGGGCGATGTAAAAATAGATTTTTGAAACATATTGCCTGAGGTGTGGGAGTAAAAAATTCAATGTCAGCGAGTTTATATCCTAAATAAGTAAAATCATCAAATTCATTAAAGGATTAAAAAATAAAACAATTTCAAATGTAAACTTTAAATATGTATTAAAATAAAACAAATATATAATACCAGTCATGTATTTATTAAAACTTGTTTTAAAAAACAATGAGGACTGTCTAATCTTGCATGTTCAAATTTTGAGTGTATTTATTCTATGTTATGACAATTTTGGGTAATGTGACTTAAGCAGTGATGTAATTTTTGTTACAGACAAAAACCGGAAGTCTCCATTATTAATAGAAGATTATTACTTGATATATCCGGGTTAAGGGATATATTATGAAGTTGGTAGTAAGGTATATTATCGCAGTAGTAGCTGGTGCGTCGAGCTGTCATGGTGGTAATCTGGCTAGTAGGCTTAGGCGCTTGTACCACCACAGGGTTGAATATTTATAGAGGATACTGTCCAGTCAGATTATAGTGAGGGGGTACCAAGGTATTTACATATTCATTACATCATTACTTTAAATGGAAAAAAATATTTGCAAAATTTGTAATCAATTTTAGGAATTATTTTTTACTCTTGCCCTTTTTTCAATGACAAGAAGTTAACTAAAAAGTTTATAAATAAATAAGCACCTACGATGTTTTGTAAAATTTATGTGTGAAATATTCAAAATAATTATTTAATTAATAATTAATACATGCACACAACATTTTATTTGACGTTGACAAGACTAAGTTTCCATTTCAAATTGTCTTATGTTTTTACTCCTTTAATAAATTTGATGATTTTACTTACTTATGATACAAAGGGGCACGTTTAGCTCAGTCGGTAGAGTGTTCAGCTAAGAATCTCAAGGTTCCTGGTTCGATACCAGCCCTCGCCAACTCAGCGTATGAGTAGCACAGGGATCTGTGCAGTAAAGTAGGGAGCTGATGGTAGGTGTGATGCCCCACTTCAGACACTAAAATAATCTCCTTGGTCTAGCACAAGTGAAAAGGGGATAGACTGCCTCGCTGTATGGCTGATACCGACATTAGGCTACCCCGACGGCTTTACTTTATGATACAAACCCTCTGACATTTTATTTTTAACCCCCACCCTGTCAGGCAATATTTTTTCAAAAATGAATTTTTACACTGCCTGGAGGGTGTTTTTGTTTGCTAACTCTCAAAATACACTTAAATTATGAATGGTCCTTTTTTTGCTGCATAAAAAACATTTTAACAGTCTGTGACGTATATAATCAGATTAACCCATAAATTGACCCATAATATTTATCAATCAAACCACTAAATGGATAAGCATTCTGCTCAAACAAATGAGTTGATTGTTATTTTTTTCTCTTAAACACTATCTCACAAGTAGTTCTCAATTTTCAATATCTGTTAACAGAAATGCATTTGTTGAGGAGGGGGTCATTCTGATGGTGGTTAGTATTAATTGGAGTGAAAACAGTTGAAACTTAATAATTGTTGAAAGAAATGTAGACTACTACAGAGAGGGGGGGGGAGAGAAAATAGATAGATAGATAGAAAGAGAGAGAGAGAGAGAAAATAGATAGATAGATAGATAGATAGAGAGAGAGAGAGAGAGAGAGAGAGAGAGAGAAAAAATTAGTTAGATCTTACAGAAGAGAGAAAAACTAGAAATCAAGACATGTATCTTTTAGAGAGAGTGAAAGAGAAAAAGTTTGCAGCAGAGGGTATGAAAAATAGAACAGATCCTGGAAATGGGACTAGAAAACGTTTGCATGCAGTATTTATATACAGGGTAGAAAAATAAGACAGATCCAGGAAATGGGACTAGCAGAGAGAATAATAGTCGAAGAGGGAGACTGGGACAACAGACAGAGCCAAGACCATTGACAACTACAACGACCAACACAGACTACCCCCCAACTTTAGGTAAACGAATATAGCAGCAGACCCAACAACGAATGAGCCTACGACCAGAATTCTTCACCCCCAAAAGAAGTCAAAAAAGATAAGTGTTCATGAATTGTTACATATATATATATATATATATATATATTAAATTAAGACCACTAAAAGTATTAAGTTGTAGCAAACCCCTTTGCACCACAAATAAACCCCTTTTAAAATACAACTACTTGTCTTTTCTTTATTCCTTTCTTATGACAGAATTTCTGTTAAGGGAAGATTTTCTAATAAATCTGGCTGTAACAAATATTGCAGATTTTCTATATATCAATGAAACTCATGTGGTTATACAAATAATTTTCAGGAAGTACTGTAATTCCTTAACAATAACTTTGGTAAAAACATTCTATATTCTCATTATCTCTCTTATATATATTTACCAACCCCTTCGAACAAGCAGGATGTGACACAAGGTCAATTTTTAAGCAGAGTTTAACAGGTTTAAATTTGAATGAGTTTTTCTTTCTCCTTTAATGGTTGCCTACCAAGATTAAAGACCCCAGTCTGCCTTATTATTAATCTATAGCTAGATGGGAGAATAGTTGATGCATATCTTTCCCAAAGGTATTAGCACTATTTGACTGTAAACATCCTCTTCCAAGATTTGAATTCAGTAAATACACAAGAGTTATATCTGTTCAAGTTATATTTGTTGATTTCTTTGTCAAATTTAATGAGAATATATATATATATATGGGCTAGTGGTTAGAGTCGTGGGAAATGGACTCGTCGATTCGAGTTCAATTTTTAGACGAATCTGTTGGCATTTCACATAGTGCTAATACCCTTGGGAAAGGTATGAATCCATATATTCTCCCTCCAGCTATGGGTTAAATAGTAGGGCAGACTGGGCCCTTCAGCCTTGTGTAGGTAACCAGTCTAGTAGAGGGATAACTCTGAATTCAAAATTCCTGAGGTCGGTCGTTGATTGGGTTTGTGGTAACCTTTGATGCACCAATTCTTTCCTATCGACTGTGCCAAAAAGTGTGGATGGTCCAACACACGCCTTCACCGCTATAAATCAAATCACTGTGTGGGTGTTCATTGTGTGTGTGAACCCTCATGCGTCAAAAATCGACAAGAGAGTCCATAATATATATTTACATTTGGGTAATTGAAAATGGGGCCGGGTTAGCTCAGTCGGTAGAGCGTTCGGCTAGAAACCACAAGGTTCCTAGTTCGATACCGGTCCCCGCCAACTCAGCGTATGAGTAGCACAGGGATCTGTGCGGTAAAGTAAGGAGCTGATGGAAGGTGTGGCGCTCCACCTCAGATGCTAAAAACAATCTCTTGGTCTAGCGCTATTGAAAAGGGGATAGACTCCCTCGCTGACTGGCTGATACCGACTTTAGGCCGCCCCGACGACTTTTAATTGAAAACACACTGAAGAGAAAGCACATCCAAGAGAAGTTTGTGGATCTTTGTTTTCATAAAAAAATCACATTCAATAAAAAGATATATGATATAGTGTAATGACAAATGATAAGACTTTGGAAAGCTTTATTCTACTTGTACACTTATTGAGAGTTTATATAGTTTAGTATTCACTAGAGATTTCTCCAAAGGGGAGGTAATCATAAAATAGGGGAGGTAACTCTCAATTACTTGTTACATATAGTAATCTAAAATAGAAATAAAGCCTATTCTAATTCTATTGATCTTCCCTTTCACATTTCACATTTAATTAGAAAATAGGTAATTTATGAAGAAGGCCGTCCCAGTTTCCGGCCTCAAAACTTGCTATCAGTGACTGCTGAAAAAACAACCCCAGCTACGATTGAAGTCCGTAGCCAAAGCAGTGTCAATAAAAACGTTGTTTTATTTCATTTTATTATTTTATTAAGGCATATGGGAATATATGCTTTGTATCTTTTTCTGAAAAGCAGATAAATAGATTGGAACAGAGATAATGTATAGATAGATATAAACAAAGTAACATAGATAAGAACAAATTGATATTAGATAGATAGTTTTGAATAAACTGATATATAGATAGGTAGATAGATAGAAACAAAGTAATATAGATAAATATGAACAAATTGAGATAGATAGATAGATAGATAGATAAATATGAAGATGACTAGTTTTGAATATTCTGAGATAGATAGATAGATAGATAAACAAACAAAATAATATAGATAGATAGAGATAGACAGAGAGATATGAGGATGACTAGATAGATAAATAGTTTTTTTTATTAAAACAAGATTCCTCATTTGATACCAGTCTCCACCAATTTAGCTCATAGATTGGGTAATTTAATCTGTGCGGTAAAGTGGGGAGCTGTTGGTAGGTGTGGCACTCCACCTGAGCAAAAACAATCTCTCTGGTCTATTGTTATTGAAAAGGGGATAAATTCCCTTTCTGTTTGGCTGATACTGACAATAGGTCACTCAGCCAAGTTTACTTTTTTTTTTACTTATGATTATTGAAATCACACAAAAGAGTAAAAAATATGCTAGTTAAGGTTTAGACATTTCCTTTCATATATGTATTTACCCAACCCCTCTACACAGGATTTGACACAGGGTCAATTTTTAGGCAGAGTTTTCTGAAATTGCAATGTCCATGCTGCAACATATTACTTTATAACTTAAAAGTAAAAGTAAAGTCGATGGGGCGGCCTAAAGTCGGTATCAGCCAGTCAGTGAGGGAGTCTATCCCCTTTTCCATAGCGCTAAACCAAGGAGATTGTCTTTTAGCATCTGAGGTGGAGCACCACACCTTCCATCAGCTCCTTACTTTACCGCACAGATCCCTGTGCTACTCATACGCTGAGTTGGTGGGGACCAGTATCAAACTAGGAACCTTGTGGTTTCTAGCCGAACGTTCTACCGACTGAGCTAACCCAGGTTATAACTTATATATTCCTTAATTTCTACTTCCTACTTATGTTGTAGATTAACCTCTCCCAAAAGCATAAAAAGTAAAAGTAAAGTCATCAGGGTTGCCTAATGTCAGTATCAGCCAGACAACGAGGAAGTCTATCTCCTTTTCACTAGTGCTAGACCAAGGAGATTGTTTTATTCTGAGGTGGAGCACCACATCTACCATCAACTCCTTACTTTACCGCACTGAACCCTGTGCTACTTATATGTTTAGTTGGCGAAATCCGGTATTGAACACAAAACCTTGTGATTCCTTGGCTGATGCTCTACCAACTGAGCTAATTGGTTGTCAATGAGTTTGATTCTCACTGGGTGCCCCATGCTTCATTGTTCTTCTGCCATTTTCTTTTTTCAGATGATGAACTTTTGAATGTTTCTAGTTTTGTGGGAACCATTCTGTTAATCTATTATCAACTTAGTCATGTGGTGTAATGGTTAGCAAGCTAGATTAACAGACCATTGTCAGTGAGTTCGGTTATTTCCTATAAGTCTAACATAAACAAAGGGGAACCACTCTTGACTGATAAATTATTCATTTATTTATTGATCTACTAGGAAAAAAGAAGACGGGGTTAGGGTTTAGGGTTAGGGTCTAGGGTTAGTTTAATGGGAAAATAAATAAATAATTTATCAGTCAAGAGTGGTCCCCTTTATTTATATTGGAATTATAGGAAATAACCGTGAGTTCGATTCTCACTGGGTCCCCATACTTCTGGCCTTGTACCACATCAAAGCTATGCTTAGTAAATAACAGTGCTGCCCATATGCAACTTCTTCTGCAACTTAATGTGTTTGATTCTATTAATGCAGAAGAGCCTATGTTTTCACAGATGTACCCTCCTCTCTCTCTCTCTCTCTCTCTCTCTCTCTCTCTCTCTCTCTCTCTCATCCTATTTCATAGCACCAGGCCCAACATGATTTGTTCTATTTTATGTTGTGTAGCAGCCAACATTTATATTTGTACATCACTCACTGATCATATTTCACATTTCACAGAGGAGATTGAAAGCTAAAGAGGAAGCATTCAAAGTCTATTCTTTTTTGTTTTTCTTTCTTCTTCTCCTTCTTGATTGTGGCCTTTTGTAACCTACGGTCTAAGGTAGATGTGCATGTCAACCTTTTCAATATTTCTTCCATCTATTATGAATAATTGACAGCACCCTCATGTACAGTAATTCTAATCTTAATAAGTTGTGCAACTCTTTTGGTCTTTTCTTTTTTTAAATTTTTTCCCAGGCAGTTATTTTTAGTATATTTTTACTTGCAAATTATTTACCTGGATTTTTTTCCTTACTGCAAGGGTTTGCTTATAGGATTAGTATAGTATAGTATAGTATATATATATATGGTGGTGGTGGTATGGTGGACTCTCCTATCGTGAACGATAGATGAGGGTCAGCAGTGAGTGATTTGTTTCTTCCCATGTTGTGCATGCTATCAAGAAGACATTTTGTGTTTCCTTGAGTGTGATAGCAGTCCAGCCTTGCTGTGAGCTATGAAGCCACACTGACAAATGAGATGTTCATTTATATATATATATATATATATATATATATATATATATATATATATTAATAATGGAGATTTGGTCTCTATTTGTCTGTAACTGAAACTATGTCACTGTTTATGTCATATTACCCAAAATCCTCAATATATAGAATAAAGAACAACCTATGAAATTAATTAAAAGAATTATATTATTACTTAAAATGGAAAGAATTATTTGTGAAATCTGTAATCAATTTTTTAAATTATTTTTTACTCTCGTCCTTTTTTTCAGTAACAAGGGATTAACCAAAAAGTTAACAAATAAATAAATACCTACAATTTTGTGTAAAGTTTATGTGTAGAATATTCAAAATAATTATTTGGTTAAGAATAATGCTGGTCTGATAATCTTGATACCCTCACTTTAAACAACAACCCAATTAAACTGACCATATTACTGCAAATTACCTTACTACTCATAGATCCATTAATCATTTATTTCCACCTTTGTATCAATCTTTCAATATTTTTCCCTCTTCCTCGGAACATACTGACCATATTGCTATGAATTACAAAGCAGCTTTCCATGTAGCTGGCAACAACCAAATCCAGACAAGTTATCTGCCAAAAAGAAAATAATTACCAATAAAAAAAAAAATGATTAATAAAATGTTGTACATCTCATGATAATCCTCAATCATGATAATCCATGATGTGCCCTAATCTGAAAAAGCAGCCAGGTAGACAATGAATTAAAGAAGTTAAACCCACAATATCTAATAATAAATGTCAGTGTGCCAGTGTGTCACATTTTTAAAATACTTTACTCCTTGAGGCCGTAGCTCAACATATCATACCACAGAGTTCAACTCTGTGAATAGATTAAAAACATTCTGGGCTGAATCCGGACTCACAATCCGGAAATTTTGGATTACTAAGTTTTAATTACTACGATTGTTTTTCGCAATTTTTTATGTGATATTTTGAAATATTTTTTTTTAATATGATATAACAATTTTTTATAACTATGAAATAGATTTGGGAATAACTAGCTTAATTTCCACCAAATAAGGCGGCTTTTAAGTGAGTTTGTTTTGTTTTGTTTTTTGTTTTTTATGGCATATCAACCTTGGTGGGTTATTTAATGCCAACAAAGTTTTGAAATGAATTAATTCTTGATGGGTTCTCAATTTTTTTTATAAACACATTTTTCTGTTTAACACATAAATGGGACCCTAACAGGTACTACCACTCCGGGTCAGAGTGGACCTGGGAGCAATGGTGATGAAGGGGTGCTCTGCATTCCCCAAACCTCCAGAACTGGAACCTCACCATCAGATAGAGTTTAATGTCATTCCCAGAACATGAAAACCCTCAGCCACCACCTTTGAGCACCCATATAATAAAAAAAAGGGGTTGGGGCTTGCAATAAGGGCCAGTAGGGTTGGAACAATCATACATGTATTAGGGTTTGATGTGACCAGTTGACTTATCAGACCTATCTGACCGCCTTTCCAGCCTAAGTAAGGGCCAAAGTGGAGTGTTACATATCATGGATTGCTCAGCCACCAGGATTCCGTCCTTAAGCTACCCACAGTCAACAGGTGGCCCAATTAGGGGTTCTTACCCTTCTGCAGAGGCGCAGTTGGTGTATTCTAAAACCCCAGATGATAGGACAGCTTTTAAGTAAGTAAAAAAATGAATTCTTAAGGCTATCAAGATTATCAGATGACAGCAGCAACAGCAGGAGCAGCAGCTGCATATAAGTACAGACAGACTAAAAAAAGCCAACATTACTTATACTAGCAAAATAAAAAACGCCCTCCAGGCGATGTAAAAATAAATTTTAGAAAGATATTGCTTGAGGAGGTGGAAGTTAAAAATTAAATGTCGTAGAGTTTGAACCATAAATCATGAAATCATCAAATTTATTAAAGGAGTAAAAAAAAATAAAACAATATCTATTAAAATAAAACAAACTATATATAAATATATGATACTGAGGATGTATCTATCAAAACTTGTTTTAAAAAACAATGAGGACTGTCTAATGCTGCATGCTCAAATTTTGAGTGTATCTATTCTATGTTATGACAATTTCGGGTATAGTGACATAAGCAGTGACATAGTTTTTGTTACAGACAAAAACCGGAAGTGAATCTCCATTATTAATAGATTTACTGGGTGGTTGCAAACTGTGTTGAGTTCTATTAAGAATTATACAAGTTTAAGAACCAATCAACAAAAACAGCCAAGCTGAAACATTCACAGATACTTGAACCAAACAACAAACTGGACTTTATTCTTCCCACAAAAATCCAAGCCATTCATAAAAAGGCAGGAACATCAAAGACCCTTGTGAAAGGAAAATCTTTACTGGTGTAAGGTTCACAGGTTATATATATATTATAACTGGTTAAAACAAACAACTCCAACACGAGTGTTGAACATAACAATTTAATACTTTAATAAAAGCACATGGAAAGACATTTACGACATGAAATACATATACATGAAAAAAGATACATAGTGAATGATATATGTACATACATACATAAGAAGAGTTACATAGAAGATGTGTTTAGTTATGGAGAGTCCATAGACTAAGGTCACTTACTAGTGTCTGTAATGGGGGGTGAAGAACCCCCACACAGGGAAGATGTAGACAAGTATCGAATCCATTGTAGTCACGTCCCGGGAAGCAAGAGAGTGAGAGAGTTTGAAACAGGCGCTTAAATACCACAGACCCCTGGTGGTCAAACCGGGAACCCAGAGGGAAGATAACTCTTTCAGATCCAAGGGAAGACAATCCAACACTGATATTCTACAAATTGGTGGAAACATTGTAATCAATGTACTTATACAATTCAACAAATGCTTCAGACACCTCCAATGGTATAATGGTATAATCCCATGGTATAATGGTATACTAAGTTGGGCTGAGTAGATCTAAATTCTAGGCTGGTGTCTTTTTCTTCAGATGTTGGTTGAGATGTTCTGCGTTGTTGGTTTGTTCTTAGATAACAACACAAGACATTTCTTTAGTGAATTCAAATTTGATCATGCTCTTGGATCATTCAACCACACGGAGAGAGTTTAGCTAATTACGTGTTTAATCTTAATGTGGTTGCTAGCTCGATCTCAAGTGATGGAGATCGTAGTATGCAGAGGAAACCAAATAAGGTCGAAACAGTTGTCCAGTGTTCCGCATGTCGTACATGGTGTTTGCCGAATTTTCTGATTGTGTTAATTCAATTAATTATACTTAATTCCTCTATCTACATATTTTATTTATTTATTTATATTGATATGAATTCTAAAGGGGGTATTTTATGGTGGTTAGAAAATTAGCTTCTGAGACCATTGCTAGTGAATTCGATTCTCACTGGGTGCCCTATACCTCTGACCTTGAATCTTAGAGACTCCCCACTTCCCACCCACTCACTTTCACACTGACTATTTGTTGGCAATCAAAAGTCGACAGCCTTTCATTCATCATCCCTAAAATGGTATAATGGTATACTAAGTTGGTAGAGTGTCCGCCTAGGAATCACAAGGTTCCTGGTTTGATACTGGCCCTTGCCAAAATAGCGTATGAGTAGCACAGGGATCTGTGCGGTAAAGAGAATGAGCAGATGGTAGGTGTGGCACTCCACCTCAGATGCTAAAATAATCTCCTTGGTCTAGCGCTAGTGAAAAGTAGATAGACACCCTCACTATCCGATACTGACATTCGGTCACCCTGATGACTTCACTTTAAAAAAAATTTAAACTAGAGAAACAGACAATTGTTAGTTTAATTTTCACTGGGCCTCTACTTGTGGCTTTGTGTCAAACTAATCTAAGCTTAGTAAGAATTTACCCAACCCCTCCACCATGAACAGGATGTAACATGAGGTCAAATTTTAAGCAGAGTTTAACAGGTTTGAATTCAGAGTTTTCCTTCTAGACTGATTGCCATGCTAAGGTTAAAGAGCCCAGTCTGCCCTACTAGTTACTCATAGCAGGATGCATACCTTTCCCATGAGTAGGTATTTACCCAAATTGTTTACCACAGGTAGGATATGATACAAGGTCATAAGTATAGGGCATCCAGTGAGGATCTAACTCGCTATTCAGTAGTAATGGATCTACGAGACTAGCTTGCTAACAATTACACCATGGCAGCAGGTTCTCCATAGCAGACTGTTCATGTCTGAAGCCACCCAGGCACAACATCATGAAGTTAGGAGGTCCAGAAGAAAGCAGCGGCAACAAAGCACCAGCACATCAACATCTTCAGGGACAGCCTTCAAATGTGGTCGAAAATGTTTTTTGAACATTGGACTTCACAGTCACAGGAGGCGCTGTAACTTCAGGGGCACAAAAACTATATTATAGTCTTCCGATGGCTGAAATGCTAATGAATGAAATAGATTACTAATTAGGCCTGAGCCTATTCTAGTAGTGACCACCCCAAGCGGAGATTTAACAGGTTTGAGTTCAGAGTTTTCCTTCTCCTAGACTGGTTGCCTAACCAAGGTTAAAATGCCCAGTCTGCCCTACTATTTACCCATAGCTAGGGAGAATAGAATCATATCTTTCCCAAGGGTATTAGTACTATGTGAACTGTGGCTTTGTCCAGGATTTGGTCCAGGAGTCAAAGAGTCCATTTCCTATGACTCTAACTAGTACACCACTCACATCTAAAATCTTGGCAGAATGCAGTGTTGGTCTTACCACAAATGAAGGGTGATACTTCCTATTTCAGAAATTAAAGACTTCTCACATAACATCTTCTGAAGGTTATCATGGATTCTAGAATTACATTAGAGTCACCTTGAAAACTAAAGAAAATACTACATGATATCCATGATTGAATCAGAGCAGTAATTCTAATCATGCACAATAAACATATTATATGTATTTACCCTGATGCAACACCCTGAAGCTAGGAAGTCCAGAAGAAAGCAGCGGCAACAAAGCACCGGCACATCAGCATCTTCAGGGACAGCCTTCAAATGCAAAATCTGTGGTTGAGAATGTTTTTTGAACATCGTACTTCACAGTCACAGGAGGCACTGTAACTTCAGGGGCACAAAAACTTTATTATATTCTTCCGAGACTGAAATGCCAATATATGTATTTACCCAACCTCTCTACATGAGCAGGATGTGGCATATGTTGAATTTCTTAAGCAGAGTTTAACAGATTTGAATTCAGAGTTTTCCTTCTCCTAGACTGGTTGCCCAGCCAAGGTTAAAGAGCACAGTCTGTCCTACTATTTACCCATACCTGAGCTTATTCTAGTTGTGACCACCCCAAGCGGAGTTTAACTGGTTTGAATTCAGAATTTCCTTCTTCTAGACTGGTTGCCTAACCAAGGTTAAAGAGCCCAGTCTGTCCTACTATTTACCCATAGCTGAGCTTATTCTAGTTGTGACCACCCCAAGTAGAGTTTAACAGGTTTGAATTCAGAGTTTTCCTTCTCCTAGGCTGGTTGCCTAACCAAGGTTAAAGAGCACAGTCTGTCCTACTATTTACCCATAGCTGAGCTTATTCTAGTTGTGACCACCCCAAGTAGAGTTTAACAGGTTTGAATTCAGAGTTTTCCTTCTCCTAGGCTGGTTGCCTAACCAAGGTTAAAGAGCACAGTCTGTCCTACTATTTACCCATAGCTGAGCTTATTCTAGTTGTGACCACCCCAAGTAGAGTTTAACAGGTTTGAATTCAGAGTTTTCCTTCTCCTAGGCTGGTTGCCTAACCAAGGTTAAAGAGCACAGTCTGTCCTACTATTTACCTATACCTGAGCTTATTCTAGTTGTGACCACCCCAAGCGGAGTTTAACAGATTTGAATTCTGAGTTTTCCTTCTCCTAGGCTGGTTGCCTAATCAAGGTTAAAGAGCCCAGTCTGTCCTACTATTTACCTATACCTGAGCTTATTCTAGTTGTGACCATCTCAAGCGGAGTTTAACTGGTTTGAATTCAGAGTTTTCCTTCTCCTAGGCTGGTTGCCTAATCAAGGTTAAAGAGCCTAGTCTGTCCTACTATTTACCAATAGCTGGAGAGAGAATATTTGAATGCATACCTTTCTCAAGGGTATTATGGGTTATTTTTTATTATATCTATATAAACAAATGTAAGCACGTGGTGTAATGGTTAAAGTCATGGGAAATCGACTTGTCGCCCCGAGTTCAAATCCTGGATGTGGTAAATACATTTCACTTAGTGTTAATACCCTTGGGAAAGGTATGAATCCTACTCACCCTCCAGCTATAGATAAATAGTAGGGCAGACTGTGCTCTTTAACCTTGGTTAGGCAACCGGTCTAGAAGAAGGAAAACTCTGAATTCAAACCTGTTGAACTCCGCTTAAGAAATTGACCTTGTGTCACATCCTACTCGTGCGGAGGGGGTTGGTAAATATATATATGAACAAATGTATTTTTCTCTGTGTGAGTGTGTGTGTTTGTTTGTGTGTGTGTGTGTGTGTTTGTGTGAGCACCAATGCTAACATCAAAATAGCCTACATCATATTAACTCATTGATGCATATAACTAATGTATGATGTATATTGTATGTGCTATATAAGTTATATCTACTAACAAAATATGTTTATCCCAGTCATGGGATAACTAATTTGCATAATGATTTTAAAATTCAGGTTTTAATAAATAACTTCAGTGTTATTCATTCAGTGGTATGCAGAGGTTTTATGATGCATAGGACCAACACCTTAATTTTACCTCCGCCCCACATATGCACAAAAAAAAAACAAATTAGAAAAATACAAAACAGGTCATTTTATTAAGTTTAATATATTTAAAAAGTTATTTTAATTTTATTAAGTTTAATATATTTAAAAAGTTATTTTAATTTTATTAAGTTTAATATATTAAAAAAGTTATTTTAATTTTATTAAGTTTAATATATTAAAAAAGTTTAATTTTAATAAGTTTAATATAAAAGTTATTTTAATTTTATTAAGTTTAATATATTAAAAAAGTTATTTTAATTTTATTAAGTTTAATATATTAAAAAAGTTATTTAATTTTATTAAGTTTAATATATTAAAAAAGTTATTTTAATTTTATTAAGTTTAATATATTAAAAAAGTTATTTTAATTTTATTAAGTTTAATATATTAAAAAGTTATTTTAATTTTATTAAGTTTAATATATTAAAAAGTTATTTTAATTTTATTAAGTTTAATATATTAAAAAAGTTATTTTAATTTTATTAAGTTTAATATATTAAAAAGTTATTTTAATTTTATTAAGTTTAATATATTAAAAAGTTATTTTAATTTTATTAAGTTTAATATATTTAAAAAATTATTTTGATTTTATTAAGTTTAATATATTAAAAAGTTATTTTAAATTTATTAAGTTTAATATATTAAAAAAGCTATTTTAATTTATTAAGTTTAATATATTAAAAAGTTATTTTAATTTTAAAGTTTATATATTAAAAAATTATTTTAATTTTATTAAGTTTAATATATTAAAAAATTATTTTGATTTTATTAAGTTTAATATATTTTAAAAAGTTATTTTAATTTTATCAAGTTTAATATATTAAAAAGTTATTTTAATTTTATCAAGTTTAATATATTAAAAAAGTTATTTTAATTTTATTAAGTTTAATATATTTAAAAAGTTATTTTAATTTTATTAAGTTTAATATATTAAAAAAGTTATTTTAATTTTATCAAGTTTAATTAAAGAGGTGCAAATTGCAATGCACGTTAATGTCTATCAATTTCATCACCTTTGAAGAATATGCAACTTACATAGATGCACATGTGAATGAACAGATGTGGAATGAAAAATTGAGAACAAATTGTTTTGTGATGACTATAATGAAAACAAAAGCATTAAATACCTACACATACATACAAATATATATAGTAATGGTTTTTTCCTAAAGGATCACTTGGTTTCTTTTTAGGGATATTTGTATAAAAAAAAGTCTTAAAACAAAATCAGAATCGTTTTCTTCTTCCTCCTCTTCTTCTTCTTAGGGTGGGGACATGATTGCAAATTGAAACCCAATCTTGAAAAAAAAAAAAATTTCAGCAAAACACAAGTACTATGGCCTGTATCTACATAATATAGTGTACAAAGTACTCTTAGTGTTTTTACCTTCCCCCAAAAACACACTAACCACACCCTTATGCAACAAGTTACATTAGCTACTTGTTTTGTTCTTACCTATGAATGTACATTATAAACTAATCCTGGCAAAAAAACATGGAATTAGCACTCTTAGAGGATGTTGTGTTCGTTTTATTTGGCAGTAAATCAACTAATAAAGATAAGATGCAAAACATTTTTGGTTATTTTCTGAATGAATTTTATCTGTTAATTAATCTACCCATTATTTGCCCATTAAACTAACCCTAAACCTAACCCTAACCCTGAACCCTAACCCTAACCCTATCCCCTTCTTCTTTTTTCCTAGCAGATCAATAAATAAATAAATAATTTATCAGTCAATCAGAGTTGTTCCCCTTTTTTTTAGGTTGGAGTTATCGGAAATAACTAATAAATTCATTCAGGTTGGGATTTTACTAATTTAAATCAATATTCTTAATCAAAGATCAAAGATATTCCAACTTTTTCCGAATGGTAATTAATTGATCTTCTTTGGAGTTTTCTCATGGATTTTTTTTTCTAAATTTCTACTTTGAATTTTAGATTGGATTTAAATTCAAACTGTTCATTAGTCATGTCATTGATTTCATTTGTTTTTCCTGAAGAAAATCTTTAATCCTGTTTACTCTGTAACAAGATGTATTATCATCTTTAAAAATTACCTATTTTCCAGTATTTCAATGTCTACATGTGCATTATCTGTTGAGGTAATGATTACCATCTCCCCCGATCCCTTAAATGACATGCAACCCCATATTGTGCTGATTTAAACCATAGATGTGAAATTAACAAGAGTTAGAAACAGGAAATACATGAACACAACATGCAATTTCAAATGATACTGTATTATAATTTCTATTGCAAATGATAATATTGTCTGCAGGAAATATCAATTATATAAATATAATGAGTACAAGTCCACTTAACTGAGTCCTTGGTAAGTTATCATACTTACAACAGCCCTTTTCTATCTTGGCTGAATTATAGGGACCAACAATTTTTACATCCAACTCCATGAGATGTGGGTTCAAAAGAGAAAAGATTCCTATCTTCAATTTCTGCCGCCATAAATTGCAAGCCAATGATTGGTTGGTTTGAAAAGGGGTACGTCGATCAAGGGAAACAACCCACCTACCTTAAATACATTTTTTATAATATCATGATGACCTGGGAAGTGTACAATTTTATCTTATTTTGTATAATGTAAACATATTAAGTACTTCATGCTTCTGAAGTTATCAAAATGCAATATAAAATTTTAATTAATTTATTTTATTTTCTTCTTTTTTTAATTTTTTTTCAAAAGTTTATTTTGTATGAGATTCGTAATTTTGAACTTTTTGTGTTTTTAGATTAAATTTTATCTTTTATTTTTTTTTGTTTCTTTATATTTCTTTTATACTGTAATTTTTTAATTGTAATAAATGTACACGAATTTCTTCCATAGATTAACTTCTATTTCAAAAGATGATGAATATGATGATGAATTTGTTTTTAGTGATATACCCTTGTGCAAATTAATTGAAACAAGCACTTTAGTTTCCTTTCTTTCACCATACGGTCAGTTTTAGTCCCATTGGAGTAACAGGTTTAATTGATTTCTATTTTTTCCACAGATTAAGTTATTTGCAGTTATGTGAATCTATTTTTGAAGTGTATAATGAGATTTGTTTGGCCTTGAAAAATATTGCATCATCCGTGATTGCATCAGATTTTTATCACATCTAGACACTATTGTGTTCACTGTTAATTAGTTGTCCTAGGGTCATTGTCTGCAATGGATCTGTTACTCCAAGGAAGCATATGAAAATTATGACACTGCATGAACACTAGCAAGCCTTTCAGAGAGACTGCGAATATTAGTTGATTAGTTGTCCTATGGTCATTGTCTGCAATGGATGTTACTCCAATGAAGCATATAAATATTGTGACACTGCATGAACACTAGCAAGCCTTTCAGAGAGATTGCGAATATTAGTTGATTAGTTGTCCTATGGTCATTGTCTGCAATGGATGTTACTCCAAGGAAGCATATGAAAATTGTGACACTGCATGAACACACGAGCAAGCCTTTCAGAGAAATTGCGGATATTAGTTGATTAGTTGTCCTATGGTCATTGTCTGCAATGGATGTTACTCCAAGGAAGCATATGAAAATTGTGACACTGCATGAACACTAGCAAGCCTTTCAAAGAGATTGCGGATATTAGTTGATTAGTTGTCCTATGGTCATTGTCTGCAATGGATGTTACTCTTATTATGCAAATTAATTGAAATAAAACAAAAAATTCCATTATTATTATAATATCCGCAATCTCTTTGAAAGGCTTGCTAGTGTTCATGCCGTGTCACAATTTTCATATGCTTCCTTGGAGTAACATCCATTGCAGGAAGCATATGAAAATTAGCAAGCATTTCAAAGAGATTGAGGATATTATAATAATAATGGAATTATTTGTTTTATTTCAATTAATTTGCATAATAAGGATGTATATGAAATACTTTATGTTTTCAACCTAAATTCTGTAAATAAAACATTGAATTATAATTATTTTTTTAATGATTTTTATATTATTTACTAGGAATGTTTTTGTTATTTCTTGGTTTTAGCTTATGTAAATTAATAGATTGCCTACTATTTAAAAAAAATAACTTGTAATGTAGGAGAAGAGAGAATCATAAAGAGTAAAGAAAGGAATAAAAATAAAGAACAAGGGTAACAAACAAGGAAAAGGTGTATTGATAATATTTATAGAAAGGAAATGTGTACAGTCGGGAATCCCAAAAAATGAAAGGTTCTCTTTGGTATTTAAGGTCATACTTGTTGTTTGGACGATTGTTCCTTTGGTAACACATGTGGTGCAGATGTGAAGTTTGGAAGTAGTAGCAGCAGATGGTAGATTTCTTTCTTGCTGTATGGGTGATGTGGAAAAAGCTTTCTTGGTGTGGATGATAGGGTTTCTTTCTATCAACATGGGTGGTGTACACAAGTATTATCTTCTAGGTGTTGTTATAGATATGTTACAATGCCATATATCCTCATTGGGTATATACACAAAGGTTCTTATATGATAGAGAGAGAGAGAGTATCAGGCATCAGAGAGATATATAGACAGATACATATAAATTACTTGTTGTTCTCTGTCTAGTCGCCATGTTGAATATTCACTTCTTCTTTTTCTACTTCGGCCATTTATGTTATCGTCTAAGTTCTTGCTTTTAGTCTTCTCTTGTTGGTTCTTCATTTTCTTGTCTGGCCGGTCTTCTAACTAAGGGCATGTGTTTAAGTCATGCAACAACTGATCAACAAGACTTGTGGCTTTTTAAAGTTTTATTTGTCACTTCTTAACTCATCGCGCGGAGTGAGTCCAACCACCATAGGATACGTTTGTCCTGTGTCACATCTCGGCTGGAACTAACTAACTAACTAAATCTCACATAACTTGCGATATTCTCACCACTAGGGTCAGTTAGGGCCAGTAATCGTCGATGGTATTTTTTTCATTCCCTCAGAGCACTCGCTACAGGGCTTGTCAAAAGCCCTACACCACCATACAATTATTTTAATGATGGTCATTATGTTACTACTTATCATTTGAGACAAAAGTTTGACCTTAAATAATAGATTTAATTAATTTTAATTTGTTTTTAAAAACCTACCAGAAGACAAATTTGTGTAACCCTAGTATAATAATGAAATTTATTGTGTACAGTGCTCAGGTGCACCACAACTCATCAAAGTCTCATGTCAAGTACACAGAACAATGTACCAGTGTTAGGAACATGAACAGTTTACAGTAGTAATATGCATGTATGTGTGTGCGTGTGTGCATATGTATATGGAGAGTGGCATCAGGTATAGTGTCGGCGGACTACAGGAAGCATGGAGGCTTTGAAAGACTCAGTGCTTCGGCAGCCTACAACAGACGCGGGCAGTTTATTCCATGTCTCCGCAACTCTGAGTATGAAAATTATGTAACAGATAGAACCAGACTGAGAGCTAGGTATATTGGTGTGATGGATACAATGGGATATAGTCTCTGGCACTGCACTTATGTATGTTGGAAGAGTGGAGCTGATGGTGAGATTGAACTGCTAGGAAGTGTCCTTTTGCTACATCTACTGCAGTCAGTAAGTCCTGTTTATGCTGTCAGGACTGTTCTGTGGAGCTATCTGTGAACAGCCACAAAGTTGAAAATAGCCATGTGTGGTAATTGTTATGCTACATGAAGGCTTCTATAAATGGTTTGGTTTAGTGGTCACCATGTATGCTTAGGTGACCACTGCAAAGAGGAAGGATAAACTGTATTGCTTGGCCAGGGGTCCCAGCATGTGTTGTTACAACCGTAGCAGAGAAATTTGTGTTGGCTGGCTACCAAGGAAAGAGTGAAAGAATAGGGTACTGGTGTATTTATATGCTTCAGGGGTACTGCTTGTGGTGCCTTCTAATTGGTCAAAAGGAGTTATGTGACCTGCCTCCACACACTGTATGTTGTATAAGCAGTTAGCTGGTGTTCAGTGTGGACAGGTACCATCTTATTTTTTTTACCTTGATGAAGAGTCATGAACCATGGTGAAATTTGAGTATAAATAGATAAATATGAACCTTCAATTTGATGAATCAATCTCTTTAGTAAAATACCTGGGTGTTTTTAGGATTCCATTTGCCTTATCCAAAAATCAAAAAAATCTATAACTGGACTAAAAGGATTTTAAGAATACCAAGGACCAAGAGAGAAAGGGGGAAGAGTGGAGTAAAAGAAATTACTTCTACTGATAAAAGAAACTAAGGATTTGCATATTATAATATTCACTCTATTCTATGAATTAATCTTTTTGTTTACATTTAAAGTAATAATTTAGAAATTATAACCCTAAACTCATGAATGTTTTGAAACATAATCTTATTTTTCTAAAGACTGCTTTTTTTTCACTTATAAAGAACTTTGAAGAGTTCCACAAATTATTGATTTTTAATTATTGAATTGTATTATTTAATCAATAAAAATCAAAAACTAAATTTTGTACTTTTCCTTATTATAGACATATTAAAGTGTATGCATGATTTCAATGCTCATTGACATCTATTTTCTGTTCACACTCAGAATTGCGGAGACATGGAATAAACTGCCTGCATCTGTTGTAGGCTGCCGGAGCACTGAATCTTTCAAAGCCTCCATGCTTCCTGTAGTCCGCCAACACTATACCTGATGCCACTCTCCACATACACATGCACACACATACATGCATATTACTACTGTGAACTGTTCATGTTCCTGACACAACATTATTCTGTGTACTGGACATGAGACTTTGATGAGTTGTGGTGCACCTGAGCACTGTACACAATAAATTACATTATTATTATTACATTAATACCAGAACAGACACAGCTCTTTTATATATATAGATTAGTTAATCTATTATTTTTCTTCCTACCTCTAAAATTTATCTGATATCATTATTAAGCTTTTAGTTTAATTATAGGGTGATTTATTACAAATGGTTTATAGTGTGATTTATTACAAATTTATCTGATATAATTATTAAGCTTTTAGTTTAATTATAGTTTGACTTATTACAAATCCTTGCTCAAGTTGTGCAATATAGCACAACATTTTTAATCAAAATTGTTTTCTCATAATTAAATATTTTATCAATTTAAAGATAATGTGAAGTGCAGTGTTATCTGGAAATTAAATACCTCCACAATTGTTGTTGTTTTTACTTTTATTTTTCAGATTCATTTTGAATATATCTTTAAATATCATCATCATCATCATCATCATCATCATTAATTTACTCCTTATGAGTTTTTCACACCTGTGTTGCATAACGCCTTCTTTGCTACTCTGAATCGTATATGTTATATACTGGCATCAAATTCTATATATGTTATATAGCGGCTTCTTCAAACTCACGCTGAATCGTATATGTTGCTGGTATACTGCGGGTATCTAACCCTTAGACGATATATGTAGTGGTCGCTTAATGAAACCACAAGAAGGCATGCTGTATGTAGTAGGAGATTGAACTTTTTATTTCTTCTTGGCTGTATGTGGTGGGCGGCGAGCTTGACAATGGGAATCTGCCCAAGGGTTGACAATGCGTTGGTGAGGTAGAGGGGGCTGGTGACGTCTCACCGCCCTTGGTCGCAGCGGTGTTTGACCGCGTCGGTCACTCCATTCTCTTTGCCGTCCGCTGTCTCCCTGGGGTCTGTTCACTACTGACCCCCTTTTATATATCTCAAATGCCTATGCGTTTTCTTTGTTCCCTCCCACCAGGAAAAAGTCCTTTGTCACCTTTGTCGTCCCCCCTCTGTTTAATTCAACTGGAAATTTCTATTTCCGTTTGTACAATATACAACAACCTGTAATTACAGGTGCTTTTTTACTGAAGTCAAAGTACGAGTAATTTTGACCATCTTTGGTCATTGTCGAGAATGCGGATAGTCTCGTATTGTGGGGTGCTGGATTAATTCTGTGCTCAAGAAAAATTTAAGTGATGGTGTTCATCATGTGCAAGTGATGTCATACGTGAATACATAGACATTTCATGATAGTTTAAATGTTTTGAGATAGCAGCTAAAAATCACTCAACTGTGAATCCACTGTGATTTATCTGCTTTTATTTGTCAACTTTTAATAACATATATATATATATAGATATATATATAGATATATAGATATATAGATATAGATATATAGATAGATATAAATATTTCATTGAAAATGACAGAAAGGACAATAACACACAACCATATATATATATATATATATATATATATACAGTGATGCTGATAGCTTTTTGATTTAGTAAGTCCTGGGACACATATTTGCTTTGAATGAGTCCTTGGGAAAATATATGGGTTCCAATTAAAGCTGTCTAACTCCTACCTTGTAAGCTATCTTGTGTGATTCGTTTCTAAAAAACTATTGAAATGTATTTACAGTTAGCTTGAAATAGTGAGGAAAGAAAAAGGAAAAACACTGAGATGCATGGATACAATTTTACTGCATCCTTTTAATTTTTGTGCATCAAGGACGTGTACATATCAGTATCTCTGTATATATATATATATACATATATATTTAGTGGGGGGGGCGCTATATATATATAGATAGATATATTTATATATGGACACAGAATGTGGCTAATCAAAGCCTAAAGAAAATACCAGAAGATCTGAAACACATGTTGCTGAAGTAAAATATTTTTTTAAATCTTAAAAAGAAACATAATCCATTTTGTGGACGTTTATCTTGTTGGAATATTCTATTGAATATATATATATATATATATATATATATATATATATATATATATATATATATATATATGAGGAAAAAATGAGTAAAGAAATGTAGATGGATAAAAATTAATTTTATCGATATCACTTTTAATTGATATCATTTACACATGTGTTTCGGTCCGTTTATCAAAATGTATATGGATTTACGCTATTATTATTATTAAAATAATCAGATGAAGTTGAAATGATGATAATAATAATAATAGAAAAAATGTAAAAATATTCCGTACACAGAGATTTTTTATGACCTTCATCAGAGTGAATTTTTTTATTTTTTGAGTAGAGATAAAAATCCGTTGGAGACAAAACAGAATTTTAAAAATGTTCGAAAAAAGAATATTTTTTGAATCATTTGGAATGCAGAGACCGTTAAAAATTTGAAAGTTTTGGTGGATGGATACAATTTGTATTGCAAAGAATAAAATGTTATTAATATTCTTAAACTTGTTGATGATTGAATGAAGCGTGTTTTCCATTGATATTGTTTGGGAAAAAAGAAAGAAGAAAGAAATCGGTGAAAACCAAAAATATATATATATATCACCTAGTAAAAACCAAGCAAGAATAGAACATCATTAAAACACTCTGACTTAAATAATAAAGCAATTTCCATTCCAATTTACAACTGAATAATAATTTTGTTGTGTCTTGATTCATAATGAATGTTATTTTTTTATCCTCTAAATTATTGACATGAATGAAGATAATTATGGAATGCTAATTAGAATCCTGGAGTGTTTTTATTACAACAGGTTCATTTTTAAAATCAAAGACAAAATTTTTATATTTGAATTAATTCAAGAAAATTTCCTGCCATTTTGGTGTACACATGTAATTTTCTTTTTTCTGATTTGAAGTGAATTGTATTTCAATCTTCAGTCTGCTATTGTCAATGTTTACTGAACATCATCTATGAAGGACTCTTTTCAAATAAACACTTTTAAGTAATATAGTCATTAACTCCACCTCCACTAGACAATATCTGGAAATCAGAGGGAGAATCGAGATCATTCAGACTACTGCACTACTGCAATCTGCCAGAATACTCAGAAGAGTCCTGGAGACCTGAGGAGACTTGTCACTCAGACTCCAGTGAAAGACCATCAGCTAACGCTGATGTGAAAAACTCAAAAGAAGTGAACAATAATAATGTCAACCCTTTTCAGGTCATTTAATGCTGAATCAAGTCATTTTGATAAATAAATAAAAAAAGGTCTCAGCTTCCTTATAGTACCTGCTGTTGCTTAAGTGTTCCCTCAATTATATATTGAACAGGGGCTCATTGCTGTTTCTTTATTGATCCGTGTGATTTGAGCATAATCAAAAGTATAGGGTAATTCATAAGCAATAATCTGCTAACCAAACTTATTAACCATTCTACCTGGATGCTATCAAATATGCTAATTGACTGTTGCAATTTGAAGGATTAATCTTTTTTTAAAGATAATTAATTATACCCATAATATTACTGGCTATATAAACAGTAAATAAATCATTTGCAATAAATAATAATGGACTCTCCCGTCGATTTTTCGACGTATGAGGGTTCATACAATGACCGACCTCAGGAATTTTGAATTCAGAGTTATCCCTCTCCTAGACTGGTTACCTACCCAAGGCTGAAGAGCCAAGTCTGCCTACTATTTAACCCATTATATATATATATAAGTTAAGAGTAAGGAAATGAATCTGACTGTATAAGTATAGATAAAAGGATAAGAAAACACAATGCTGTTAAAATGAAAATATTTTATATCATATTCATAGCTAATATTGAACAATATTTCGATTTATAAAAATCATCTTCAGAGCATGTGGCATAGTGGCTAACATGCTGAACTATGATATCATAGTAAGCATGTTTGAATTCTATTTGCACTGTTACATTCATTTTTGGATAAATACTCTTGGGAAAGGTATTAAGCCCCTCATGCCCTCAGCTTTGGGTTAAATAGTACCACTACTATTCTTCTACAAGAATGAATTTGGCATTAAATAACTCACAATGGTTAATATGCAGAGGCATGGAATAAGCCGCCCGCATCTGTTGTAGGCTGCCGAAACACTGAATCTTTCAAAGCCTCCATGCTTCCGCCAACACTATATCTGATGCCCCTCTCCACACACATATGCACACATGCGCACATATACATGCATATTACTATTGTAAACTGTTCATGTTCCTGACACTAATACATTATTCTGTGTACTTGACATGAGACTTTGATGAGTTGTGGTGCACATGAGCACTGTTCACAATAAATTTCATTATTATTAATCATTAATATTAAAACAAAGAAACTAAAGCCACTAAAAGTGGCTTTGGCTTCTTTGTTTTAATAGCATGATAATTGTATAGTAAGAGTATTTACGGGTTTTCGAAGGAGCTCTTATTTCTCCATAGTTGTAGGCAAATTGTCGGACAAAGAAGACAAACACACAATGGAAATTTAATACATGTATTGACAAATAATACAAGAACTTGTTACAAATTTTATTGGTATTTGCTACCAGACTTATCTGAGTTAAGTAGAGTTCTTGGAGTAGTGGTGATAACAGGGGTATTCTGTTGCTGGTTGGAAAGTTGATAGGACGCTTCTTCGGACATTTCTTGTTCTTCCTCATAACCGGTTCAGTGATAAGTAATGGGGGATGCTATTTTAGAAGCTTCTCGCCCTGGTAACAGTTCTTTTAAATGACGGTGAATGGGCCCTTTTCAAATAGACTATTTGGTCTTCAGCCTTCTATAGTGTGCTTTTGTGCCTTCGAAAGTGTGCTGTGAAAAAATGCCTCCGTTCTGGTCAACGGTCCGTAGATAAGTAAGCCCTGTTTTTGGGCTAAGTGATGAGTGAAGTTTAGGGACCGCTATTTACTTGACTACCCTCAATGGGTGCTCCGTGATAAGTAAAGTTTTTGGTTTTGGCGCCAACACACGATGTTGGCGATTCGACCCCTAGCGGCAGGGGGAGATAATTAACTATGGAATTTCCAATAATAGATAAATATGAACCTTCAATTTGATGAACCAATCACTTGAGTAAAATACCTGGGTGTTTTTTTTTTTTTTATCTCATTTGCCTTATCCAAAAATAAAATAAAAACTATGAATGAATAATAATCAAGAGAAACAGCTTAATATATTCTACAAGCTGTTTCTCATTATTCTCATTCATACAGTAGAAAAGTTCTCACTATCAACTTTTATGTTACTATGTTGATTTCTCATTTTATTATTTCCTATACTTTGCTTAGTCTCACACACAAGCTTTAAGCTGCTAACATTACCTGCTGTTACTAAGTACTGAGCAGAATCATTGGTAGCTTACATTCAATGATCAGGCAGGAACTAGTGCTTTTAATATGACTTAACAATAACTCATGTGGATTTCTCTTGTTACAATTCCTCTGAGTGTTATCTAATAGCAAATGATGTAGATAAATTTCATGTTAGTATTTACTAAGCTTTACTTAGTCTGGTACATATGCCTTATATCATTTAAGAATACCTACTGTGCCTTAGTGATCATGTAGTAAGTACTGAATAGACTTATTGCTACTGATATAAGAGGAATAGGTGCTTTAAACAGGACTTGACTGTAAATCATTAGTGTTAGGCGGAGTTATCTCCCCCTAACGATTCGAACCGGACTCTCTAAAGAGGAGGGGGACAAAAATACTGACTATCACCAGACAAGAACCGGACCACGGTACGACACACACGTGTATCCTATCATCAGCCGAACTCTAATCCAAAACCATCCCACTGTATTCCCTGTCAGTGAGAATAAATAAAACAAATATTGTTATTGTTTTTATTATCATTTCTGTATATCCTACATCTTGGGATCTAACAATTAGTTTTACTAATTTAGCTTAGTTTGGCACAAGGCCAAAAATTATCAGTTTGTTGGTTGTTTTGAAGTCAATATTAACTGATCTGCTTGACCAGGTCACTTGCCAAACCTAGTAAAGTAAACCAAATTAACCACAACGGAGTGTCCCCCCCCCTTTTTAAAATGTATTTTAAAACCCAATGAGTTTGCATTAGTTGCCTTGATTATTGGTGGATCTGGGGGTCGTTTTACCCCCTTTTCTGTTGCTTTTAGGGGGTATAATATTACGTCTACATATTCTAAACAAGTAAAATCAATAAATAACAAACAATCAAGCGTGTGACTTTAACCCGTTTCAGGTCATTTAATGCTGAATCAAGTCATTTTGATAAACAATAATAAATATATAATAAATAAATTAGATAAACAATAATAATAATTCCCAAAGGTTTGGAAAAGAGTTTGGAAGAATTGGAAATCCAAAGAAGAATTGAGACTATCCAAACAACAGCACTGTTAAGATCAGCTAGAATACTCAGAAGAGTTCTGGAGACCTGAGAAGACTTGCTGTCACCCCAGTGAAAGACTATCAACTCATGCTGGTGTGAAAAACTCGCTAGGAGTGAAATAACAATAACAATAATAATAATAATAATAGTATTAATCATAATAATTCTTTAAAGTGATCAATATTTAAATGGTATAGCACCCGGCAAGGAATCGGACGGTTCCTGGTTTGATGCCAGTCCCCACCAACTCAGTATATGAGTAGCACAAATTGGGTAATCTGATCTGTGTGGTAAAGTGGGGAGTTGACTGTGGGTATGGTGCTCCATCTCAGCAAAAAATAATCTCCCTGGTCTAGTGCTAGGGATAAAGGAGATAGACTCCCTCACTGTCCAGCTGATACCAACAATAGGCCTCTCCACCATTAATCCTATGGATTAACTAAAAATGAACTGCCATGTCTCTTATAGGCAGGTTGAGTTTGAAACCATCATCTTCAACAAGTTTTGATAGTTGGGTTGACACAAAACTTAGATTTCTAATTTTTATCATAATTTGAGGAAACAATCAAAAATCTTCTGCAAAAAATAACGTTTAATTAATTTTCACAAAACTTGGTAAAAAAAATTATTATTTGAGTAGATGTGGTATTTTATTTTTATATATTTAAAAAAAAAAAAACGATTAAAATTAAGGTACAGGATGACAACCCCCCCCCCAAAAAAAAACAGAACCCAAATTCTGTTTTTTGGGTCACCCTGTATATATACTATAACTGATGCAGACAACAAGCACACACACACACACACACACACACACACACACACACAAAAAAAAAAAAACACAACCCAAAATCTGTTTTTTGCGGTCACCTGTATTTAAACAATATAATCTATAAGAGCTCTTCAGAGCAAAGAACGGTCTCATCTGGTGGAATCATTTTTTTTTTTTTAATAAATGTGTTTGTCTTGCTAAATCCCTGAACATTATAAGAAGCTTAGCAACTCTCCAGGAATTGACTTGAATCAAGACACGAGCACATTCAGGATTTATTGTCATTTTAATATTGCCTAACCTTTATGGGTGTCCCAGTGAGATTTAGTCGTAAACAAGCTACGCTCACAGATCCCTTACTACTAAATAGTGAGTTGCATAATCACTGGATGCCCCATACTGGTGACCTTGTGTTACATCCTACACATGGTGAATATAAATCTAATCTTCATAATTTTTGCACAAAAAGCAAGAATTGGTGATATTAATTGTGTATACATATTTGCTTTATGATTAATTGTTTCATTTTTATAGTTTCATTCGGACATACACACATACACACCAACTGCCCTTTATGTATTTATAGATAGATAAATAATTTGTTAATTCTATATCAAGAAACTCTTCCCAATTATTTAATATGGATTTGTGTTTTAACTTTTTTTTTAACTAAATATATCAAAATATATCAAAATAAAATATATTAAAATAAAATATATCAAAATATATTAAAATTAAAATAAAATATATTAAAAATGTATCAAATATATTCAAAATATAAAATATATTGAAATATTTACATACTAAATATATCAAAATATATTAATAAAGACTAGATATTGTTTATTATCTTTTTTGGCTATTGTTTTAATTACTTTTAGATATTTTTAATATATTTTTATACATAAAATAACATTTTTACTATAAAAAATAGTCTGCCCTACTATTTAACCCATTATATATATATATAAGTTTAAGAGTAAGGAAATGAATCCGACTGTATAAGTATAGATAAAAGGATATGAGACTTAAAAAAAAACAATTTGAAGATTTTTTTTATCTTCAAATAAATAACAAATGAACTTTATTTATAACTTTTAAAACATTTACTTTTTTGGACCATATGACCGTAAGGCACCCTTTTTGCGATTTTGGCTTGTGGCGACATTTTTTCCATTTACACCATCAAAATCCGGTTAATTGTTTACAAACGATTTTTAGAGTTTTTTTTTAAATTATAAAACTAACCCCTAACCCTAACTCCTAACCCTAACCCCTAACAAACAATCGGATTTTTTACAGAGAAAAGTGTCTCCATGAGTCAAGATCGCGGAAGGGGTGCCTTAAGGTCATAAACAAAAATCAGGTTGGAAATATATGATGATATCTCAATGAAATATCCCAAGAAAGCGTATGGTAGAAAAAGAAAAACATACAAGAAAAATTGGATTAATTTCGTTTATTTAAAAAATAAACAAAAGCTGGAATTGTTGAGATGATAATTCTTTCTCGCTCGGTGAAATGAGGGCAGGCGTGGGATTGAAAGTCTTTTTCTTAGTCAGCTGATTCAGGCGTGGTTTTGAAAGTCTGTTCTTGGCTGACAACTTGGTTCTGTGTGATGCAGGGGTGTGGTGTGGGCTGGACGTATGGCGGTCCTTGATCTTGGTAGGATGCTCTGTGTGCCAAAAAGTTTTGAAAATCTGGAAATCAGAGGGAGAATCGAGATCATCCAGAATACTGCACTGCTGCAATCTGCCAGAATACTCAGAGAGTCCTGGAGACCTGAGGAGACTTGTTGTCACTCAGATTCCAGTGAAAGGCCATCAGCTAATGCTGATGTGAAAAACTCAAAAGGAGTGAACAATAATAATGTCAACCCTTTTCAGGTCATTTAATGCTGAATCAAGTCATTTTGATAAATAAAAAAAAAGGTCTCAGCTTCCTTATAGTACCTGCTGTTGCTTAAGTGTTCCCTCACTTATATATTGAACAAACTCATTGCTGTTTCTTTATTGATTAGTGTGATTTGAGCATAATCAAAAGTATAGGGTAATTCATAAGCAATAATCTGCTAACCAAACTTATTAACCATTCTTCTTGGATGCTATCAAATATGCTAATTGACTGTTGCAATTTGAAGGATTAATCTTTTTTAAAGACAATTAATTATACCCATAATATTACTGGCTATATAAACAGTAAATAAATCATTTGCAATAAATATATATATATATATATATAATCCGACAGTATAAGTATAGATAGAAGGATATGAAAACACACAATGCTGTTAAAATGAAAATATTTTATATCATATTCATAGCTAATATTAAACAATATTTTGATTTATAAAAATCATCTTCAGAGCTTGTTTTTAATCCGGATTCATTGAGAGAGATGAGTCTGGATTAAAAAACAAGCTCTGATAAGGATTTTTATAAATCGAAATATTGTTTAATATTAGCTATGAATATGATATAAAATATTTTCATTTTAACAGCATTGTGTGTTTTCATATCATTTTATCATCTATCTATCTATCTATCTTCTCTCTCTCTCTCTCTCTATATATATATATATATATATATATATATATAGAGAGAGAGAGAGAGAGAGAGAAAGATAGATAGATTGATAAAAGGATATGAAAACACACAATGCTGTTAAAATGAAAATATTTTTATATCATATTCATAGCTAATATTAAACAATATTTCGATTTATAAAAATCCTTATCAGAGCTTGTTATATATATATATATATATATATATATATATATATATATAATGTATGATTTTAGTATTTGTTCTGTCAGTCAAAATGTAATATTAAAATGAATGAATGTATTTGTCTTTAGCTTTATTGGTAAATAATTTCCAATAAATCTCTATGATAAAATAATTTCTAATAGATTCCTATAATAATTTCCAATGCATTTCTATAATGAACTATTTTGCAATTAATTTCAATAGTAAAAAAATTTGCAATGCATTTCTATATTAATTTACAATGAATTTCAACAGCTTTTCCGTGCTGTAACTATTGAATAGCCCTTATTCTAGAGATCGTCCAGCACCCAGCTCCTCACTTCATTCTTCCGTTGTCACCATGTGGCAAATGAGGAGCTGGGTACTGGATAATCTCTAGAATCCCTAATAATATCCCTTTTGATTGTATAATATTCCACTAAAAATAATAAAATCTTGGTATCTTTGGTTTAAAAGAAAATTAACTTTTCATAAAAAATTGTAAGGGGTCTACTTATTTATTGTTAATACTGTGAATAATACCTAATAATATCTTTTTTTTTGTATAATATTCCACAAAAATTGTTCAGGGTGTCCTTATTTATTGGAGATACTGTTTATCTTTAATCTCTCAACACTAATCTACTTTTATCTGCTTCTTTACTCAAACTATTTTTGTAATGTTATCAATGAATACAATTTAATGTAACTGTCAAATTGAAGCATATCAAATTTTCATTGCATTGTATTTCATCCATAAAGGATGCTCCAAAAGTAATGCCTCCTGCATATTTCCACAGAAGTTACAACAGATACAAAATGTACAATAACACAATTGAAGTTTTCAGCGAAAAAAACATTATTTTTTCACATAAACAAAATTATTTCTGCATTTTGCCCATCAATAAACAAGAATTTGCATATCATGCTTATAAAAATCTACAAACAGTGTAAGTGACCCACTTCTTCTCAGCAGTGATGATTGAAATGTTGTTAGAAAAATTTAATCTGCATATTTCATCTTTCATTGGATCAATTTGAAAAGATGAAATGATGCTCTTCATTTCACAAATTCATAACTTGGTTGAGTGTTAATTGTAACTCACATAACTGGTGTCATTGCTAAAATAACTTATCTTTCACCAACCTATCCATATATCCAAGGTTTGTTTGGTTGGTTGGTTGGTTGGTTGGTTTAACTGAAATTTTTTAATTTTTGAGAAAAAAAAACAAAACGTAATATGACTCAAAATAAAGAAAATCATACATAGGTATAAAGGTAAAAAGAACATTAGGTTTATAAGTTCCAAAAAAATTCCAGTTGGATACATGGTGCAACAATTATAGGGGTTGAGTTAATACAGTTCTAAGTGACAATCATCTGTAGGCTGCAGGTTCAATTCTGACCATGGGCGATAATAACATAGAATAATAACATAGAATGCTTAATACTTGTAACCAGTCATGGTTAACAAAAGGCAAACAGTCTACCCTGGTGGATTGAATAAAGGGTTCAATTGAAAGTTCCGTGAAGACACCCGATTATGACAAGTAGGTTCCTGAGTTCAAAGAGAAGGTCCCAAATTTGAGAAGGTTCCTGAGTTTGATAAGAAACACCAGAATATATCAGCTGAAACGTTGTATATAATAATGATAATGAAATTTATTGTGTACAGTGCTCAGGTGCACCACAACTCATCAAAGTCTCATGTCTAGTACATAGAAAAATGTATTAGTGTCAGGAACATGAATAGTGTACAATAATAATATACATGTATGTGTACAGTGCTCAGGTGCACCACAACTCATCAAAGTTTCATGTCTAGTACATAGAATAATGTATTAGTGTCAGGAACATGAACAGCATACAGTAATAATATATATGTATGTGTACAGTGCTCAGGTGCACCACAACTCATCAAAGTCTCATGTCTAGTACACAGAATAATGTATTAGTGTCAGGAACATGAATAGCATACAGTAATAATATACATGTATGTGTACAATGTTCAGGTGCACCACAACTCATCAAAGTCTCATGTCTAGTACATAGAATAATGTATTAGTGTCAGGAACATGAACAGTTTACAGTAGTAATATGCATGTATGTGTGCATATGTGTGTGGAGAGGGGCATCAGGTATAGTGTCGGCAGACTACAGGAAGAAATGAGCATGAAGAAATGTTTCCGAAATTCATGAGAGCAGTGCTGTGAAAATCAATGGGAGCAATCCACCCTGTCAGTGGGGCTTAGAACATGATGATTGTATCCACTTTAGAGGGCCAAGACGCCCCCCTCCCTCCAAAAATAGGGGTGTTCTGGGTATGACAATAAACTACATCTGATAGTGAGGCTCCAGTCTGGGAGGAGCAGTCACCCCTTCATTGCTGTTATTCCCTGGTCTAATTTGACCCAGAGTGGTAGTACCTGTTAGGGTCCTATCTATGGGTCAAATAGATTTGTTTAATGATTTAATGATGGGTTCAATAGGACAGTTTGCAAAAAAAAAAAAATTCTGAAGAAACAACTTCACAAAAATGTTGATATGAATTAATGGAATTCCCTAACTTCTAGGCAGGGTAAAATAACCCTAGACAGGTTGATTTGCCATTAAAATCAATCAATCATATAATGGGAGCAAATCTTTTTTTGCATGGAAGAATTCAAATCACACCTCTGCTTTCTTATCAGATGTCATTTTGCCAGACTGCCACTCAGCTGACTGATATTTTGAAACAAAATAATAAAATAGGAGACATTACTTTCAGAACAACTCAGTTATAAGTGAAGCCTTTTTTTTTTTTGTTCATCAATGAGAAGAATGCATACATAGCTAATAATGGTTACTATATAGAAAAATAGTGTTTTGTAGCTGAAAACCCGCTCTATCTAATGGTATTATTGTGCTCTCTGTATTGGTTATAGTTTCTGTGAAAAAAATATAATTAAAATAAGTGTAATCTTTTTATATGTGTTCTTATTTAATTTTGTGAGTCTTTCTAATTCAATATATTTCATTACATTAAAACTTAAATACTTATGCTTAGAGGGTGAATATTCTTGCTAGTATAATTAAAATAAGTGTAATCTTTTTATATGTGTTCATATTTAATTTTGTGAGTCTTTCTAATTCAATATATTTCATTACATTAAAACTTAAATACTTATGCTTAGAGGGTGAATATTCTTGCTAGTATAATTAAAATAAGTGTAATCTTTTTATATGTGTTCTTATTTAATTTTGTTAGTCTTTCTAATTC
>CM042179.1:21784405-21794405 GCA_023376005.1 Doryteuthis pealeii
TTGTAATAATGATAAATCTGGGCTGTTCCCATTATAAGATACATTGGACCATTCTTAAAATGGACAAGAGAGGAACTCCAACAGATAGACTAAAAGACAAGAAAATTAATGACAATGTACAAGGCATTACACATGAGAGATGATAGAGACAGGCTATATGTATCAAGACAGGAAGTGGAAGAGGTCTTGCCAAAATAGAGGATTGCATAGATACCACAATCCAAGGACTCAAAGAATACACGAAAAAAAGCTGTGAAAGATTAATTATGGAAGCCAATAACAGCAGTTGCAGCATATGGACAAGCAGAAAAACAAGAAAAAAAAAGAAAACAGAAATGGGAAGAAAAACAATAATATGGATACTTCAAACAGCAAATTGGGGAGATTGCACATGAAAAGACCTGGACATGTTTATAAAAATGAAACCTTGAGAGAGAGAAACTGAGTTACTCATATTTGAAGCACAAAACAATGTCATAAGAACAAATTATATTGAAGTAAAAATAGATAAGACAAAACAGAACAGTGAATGTAGGGTGTGTCGAGACAGAGATGAGACGATCAACCATGTAATAAGCCAATGCAGAAAACTAGCACAACAAGAATACAAGGCTAGGCATGACTGGGTTGGAAAGGTGATCCACTGGGAATTGTGAAAGAAACTAAATTTTGACTATACAACAAATGGTATATGCATAAATTAGAATCTGTTCTTCAGAATGAAGCACATGAAATTCTTTGGGACTTTGAGATAAAGATGAATCACCTTATCTCAGCCAGAAGACCACAGGGTGAAGATGAAAGAAAAATAAATGATAAGACAAATATCTGGACCTTGCTAGAGAATTGAAAAACTGTGGAATATGAGGGTGAAAGTGATACCAATTGTAGTTGGTGCACTTGGAACGGTCACCAAGAATTTAAAAAACAGACTAGAGGAAGAATTGAGACCATCCAGACAACAGCACTGTTAAGATCAGCTAGAATACTCAGAAGAGTTCTGGAGACCTGAGGAGACTTGCTGTCACTCCAGTGAAAGACTATCAACTCATGCTGGTGTTAAAAACTCGCTAGGAGTGAAATAACAATAACAATAATAATAATAATAATAATAATAATAATAATAGTATTAATATTAATATATCTTTAAAGTGACCAATATTTAAATGGTATAGCACCCGGCAAGGAATCGGACGGTTCCTGGTTTGATGCCAGTCCCCACCAACTCAGTATATGAGTAGCACAGATTGGGTAATCTGATCTGTGTGGTAAAGTGGGGAGTTGACTGTGGGTGTGGCGCTCCATCTCAGCAAAAAATAATCTCCCTGGTCTAGTGCTAGGGATAAAGGAGAGAGACTCCCTCACTGTCCGGCTGATACCAACAATAGGCTTCTCCATGGATTAACTAAAAACGAACTGTACTGAGAATGAACTGCTGTGTCTCTTATAGGGCAGGTTGAGTTTGAAACCATCATCTTCAAAAAGTTTTGATAGTTGGGTTGACACTAAAACTTAGATTTCTAATTTTTATCATAATTTGAGGAAACAATCAAAAATCTTCTGCAAAAAATAACATTTAATTAATTTCCACAAAACTTGGTAAAAAAAATTACTATTTGAGCAATAAATCCAGATGTGGTATTTTATTTTTATATAAAGTATTTTAAAAAGAGATTAAAATTAAGGTACAGGGTGACAAAAAAAAAAAAAAAAAACAGAACCCAAATTCTGTTTTTTTGGGTCACTCTGTATATATACTATAACTGATGCAGACAACAAGCACACACACACACACACACACACACACACACACAAAAAAAAAAAAAAAAAAACACAACCCAAAATCTGTTTTTTGCGGTCACCCTGTATTTAAACAATATAATCTGTAAGAGTTCTTCAGAGCAAAGAACGGTCTCATCTGGTGGAATCATTTTTTTTTTTTAATAAATGTGTTTGTCTTGCTAAATCCCTGAACATTATAAGAAGCTTAGCAACTCTCCAGGAATTGACTTGAATCAAAACACAAGCACATTCAGGATTTATTGTCATTTTAATATTACCTAACCTTTATGGGTGTCCCATTGAGATTTAGTCGTAAACAAGCTACGCTCACAGATCCCTTACTACTAAATAGTGAGTTGCATAATCACTGGATGCCCCATACTGGTGACCTTGTGTTACATCCTACACATGGTGAATATAAATCTAATCTTCATAATTTTTGCACAAAAAGCAAGAATTGGTGATATTAATTGTGTATACATATTTGCTTTATGATTAATTGTTTCATTTTTATAGTTTCATTCGGACATACATACACACATACACACCAACTGCCCTTTATGTATTTATTGATAGATAAATAATTTGTTAATTCTATATCAAACTCTTCCCAATTATTTAATATGGATTTGTGTTTTAACTTTTTTTTTTAGATACTAAATATATCAAAATATATTAAAATAAAATATATAAAATAAAATATATTAAAAATATATCAAAATATATAGAAATATTAGATACTGAATATATCAAAATATATAAATAAAGACTTATTAGATATTATTTTATTATCTTTTTTGGATATTGTTTTAATTACTTTTAGATATGTTTTTAATATATTTTTATACATAAAATAACATTTTTACTATAAAGAGACTTAAAAAACAATTTGAAGATTGTTTTTATCTTCAAATAAATAACAAATGAACTTTATAACTTTTAAAACATTTACTTTTTTGGACCTATGACCTTAAGGACACTCTAACCCCTAACCCTAAAACAAACCGGATTTTTTACAGAGAAAAGTGTCTCCATGAGTCAAGATCGCGGAAGGGTGCCTTAAGGTCACAAACAAAAATCAGGTTGGAAATATATGATGATATCTCAATGAAATATCCCAAGAAAGCGTATGGTAGAAAAAGAAAAACATACAAGAAAAATTGGATTAATTTCGTTTATTTAAAAAATAAACAAAAGCTGGAATTGTTGAGATGATAATTCTTTCTCGCTCGGTGAAATGAGGGCAGGCGTGGGATTGAAAGTCTTTTTCTTAGTCGGCTGATTCAGGCGTGGTGTTGAAAGTCTGTTCTTGGCTGACAACTTGGTTCTGTGTGATGTGGGGGTGTGGTGTAGGTTGGAGGTATGGCGGTCCTTGATCTTGCTAGGATGCTCTGTGTGCCAACGCTGACAGTCAACTGCCTTATCGACTTTAAGTGAGCTGTATTTATAGTTATCAATTGGCTCCAGATTCACTTTGAAAGTTTTTTTGGGGAAAATTTATGATTGGTTGAAAAATTGGACACATGGCCTAGTGGATAAGGTAGTTAGGTTAAGACAGTTCTAAGTGACAGTTATCTCTAGATTGCAGGTTCAATCCTGTTCAAGGGCAGCAGTAACATAGAATAATAATTAACACAGCTTAATGCCTCTAACCTAGCTATGGTTAGCAGAATGAGAACAAGATACCCCAGTGGACTGAATAAAGGGTTAAGTTCAAAGTTCTGTGATGGCTCCTGATTATGACAAGAAGGTTCTCGATTCCAACAAGAAAGTTCCTGAGTTCAAGAAGGTTCCCGAGTCTGATAAGAAATACCTAAAGAAGGCCGGTGGGCAAATCAGCTGAAACGTTGTACAAATAACAATGAAGATGAGGACAATAGTCTGAATAATGCAGATAATACTAATCATCAAGCCTCATCTCAAACATTCAGAGAAATGGTTGAAAAACATTAAATAGTAGGGGATATTTTTAATTGTTTATAAAATTTGTTTTTCATCTGGAAGCCTGCGTGGAGCCTATGCATAGAACACTTGTTTTGTTCATTTCATTTAGAGTTACTGTCAGGTCAACATCCGTTTGATGTTACATTCTCAGTAGCTTAGGTTCTGTTCTGAAAGTGTTTTTATTTTTCCTTTTAAATTAAAAAAAAACAAAAACACTTTCAGAACATCAGTTTTGTTAGTGAGTAGATGTATTGGGTTAGTAAAATTTGTGAATCAAGAGAGGTATCTATTTCTGTTAAAGCATCAATTTTTTTTATTTAACTCACACACCTTTATTTAGTGTCAAAATGTTTACAGTGTCAACAGACTATGAGCCTCTCCTTAAAGAAACTATTTTTTGTTTTGTTTAAAATGCATACATGAGTAATTTGAGAGAAAGAAAAAAATAGTTTAGTAGATTTTATTCACTTAATTTCTATCAAATTACAGACCATTACTTTGGGATTGTCATGCACTGGTTCCATGTCAATTGAAAATTAGGACCATATGACATTTAGGCACCCCTTTTGTGATCTCGTTATTTTTTTTCATTTACACCGCCAAAATCCAGTTGTTTGTTAGGGGTTAGGGTTAGGGTTAGGGTTAGAGTTAGGAGTTAGTTTTATAATTAAAAAAAAAAACTCTAAAAATCATCTAATAAACAACTGGATTTTGGTGGTGTAAATGAAAAAAATATCCTTATGAAACAAGATCGCAAAAGGGGTGCCTAAAGGTCATATGGTCTGAAGATTAAAAATCTTAACCCTGAATTAGTTTTTATTTAAACCTAATCTAATTGCCAAAAATAGTAAAAAAGAAAAAAAGATGTTTAATCTCAAGAATAAAAGCCCTTGGTCTTAAGCTAGTGTTTCTTAACCTTTTTACACTTATGAAACCCATGAAATAGTTTTTTATGTCTCATAGAAACCCTAGCAACCCTTTGCAGAACCTTAGGGTTTCAGGGAACAGCAATTGTGAAACATTGCTTTAAGATAACTCCATTGAACAAAATAAAAGCATTAATCATAATTGAAAAAAAAAGCATCTTTTTTAATTCATAAATCATTTTCCTACTAATATATCTTTTTTTTTAGAAAAATAACATCAAAATAGTTTAGTGGTCATTCAAATTCAATTTTTATTCAATTAAGTTAAAGAAAGAATTAATTCCTGTTTGACATCACGTTATAAATTACAATGACATTTGTGATTAACAAATTTTAAATTTTGATCTGATTGATTTATTAATTTTAATGGCATATCAACCCATCTCGGGTTATTTTATGCTTAGATGTTAGAGGATTGCATTCATTGTACATCTCTTTTACATTTCTCTTAATTTTTTAGATTGGACTCATGACATAGTGGATATAGGCGTTGAGTTAATGCAGTTCTAAGTGAGTTATTTCTAGGCTGCAGGTTCAATCCTGGTCAAGGGAGACAGTAACATAGAATGCTTAACACTTGTACCCAGTCATGGTTAGCGGAATGAGAACAGTCTAATCCTGTGGATTGAGTAAAGGGTTAGGTTTGAAGTTCCGTGAAGGCTCTCCAGTTCAACAAGAAGGTTCCTGAGTTTAAAGAGATGGTTCCCAATTTCAAGGAGGGGGTTCCTTAGTTTGAGAAGGTTTCAGAGTCTGACAAGAAATACCTGTGTTACATAATCTATGCATAGATTATTGTCAACCCCCCGTATTTCTGAAGGGATGGCCCTTTTTCATATCACGGGCGGGACTTTCCATGGAATATTACAGAAAGCCCGCAAAATAAATGAAGTCACGTGGGACCGAGTTAAGTCTCAGTTCCAGTTTGGACGTCAGGCAGAAACTATGTCTGCCTTAGCTGGGTTCAAATGCACACGTGCGTTGTTAGTTAGTTAGTTAGAAGAAGTTTAAGCAATAAAAGTTTAAAGAAATAGAATATTACAGTGAACAAGAGTCTAGAAATAGAATTCAACATGGAGAGAAAGAATAGAAACAACTAGATATCACCAAATGGCCAAAGAAGTAAGTAATGCAAAATGCATATGCATCTCTCTGTCTACCTATATCTATCTCACTCCCCTCTCCAGTAAAAGAACACTTGTGTATGTACCCAACATGGGTATATGTGTATGAGTATGTAACACTTGAAGAAGTCCGGAGGGCATAACTGACAAAACGTTTTGCAGATAACAATAAAGATGAGGACAATAGTTTGAATAATCCAAAGAATACAAATCATTTACATTTTTTGAGTAAATGTTTCTTTTTTTTTTGCATGTAGTCCTATCAAATACAAATAATTTTTAAACAAGATCTATTTGACCTAGAGATAGGTTTGGTTTGTTTTGTTTTACGGCATATCAACCTCAGTGGGTCATTTAATGCCGATAAAGTTTTGAAATAAATCAATTCTTAATGGATGATACAATTTTTTTATAAATACATTTTTCTATTTAACCCATACATGGGACCCTAACAGGTACTACCACTCCAGGTCTGAGTGGACCAGGGAGCAATGGTGATGAAGGGGTGCTCCACATTCCCCAAACCTCCAGAACTGTAACCTCACCATCAGATAGAGTTTAATGTCATTCCCAGGACATGTAGACCCTCAGACACCACCTTCTAGCACCCATATGATAAAAAAGGGGTTGGGGCTTGCCATAAGGGCAATAGGGTTGGGATAATCATATAGGTACTAGGGCTTGATGTGACCAGCCGATTGATCGGAGAGGCCTCTCCGACCGCCCGTCTAGCCAAGATAGGGCCAGAGTGGAGTATTTCAAGTCATGAACTGCTCATCCACCTGGGTTCTATCCTTAAGCATCATGGGTCGCCAATAGGTGTTCCCATTGGGGAGGCTTACCCATCTGCAGAGGTGCAGTCAGTGCATTCTAATGCCCAGCCGACAGGGTGGCCTATAGATAGGACCCAAACAGGTACCACCACTTTGGGTTAAAGTAGACCTGGGAGTAATAGCAATGAAGGGTTACACCACACTCTTCAGATATCTAGAACTGGAGCCTGACTATCAGATGCAGTTTAGGGTCATACCCAGGGCACCCCTTTTTTTGGGTGAAGAGGGGTCATATTTCTCTGTAAAGGATAAGATCATGGATCAACTTGCCCCTCCAAAACATGCTAGAGTAACAAAAGTTCTAGGATGAACTGGCTCTCAACGACAGTGTACACAGGTCCGTGTTGAGTTCATTGATAACAGTAATCAGTCAATTATCCAAAATGTCAAGGGACCAGTCCGTGAAGGAGATATCCTAACACTGCTTGAATCAGAAAGAGAAGCCAGAAGATTAAGTGAATCCTATGCTGGCTGTCTACTTTCTCCATTTGTTCAAGATGGAAATGAATATAAAATGAAAGTCATTGGGTGGCCTAAAGTCGGTATCAGCCAGACAGCAAAGGAGTCTATCCCCTTTTCACTAGCGCTAGACCAAAGAGATTATTTAGGCATTTGAGGTAGAGCACCACTCTTACCATCAGCTCCTTACTTTACCACACAGATCCCTGTGCTACTCATATACTGAGTTGACGAGGGCTGTTATTGAACCAGGAACCTTGAGGTTCCTAGTTGGACACTCTACTGACTGAGCTCAACTGGGATACAGTCAGCATATTCTAACCTCCACTGATGGGGTGCTTTTAATTGTGAGTCTAATTTGCAATCTAAAATCTTTTTACCCGTGATTATCTTTTGTTCTCATAAAAAACAAAATACAAAGAACTCCTACACTTCATTTTTGTTTTAAACATAAATTATCTTCATTTGTTAAGCGGACTTAATTAAGTTACTTTGAGCACATCAGTTAATATTACTGCTTTTGTCTTTTTTTCCCGTGTTACATAATTCATGGATAGCCTATGAATTATGTAAGTACTGTAGCTAGATATTTTTGAATCAGAGTTTGTTAGATTCAAAATTGGAGGTAGTTAAATGAAAAATTACTGTCGACCATTATTGACAGGTAATGACCTTTGCTTGACCCTTTCAGGAAATGCACGATTAGAAGTGTGAGACAATTTTAAGTTTTTAGTTTTGTTGTGACCAGTTGTTCATTGAAAGAAGATGTCGCCTCTCAATCCGTGCGGTTTGGGCCAGGGTTGTTTAATAAAAGCTATATAGAAAACAACAAGTCTTTGTTATTAATTAACAAACAAAAATGCACAGACACCCCAGCCCAACAAAAAGTAGAACCAGCCCAAGAAACAGCCCAACAAGAGAAATGCCAGGTCGAATGTTGGATCATATCAGCAGTCAGTTAAATGGGTGGATAGTTGTCACATCTCTAGATGTTATCAGCATTTCTGGCTTCTTTGTCTTGGCAGCCCTCTTTGTTCGTTGGAAGTTAAGTTGCGTACCTTTCATCTTATCAGCAACTCTTGCATCAGGTCGGTTGATGAAACCACTGTTCATCAAAAGTCATCTGCTACATGCTCTTGTAGCAGGTGAAAGTCCCACTGTGGTGGTTGTCAACGTCACTACTGCTGGGTTGTGTCTCTACTACCCACATGAATAAAAACAGACTGACTTGTTAATCCACATCATATATGTGACGACCAGATCCGATTTGGTGTTTTCTTTTTGGTAGTAATGATTTACAACCCTCCAGGAAATTTAATGTATTTGTAAGCACCCCACATGGTTTGCCTTGTCCAATCAGATTTTAGAGATTGCTTAATTATTTTTTTTAAATCTCGTTTGTCCAAAATTGTGGAAGTTTTTGAATTTGGATAGGAGTTATGGTTGGCAGATCTTTTACGATTTTTCTTTTTATTGGTTATAAGATATAGGAGTTTATCCTATATTATATATTTCTCTTTCACTATATTTCTTTCTCTCTGTTCTCAAAGTATTCCTTGTGTTACAGCCATTCTCATATCTCACACATAGTAGACTGCAGGTAAACTTTACTTGCTGACAGATATTGTCTGGCCAAAAATTATGGAAATTCTTGTCAACTAATAATTTATATTATAATATACTAATCCCTCAAAAATGCATGATCAGTTTTTCTGTCACAAAATTGTCACATTTCATATATTCTTGATAATGATGACATCTGTTGTTGGCACCTTTCCGTCCACTAAGGACGATGGTATAGTGTCCAAAAAATAAATAAATAAATAGATTAAAAAGATTATCTTATGTGCAAGTGGCTGTGTGGCAGTCTTTGGTGCACTGACTGCATACAAACTGTAATGCTTTCTGGGGCTGCTGTTTTCTCTCCCTCTTTCTGGTTCTCTATGCTGTTAAGGCTACTCTCTCAAAAATACATAATCAAATTTTCTGTCTGAAAATAATGTCACATCTCATATATTCTTGATAATGATGACATCTAGACTTCAACTAAATGAGTGAGTGTCAATTCTCAGTACTAGCAAATATATGCACCCTCCGGGTGCAAGTATTTAAGTTTAAATGTAATAAAATATTAGATTAAATTAGAAAGGCTAATAAAACTAAATTAGAATGCAGATAAAAAGATTTGGAACAGAGGGGGTATTATCGAAAAATAGAACAGCTTTGAAACTAACTCTTCCATCATTTTCCATTACTCCCGTCTTTCATTGGTAAATTTTCCTAATTTAACTATTTACTTAAAATAGGAAGTAAAGGATAATATTACAGTTATTTCTTCTTCTTAATGAATTTCTTTTAAGATTTATCCCAGAGATTTTTGCTCATATTCAATAAGATAAAACCAAACAAATAGAAATCAATAATACTTAGCATATATTTATTAAAATCAATTTTTTAAGATCAAGATGCAAATTAGCCTTCCCATTCACACTGTAAACCACTATTTTGTTTTATATATAAATACAATTGCGTATTATTAGAATGTAGATATGGTCAACAGTCTTAATGATGTAAAACAATTTTATTAATAATTGAGGTTTAAATAAAAATAAAATCATGGAGAATGTGATGTAAATAACAAAGGAATTGTGACTTGTATAGTGACATAGTTTCGGTTACAGACAGAAAACACACAATCTCCATTATAATAAGATTTTTTGATTGGTTGGTTGATTGTTTTTGTTATACTGAATCAAGTCATTTAGGTTATTAACTGTTGGAATATTTCAATATATAAGGTGTGCTACAATACACCACTTAAATTTATAGACTAGGCAAGGTCATGTGGTTTAAACCTCAGCAATCAACAGCCATAATGCGTGGCTGGTTGATTACTAATCACTGATACTGAGAGGCATCCATTTGCAATCATTGA
>CM042179.1:21799405-21839405 GCA_023376005.1 Doryteuthis pealeii
TTATAAATTAATTAAAAGGACCTGTGGATATACCACAGTATGATAATTCAATTATTACAATGTTTGATATGTTCACTTAAGAACTGTTGCAAAATAATTCAATATGTAAAAAGTATAATAATCTTGATTTAACTCTCACTCACTTTTTTTTTTCTTTCTTTCTTTCCTTCCTTCTTTTTATCATAGATTGGAATGTTATTGTTTTTGCATTCTCACCCCCTCTCTCTATCTTTCTCCTACTCTCTTTCTTTCTTTCTTTCTTATTATATTTTTTCTGTGTAACATATCTTTTCTTTCTAATAAAAACGGAATGGTCTTTATTTAGCTGAGGTGACAACATTCATAAGAAATAAGAATTTGGCGGATAAGTGACACCAGAGAATTAGTATTTACATTTTTGCATTTTATCTTGGACAATTTGGACTGTCTCATTTTTAACCAGAGGGTATCGTAAGATGATAACGGATGGAAGAATAAGGAACACCAGTATTAATATTTAGATGGCTAAAGTTATCTATGATAATTATCATTTTTCAACAAATTATTTTTTAAGTTACTCAATCAGAAACTTCAGGTATTCATAGATGATTAAAAAAATAAAAAATAAAGATAAATAAATAAATAAAATAAAATAAAATAAAATAAGATAAATATCAAAAAAATAAAAAAATTAATAAAATGAAATAGAATCTAGCAGACTCTATAATTACAATTTTTGATAAAATTAATTTCATCCTAAGCTTCTAAATCCAACACACACATACACACATATAAATGGATATGAACAAGGCACACACACAAACAGAACACACACACCCTACAAACACACACACACACACACACACACATGGTGTTGGGACTTAAGAACAGGAACATGTACACATACACACACACACACACACACACACGCACACAACAGGTGATTTTGACAGATATGAAATTTACACACCCACACCCATAAATAACCAACCAAATCTGTAATGTTAATCACAGACACATTAAAAAAAAAGAAAAAAAGGGATCAGATGTTCCTGTTAGCAAACACAAAAAAATTCAGGTGAGCCAGATCTGGAATAATAATCAAAAACAAAAAAGAGAAAAAGGAGAAGAAAAAAGAAAGGACAGACACAAACACAGACACACACATAAACAAGCACCCCCCCACACACATAAGCAAGCACCCATCCACACACAACCACCCAAAGTAAAGTCGTCAGGGTGGCCTAAAGTAGGTATCAGCCAATCAGCGAGGGAGTCTATCTTCTTTTCACTAGTGCTAGACCAAGGAGATTGTTATTTTGCATCTGAGGTGGAGTGCCACACCTACCATCATCTCCTTACTTTACTGCACAGATCCCTGTGCTACTCATACGTTGAGCTGGCGAGGGCCAGTATTGAACTAGTGACCTTTTGGTTTCTAGGCGAATGCTTATTATTAGCAATTTCTTGCTTTGAAAATGTGTTATATACCAAATTACAGAAACAGAATAAAAGTTCTCCAATAAACTAAAAATCATCCTCATCAGGTCACATTGACAGCATTGATTCCCATGACTCTCTCTCACCACTAATCCCTATTGGTCATTGCTCCTGGCAAGTCTTCCACACAACATGCAGATGCCACACAGAGCTGATTGATGTATGTTTTTTTCTGGTTAGCCTAAACTGGTATGTCCAAGTGTAGGTGTCCACAGGAGAATGTCACTTATGAGTTCATCCTTGCTTCTCCAGAAGTGTCTAGTATATCTTCTTAATCTAAGTTGGATGGTTTGTGAGATAGGAGGCAAGTGGCCGTACAGATGCTCTTTTGAGGGAAACTAAAAATAATAAACTGATAAAGTTACTCTGCACTTGTCCCCACCCCCTCCAAAAAAAACCTGAGATTTATAAGATTATATGCTAATATGTGATGAAAAATATGGTTATTATTCATTGATGAATTGAAGCATTCAATAAATCCTAATGTTAGTGATATATCCGGGTTAAGGGATATATTATGAAGTTGGTATTTGGTATATTATCGCAGTAGTAGCTGGTGCGTCGAATAGCAGTACGTATTCCGAGCAGTCGTGGTGTAGTCTGGCGAGTAAGTTTAGGCTGGTAGGCTTAGGCGCTTGTACCAACACAGTGTCAAATATTTATACATGACACTGTCCAATCAGATTATAGTGAGGGGGTACTAAGGTATTTACATATTCATTACATCAGTTAGATATAATCAATTTAAGAGCAATTTAACAAATGAAAATAAACAAATAAAACAAAATAAGTACCATTTAAATATTTTGATTATATCAATTTGTAATGTATACATATATAAAGGGCAGATGATGTGTATGTATGTATGACTGGAGGAAACTGCAAGAATAAAACAATTAATGATAAAGTAAATATATATACACATTAAATATCACCAGTTCTTGCTTTTTGTGCAAAAATTATGAAGATTTGATTTTATTTCGAAGATATTTAAAAAATTAAAATATACATAGAAATAGCCATGAAATTCTACTTAAAAGTGTCCAGTATATGTAAATCTCAAAAGTAAACAAATCAATACACCAGTGGTTTCCCACCCCCCTATACCTAGTCGACGCTGGGTAGCTACTACTAGTATTTAATTAAAGAGGAATATTAGGAAATTGCAAACGACAAAATTATTGACAAACATTTTAGCAAAAATATTCAATATAAATAGAACTGACCAACCATTCTTCATAAAACAAAATTTCCTCTGAGGACAATTGAAGATTAAAGCAGATAAAACGCCGAGAAAAAATAAACAACAAAGATGAGGAATAGACACAAAATTATTTTCATCTTAAAATTTTGGCAGATGAACAATATGTTATAAAATTAATTTGTTCTATCCAATAAAGAAACAAAAATGAGTTTTCAGATTTATTTTGTAAGGGACATAATTCATGATTAGTCATTAACACAGAATCACTCAAGTAATCAAGAGTTATTTCCCTTGTATATAGTTTTAAAAAACCCAAAAAACTTGAGGAAACTCCACTGAAAATAATAATAATGATATTTATTGTGTGCTGTGCTCAGGTGCACCACAACTCATCAAAGTCTTATGTCTAGTACATAGAATAATGTATTAGTGTCAGGAACATGAACAGTTTACAGTAATAATATACTTGTATGTGTACAGTGCTCAGGTACACCACAACTCATCAAATGTCTCATGTCTAGTACATAGAATAATGTATTAGTGTCAGGAACATGAATAGTGTATATTAATAATATACATGTATGTATACAGTGCTCAGGTGTACCACAACTCATCAAAGTCTCATGTCTCGTACATAGAAAAATGTATTAGTGTCAGGAACATGAATATTGTACAGTAATAATATACATGTATGTGTGTGCGTGCGTGCATATGTGTATGGAGAGGGGTATCAGGTATAGTGTTGGCAGACTACAGGAAGCATGGAGGCTTTGAAAGATGCAGTGTTCCGGCAGCCTACAACGGACGCAGGCAAGCTTATTCCATGCCTCGGCAACTCTGAGCCTGAAAAAATGTTTCTGAAAGTCATGTGAGCAATGCTGTTTTTGTAGGCATGCCCATGTGTGTTAGAAACATGGAGATCAAAAAGGTGCTCAAGGTGCTGTTGTTAAGATGATTAATGACCTTATGAGCGTTAACCAGGTCAGTTGCCAGATGCCGGAGTTTCAACGAATCCATTCCCCGGGCAGCAAGATGTTCAGAATATGGCAGATGCCTGATGGAGGGTATTCATTTGGTTGCACGTCTACAGTTTCTAGGAGGTTGATATTCTGAGCAAGATAGGGGTTCCAGACTGGTCATGCAAATTCCAAGTATGGCCGCACCATAGCTTTGTACAGCTTTAAATAGATAGCTGGTGAGTGGTTGACAAAGGTCTTGCTAAGTGACGCCAGGATACCCTTGGCCTTTTTGACAATTTTAGAGATGTGTTTCGTCCAACGTAAATCACTGCTGACAGTTATACCCAGATCACGTTCACAAGAAGATTCCTTGATATTAGCGTTGTGGAGGGAGTATATGGATGATGGGTTTTTCCTCCCAAAGTGCATGGTGGTACATTTGTCCACAGACAGTTTGAGTTGCCAGTCAGAAATGTGGTTAAGAGAGGCTGTGTGATATTTTTCAACAAATTTTAGCTCAGAATACAAAGATAGAGTTGGTAGTTAAATGACTAACTCACTGGAAAATTAAATCATTAAAGTACATTTCATGACATTCTGATTCTTGTGTTTTCAACTTTGACTTTTATTTGTATTTCAATTTGATGAACTGCTCATGTTTGCCAGCATTTTAATAAGAAACAAAAAACAAAAAAACTAAGCAATAAATTCAATGTGTCTTTTTTCATTTTTCTAAAAAAAAATGGATAAATAAATAAATTAGTTTCCAATTTCTTCACTGTTGAAATTGAAGAAAAAGAAAACAATCATTTATTTTCACACATTACACAATATAAATAATGTCACTCAAAACAAAAGACATAATGTTGGTTGTTGTAAGACTTGAAAAATAAATGTTGAAAAGGTTTGCCATAACATAGTGCAATATTTGCGAGCCTAGACAAACTTCTCTGGTTGTTGTTATTTCTTGTAATTGCCTTACAATGACTTGTTGGATAAGGTTTAGTTTTTTTTGTTTTGTTGTTTAATGACAAACCTTCATGGGTTATTTAATGCCAACGACATCCTTGTAGAAGAATAGTATTTGTACTATTTAACCCATAGCTGAGGGGGGGGATGAGAACTTCATACCTTTGCCAAGGGTATTAGTCTGAAAGTGAACGTAATACCAGGACTGGAGTTCACACTTACTTACTTACTATGATGTCAAAGTCCATAATTTTAGCGACTATGCCATGTGGACACACCCTGACTTGTTGGATAGCAATTTACAAATTGCTAATGTATGTGAGTTGCTAACAAATAAGAACTGACTAGTATACACTGCATAGATGCTCTTTTTAGACCATTTCTTTAACAAGAATAGCTGGGAGCAGAAATAGAATTTTCTATCTTAGTAGGTTTTGGTGCTAAAGCTGTGCTGAGGGTCAAGGTTGTTACTTAAGTAGTAATGTAGGAGAGAAAAATGTTAAATAGTAATTTTTCAAACAGAGTAGTAAGTAATAGACTACCATTAAAAAATTGGCCATAGTTTTCTGAGTTTGTTTCTTAAAATTTATTTCTGTTAATATTGGCTTAATTTTAAAGTTAGAAAGTTAATGTTATGAGAACATGCCTTTAAGTTATGGTTTTAATTTACCAGCTTAAAAGGTTCCTAAAATTATTAATTAGAATATGTGCCCTCCAGGTGTAAGTATTTAAGTTTTAATATAATGAAATACATTAAATTAGAAAGACTAATGAAATTAAAATAGAATGCATGTAAAAAGTTTACTTATTTTATTTGGTTTCTATATAAAATCATTCATATGATTGATTTTAATACATTGGAGAATAAAACTAATATTAGAAATCAATAACACCAAGTAATTATTTATAAAACTGCTTTTGTTAAAACAAGTATACAAACGAATCACACCATATATTATGTAAACCTTTATTTCTTAGGGATATATAAGATGCATTGCAGTATTTTAAATACACTAAAAACATGGGCTGTTTTGAGGCAAATCTAACTCAGATTTTCATTGAGACATCTTTAATAAATATGATTTATTCTATGTATTAATGATTTTTACAATAAATTAAATACTCATTGATAAATTTATGCAATTCCCAAGGGTATTGTGACTTAAACAAGGGTGTAGTTTTAGTTACAGACAGTGACATAATTTTTGTTACAGACAAAAAACGGAAGCGAATCTCCACTATTAATAGATATAGTTACATTTAACAGTTAAAGAGATGTCATATTTTTTAAATTAAGTTAATTTATAAATTTAAATTAAAATTTCAGTTAATCAACAATATTCATAATTGTTATGAAACACTAAAATTAGCACCTTACAGTCTACTGAGTCCATTGAGGCCGGGTTTTTAAACACATTGAACACAATACTTTCATGTTATTGGGAGATGAATACAAATTTGATGAGTGGAGGGAGAAAAAAATATATTTCATGTGCAAAAGAAAGATTTCATCAAGCTGTGTTCAACAATATAATAAGTTTAAACTAGCAGTAAAAACTTATTGAGTAAAACACAAATAGGTTGAATGGTGTCACAGACTGCTAATAGTGATCTTAGAAAATCTTTTTTATTTTCAAAACTACGTAAAGATTTTTGATATTGTGAAAAAAATCAATTCAGCCAATAAGGAATAAAATAAAACAAATTAATATCTAAATCAAATAAGCCATCAACAAAAATGCTTTATTGTAAATTGAATCTTAAAATTTAACTTTAAAAAATTATCAATCTATACATATATAAAGGGCAGTTGTATGTATGTATGTATGAAAGAAACTACAAAAATAAAACAATTAACAACAAAGTAAATATATATACACATTAAATATCACTGGTTCTTGCTTTTTTGTGAAAAAATTATGAAGATTTGTTTTATATTTTAAAAGATATCTAAAAATTAAAATATATATAATAATTATGTATCTGTGAGACTAACTTGCTAACCACGTTTTTTAAGGTGATGCCAATCTAGTAAGTAATAAATTTTCACAATTTAGAACTAAAATTTGTATATTGAATCTTAATATTGTATACCTCTATCCACTTTTTAGTAAACAAATAAAATGAATGAATTTAGAAGACATATATCATACAACACATTTCTTATTATGTTATATTTCCTCCATCCCTAGCAATGATTGGTAGTCTTTCTAATATATTTTTAAAATCCTTTGTGTGCATGTGTACATGCATGCATGATTATGATGATATAAATGCCATTCCATTATTAACGTGTAGAAATCAATAATAGGATCTTCTTTAAAGATTTTTCTGTTAAAATAAATTTCATCAATTTTTACATTGATATTCAAACATTTGCTTTTTTATGTACAAAAAAATTTGAAATTTTATTTCTTGAATATAGTTATTAGATGAAATATCTTTCTTTATTTTAAAAATGCATTTCAATCTAAAATTGAATTTATTTTATATGTCTCCTTTTTTATTAACTTCTTAAAAAAAAGATCTTTGCACAGAGCTATATGCTCTGTGCAAATATATTTGTAATATATCTATTTACAGATAAAATTCTGTAAAGTAATTCATCCAATAATTCTCAAAAATGCCTTCATAATTTATTTTTCTTACCTTTATTTTTGAAATCGTCCAATTCAATCTTAATTCTTTTTTAACACTTTTATGGCTTTTTTTTTTTTTAACACTTATTTTTTTTTTTGGGGGGGGGGGGGGTAAACACTATTATTGTTTTTTTTAACACTATCATTGTTTTTTTGTGGGTTTTTAAACACTATTATTGTTTTTTTAAAAATTTTTTTAACACTATTATTGTTTTTTTGGGTTTTTTAACACTATTATTGTTTTTTTTTTGGTTTTTTAATACTATTTTTTTTTTTGGTTTTTAACACTATTATTTTTTTTGGGGGGGGGGGGGGTTAAACACTATTATTGTCTTGGGGGGGATTTAACACTATTATTGTTTTTTTTTGTTTTTTTAACACTATTATTGTTTTTTTAACACTATCATTGTTTTTTTGGGTTTTTAACACTATCATTGTTTTTTTTTGGGTTTTTTTTAAACACTATCATTGTTTTTTTGGGGTTTGTTTTAACACTTATTGTTTTTTGTTTTTTTAACACTATTATTGTTTTTTTTTGTTTTTTTAACACTATTATTTTTTGGGTTTTTTTTTTTAACACTATTATTGTTTTGTTTTTTTTTTTAACACTTATTGTTTTTGTTTTTTTTAACACTATTATTGCTTTTGATCTGATTAGTGTAGCATGGCCAGTGTAAATGAATTCCAACCCAACAAATAATATTTTATATGAAGAAAAAATGAAATGAATGCAAACTAGACAAAAATGGAGAAACAATAAACACAAGGGATATAGTTAAAAAAAACAACAAAGAAATTTATTTCAGGATAATGGATGGCAGAAGTTTGGATTGTTGGCAGGTCAGGTTGAAATGGCCGGATCGTTGTTCAGTAGGAGGCTTGATAAACTAAGAAAGGTGTTAATAACTTCCATTCCTAAGATGAATTTCTTGTTTGTTGAGTTGTAATGGCTGGATCGTAGTCGTGTATCTAGATTTCTATCATCTAGCTGCCATTGCTTCTAGTCATGACTACTCTGTCTGCTTGGGTTGGAAGCTAAGTTGTGTACCTTTGATCTTATCAGTGACTCTTGCGTTGGGCTGGCGTCAATAAAACTCTGTTCATCGCATTCCTGTTGTGGCAGAAGTCCATCTTACATGCCTTGGAATCACAAGTTTCTAGGTTTGATACCGGTCCTCACCCACTCAGCAAATGAGCAGCATACCTTCTGTGTGGTAAAGTGGGGAGTTGACTGTATGTGTGGCGCTCCACCTCAGATGCATAAAATAAACTCCTTGGTCTAGCGCTAGTGAAAAGGGGATAGACTTCCTTGCTGTCCAGCTGATACTGACAATAGGCCACACCACCTACTTTACTTTTACTTTATAAGTACCCCTCACCCTCGCCCAAAAAAAACAGAATTTGGGTCTGTTTTTTTTTTTTTTTTTATACTAGTAGTCTACATCAGTAATAGTATATATACAGGGTGACCCCAAAACTGAGAGATTTTGGTATTTTTATTATTCGGACTATTATCCTCATATTCATTGTTATCTGTACAATGTTTCATCTGATGTGCCCTCTGGCCTTCTTCAAATGATTAAATGTACAGATAACAATGAAGATGAGGATAATAGTCCGAATAATAAAAATAATACTAATTATCAAGACTCATCTAAAAAAAATCAGAGAAATAAGAGATTTTGGTTTTAACTAGTTTAAAAGGTTCCTGAAATTATTATTTAGATAGTTACATTCTGTTTTTTTTTTTTTTTTTCCAGGTCATCCTGTATATATTCTCATCAATACAAATGGCCTCCCCATTTGCCTACTTTGTCTGTCTGACTTCTTTTTGTTGTGTTATTTAAAGGGGTGTGTGTGTATATTTAAAATGAGCTTAAGTCATTGCTACAGGTCAAGAATAAATAATCAGACTTGACCCCCAGAAACATTGAGCAAAGTCATACAAAATTCTCAAATAAATGTGCAACTTTTTATCCATGAAAATTGAGGCACTCTACAAAATATAATTTTTGTAAATAGCTAAAACATATATTTCCTTGGATTATATTTTATGATTCAAAAGACTAAATGATTAAATTGTTTTGTGCGTCAGTCTTTTATAGGCCACACTGTAAAACAAATTTGACGGTGATGAAGATTGAGAGGATATTAGAAGAAAATGAGGAGAATTTTAAAAAAATGAAACTTGTCTGGACTGACGCTAAAGACAATATCCTATACCACTTCATTCCACCTGGCTGGAAGTCACATTCGTTTTCCTAATCTGCCACGAATGATAGCCTTTGTTTAAATGTAATATTAAACATATTTAGAAGTCTTAGATTTAAGGGAAATAACAGGTAACTTTAAATGAATAGGCCATTTTTAGCCATTTATTGATAAATCCTTATAGGAATGGGGCTCTGGACTTAGAAAATTCTTAACAGGATGTTAAGAGTTAAAGAATAATTTTCAGTAAAAGATATATTATCATCACTAGCAACAGAAAACACCCTCCGTAAAGTAAAAATTAATTTTTGAAAGATATTGAATTTTTAACTCCCACCCTCTCAGGCAATGTCAGAGGGTTTGTATCATAAGTAAGCAAAATCCTCATATTTATTAAAGGAGTAAAAAAACAAAAAAAAAAAAAAAAAACAATTTGAAATGAAAACTGAGCCCCATCCTTCTCAAATAAAATGTTGCATGCATGTAATAATCAAACAATTATTTTGAATATTTTCCACATAAATTTTACACAAAATCGTAGGTATTTATTTATTTGTAAACTTTTTAGTTAACTTTTTGTTACTGTAAAAAAAAAAAAAAAAAAAAAAAAAAAAAAAAGATGAGAGTAAAAACAATTTTTAAAATTGCTTACTCAAATTTTGGGTGTATATAGCATAAGAATATTGTGACGTAAGCTATGACGTAGTTTTTGTTACAGACAGAAATACACACAATCTCCATTATTAATAGATGTTAAATCAAGTAGTGCAGAAAAAAAAGCCTTGTTCTTGGAATTTTATTAGTTCTAAAAACTGGTTGTTAGCTTAAATCAGGGATTGTCAAACCCTATTTTACCTATGTATCTGCTAGAGACCGTGGCAATGAGAACCTATTTAACAATAAGTTCTCATTGCCACGGTCTCTAGCAGATACATAGGTAAAATAAGGGTTTGACAATCCCTGATTTAAGCTAACAACCAGTTTTTAGAACTAATAAAATTCCAAGAACAAGGCCTTTTTTTTCTGCACTACTTGATTTACGATTTAACACGCTAAACTAAGGAGACAGTTAACAACCAATGCTAACACAAATGCCAATAAACGGATTCAGGATGTTTATTTCCACACTGCATTTTGCTTTATTTGTCAACTTCTAAAGCCGTTGTCAAAAATGCTCTTTACAGGAAAAACGCATGGGCACACGAAAAGGGTTTCTTAAAAGAAAGAGTTCTCTTAAAGAAAGATAACTCAGGTTATCTTTTTTTGTTCCATGATATTAACACCTGTTGCTAGTGACACCTGTTGTAATGAAATTGTTGTTAGTGAGACTTGTAGTGAGAGAACCGTTTTTTTTAAATTTTTGAATTTCATCACCAACTTGGATCATGAGTGTGCGTGTACATGTTCTGTGATACTATAACACTGTAGTGGTGTTATGGATTGACTGGCGATATTTCATTAGATACTTGAAAAAACAATTTTGGTTAACTTTTGGATATAAAAATAACAATTGAGTCGTACAGGTGACTATATCAGAGTACAAGTCAGTGGTAGGGGTAACGTCAACACAAGATAAGAAAAAATTACTCGAACAAAAGAAAGTTTAAAGGCTAAAAGTCGGTTGATATAAAACGAATGGCTGTTTTATACATATATGTTGTCATTCTTGTGAAGACTGCACAAGATAAGAAAATTTACTCGAACAAAAGAAAATTTAAAAGCTAAAAGTTGGTTGATATAAAACGAATGACTGTTTTATACAAATGCTGTCATATACATATGTTGTCATATTGTCATTTACGTGAAGACTGCACAAGATAAGAAAATTTACTCAACAAATACAGTTTAAAGATTAGATCTTAAAAATGTAGATTCAGTAAGAATAACAATTCGGCGGGTAAACACAGACCAATTCCTGGAAATTATCATAGCAACTGACAGATAAGTCTGGCACAAGACCATTTATACAATAATAAAAATATTATCAGGTGCCTCACCAATCAGGAAACTGGGGCAGAGACTTGTTGCCCCCCACTCCAAGATGTGTAACCCAAGGCCATGATTTCGATTGGCTGTCCAATCAAATGACCGCGTGGGTGGGTTTTTGTACGCCTCCTGATGTTTACACTGTAGGGCCATTGGTCCGGTGTTTCTATTGGCTGGCCAATCAGAGCCCTGGATTCAGGGGTTTGGAACCCATAAAAGAAGTCCCAAAAGGGTTCCAAGGCAGATCGGGGAGCTGGTTCTTGACCAGATCAGACAGCTGGTTTTTGACCAGATCAGACAACTGCTTCCATAGCTTTGTCATCTTGCTACTCAAAAGTCCTGAATTTGAATCAGAATTCAACATATATCGCCAGTCAGTCCACAAAATTCCGACTCCACTTCAACTTCGATACCCCTTTGTGGTTGTACATGATTTTTATCACCGTATAACTAATAAAGGTCGTTTTATTGTTAAAAACGCGTCCGTTGTAATTGTGGAACAACATTGGTGAATTTGGTCACTTTCAGTACAGCCTGGAACAAGCTCTTCAACTTTCCTGTGGGTCAAAGAACACCCATCGTGTTAGATTTGGCGCCGCGACAGCATATTGGTACATTTGGTGCTTTCCCGCAGGACAGCATAGTATTACATTTGTTGCCGTGACCACCGTAGTATTACATTTGGTTCCTGTGACCAAGGTAGTATTACAATACTCATGAGATAAAAGTGAGCAACTACACAATGAATCTTTCTGCCTTTTCAATTGTATTTCCATCTTTAATCAAACTGAAATGTGAAGCATGTAATTTATAGAAACTAGCTTAAAAGCCGACCTATTGGGCGGCAATTAAGATATTTATTCCCAAATTTATTTCCAAGTTATAAAAATTGTTATTTTACAAAAAATCAGTTCCGAAAATTCACACACGCACGCACACACACACAAAAAAAAAAAAAAAAAAAAAAAAAAGAAAAAGAAAATCGCTGAAAACAATCGCAGTAATTAAAACTTAGGAATTCAAAATTTCAGGATTGCAGGTATGGAATCGGCCTGATTCCAAAATGGTATCATATGTTGGGCTACAGCCTCTAGGAGTAAAGAGGAAAAAAATGTGACACATTGGCATTCCCATTTATTATTGTCTTCTCAAAGCAAACATAACTTAGGATTGAAAACTCAAAATAAACAGAAAAAATATTAAAAAAAAACAATAAGGAAGAATAGATGTATGAAGCATATTTTTCTTTTATTAATTTGTGCAAACATAACAGAAAGGTTTGTCATCTAGAAATTCTTAATCCAGTAATGAATAGGTTATAGTTGTCTGAATCTCATTTCAGCATGGATTTTTAAACCAAAAGAAAAAAATAATAATAAAGTAAAAAAAAGAAAAAGAAACATAAAAAGAAGAAATTTTCAAATCGGGAGATTTTGATATGTTTGCTTTTTTATAAGTCATTCCTGGTTTTGGAATTCCATGCTGTTTTTGTTTTTTTTGTTTTGTTTTTTGGGTTTTTTTTTTTTTTTAATGATAGCCTTCTCCAAATTATTACATATAAAAATTTAAACTGATTAATTTTTTGTCTTAGTAAACTTCTGGCTGATGTTTAAACAAAGAATGTCATTATTTCTAAATCAGTCTTAGAAAAGAAAACTAGATGAAAAAATGGTGTAGCCTGTGTGTACAGCTTCTGAAATGCTGACCAATCAGGCTTTTAAGGCGTCATTGGCTTCATTGGTTGTTGGTTGGTACCTTTCCAATTTTAGTACCTATCCTGATATTCATGGTGCCATTTGTTGAAGTCAATGAAGAAAACAAGAAGGCACCCAGTTCCAAGACCAAGAAGTAGGAGTCTGAAAAATAAAAGCAATTTTGTGTATAATATATGAATGGTAGGTAAGGTAAGGATAGATAGATAGATATGATAAGGATAGATAGATAGATAAGATACGGATAGATAGATAGATATGATAAGGATAGATAGATAAGAAAAGGTAAGGTAAGGATAGATGATATATAAGATAGATAAGGTAAGGATAGATTGATAAGGTAAGTGTAACGTAGCGGTGTTTTCACATGTGTAAACTTTTGGTAGTTTACTATATCCAGAGGATTCCAGCAGTTCTTGGTCGCTAGTAGCAGGTCAAGTAAGTATCACTTTACAGATGCCGCTGGCTCTTAGTCATGGTCAATTGACTATCTCCAAGGGTGTCTAGTGTTCAGGGGGATATCTTTCCATTCACAATACTATCGTAGTATTCTTCGTCGTAGTAAATGATGACTACAATGAGTCTATTTTTCATGAGTTTATTGGAGTAAATTCAATTTCAGCTTCTTAACTTCGAGAGAGAGAGAGAGAGAGAGAGAGAGAGAGAGAGAGTCAGTTTAATTGATATCTTCCTATGGTCCTTAGAGCTTCAGTCCTTGTGGGTGACAAACTTTCGTCATTTGGTAAATATTAAGACCAGCCCTTTTTTTCATCCTCAGCGACAACAGATCATTCACCAATCTCAGCTTCCAGCACCAACTCGACTGTCCAACTCCACCTGGCCAACTGCCTTGACTCACTGACTAACTGTCTGACTTTCTTAGTCGGGTTCATTATATACTATCTCAAAGGAACAATCCAGAAAAATATTTTTCTGGAACAATCCACTTCCTCCTAGAAGGAAAAGAATATTCGATTATTTCTAATGATCAGGTCAAAGAAAATTCACGGCCTTTTAGATCAAAGGACGACTAGCTGTCAAGAATACTGGGTTTTTGTTAAACGTAGACCCCATGTCATTGAAATCTCGTTATGGTTTTTTATTTCTTTTGGGCCGATTCTTCAAAGACCACCCAGTAATATCAGAGAATCAGTACTACATTTTTTTAAGGTTTCTCTGTGTGTCTGGCACAAGGCCACACATATAGGTGTTCCCGGGTAGGGAACATCCATTATGCTACATAAGATAAGATAGATAAGGTAAGGATAGGTAAATAAGGTAAGGATAGGTAGATAAAAGATAGATAAGGTAAGGATAGATAGATTAGAGAGATAAGGTAAGGATAGATAACATAGATAGATAGATAGATAGATAGATAGATAGATAGATTTATACAGTTATAATATATAAATTGAGATTTACCTTTCATCATGTGACAAGGACAATGAATGAATGCTGCCATCACATTTGGGATAAGAGTAAAGAAGTGTGAGGTCATGAGTTCGCCATACATCAGCCACTCCACTGTCCCCTCCAGTGATAAGATATTCTCCACCACGACTCAATATCATTGACTAAAGATGGAAAAAAAAAAAAAATGTTAAACAAAAATAAATCTCTGGAAATCGAAACAATTTCAAATTGATAATTCAAAGTAAATATCAATTATTAAATTCCATGTCAAATTTTTAAAGGTTTTACAATTTATATTTTGATCATTTATTTTTAAATAATTTTATGCAGGAAACTTTGCAAGTTTTTTAATTTAACAGTCACTGTTATGTTAGATTATATTTTTTTAGAGTTAATATTATAAATTTTTATATAAGATTAGTTATTGTTTATTTTTTATGAATAAAATAAAACATTAACATGTTCATTGCTACTTTGAACATGGAAACCTGCACACTATTCCTGCTCTGTTTTTGTTAGAGTTACTATCAAAAATGTCTATATTAGGTTACTTATGTTTTATTTGGGTAAATAAAATTATTAAACTAAAAAAGTTGAAACTGCAAAGTTATTATTACCCTTTTATTAAAAAAAATTTTTAAATGGCCAAAGAATGTTATTTATATGCACTTTTTTTTCCTCCGAGATATTTGTATTAATATATAACGACAATGCAAAGTTAGTGAGACATATGCCACACAGGAGCTGAGTGGCTCAATATAAAAATCAATAAGTCTGCAGAACAACGACGTCTTTGTAGTCATGCACGACAGAATACAGATAGAAATGTTCCCTTGCAATGTGTGTGACTGCATCTTCAAGTCCAGAATTGGACTAATTAGCCACCAGAGGGTCTACAATGGATGAACAACATGGAGTGATGTCATTGTTGTCTGCAATGGACTTCTAAAAGGATAACAACAATGACTGACTTTTCAGATTTCAAAAGAGGCAAACTGTATGGATGGCTGGAACCTTTATACATACTTATTCAAATAGATAGCTGGAACCAAAAAACACTGAGATATGCAAAGTTTTTATAGGAGCTATGTCTAAAATAAAATAAAATTGAATTTATTAAACTATAAAGAATGAACCCCGGATTCGACCGGGGGGGGGGTCCACATAAGCTAACATCGTTGATCCAAGGGGCCATCTCCCCAGTCAAACACCTGCCCACTCAATCAGTATTTTTTCCTTCCCATTGTGTCATGTGATGCATTTTTGAATTGGTGTTAATTTTTACTAAATGAAGGTAAAAAAACAAATAAGGACACTATACTACCTTGAACAAAACTGAAATGGATATACACATGTATATCAGAGGCAATAGGAAACAAGATACACATGTTGTGTGCCAATAAATATGATAACTATGAACCTGAAAAAGAAACAAAAAGCTTTTTTTTTCTCCTCTTACCATGATATTATCTTTGTGCTTTACATGTCGTAAAAGTCTTCCATTAATTGTGAAGCTACAAATATTTCCTTGGTCAAACTTAACCAGTACAAACGCTTCTCTTGACATAGTGATTAATTCAGGTGAAAAACAACCTTCGGGAGGATCAAGAGATCTCAATAAATCTCCTGTCAGAGCATGGACAAGGCATGGACCATCTAGAAAAGAAACATTGAAATTTAATACAAAAATAACAAACTGATACTTTTTATTAAAAAAATATACATTTTTTTTTTTTTTTACAGAGACAAATAATAACGCAAAATATATATGTAAATACAGATTTAAATATTTCTTTTATGAAAAATTGAAAAATACAAATTAGTAATGTTAGTAATAGATAAAGAGAAATTGGTGTACTTTTCGAGCCACTAACAACCAGTCCAAGTTCTGAGAAGACAGCCACACATACAACTTCAGTTTGGTGTCCAGTGAGTGTTGCTTTTGGGGTTGGTTTCTCTGCAGCTGAAACAAAGACAGCATCTGTTATTCAATATAGAAAGTCAGTCCTAAACCAGCGAAAAAACAGGGTTATCTTTTTTATGCAACAAACAATAAAAACCTTCCTAAATATTTAATATCTATCTTCTCTTTCATTTTTTTTTTCTATGTCCTGCATGGGATCAAAAAACCAGCGGTCAGTTGTAAAAGTGGAATGTGATAACTTATTTTTTGTCTAAAGTCTATAAAACAAAAATCAATCTTTTTTATGCAACAAACAATCAAAACCTTCCTAAATATTTCATATCTATTTTCTCTTTCATTTTTAAAATTTTTTTTATGTCCTATATGGGATCAAAAAACCAGCGGTCAGTTGTAAAAGTGGAATTTGATGATAATTTATTTTTTGTCTAAAGTCTATAAAACAAAAATCAAATCATCAATGATATTATGATTACTAGGAAAAGTATGCATCCCCTAGGCACAAGTATTTAAATTTTAATGGGTAATTTATGAGGAAGTGCGTCCCGGTCTCCTACCTCAAAAGTTGCTACCCAGTGACTATCAAAATAACAACCCCAGCTCGTCGTAATTCTTGTTTATTTATCGTAATTTGTCGTAATTCTTGTTTAGATATGAAGATGGATATATAGTTTGGAATAGACTGAGATAGATAGATAAACAAACAAAATAATATAGATAGATATGAACAAATAGATAGATAGATATTTTCGACAAGTAAATGTATTTGGGGGTGGGTAGCATCTTTTTTTGTCATAATTCTTGTTTATTTAAACTAAAAACAAGACATTAAACAAACATGAATAAAAAAAAATCTTAGTATTTAAAGTAATATAGATAAATATGAACAAATTGAGATAGATAGATATGAAGATGGATAGTTTTGAATAGACTGAGCTGGGTCGTTGTTTTAATAGTCACCGGGTAGCAATTTTTGAGGCAGGAGACCGGGACACACTTCCTCATAAATTACCTTTTAATGTAATATTATTTTAAATTAGAAAGACTAACGAAACTAAATAAGAACGAATATAAAAATATTACACTTATCCTAATGTTATTTTAATTAATTTCTATATAGAATTATATATAGGATTGCTTTTAATACATTTGAGAATAACAATAGTATCATAAATCAGTAACAGCAAATAATTATTAATTAAACCCAGTTAAAATCATTATGTAAATTGTTCCAACAATATAGTATGTAAATCTTTATTTCTTAGAGATATATAACGCATATTTCAAGATTTTAAATGCATTAATAATATGGGCAGTTTTACAGCAAATCTAACTCAGCTAGACTTCGATAGAGACATTGTTAATAAATGAGATGCTAATTAAACTAGCGAAAAAACATGGTTATCTTTTTATGCAACAAACAATCAAAATCTTCCTAAATGTTTCCTATTCATTTTCTTGCGATTAGAAACAATGTTCTCTTATTTTTTTATGATCAGCATGGGACCAAAAAGTCTGTAGTCAGTTGTAAAAGTAGAATGTGATAATTGACTTAAAGTTTAAATTCAAATCAACAGTGATATTATGATTATTATTGAATATTCTTTTTAATCAGAAACATTCAAACTTCATGCGCAGCATTAGAATTTTAGAATGTGACTCAGATTTTTCTTTGTGAGTAACCAGAAAACTTTGTAGTTTAAAGGGTAACTGATTAGAAATGAGGCTTAAGGTGGATTCATATATAATTACATTTATGGTTAGAGTCGTAGGAAATGGACTCATCAACGCGAGTTCAATTCCTGGACGAAGCTGTTGCCATTTCACATAGCGCTAATACCCTTGGGAAAGGTATGAATCCAATTCTCCCTCCAGCTATGGGCAAATAGTAGGGCAGATGGGGCTCTTTAACCTTGATTAGGCAACCAATCTAGAAGGAAAACTCTGAATTCAAACCTGTTAAACTCTGCTTAAGAAATTGACCTTGTGTTGCATCCTGCTCGTGTGGAGGGGTTGGTAAATATATATATAATTACATTCTTTTGAATATCAAATTACAAAACAGCACTGCTCACGTGACTTTCGGAAACATTTTTTCACGCTCAGAATTGCGGAGACATGGAATAAGCTGCCCGTTTGTTGTAGGCTGCTGAAGCACTGAATCTTTCAAAGCCTCCATGCTTCCTGTAGTCCACCGACACTATACCTGATGCCACTCTCCACATACATATGCATACACGTGCACACAAACATGAATATTATTACTGTAAACTGTTCATGTTCCTGACACTAATACATTATTCTGTGTTCTTGACATAAGACTTTGATGAGTTGTGGTGCACCTGAGCACTGTACACAATAAAAGTAAAGTAAAAGTAAAGTCGACGGGGCGGCCTAAAGTCAGTATCAGCCTGTTAGCGAGGGAGTCTATCCCCTTTTCAATAGTGCTAGACCAAGGAGATTGTTTTAGCATATGAGGTGGAGCGCCACACCTACCATCAGCTCCTTACTTTACCGCACAGATCCCTGTGCTACTCATACGCTGAGTTGGCGAGGACCGGAATTGAACTAGGAACCTTGTGGTTTCTAGCCGAACGCTCTACCGACTGAGCTAACCCGGCCCCTGTACACAATAAATTTCATTATTATCCATAAAAAAAAAAAAAATTAGTTTCCATGGCATAGTGGCTAATGTGCTGGAGAGTGACATTGTAGTGAGTTTGAACTCCAGTCACACTATTGAAAGTTATGAAACTATTCACCCCCCCCTTCCTCACCACTACATCTCTTCTACAAGGATGGCTTTGACATTGAATAACCCATGAAAGTTGATATACCACTAAACAAAGAAACTGAACCAAACATTTAATTGAACTTTTTTCTTTTAATCAAAAATAAATTTTGTATTTCCTTTTGTATAATGAAAACACTGTTGGAATAAAATTTGCTAACACACATGCAACACACACACACACACATATATATATATATATATATATATATTGGTTTGGAGGTTGATTTTGAAGGCTATATATAGATAAAATCTCTTTTTCAGAAGATCACTGTGATCTTCTGAAAAAGAGATTTTATCTCGAAAATTCAAGAATAAAATACAGCACCATTGTTACCTTATTATTTTTCTTTACACTGCATTGTGATAGCCTTCAAAATCAACCTCCAAACCAATATATACACAATACTTCAAGCAAATTATAAAACTCTCTTATATATATATATATATATATAACTATAGCCTGGGATAGTCACCGCTTCAGCTTTCACTGGAATGGTGCGCCAAATTGCAGTAGTATGATGAATGCATGTAATTTTAGCATGTATGAAACCTAAGGTTGTGACTGTTCTATTGCCATCAAATAAATAGATATGTAATACCTTTATATATTTCTTTTATTATATATATATATATATATATATATATATATATATATGAGAAGTAAATACACAAGCGATGTGTTTTGATATGGCTTTTTTTTTAGCCGACAATTTTTATATATATAAAGAAAAAGTGAAAGTAAATCCGACAATATGTAATATTATAAAAATTGAAAAAACAAATTCTATTATATAAAAAGAAATAAAGTACTTACTTCCAATATCACCAACAATTGCTTGAGTTCGGGCATTGAACTGCCACACCATAACAGTACAATCTTTAGAACCAGTGACAATGTAGCAGTCATGATTTGTATTACTTTCTGACTTGGTAATGCATGTAACAATGTCAAAATGGCCGTAGATCACCTGTACTATTCTGGCTGGAAAACATAAATGAATAAATCATGTTAGATAAAAGTTAAGTGAAAGGTACACATAATAATATATAGGTAGGTAAATAAATAATTCCAGAGCCAAATAATGAAAAAAAAAAAAAAAGAAAAAATTTTAAAGAAGAAATATTTCTTTGTATTATTTGTATTATTATTTGGACTATTGTTCTCATCTCTATTGTTACCTGCACAATGTTTCGGCTGATGTGCTCTCTGGTCTTCTTCAGGTATTTCTTGTCAGACTCGAGATGGTTATTGTTGTAGGTGACTCACTTATGACACGAACATAGACTTATCCAAAGGGTATATGTCAACAGAGTAAAGCTACTCAAACGAGAAGTAGCAGATACATGTTCTTTGTGTACGCTGTAACAAGGAAACCCTTTTCATTGTATGTTGATATATATTGCTGAATACATCTGTTGTTCTCTACATTTTATCGCCGTGTTGAGTTATTATTTATTGACCCTATTATTGACAGAATGTTCTCTGGGGGGCACAGTTAAGTCTGACGCTTTTACTCTCCCAACTGACCAAGTTTTCAGTCTGAAAAGTTCTCCCAGCAATGCTGCACTCTTCTCACCAACACTATCAAAATATCTTTTCTCTCGTCCACTCGTCGCAACAGTCAAAATGCTACTACAAGCTTTCCTCTCATGTTTGTGAGGGCTGGTCATTATATATACAATTACAGTGTTCATCTGGGCTCCTTACTCTGACTTGCTCGTGCGACATTAATCAGCACGCGTCAATCCTTCACATCCGGGCCACTCTGTACAGTTTAGTATTTCACATGCGTCAGGCCACGACTCACGATCAGGAGGCTGCGAGTTCAATCTCCCCACTCGCCTCTGATCTCATTCTGCATGCCAAACACAGTCGTGCACGCTTCGAACCACTATGTTCATGGTTTCTCTCGCTACAGACCCTTAAACAGGTCATAACAGTTATATCTAATTAAGACTGGCGTTGGATTCCAGTCATTGTTTTCCTCTTTAAAATAAGCTAGTGTTAATTATTTCATAATCCTCTAAATTAAATATGGCTCTATGACTTTTGTTGTAGAAAATTAAGTAAAAAGAATAAACAAAAATGACAGTATCAGATAGACACTTACCAGATTCAGTGGCAAAAATCCGGAAACTTTTATCCCAGAATCCACAGGCAAAAATGAACCGATTATCGGCAGTTGTGACAAAACTGGAATGTGTTACTTTTAGCCGTTGGTCAAAGTTATCGCCAAGAGATCTCTTGTGTAGACCAGTATTATGAGCTGAAGGATAAAAGATACAGATAAGGATAAAACATTAGGAATAAAGAATCAAATAGATATTAGGAATACAAAGCATTAAGAAATTACTATTATAGTTTAGAATATTAACAATGAAAAAAAGGTATTTGAATTGTAAATTATTTAATAGGAAGGAAAACTAGAGAATTATATTATGAAAAGAGAGGATTATTTAACATCAATCTTGAGAATGATGTACAGTAAAATGATGATCCTGCAAGCTTTATTGTATAAAGGCAGGGCAAGAGACAACGTCTCTACTGTTCAAAGAGCAGAGGCAAAAGAGGCTGAGAATGTTTTTTTAAGATTGTCATGTGCCTGTCCATGAGACCACATTTATAGACATGCCCATTCCCCAAGAGAGACAATTATTTCTCTCTCATGATTTGTGTCATGTTACACATCAGTCTAGATTTCCTATTGTTTATCTCCTCTAACAGCCCTTTGTTTATATTAGGGTAAAACCTTAGACTTGTCTTAGACACATGACTTCTGGTTTCATCCCTTTAACAGAAATAAGATCATAGCTTCTCGAGAATGGAGCTTATACTTCCAAGTGAATAAAATAATTTGACCATCATGATAAGAATCATTGTCTTCTTTATCTCCAAGCATAGAATCATTGTAATTACTAGTACAAAATAAAAAAACCCTCCGGGCGATGTAAAAATAGATTTTTTAAACACATTGCCTGAGGGGTGTGAGTAAAAAATTCAATGTCAGCGAGTTTGTACCCTAAGTAAGTAAAATCCTCAAATTCATTAAAGGAATAAAAAATAAAACAATTTGAAATGTAAACTTTAAATATGTATTAAAATAAAACCAAACTATATATAGATATATAATACCAGTCATGTATTTATTAAAACTTGTTTTAAAAAACAATGAGGACTGTTTAATGTTGTATGTTCAAATTCTTTTGAGTGTATCTATTCTATGTTATGATGATTTTGGGTAATGTGACGTAAGCAGTGAAGTAATTTTTGTTACAGACAAAAACCGGAAAGTGAATCTCCATTATTAATAGATTTGATATTTTGTGTTTGTTTTTTCTCCTTCAGCATACTTTATTTACAAGTATTTTCTTTGTACCATGTACTAGGCTTAATTTTGCTTCACTCTTTAACGAGGCTTCTACTCTTCACTTATTAGCATTATTTATTCATTAAATTAAATAATCTCCTTTTAATCAAAGAACAATTAGCAACTCAAAGATTTATTAAGATGAGAAGTTATATTAACTCTACAAGTTCCCCATCTACTCTACACATTATAAAGGGTCCCTAACCCCTGTTGTGTTTTTGTATATCATTTTATATATATATATTTACCAACCCCTCCGCATGAGCAGGTTGCGACACAAGGTCAATTTCTTAAGCGGAGTTTAACAGGTTTGAATTCAGAGTTTTCCTTCTCCTAGACTAGTTGCCTAATCAAGGTTAAAGAACCCAGACTGCCCTACTATTTACTCATAGCTGGAGGGAGAGTAGGATTCATACCTTTCCCAAGGGTATTAGCACTAAGTGAAATGCAATTACCACGCCCGGGATTTGAACTCGGGGCGACGAGTCCATTTCCCATGACTTTAACCATTACACCACGCACTTCCTTATATCATTTTATATATGTATATGTCAAATTGTATTTGTTCCTTTTCAGATTTTCCCTTTTTCCTGGCTGTTATGTTGGTTGATTGGATTTTACAGCATGTCAACCCACTGGGTCATTTTATGCCAAAGATGTTTTGTTTTATTCATTCTTGATAGTACTCATTTTTTTTCTAAGCTTATTTTTTTAAACAGGTTTATTGAACTCATTTTGTTCTATTTAACCCATAGATAGGACCCTAACAGATACTACCATTCCAAGTCAAAACGGACCTGGGAGTAATGTTAATGAAGGGGTATTCCACATTCTCCTAGCTCCAGAACTGGAACTTCACCATCAGATAGAGTTTAACATCATTTCCAGGACATGAAGACCCTCAGTCACCACCTTCTAGCACATATATTATAAAAAGGGTTGGGGGTTGCCATAAAGCCAATAGGATTGGGGCAATCATATAGGTTCTAGGGCTTGACGTGACCTGCCAATTGATCGGAGGGGACTACTTCTATGGCTTTTTCATTAAAGTTATGCAGCAAAAGTTAATGTATACTGGGCAAGTTATGTTTCTTGGAGGTATTTAACTAATACGTTCACAATGGGTTGGATGTGATACAAGTTTGCGAGTCTGGGGCATCCAGTGTGTTTTGTACTCACTATTTAGTAGAAACGGATTTGCGAGACTATTTGTTAACCATTACACTATAATGGGACCCTTTTATTTAAATGTACAAGGAATAGCAATGAAGGGGTACTCCACTCTTCTCAGAGCTCCAAAACTGATGCAGTTTAGTATCATACACAAGCCATGGAACTGGAATTAAGAAATTTATCTATTTACCAAGTCCACTGAAAATATGAAATACAGGGCAACATGGCAGTTATGTTGATGAATCCTAATTTTGCTTCAGAGTCTTGATTGCTAAAAATCATTCATCTCACCATTAAAGATAATGCACATGTTTCCCACAAAAGGATGTGGTGGGCCAGTAAAAGGTTAATCCCTGTGTGTGGAGTTAAGTAAGGGAGAGGCTTTCTGTGTTGGGTCAGTAAAATGGTAATTCCTGTGTATAGAGTTAAGTGAGGGAGAGGTTTTCTGTGATTGGATATACCAATCACGTGATGAGCCCAGAAGGAATTCAGAATTCCCGGGCGGCTGCCTAAATACTCTCAACCACCTTTCGGTGAACAACTGCAGCAAGGGTAGATAACCCATTTGGACTCTTGTCCATCCGGAATTACCATTTTACTGACCCAACAGATGCATGCCCAGAGACAGCACAATTTGTCTGTTTTCTGTCAAGATCATTAACAATGAAAGCAAACACTTGAAGTGTTTCATTCATTCAATTCTAATTTCTTTTTTTTTTTTAGGTGTTGAGTAAGTTATGAACCACCATTTTAGATGAAGATAATAATATAAATATAAATATTTACTAATCATATCTGTCTCAATCCTAAGTGGAAATTATCACATTATCACTTCATGGACACTTCAATTTATCCACAGTCTGGGAATATTCAAAGAACATACTTACCAAATAACTGATCCATTAAAACTGGTAGTTCTGCATCTTTGTCATTTTTATCAGAAGAAAAGCTGGTAGGTGTACCTTGTTCTGAGTGAAAAAGAACGTACAAAATAATTTTTAAATTTATAAAAGAAATATGATTTTTAAATACTGAAATGGAATTTTGCAAATTTGAAATTATTGTTATGTATAAGAGGAAAGTCCGTATATATTATTGTGTAAAGTCAAAATCTTTGGGGTAGAATGGGTACAGTTATCAGCAGCAGCAATTTCAGTCATTATTCCCTGCACGTCCGTATCTGAAATTTGCATGAATCTCCTTTCATATGTTTATTTCAATTGGACAGGATGAGATGAAAAATGGATATAAAATCCGACAGTGTAATTAAGTATAAAGTTTTTGAAAAAACAAAAAAATAAGTGAAAGATTGACTTATTTTGACTTTACACAACAAGATATATGGACTTTCCTGTTATACATAATAATTGAAATACGTATTTGTTTCTATAAAAGTTTTCACATAATTTGCAGAAAATTTTTTTTTTTTTCTTTTTCATCTTTTAAATTTGGTCTTTTACAAGTTATTAAATTGCAGTTAAAAAAAAAAAAAAAAAAACAAAAAAAAAAAAAAAAAAAACAGAGACAAAATCTGGTTTATAGTTGGCTTTGTTAACATTACAATAAAAATTCATCAGAAAAATATTTTGTGAAGGATTATTACAAGAAATAATTTTTGTATAAATTATTGAAAATTTGCACCAACTTATAAAATATAATTTTAATTTGAAAATGTAAAATTTGTTAAAAAGGTTTTTGTCATATAGTACCTAAATAATGAGAATGGAATCATCTGTTTTTCCTATAAATAATGTCTAACAAAACCTCAGAAGAGAGAAATAATGAGATCTCACAGGACTTGTTCACCATGTATTTTTGCTTAGTAAACCTTTTTTCCTTATCCTTAATACTCATTGTTTTTCTTATTATTATTTTGCTGTTAACTCTGATACTTGAGTTACACCAGTTTGCTAATTTGCTTTAGTTGATTTTTTGGAAAGTTGATTTTAAGATAGGTGGTACTTATATATATATATATATATATATATATATATATATATAACAGGTATGAATTCCGTAAACATGATGCAATAAAGTTTATTTTAAAGAAATATTTTTTTAGAGCTCATTATATTATTTTGATAAAGTTTTCTTGTTTTCATTTTTAAAATTTTTATTGCTAACTTTGTATAATGCTAATTTTTGACTTCATAATCAGAGATAATTTAGTAAAGATTCCTGCTGATAAAAATTATTCTCAATATCTATTCCACTGTATAAGAAAAGAAAAAAAGATTTTTATTCTACTTTTCTAGTTTTTATATTTATAATTGTCTTTTTTAAAAGTCTTATTTGGAATTGCATCTGCTAAAGACATAATTCCAAAAATTTTACAATTATACAACTTTATCTATATCTATTCATTTATTTATTTATTATTTTCAAAACAGAAATCTTAAATCTTTTTTATTTTCTTAAAAACAAAATTGTGTTGATTTACTGTATTTATTGTGCAAATTGACCAAATTAACAATAAATTTTAATATAACCAATTAAATTCAATAATTTAGCTTTAATTTGAAAAAAAAACAAACACATTAAAATATGTTCAATTCATTGATTAAAAAAGAAAAAGGTGTATGTGTGTATAAGTGAAAATATACACCCCCCAAAAGTCATTGCTAATATAGCAAGATATACCATCTACCCCCCCCCCAGCTATTGCCTAACCTGTCCTTTGTAAGAGTAAATTCATTCTTTTTGATACACCAAAAACATTTACTACACAGGATTGAGCTTTTTTTTTCTTTCATGTCTATACTTGGTATATAAAGTGTCATTTATATACCAAATAATTAAATGTCTATAAAGAACTAAATTTCTCCCTTTGCTAAAAGGATTGTTTATATTAGACAGGTGATAATATCATATTCCGGAAGACAAAACCTCATGATTAAATTCCAAGATTATAATTTTATTGTTATTCAGTAAATGTGAGAAAGAAAAACTTCTTTATCGAAAAATGTCTCTATATTTACTTAGTTACTTTATGAATGTCTTTCACAGCATTTATGGATTTTTAAAAAGTAAGTCGTCGGGGCGGCCTAAAGTCGGTATCAGCCAATCAGCGAGGGAGTCTATCCCCTTTTCAATAGCACTAGACCAAGGAGATTATTTTTATCGTCTGAGGCGGAGCGCCACAGCTACCATCAGCTCCTTACTTTACCGCACAGATCCCTGTGCTACTCATACGCCGAGTTGGTGAGGACTGGTATCGAAATATGAATCTTTTGGTTTCTAGCTGAACGCTCTACCGACTGAGCTAACCCGGCCCATGGATTTTACAAGCTCATAAATGTACATTTTTCTCTCTAAAAACACCAGAACTTTATATCACTTCAAAAATACTTACGCTGGTAGTTCGGATTCCATTTATTGACTGCAAAATTATGATTACAGGTAATTGTAATTACTGCAGGTGTTGGTACCATGGGGTGGGTATTGGCAGCAACGTGTGTAATTGGTGAATTTGATAAGAATTTCATCAACATACATAAATCATCTTGTACACTGCTGAACATCATTGGTGTCTGAGATGAGAACGGAAAAAAAAACAAAAAGGAAATGATAATTCAAAAATTCTATTCAATTCTATTTAAGAAATTTTCTTTCAGTGCATTGAACCATTAAAAAAAAAAAACAACAAAAAACAGCAAAAAATAAACTAAAAAAAAATACTTAGTATTATTTGGATTATTCAGATTATTGTCCTCATCTTCATTGTTATCTATACAACATTTCAGCCGATGTACCCTTTGGCCTTCTTCAGGTATTTCTTGTTGGACTCGGGAACTTTCTCGGACTTGGGAACCTTCTTTTCAGATAGGTATCTTATTGTCGTAATCAAGAACCTTTTTGTTGTGATTGGGAGTCCAACAAGGAATACCTGAAGAAGGCCAGAGGGAACATCAGTCGAAATGTTGTACAGATAACAATGAAGATGAGGACAATAGTCCGAATAATCCAAATAATACTAATTATCAAGCCTCATCTAAAAAAAAAAAAAAATTCCGAGAAATAAAAAAAAATACAATATAACATTTTTTAATTATGCATGATGAATAACAAAACATTGTTAATGAAAAGGTGTTTTTTTTTTTGTTTGTTTATTTTTAATCATAACAAATATATTTTACAATAAATTGCTCACTTTCTCTCTTTGAAAATATATTTATATCAGATGATTCATTTGTATGTTGTGGTGGGGGGTATGACATAGGAAAATATGTGTATACATATGGGAGAGGGAGAGGGATTATTTTTACATTTTTTTGGGGGTGGAATTCAGGATTAGGTTGGTGGATATATATATATATATAGTATCTATTCATTTATTTATTTATAATACTCTGTATATGTAAAAATATATATGCAACTCTTTATATGTATGTTTGAGTTCTCAATTTTGGTTAAATCCTATCAAGGAAACACTTGATATCATATATATATATATATATATATATATATATATATATATATATATGTACATATATGTACATGAATCTTGAGTAAAAGTAGAAAGGGCAATATTCCAAGATTGTTTTTAGGGTGTGTGTGTGTGAGCGCGTGTGTGTATATATGCAATCTTACAATATTGCACTCAAGATTCATGTGGATTTCCTAATCATCAGACAGTCCAATATTGTAAGTTAGTTTTTAGCTTTCATACCACTGGTGAGTGGGCATCGAGCACTTTGATTTTTTTCTTCTAACAGCCTTCTTTTTTATCACACACACACATACATATACATATACATATATATATATATATATATATATATAAGGGTACTTGTTCACTTTTGCATCAAAATATATCTCTTGTAGGTCACTGATTAGAGATCTGGGAAAGATAAATCTACTTGAAATTGCAATAGAAGATTACTTTCCTAGGACTTTTAACATTTTTTTTATAACTAAGAGTAGTTTTATGTGGGTGAAATTGTTTAGCTCAAGGTCATTTTCAAGTATTGGCAGCTGGGTGAATAAGAAATTAGGCATGAAGGTTAAGCTGTTAAGTTTCATGCATATAATGTTTAAAATATGGAGTATCAGTAATACTATTCTGTATAAAATATGATGCATCAGTAATACTATTCTGTATAAAAATATGATGCATCAGTAATACTATTCTGTAAAAAATATGATGCATCAGTAATACTATTCTGTATAAAAATATGATGCATCAGTAATACTATTCTGTATAAAAATATGATGCATCAGTAATCTATTCTGTATAAAAATATGATGCATCAGTAATAAAAATATGATGCATCAGTAATACTATTCTGTATAAAATATGATGATATGATGCATCAGTAATACTATTCTGTATAAAATATGATGCATCAGTAATACTATTCTGTAATACTGTACCAAGGTAAAAAGAAATTAGCATGCTCTTTAAATGTTACTACTTTTGTTGTTCATCAGTTCCAATTGATATTATATATATATATATATATATATATATATATATATCTCAATAGGAACAAAGCATAACTATAGGGTAATTGCTATCTTGAGTTATATATAACATATCAGGATTTTTCTAAATTAGTCTTTTAAAATAATGCCATTAGAGCCAACAATTTGGTTAAATATATACAGTTGATATTTATACTTTGGCCTTTTCAGGATGATGTATAAGCATTGTCAGTTTATGTGATCTGTATTAGACCAACAATAAAATTTCTTATAGAAAAGAAAGACAACAGCCTAGATGTCTTAGTAATCTACACCATGGATAGGTTTAAGATATTTAATATACATACAGAATTGGATAGGTTTAAGATATTTAATATACATACAGAACTGTATTTGTGTAAAGAGAGGAATAGATTATTACAATCAACATTGAATAAAAATTCAAAGTAGTGAACTTGACCTATACAAAATAAATTAGAGAATATATAGTAAAGTCGTTGGGATGGCCTAAAGTCGGTATTAGCCAGACAGTGAGGGAGTCTATTCCCTTTTCACTAGCGCTAGACCAAGGAAATTGTTTTGGCGTCTGGAGCGGAGCGCCACACTTACCATCAGCACCTCACAGATCCCTGTGCTACTCATACGCTGAGTTGGCAAGGGCTGGTATTGAACCAGGAACCTTGTGGTTCCTAGTTGGACGCTCTACCAACTGAGCTAAACTGGCTTAAACAATAGTTTTTATCTAATGATCTAAACAATTCAAGAATATTTTATTATTCAAACTGAGATATTGTGGATTTGCTATTAGCAAATTTTTACTCTTTAATTCATTGAATTTATCAGATTAGTTATCTTCTGTTGTGGGATATCAGGTCATATCAAATGATGTTGTATTGAACACAAAACAATTTTTTTCTTATTTTACAATCCAACAAGATCCTTAACTCTTAACATCCTATACTGCCTCATTCCACCTAGCCAGAAGTCACATTTGTTTTCCTAACCCACCCCAAACAATAGCCTTTATTTAAATGTAATATCAAACATATTTAGAAGTCTTTGATTTAAGGGAAATAACAAGTAACTTTAAATGAAAAGCAAATTTTTAGCATTTTTGATAGATTCTTATAGAAATGGGGCTCTGGACTTTGTTTAAATGTAATATTAAACATATTTAGAAGTCTTTATTTTAAGGGAAATAAGATCCTTATAGGAATGGCTCTCTGGGCTTGGAAAATTCTCAACAGAATGTTAAGAGTTAAAGTTTTAATAAGATTTATATCTCAAGACATAAATTGCCATTTTTAGCCCAAGGTCACTTTTTTAAAAATTTTATTTATTCAGTTTTTCAAACACCAAATAAATCAGTCTGAAAATGACCTAACCAAGAATTTTCTTCGATTTTCTTGCAGCCCACTATCAAACAAGGCAGATTTTCATGAATGATGTGTGGAGAAATATAATGTTACAGGATGGGTATTCTATTAGGAGCCACCTGTTACAAACAAGAGATTTTGGTAGGCTTGGATAATTTAGGGTTGAGTTACTTTTTGAACATTTGCTTTAGTGGGAGTGCTGTCTGTTAGAACCATTAGCAAATAGGGATGATAATTTTTCAATGGATTTGATTACCACCTGATGGAGTTAAAGACATTTCTTAAGTTAAAATACTTTTTGAATTTAGGCTAGTAAGGGTTGACATGCCATAAAATCCAACCAACCAACAGGTTTAGGGTTGATTCAAATTAATTTTTCAATGTTTGCTTTAGAGAGAATATAAATAAACATGAATTGTCTGTTTGAACTATTAGCAAATAGAGATGACAATTTCCAATTTATTTGATAGCCACCTGATGAAGTTAAAGATATTTATAAATTTGAATTACTTTTTGAATTCTTAGTAGATATGGGTGACATATCTGACTACTGGTTTAATCCTTTAAAGTAACCTTTCCTTTTAACATCATCCTGGGTAGATCCAAAGATTAAAATTACTTTTTAGAATTAAGGATTTTAATCAATTTGATAGCCACTAATAAAATATAAGAACATTCCAGATTAAATTTTTAAGAAAGTTATATAAATAAGACTCTTTTTTAGAAATTCCAGAATGTTTTTGATTATCAAGTAATTGGAGAGAGAATTTTTGACCAAGAATTCGGAGAGACAGTTTTAACTCTCATGCTATCAGAGAAAAGTGAATTCTGACAACAAAGAGTAAAGTTTGCTGTTGTTGAGAAAAATCTAAGGGTTAATTTGACAATCTCTCATTCTCTCTCCTGTTCCAAACTCTAGGAACGAAATAAATATAGCAGTCTAGCTGGAATGTTTTGCATTTGCATCAATTGAATATTAACGTGATAGGGCAAATCTCTATTATCCAGAGAAAAGAAACGGGAACCTGTTTACTTTTCAGGAAAATAAGAAATCAACAGAAAAACTAAGGATTTAGGGTTGAGCTTGTGTCTCCCTATTTACTCTCTGACCCCCCCCCCTGATATAACAATGTAACAAACATTTCCCTGACCACAGGGCCCACAGCCATTTGTTTCCATTGTTACTACAGAGCAAGAAGCAAGAAGTAGTATGGCAACAAGCTTCGTGGACCCAACAACTCTACATAGTACATTTTTTTTATCTCCATCTTTCCAACACACGTGGGCATGCCTACAAAGTCAGAAAACAGCACTGCTCACGTGACTTTTGGAAACATTTTTCACGCTCAGAATTGCGGAGACATGGAATAAACTGCCCGCATCTGTTGTAGGCTGCCGAAGCACTGAGTCTTTCAAAGCCTCCATGCTTCCTGTGGTCCGCCGACACTATACCTGATGCCACTCTCCACATACATTCTGCATACGCGCGCACACATACATGCATATTACTACTGTAAACGGTTCATGTTCCTGACACTACATTATTATGTGTACTTGACATGAGACTTTGATGAGTGATGGTGCACCTGAGCACTGTACACAATAAATTTCATTATAATTTCATTATAATTTTAATGCTATGCCCACATTACAATAGTTTAAAATTTCTACAGTGCATGGGGAAATATCAATTCCTAAAAATACAAATCCATTTTGTAGAAGAAATATTCCCCATTATTTATCAAATGAGCATAGTAGGGAGGGGGGGGCGAAAAAAAAACAAAAAAAACAGCAACCATTTTTATAAGAAATGGAGCTCTATAACTTAGTTAAATTAGTAAAATAGATCACTAATTAGGACTGAGCCTATTCTAGTTGTGACCACCCCAAGTGGATTTAAGAGGTTTGAGTTCAGAGTTTTCCTTCTTCTAGACTGGTTGCCTAACCAAGGTTAAAGAGCCTAGTCTGCCCTACTATTTACCCATAGTTGGAGGGAGAGTAGTTGGATTCATACCTTTCCCAAGGGTATTAGTGCTATGTAGCTTCGTCCAGGATTTGAACTCTGGTCAACAAGTCCATTTCCCATGACTCTAACCATTACACCATGCACCTCCAACATTAAAAATAAGAATCACTAATGACTAGTTCTAGCTGATAACCAAGTCACACATTAACCCTATTGAACATATTTAAGCTATTTTTAAACTTGAAAAAATTAATTAAAATAAACCCTAAAATATTTGCTTAATGATTTTTTGAATAAGCCTTATTGGTTTTTCCACAGAAAAAAAAAGATCTAATAAGTTCAATGAGTAAAACTTAAAATCTTTTAAGAGAAAATCCACAATATTTTCCTTTTCTTTTATTAAATACTAACAGCAGCTACCCAGCGTTGCATGGGTAGAAGGGGATTTTTTAAGTTAGTTCCGCAGATCCATTATTACTGAATCGTCAATTGAATCTTCGTGGAATGCCCCATTTAAATCCCTATGTAAAAAAAATAGACCTTGCATTGATCCAGCTACTCTGAAAAGAAATGTTAATGTCTACTATCTGAAATATTAAATGAAAAAAAAAATCCATGCTGTTATCATTTAAATTTTATTTTTTAATTATCTTCACGAATATAAATCAAATCTCTATGATTTTGCACAAAAACCAAGCCCTGGTGATATTTAATGTGTATATATATATACTTTGTTGTTAATTATTTTATTTTCGAAGTTTCCTCTGGACATACAGATACACACAACTGCCCTTTATATATGTATAGATTACATTCGGACATACATACACACAACTGCCCTTTATATGTGTATAGATTACATTCGGACATACATACACACAACTGCCCTTTATATATGTATAGATTTCATTCAGACATACATACACACAACTGCCCTTTATATATGTATAGATTTCATCCGGACATACATACACACAACTGCCCTTTATATATGATTAAATTTTTGAATTTAGATCACTGAATAAATTACCTTGTTTGACAATATAGTTTACTATCTATATTTAACTATGTTTCATCATATTATTATAACTTATTATTTATTAATAATGGAGATTCGCTTCCGGTTTTTGCCTGTAACAAAAACTATGTCACTGCTTATGTCACTATACCCATCATAAATCGTCATAATCCTCATAACAGAATAAATACACTCAAAATTTGAGCATGCAACATTAGACAGTCCTCATTGTTTTTTAAAACAAGTTTTAATAGATACATCCCCAGTATCATATATTTATGTATAGTTTGTTTTATTTTAATAGATATTCAAAGTTAATAGAACTTAATTTCGATTTCAAATTGTTTTTTTTTTTTTACTCTTTTAATAAATTTGATTTCATGATTTATGGTTCAAACTCTCCGACATTTAATTTTTAACTTCCACCTCCTCAAGCAATATCTTTCAAAAATGTATTTTTACATCGCCCGGAGGGTGTTTTTTTATTTTGCTAGTAACTATCATTAAACTCAATAACATTGGGGCTTTTAATTTTTGAGAATATAAGGCTGCAAAAGATGACTGAAAAATTCACAGAATTTGTACCCAATAGAAAATCAGAATGGTTTTTCATGGTAATCCTATTCCACAAAAAGGTCAAACATCCTTTTAAGGAAGATGGGATTTAAAAAATGGTGTCTACAGTATCCCATGCTGTTGAGGTTAGTAATATAAGAGAGAAACTAACCTCTAACAAATAGAGTTTAGATTATATGAAAAAGCCATAATCACCATTCAGTCAGGCATTGTTAAATGTGTACATGGAAAGAAAAGGGAATATGTGGTGTGGAATGAGATCCAAATAATAGATAGGAAATTTAAATGTAAGGTGAATAGACAAAAGGTCAGTACAAAGTTCAACACTGAGATGTGTATGATTAGTAAAAGCTACCATTAGGGCCTCTTGCAACTGAAAAAAATATATATATAGGTATTGGCAATGTTTTATGAATATATTAAGAAGTTTCTTCAATTGGCTAAATGATGCATTTTGATGAGAACATTTGTATAAACAATTCATAAAAATTTTTTTTACATTTATTTTCTTGAAATTTGAAATTGATTTTTTTTTTGTGATTTTTTTCGTGGTGAAAACAATGTATAAAGAGTGTATATATGTGTGTGAGTGAAAAAGTGGTGGTGATGTGAGGGTGAGGGTGAGGGTGAGGTGAGGAAGAGGGTGAGGGAGTGAGGTAAAGGAAGTGAGGGAGAAGGAGGATATAAGCTAAAGAGAAAAAGAAACATCAACACCTATCACCAAACTTATTTAGCTGAGGTTAGTCTAGCCTAAGGGCACCAAGTGAGCATTATACCTCCTATTGTTTGCAAACCTTCACATTATGATAGGTACCATACATATATACTAATAAAGAGTATCATAAATGTTCATAATTACCAACACCATTAATACCACTATCATTAAAACTACATCATAAGAAAAGCCACTCATACAGGGAAATGTAAATATCATTAAGTTTTATTGTATCAGAGAAAAGATAAAGTTTCAAGAGTATTATTAGGAATAGAAAATATGAAACAATTTTGAAGTTCAACAAATGTTTTATTCATTTGTATTATTATTATGCCTCCTTGGGCATCTTCCATTTTTAATATCTTTTCACACCAACTTTAAAATAAATTTTAAAAAATAAAAAAATATCTTTCCACAGAACATACAATATTAATATATATATATATCTATGAAAGGTAAAATGGATATGAATCCGACAATATGTGTAGAAAGTTTTGTAGAAAAAACAAGATGTTTAAAGTTTTGCTGACAGAAATCTGTTTCAACCATATGCGGTCTTTATCAAAGCAACATTGTAAACGGAAAAACGAAATAAATATATCATTAATCACGAGGCACAGAACGCTCTCGATCAGTACCGGAATTTTCAAATAATTTACTGCAAACTCTTTTGAGTTTTTTTAATGCTAAAAATGCTTATAATTTTTTAAAATAAAATTTATTTTATTTTAAAAATAAAATACACGCATTTTTTTTAAATTATTTGAAAATTCCGGTACTGATCGAGAGCATTCTGTGCCTTGTGATTAATGATATTTATTTCGTTTTTCTGTTTACAATGTTGCTTTGATAAAGACTGCATGTGGTTGAAACAGATTTCTGTCAGCAAAACTTTAAACCTCTTGTTTTTTTCTACAAAACTTTCTACACACACACACACATATATATATATAAATAAAATTTTGCAAAGCAATTTATTAAATAGGTTCCCAAAATGCCTTAATTTCTTTTTCTTATTATTATTTCAGAAATCACCCAACTCAATTTTAATTCTTTTTTACACTATTGCTGCTTTTTATCTGATTTGGCAATTTGTTCCAAAAATATATTATTCTATTAGCAAAAGAATTGGTTAATTCACAATTTTTGTCAAAAACAATTAGTTAATTTTTTAATCTACCTTGAAGGTATTACACACCAATCTACATTGAAAGTATTACAGTGAATATAAAAATTATTACAATTTTATATAACCAATATATATAATCAATACATATTAACCAAACAATTGGTTATTTTTTTTAATCTACCTTGAAAGTATTACACACTAATCTACCTTGAAAGTATTACATTGAATATAAAAATTATTTTGATAAAAACTGTCTAATATGTAAAATCTTAAAATATCACCTAAGATAAACAATGTACGGAACTGTTGGTCTTTAAAATAGGAGCAGAAATTGAATGTGCCCACCTGGGCAGATCTAGTTCATTAAGAGTCCAAAGGTAAATAATCTATCAAGGCTTGAAGATTGCCAAAGGAAGAATGTAAATGGTACTGTTATAGATAAGTAAAAGTAAAGTCGTCAGGGTGGCCTAAAGTCAGTATCAGCCAGACAGCGAGGGAGTATCCCCTAGAAGGAGTCTATCCACTAGACCAAGGAGATTGATTCGACATCTGAGGTGGAGTGCCACACCTGTCAGTTCTTTACTTTACCGCACAGATACCTGTGCTACTCATATGCTGAGTAGGCGAGGGCTGGTATTGAACCAGAAACCTTGTGGTTCCTAGTCGAACGCTCTACCGACTGAATAACAGAGAAATTTAACCAGTTAATTTCATAGTGGCCTAAGAGACTAGATAAGTAAAGATTTGGTTGGGTTTCTTTGCTTAATGGCATATCAAACTTTGTGGGTTATTTAATGCCAAAGCCAACCTTATAGAAGAACAGTATGTAAAAAAAAAAGGTAAAGTTGGCAGAGTGGCCTATTGTGGGTATTAGCCAGTTTCCCAGGCAGTAGACCAAGGAGATTGTTTTTACTGAGGTGGAGTGTCACACCTACTGCCAGCTTCCCACTTTACAGATCAGAATACCTAAAATGTGCAACTCATGCACTGAGTTGATGGGGACCAGTATTGAACCTGCAACCTTGCGATTCCTAAGCAGGTACTCTACTGACTAAGCTAGGAAGAACAGTAGTGGTACTATTTAACCCATAGCTAGGAGGATAAGAGAGTTCATACCTTTCCTAAGGGTATTAGACCAAAAGTGAATGTAATAGTGTGACTGGAATTTGAACTTGCTTACTATGATGTAGCAGTCTAGCACATTAGCCACTACACTAAGGGGACTCCTCACTAGATAAGACATGTATTAAAAGAATTAAGAATTCAGACTAGACTAAATAGTAAATCTTAAAAACTGAAAATGGTCAAATCAAACCTAAATTCCACCATCGTATGTCACCCTGCTGAAAGAAAAAAAATACCAAAAATCAGGGAATTAACAAAATTTAATGAAATTTTCAGTGTCGATATATCAATGAATAAAAGGTATAATTCACCAGTTATTTTCATTTTAAAACTTACATTTTTTCAGGTCAGTTAACTTTGAACCATGTATCTTTGAGGTATAAACAGATTCTCAAAGATACATGTTCAAAGTTAATTGACCTGAAAAAATGTAAAAGTTTTTAAATAAAATAACTGGTGCATTATATCTTTTATTAATTAATATATCAACACTGAAAATTTCATTAAATTCGGTTAATTCCCTGATTTTTGGTATTTTTTTTTTTCTTTCAGCAGGGTGATATACGATGGTGGAATTTAGGTCCGTTAAGTTCGATTTAACCCTGAAAATGAATAAATCATTTCTTCTCTCATGTTTATTGCAGAAATTTAAATACAAAAGTATGTTTTGAATTCTAGTGACTTTGAATGAATTAGATACAATTTCTAGTTTCTTCTAAATGAATTAGATAGAACTTCTAGTTTCTTCTAAATGAATTAGATCCAATTTCACTTTGCAGTATTATTATATGCATAAGTAAAAAAATATATTGTTTTATAGAAATTAAGAAGATTTATTATTTTGTTAAGAATTGGTCTGTTCTTTGGTGCCAAAATTATTATCAGAAAGTTTCAAGAATGCAGCAATCATTCATTTTGACTAAATGATAAGAGTGACTCAAATTCCTTTCTACTCATAGATAGAACTCTCTGCTGAAAAGAGGACACTGTTTATAATTCAAATATATTACAAGATATTAACAAGAAAATGTTTTCCCATAAATTTTACAAAGCAGATACTCAAATTTGGTAGATTTGGGTTTCTATAGAAAAATCATAGGAATGAATGAATGAATGAATGAATGACAAATAAATATAATATATTTACACTCAAACTTGTATAAAATTAAATGATATGCATTTGTAAACTCAATGAATAATATTATAATAATAAGTAGTTGAGATAAACAATGTGTGTTATGACAATGACAATAATAATAAGAAGAACTTATATCCACCAGCAATTTATAAAATGCAATAGCCTCTGTTTTTTTAATTTATTTTTTATATGCATACAGAATGCATATATAAAAAAAATTCTATACACTATTTTTGGTCAAAATATTCATTTTTATTCAATTTGTTTTGTACACATGTAATATTTTGAATAATTTGGGATAACTGTACAAAATATACATTCTGTTCCATAATACTTATATTTAGTGTATAAAATGTATATCCAAATGTAACAACTATTATAGGATATTGGTAGTATCAATTTTCATATGAAACATATGATTTTAAAATATTTGATTAAATGTGAGTCATTTTAAGATTGTTAGTTGATTGCTAAGAGCCTGCATTGCAATGAATGTAGACTTTTCTGATATGGTCAATGGTAAAAGCCAGCAAAACAAAGAGACAACCAAGTTATGTTTTGTATAAACTGGCATTCTTTTGCAATTATATTTATTGTATGTTTTTGAAATGTCTTAACATCTGTTTAAATTCATTTTCAAATCCTAATCTTGACTGATGATTAAACATCACATGATGGACAAAAATGGAGCAATGATATCTGCTGTTTCAATGAAAACAAAAGAAATATAATGGCTTATAAGTGTCAAAAGACACATTAACTAAAATGTAAATTTGTTACAGTGTAAAAAAGATGAAAACAAATTTTAAACATCTTAATAGAAATTCTATCATACATTAATGTTTTTATCATATTCTACACGTAAAGTAAATTGTAATAAATTCTACACGTAAAGTAAATTGTAATAAATTCTACACGTAAAGTAAATTGTAATAAATTCTACACGTAAAGTAAATTGTAATAAATTCTACACGTAAAGTAAATTGTAATAAATTCTACACGTAAAATAAATTGTAATAAATTCTACACGTAAAATAAATTGTAATAAATTCTACACGTAAAATAAATTGTAATAAATTCTATATGTAAATAAATTGTAATAAATTCTACACGTAAAGTAAATTGTAATAAATTCTACACGTAAAGTAAATTGTAATAAATTCTACACGTAAATTGTAATAAAACGTAAAATAAATTGTAATAAATTCTACACGTAAAATAAATTGTAATAAATTCTATACGTAAAATAAATTGTAATAAAATTCTACACGTAAAATAAATTGTAATAAATTCTACACGTAAAGTAAATTGTAATAAATTCTACACGTAAAATAAATTGTAATAAATTCTCACGTAAAATAAATTGTAATAAATTCTACACGTAAATAAATTGTAATAAATTCTACACGTAAAATAAATTGTAATAAATTCTACACGTAAAATAAATTGTAATAAATTCTATACGTAAAATAAATTGTAATAAAAAAATAAATTGTAATAAAAAAATAAATTGTAATAAATTCTACACGTAAAATAAATTGTAATAAATAAAATAAATTGTAATAAATTCTACACGTAAAATAAATTGTAATAAATTCTACACGTAAAATAAATTGTAATAAATTACACGTAAAATAAATTGTAATAAATTCTACACGTAAAGTAAATTGTAATAAATTCTACACGTAAAGTAAATTGTAATAAA
>CM042179.1:21844405-21846905 GCA_023376005.1 Doryteuthis pealeii
CAATAAATTTCATTATTTTTTAATGATATTTAATAGGCCGGGTTAGCTCAGTTAGTAGAGTGTTCGGTTAGAAACCACAAGGTTCCTAGTTCGATATCGGCCCTCGCTAACTCAGTGTATGAGTAGCACAGGGATCTGTGCGGTATAGTAAGGAGCTGACGGTAGGTATGGCGCTCCACCTCAGACGCTAAAATAATCTCCTTGGTCTAGCACAATACCGACTTTAGGCTGCCCCGACGACTTTACTTTTACTTACATGTATGCACAGAATTTCCAGTTACTACTTCTTTTAAAGAATAGCTTTCGACTTTATATTTAGAATCTAATTTTCAGAAAACACTGTTCTGAAAACTGCACTCATCTAATATTAACTTTGTATAGTTAATTAATGAAAATTATCATAATATTTATTTTTTTAATTCAATCTTTTTTTTATTCGTTTATTCATTACATTCAAGCTTGGATTTATTGTACTACCAAGGGGAAGTTACTCTTACTGGCTAAACCCAGATAATAAAATTTTTATTCTTCTCTCAAACTCATTTTTTTTATTATTTTCTTTTTACTTTTGCGGATTTATAATGTTTTAACTAATTTTTCAAATCTTTCCCAAGTGTTGTTATTCAGCAAACAAAACGCTTTCTTGGTTCAAAGTTGTTACAATAAATTATATATTTTTACCATCACTAAAATTATACATACATATCTCCAAAATTAGAGACAAATGTTGTATAATGTATGCCCTCTTGGTTTGTTGGTCAATTGTTTGAATTAATTGTGTTATGTAAGTTCTCTTCTTATTCTTAGATACATGATCAGGTACAATGGGTTAAAAAATTAAAACATTTTTTTCATGCTGTATAAAAACAAACAGGCAAAAAACATTCGAAAAAACAAATAAAAAATAAAAAAAATAAATGAATAAAACAAAAAAGAACAAAACCTAAAAGAAAAAAAGCAGGCCAGCAAATGAATAAATAACTAGATGAAAAAAAAACAAAAAAAAACAAATGAAGTGAGTAAATTAGTTTGAACAAACTGTAAAAATTAACATGTCAAAATGATTTTTAGAATATTTTATAGATATGTAAAAGTTTTATTTACATCAGCATTTTATCTATGTCTACTACATTACATACCTAAAAATGTATTAATTACCAAGAGTTAAAATGTAACCATTTGGAACTGGTGCTATGGTCTTAAATCTGACCATTTCTAGCTAAAGTTATTTTATGATCATGCCTTTAAGAAACTGAATATTTTATTTATTAATGTAAAATTCAACAAAAACCCTAAACGTTCCACACAAGAGTTGTATCCTAACATAAGCCTCTTTCTAGGTTAAGCCAGTAACAGTAATCCACCCTTGACAGTACATTTCAATTACTATGAGAAACACCACATGGTTTTATAAAAAAAATGTAAGAGTACAGTCATTATACAACGTGTTCCTAATTCCTTTATTCAACACAATGAAGACCTCCATTTTGTCCTGATTTTTTTTTTTTGCTAGTTTTTCTGCTCTTAGTAGAGACAGTTTTGTGTCCTTTCTTATTAGAAAACTGAACACTAGGATAGAGACAGTATAAATAAGGTATCTTATAAGGTTGCAACCAACTATATCACTTATTAAAAACAAACAATTTGTATACACAAAACTTTAAAAATTCACCCATACAAATGCATGAATGTACAAAGTTTAATATCTTCTATTCATCACAAGGTTAGCTGCAGATTAAATTTTAAGGATCACCCAATAATAACAAGATTGCAACTAATACTAATATTTATTATAACAATTATACAATAGGCTGTGTTCCCTTTGACCAGTGTCTTTAGGGTAAATGTCTACCCAGAATATAATTTCAGAATACTAGAGAGGAAAACTCAGTTCAAATAAGCAAAACTGCATATTTTTCTATTACTAGGTATTTTGATATTGTCTTCAATGACAAAAGCTGGGTGAGTGAGAGATTCCCCCCTCTCTCCCATATATATATATGTTGAAAAGAGAAATAAAGGAAAGAAAGTATAGAATGGATATTTTAATTAATTTTACTTACACGTGTTTCGGTCAGAAGTTTATCCATGTGTACATTATTCAATCTATTATTATTTTTAAATAACAAAATGAAATGAAATAATAATAATAGAAAAAAATGTAGAAATGTTCCACACACAAAGAAGGATTTACTCTGATGAAGGTCGATATTTCTTTGTGTGCAGAACATTTCTACATTTTTTCTATTATTATTATTTCATTTCATTTTGTTATTTAAAAATAATAATAGATTGAATAATGTATACTTGGATAAACTCCTGACCGAAACATGTGTAAGTAAAATTAATTAAAATATACTTTCTTTCCTTTATTTCTCTTTAACATACTTTCGGATTCACTTCCATTTTAATTTCACACACACGCATATATGTGTGTGTGTATGTAAGTAATAATAATTTAATGATAACAAATGCTGGTATATTAATTGATGGTTACAAC
>CM042179.1:21849405-21986905 GCA_023376005.1 Doryteuthis pealeii
ATTGTTTCTAGGTTCACATTTCCTTCATAAGTAAGATAATAAAAGACATTGGTTGATCGTACAGCTTCTGGTCCTGTGAATTAGAAAAGATCATATTTTTGTGTGTTTAAAAAGGTCTTTAAAAATTATGCAGTTTCAAGTAAATCTTCCTGTTTAATAATTATAATGATAATAAAAAAAGGTGGTACTGATTGTGTTTAGAGGCTCTTGGAATGGTCTGCAAGGATTTGGCAAAGGGACTGGAAGAATGGCAAATCAGAGGAAGAATCAAGACCATTCAAACAGCATTGTTGAAATTGGCTAGAATACTCAGAAGAGTCCTGGAGACCCAAGGAAACTTGCTGTCAATTCAGAATCCAGTGAAATACTAATAATAAGTGAAATAATGATTTACTAACAATTATATATCTTCAATTAACTATGCCAATCATATTCAATATCAATGTTTTAAGAGCCAATATATTAATGTAGTTCACAATCATTTTAAACAGCTACACTTCATATTTACAATATCTTAAGAGACAATGTAGTTCACAATCATTTAAAATATCATCTCAAACAGATATATTTAAACACATAGGTTAGACTATCTGAGAGTAATGGTAATGAAGGGTAGACTCCACACTCCCCACAGCCCTAGGACTTTAACCTCACCACTGAATTCAGGTTAGTGTAACACACAGGAACAACTGTTGTGGGAGATGTCTTACCTCTCTGCAGGGAATACAGTCAGCATATTCTAGGCCCCATTGGCAAGGTGACCAAAAGAAGAGGGAAAGGATACACTCATAATATACATACATAAAAGGAATAAATCTTTGACAGCATTCAGCCAACAGTGGTGGGGTACCTTCTTGGCTGGAGTTTGGTCACATCAGACATTGCCTAAAACAAACTTAGAAATCTACAGAATACTTATTTTATATATTGGCTGGAAGTTTTAGATATTCTATAGTAATGGTCAGGTATCATATTTGACTGGTAACAAGCACAAGATGATTAGGTATCTTAAAAAAACTATTTAGATATGAATCTGTAATATCTTCTATTCAAGGATGGTTACAGATTAACACTTAAGGTTCACCGAATAACAACACTTGTGAACCACAAGATGGCAGCTCTAATACTAATATTTATTATGGCAATCATACAATACCACACCAGTGTCTTTGGGGTAAACATCTACCCAGAATATGATTCCAGGATACTACAGAATAAAATAAATTACTACTAACCTCTTTGTTTGTATCCAAAAATCAAGTCAATCCAGTGGTGTAACTGACAAGATACAAATTCTGATTCCAGGGCCTAGAAAAAAAGAACATGTATAACAAGATGAATAATAGAAAAGAAATATTTTGAATTAATGAACAGATAATCAAAAATTAAAAGTTAAATTGACAATTATTTCATTCCCTAGAATTCATTGATGAATTTTATGTTTGATTTTAGTAGTATTAATATTATCTTTAATTTTTATTAGATGAAGCATGTCAATCATTATTAATTTCTAACTCCTTCGTTTTAAGTTCAGTTGCTTTTCATTACAATCACTATTAGTAAATAAGGCAGATAAAAATAAAGAATATCTCTGCTAATAATAATAATAATAATAATATCCTTTCAGATAGTATATTAGGTCTGAGACCTGTCAGCTGTTCCTTATAAATATTCATTTTAATTCCACAGAATATTTATAATCATTCCACAGATTATCTAACATTGCCTTAAAGGAGTTTAGAGATGGGGCATTCACTATTGAGGATGGTAGTTTATTCCATGTATTCACCACTCTGTAGCTAAAATAATTTTGTCTAGCGTTTGCTTTACAAGATTTTTTAAGGAGTTTTAATTTATGTCCCCTTGTATAGATATTTTGAGCAATGTTTAGTAGGTCAGAGTTCGCTGAATAAAAACCATGCGTGTATTTGTAGGCTTCAATCATATCTCCTCTTATACGTCAGAAAACCAGACTTGGTAAGTCAATGTTCCTAAGTCTTTCTTCATATGAAAGGGATTTTAAATTATTCACTAATTTAGTAGCTCTCCTCTGAACTCCCTCAATGAGTTTCGCGTCTAGTAGTTGTAATAAAAACCAACTGAAATTAAGATTAAAGAGATCAATAACACTATGTAAAACAAAATTTTGTCACCAGATAGTATATATTATTTCTTAATTGCTTATCTTATTATAATGGAGATTGTGTGTTTGTTTGTCTGTAACGAAACTAAATGACTACTCAAGTCACAATTCCCTTAGTTATTGACATCACATTCACCATGAATTTATTTTTATTTAAACTTCAATTATTGATAAAATTGTTATACTTTATTAATACTGTTGGATTAATCTACATACTAATAACATGCAAGTATATTTATATATTCAACAAAATAGCGGTTTACAGTGTGAATGAGAAGGCTAATTTGCATATTGATATTAGGAATTTGATTTTAATAAATATATGCTTAGTATTAATGATTTGTAATTGTTTGGTTTTCTCTTAATGAATCTGATCAACAATCTCGGGGATAAATCTTAAAAGAAATCCATAAACAAGACGAAAGAACTGTAATTTTATTAAATACTTCATAATCTAACTAAATAGATAAATTATGAAAAATGAAAGACGGGAGTGATAGAAAATGATGGAAGAGTTAGATTTAAAGCTGTTCTATTTTTCGATTATACCCCCTCAGTTTATCATTTTCTAAATAGTATCTAATTTGATACAATATTTTTATTACATCAAAACCTAAATACTTGCACCCAGAGGGTGCATATATTTGCTAGTGTTATAAAAGTATAGAAAATGACCATTATTCCCTTCAAACTTTACTTTTCTGTCCTGGATAAATAGATTAATCTATCATCTATATAAAAACAGGCAAACTGGAAAATTTTCATTTTCAGTACTGTGAAATAAATGCAGATTCCAAAGACTGGTTGGTTGGTTTACAGCATATCAACCCTTTTGAGGTCATTTTGATGAACAAAGGACTCAGGTTGCTTACAGTACCTGCTGTTGCTTTAGCAATCACCTAATTAAGTATTGAACAGGCTCATTGCAGCTTAACTTTGGTGATCTACCAGGAGCCGGTTCTTTCAGCATGACTAGGCTGTCATCCCAAACACTGCTGTTTTGCAAATGTTTTGTTTTTTTATTATGCGGCTTGTAGATATCTGTTATAGGTGATATAACCTATGTACATAAATGGAATGCGCTGACCACTACTATAAGTAGCAGGGACAATTGTGGCTTGGGACACAAGCAATGCGAGTGAGTTCACAACTGTATGGTCAGACACAACTCCACTTTCTTTTCTGTAATTTCTACTCATTTTTGTTCAATACATTTGTATCCATTTTCACCAGTCGTTTTGTCTTGTTTTGACCCTTAAAAACCCCACAACAATATCATTATTCAAATTATTAAGTGTGTGTGTGTGTGTGTGTGTGTGTGTGTCTGTGTGTGTAGAGAGAGATTTATTTGAATGCACTGACCTGATATTCCATCATGTAAGAAATGTAATAGTTTACCTTATTAATTTGACACAACAAAAATAATATTACAAACATTTCTTAAATTCTTACCATTCGATTGATGCGGACAAAATCGTTTGGTTTCTTTGCCCATGGGGGCAGGATTACATCATCAACTGGAACATCTCCATCTTGATAACCAAAGTTGAATTTGTTCTGATTAACAAACATTTCGGGCAGATAATAAAATTCTGGAATGAGTTCCTGAAATTTAAAAAAAATTAAAAATAAAAATTAATAAAAAGTATTTGATAAAATTAAGTAAAATTAGAAATTTTCCAATTTCATTTTGAAACAAAACTTGAGAAAATAATTTTATATTGGTAACTTATAAAAACAGTACTAATTACTGGATTATCACAAATACTTTATATAATTTAACTATTTTGATTAATTTAGCCTAAGTCTAGATAAGCCCAAAATCACAATAAGGAAGATCTATTTAGAATATTAATGCTTTATAAGAGTAGTAGGTATTTATCAAACTTGTTCACCATGAAACAAGCTCATAAGTATGGAACATACAGTGAGAATCAAATTCACTATTCAGTAGTAATGAATCTGCGAGACTATTTTGCTAACTATTACATCACAATGGGATGTCCAATGTAGGTATTTACCCAACCTATTTGCCACAGGTAGGATGGGACATAAAGTCACAAGGGTAATCCTTAACTTGTTCCTCATAAATTCCTACCATAAATTAAACTGAACCTTCATTTTATGTCAGCGTTTTTGCAATAAATGTTTTATTTTTCTTGCACCCGTTATTTTACAATACTGAATATATTTTCTTTATTTAAAAACATTTATTGCAAACATATATATTTTCTTTATTTAAAAACATTTATTGCAAACATATTTAAAATATTTATTGCAAAAACACGGACATAAAATGAAGGTTCAGTTTATTTTATAGTATGAATTTACGAGGAACAAGTTGAAGATTACCGTCACAAGTATGGAGTATCCAGTGAGGATTAAATTCACTATTCAGTAGTAATGAATCTGCAAGACTAGCTAATTAACCATTACACCACATTGGGATACCCTTTTTGTAAGAGGAATATAATAACAAATAGTATGAATACTATTTACGTGATTCTTAAATCATTTTTGAAAAAATGTATATAACTTTTGTTATATCTAAAAAGTTAAATTTTATTTGGCTAAATGTTCCTTTTTTAAAATAAACAAAATATTCTAATATATTTTAATGACTGCTGATATTTTAGTAAGTAAATAATAACATTGATTTTGTCTTTTCTGTTAAAAAAAAAAAATCAACTTCACAAAAAGTAAAAAAAAAGAAAAGAAAAAAAGAACTTACTTTAACATCTGATGTATCTCTTTGACAATTCTTCCAAGCTTGACTGACTGAGAAAAAAGTTCTGTTTGCATGATCAAATTTTCCTCCTTGCATGTTCAAAAATAGGGTGGTAAATGGTTCCTAAAAACATAATTTAAAAAAAAAAATCAATTAAATGGATACAATTTTCTAGCAGATTTTAATCACTTTTTTCTATTTTTGTTTTTGTTAATGTATTTGAATAAAAGGTGTAGTTTTTACCTATAAAATTATTTTACTATTTTTCCACACGAGTTTTAACTGATATTTTTTTTCACTGAAGTCTGAGTGACAACAAGTCTCTTCAGGTCTCCAGGACTAAGTATCCTAGCTTATTTTAGTAGTGCTGTAGCTTGAATGGTTTCAATCCTTCCTCTAATCTCCAATTCATTCAGTCTCTTTTCTAGATTCTTAGGGACTGTTTCAAGAACCCCAAGCATGATTAATATTACTGTTGCCTTTATGTTTCACAGCTTTTTAAGCTCTTTGGCAAGGTCCAGGTATTTATCCAGCATTTGCCTTCTTTCACTTTCACTGTGGTCTGCTGATACAGCAAAATCTTTTTGGGTGTTACTTTTCTCACATTGATAGTACTCTCTTAATGAGGTAAGTAGTTCTGCAAAGTGTATTTTTTGTATTTCATATAGACTGGGACTTCCAGGTGTATTGTTAGTGTTTACCTGTCCCTTTCTTTATTATTATTATTTATTAGTCATGTAAAGTAATAAACAATACTAATGGAGCAGAAACTGTTAAAATAGTATAAGCAATATTAAATAGCTTATGTATTCATAACATTTTTTCACTATTTTAACAATTAACCAGAGTGAAGTAATAAGTATATATTCCAAAAACTAGAATGCAACTACTTTAAAAGACATACTGGGTGGATGTGTGATGTGTGAAGTGATTAAAACCAGATCGAAAAAAGTCTGCAAAATGGACTTGAAATATAAATGAGCTTAAAATTCATAATGACTTTTGTTTTGACAAAAAATATTGACTTTCACAATATTATGTCAGTTCAATAAAACAGATTTAGCATTTTATAAATAATCACATTTGATTAAAATTCAAAATGAACCTTTAAACAGATAATCAATTGAGTTAATTTATTATAATTTTTGAAAATTCATCTTTTATTAGTTTTTCATTTCAAATGTAGATATTTTTAATATAGAAAGAATATCAATATATTTACCACTCTGATAAGCCAATTGAGTGTAAATGCAGCTGTTGAATAATGAGTTCCATAATGGAAAGGAGGGATTTGTTCATGTTCCCAGCTTGTATATCGTTCATCAAAGAACTTCTTCCGTGCAGGATTCAATGCACCAATAGGCTAAAAAAATAAATTTAAAAAAACAGAAAAAAATAAATAAACAAATAAAAATAAACAAAAAAAAAAAAACAACAAATATATAAAAAAAAACTAAGGTCTAGATATCAAGATATATATATATATATATATATATATATATACATATATTTAAGATCTCAACCATTTGACTACTGGTTTTTAAGATCTCAACCATTTGACTCATCTGAGGATTGCATAACCATGAAACTTTAAGTTATGAGTCCAAATCATCCATAATACCATTACTATTGATTATAAACCTGCTCTGCTTTATTAGCATTGAGCACCTTTTCATGCCAATACTTTTCTCATTTATTCTCTAAACCTAAAAAAAAGAGTAACCACTCTGAATGAATTTTATCTGTTAATTAATCTACCCATTATTTTCCCATTAAACTAACCCTAACCCCTCTTTTTTTCCAAGTAGATCAATAAATAAATAATAATTTATCAGTCAATCAGAGTGGTTCCCCTTCACAGAACTTTAAACCTAACCCGTTATACAATCCACAGGAGTAGACTGTTCTCATTCCCCTAACCATGACTGGGTACAAGTGTTAAGCTGTATTAATTATTATTCTATGTTACTGTTGCCCTTGACCAGGATAACTGTCACTTAGAACTGTATTAACTCAACGCCTATATCCACTATGTTATGTGTCCAATTGAATAATTCAAATAATGCAAATTATCAAGCCTCATCTCAAAAATTCAGAGAAAAGTTTTAAATAACATATTACTAAATGAAATATTGGATACTAATCTATAAACTTAGCAAGGAAATTTTATTGATTATCAATTTGTAGAGGTAAGAAAAGACAGCAATGAAAAATCCAAGTGTAGGGAAGTTCATTGGTAACTGTAATAAAAGACAATGTAATTGCTTTATTCAATATACTGTGGTCCAATTATGGAGAAGATTCTTTAGTACATATTTATATTTCCATGGGTTCCACAAAGTTGCAAGTATGGAGCATCCAGTGAGGATTGAAACCACTATTCAATAGTAATGAATCTGCGAGATTAGCTTGCTAACCATTTCACCATGAAAAATTATTTAGTATTCATAGTGAACTGTTCTAGGGGGAGATAATTATGTTTGACTTCACTGATTAATTTCGTGTTAGACTGTTGATATTTTTTCAAAGATTTACAAAATTTACATTTATACAGAATGATCTTCCGAATTTAAAATTGCTGTAGTAGTTAACATATTTGAGTTATGTATTTGAGCAGCAGCCATTCCAATTACCATCATGGCATTAAATGGTGAACATTGTGCGTTTATAATTGAAACTTATTTTTAAAAATGGTGACTATCATTGCAATGCAGAGGTTATTTTGTAAACATTTTTGAGTAGGTTGGCCCAAAAGACCCCCTTGACAGGAAAACCACATTATTGTGGGTTGGAAATTTCAGACAGATAAACTATCATCCTCACCCTAGTTATTACAATGACATTTTGGCCATTGCACTCTACAGGTTTTTTCAGGTGTTTGTCATATTCAATAAAACTCTAAAGAAGGTTAGATTTTTTTTTATTTGGTTGGTTTTATAGCATATTGGGTTATTTAATACAAAAGGTCAGTTTTTTAATTTTTTGCCCCTGATAGGTTTTCTGCGCAGCATCCAGTATCCGTGCAGAGTTGGTCTATGTATGTCTTTGCTGGACAGCCTTCTCTGGCGTGCTCATATGATGGCTTCCACTTAAGAACTTAACTTATGAGTTCAACCTTGCTTCTCCAGCAGTACCCAGTGTGTCCTACACAAGCTGAATCTTTGCTACTCAGCCTAGAAAAGGCAGTGTGGAACATCGGTCTATATGTGAACTCTGATAAAACTGAGTTCATGTGTTTTAGAAATGAAGGAAACATCTCCACAGGCGATGGTAAACTCCTAAACTCGGTGAAACAATTCACATGCCTTGGTAGTAATATCTCATCAACAGAAAGCGATGTTAATGCACGCATAGGAAAGGCATTGACTGCTTTAAACAGATTGTCAGTGATATGGAAATCTGATCTCACTGACAAGTTAAAGCGAAAATTCTTTCAAGCCGTAGTTGTATCAGTGTTATTGTACAGCTGAACTACATGGACCCTAACGAAGCACCTGGAGAATAAACTAGATGGGAGCTGCACAAGAATGCTGCGTGCAATCTTAAACAAGATGCGGAAACAACAATTATATAGTATGAAGTATTCCTAACAGATACTTATAATTTTCAAACAGATCTATTTGACCCATAAACAGGACAATGACAGGTACCATCACTCTGGATCAGAATAGACCTGCGATTAATGACACTGAATGGCAGAGATGCTGATAGGTACACAAAAATCTAAAAGGACGCAGTAAAATCGTATCCATGCATCCCAGTGTTTTTCTTTTTTCTTCCCTCACCATTTCAAGCTAACTGTAAATACCTTTAAATAGTTTCTTAGAAATGAATTACTCAGGATAGGTTACAAGGTAGAAGTTAGCCAGCTTTAGTTTGGACCCATAAACTTTCCAGCGGACTCATTCAAAGCAAATAGGTGTGTCCCAGGACGCACTAAATTAAAAAGCTATCAGCATCACTGGAAAGGATTACTTTACATTCTCCCCAAAGCTTCACAACTAGATGTAGTTTAGGGATATACATATAGTATCTCTTTTGTGTGTGTTTATGGGGGAGGGGGTTTCTTACCCTCTGCAGAGAGTGCAGTCAGCATATTCTAAGTTCTTTTGACAGGGCAATAAAGAAGCTTGGAGATATAATAGCTGAAGTATGACTATAACAAGTAAGATTAGGAAAACAGTTTGAATAAATCAGTTAAAAATAAATTAGTTTATTTAAAAATCTATTATGGATTCTTACAAAAATTATTCCTAACAGTTTCAATAAGTATAGAAATTATAAGGTATAAAATAAAAATAAAAAGTGTTTAAACCTTGGATAAATCTCTGAAGTTACTTGGTTGACTCAGATCTAATTCCTTGGATTCATAATTCACTATAACCCAGGGAAATATTGGATATTGATTCAGATCATTGAATGTACGACCTAAAAATAAAAAATAAAAATTGATAATTATTTCAAAAATTGACATTATAATATAAATCTTTTATCAATACAATAAAACTAAAAAATAAAAAAAAAAAAAAAAAAAAAAAAAATGATAATTATTTCAAAAATTGACTTATTTCAAAAATTGACATTATAATACAAATCTTTATCAATACAATAAAACTTTCATTAAAATTAAATAAAATGGTTTGAATATGATTTTGGTGATTTTGGCAAAAAGATGACAAATTCAAAGGATGAAAAAAACTTATAAATTATAATATCCATTTGATATTTTACCTTTTTGATTGGTTGGTTAGTTTGATTTTAACGGCATATCAACCCATCCGGGGTTATGTTATGCCTAACGGTTAGGAAGTAATATACGGTGTATATTTACATCTATACTTTTTAGTAATTGGTTTTAACAATGTCTTAGCACCATTAGGGATCTTGTTGTATGGTATTGATTAAGTTAATGTCTATATTCTATGGTATAATTTTGTTTCCCTCAAAAATGAGAGAAAGTTCTCCATGTTGACATTTTCAAATAGATCTTTCATATTGTTTGCTTTAAAATAATGGTTTCTGATGTGAGAAAAAAACCCTGCATTCCATAAATAAGTGTTTAACAGTCAAAGGTGTTTGACATGTTTCACATTGTGGTTGTTGTTCTTGTTTGAGTATATAGGAGTGTGTTAGTCTTGTGTGACCAATGCGTAATCGGGACACAATGACTTATTCCTACCTAGACTTTCTTAAAGTTGGTCTCCAGCCTCCCAAAGTGGGTTTGATTGGGAAGAGTTTATTGTGGATACAGTTATTCCAGTGTTGTTGCCATTTTGTATGAAGGAACCTATTAATTTTAGGTTTCAAGTCAGTATATGGAATCTTGAACTTGTCTGGGATCAAATCTAGAGCCGATTTAGCTGCAGAGTCAGCTCTTTCAATCCCCCTCACTCCTATATGACTTGATTAAAAGAATGAAAACTTTACAAATAATCAGGTTAAACATGTTTTTAATGATAATGATTTTATTTTCTTTTGTAAATATTAAATTAATTTATCATTATGTTTAAAATCCAAACTTCCAAATTGATTTTTAAAGAAGGATTATAGCCAAATATAAAATCAAAATCGTTTTAAATGTATTCAATGGAGAAGAAAAGTGGGTAATCTGAACATTAGCTACATAAATGTGAGTAACTTCTCCTTGTTTCTTTCACTTTGAGGAAGCAATCTGTTTTGGTTGGCCATTTTCATTTCACCATAAATCTACACTGAAAATATGAATTTGTTTGAATCAAATGAATGTTTTAACACAAAAATATCATAAACTGTGTTCTTAATTGTGCTTGTGCATTATTTGAAATGAAGTTAATTGTTATTAAGAACACATATTATGATATTTTCGTGTTAAAACATGCAAGATTATGAAAATGGCCGACCAAAACAGACGGCTTCCTCAAAGTGATAGAAACAAAGGGAGGTTACTCTCATTTATGTAGTTAATGTTCAGATTATTGAAAAGTGATTCTGAAGAATATTCTCTTGGAATTACAAATTTAATAATAAAACATTAACAAAAGAAATGATCTTAATTCTAAAATCGTTAATTACTTACCTGCAACGGTGTTCAAGTAGACAAGGTAATCAAAATTTGAAATTTCTCTCCGTTGCCATTTCTGTGTCATGCTGGACAGTTTAAATAATTGCTTTCCAGATGCCAAGGACATTCGTCTATATAAAATAAAAATAAAATAAAACAGAAAAATAATAAACACAATTGAAAAAGTAATAAATAAATTTAGAGGTATTGGGTTGCTTGGGGTAGGGAAGATATTTGATTTGGTTTCTTTGTTTAATGGCATGGGTTATTTAATGCCAAAGCCATCCTTGTAGAAAAATAAGCATGGTACTATTTAACCCATAGCTGGAGGATGAGGGGTTTCATACCTTTCTAAAAGATATTAGTCCAAAAGTGAACTTAAAAGTGTGAATAGGGTTTGAACTCACTTAATACAATATTGCGGTCCTGAACATTAGCCACAACACAAGTAGTGTAGTTTGAAACAAAGGTAAAATGATGAAAAAAATCACTGAGTTCATATAATTTGATTGAAAAAGTGTCACCTCAGGTTCATCAGAAATGGGCTCTCATTGGCTTAGAGAGCCACATGATCAGGCAACACTGAGAAAGAATTAGAGATTAGTAGTAGAGTTTAATGGCTTGTTTGGGCAAGATCCATTTTTCTATCTCTGCTCCTACCATGTGCCTGTGGGTCAATAATGCATTGGGTAAAAAGGCATTTGGGGGAACTAAAGTTGTGTATACACAAGAAAATGTCTCTGTGTTGTTCATGAGTTAAAAAGAGCAAGATGGAACGCAGTGAGAGACAATCCCCAGACAGAGAGAGAGACATCTGACCTGATACAAAGAAGAAACTCCCAGTTGTAAAGAAAAAACTAACCTTGATATGAAGAACAGAGACACCCGATAGAAGAATAAACAGAATACAAAAGAAGATATCAAAAGGGGTTATGTAACAGTAGTTGCTGACTAAATGTTTTTAGAAAAAAAAAGTCTCCTTCAGTTAATAGTTATAAATTAATTCTCAACTACTTGGTGTCTTATTAATTTTATAGACTGGTACCTTCTTTTGTATCACAAATAAAAACAATCCAGCCTACCTTGCCTGATTCAAGCCATATCTTATGCCAATACCAACTCTTGGTAAAGCATTAACAACTTTTTTCATAGTAACATGGTCTGGAAATGCAAACATAATTGCAGCTGAAAAAACAAAAAAAACAAAAACAAATATCAGTAAGTTCTTTTGTAAAAAAGATTATTTCTACATTATAAAAAAAAAACAAAAAAAAAACACCCTCTGGGCAGCATAAAAATTAATTTTTGAAAGATATTGTCTGAAAGGGGTTGGAGTTAAAAATTCAATGTTAGAGGGTTTGTATCATCATTAAATATATTAAAGCTTGTTAGAGGATTTGTAAAATCATAAAATCTATTAAAGAAGTAAAACAATAAAACAATTTGAAATGGAAACTTAGTTACGTCCCACTTAAATAAAATGTTGCATGCATCAATTAATTATTAATTAAATGATTATTTTGAATATTTTACACAAAAATCATAGGTCTTTATTTATTTATAAACTTTTTAGTTAACCTCTTGTAACTGAAAAAAGGGCGAGAGTAAAAAAAATAGTTTTTAAAACTGATTACAGGGTTGTGTATTGATGATTTTGGGTATTGTGATGTAGTTACAGAAAAATAGAGGCCAAATCTCCATTATTAATAGATAATTTGAAACAATTATAAAAGTTGTGTCAACTAAACTTGCTGAATAGGTGACTGCTGATCTTCCATGCAACATTGCCCAGGTCTATAGTCTTCCCTCTACCATTATCAAGACATATCTGCTCTTCCCTTGAACAAAAATCAGTGGAATTGAGAAGAGGAGACTTGCTGAATGGGCAAGAGCTGATCTTCCATGCAACATTGCCCAGGTCTGTATCTATAGTCTCCCCTCTACCATGAATAAATAGAAGAACAGCTGGGCAACCAAGTGAGGAGAATAATAACCAATATTTAAAACTATGGGTTGGAGTCCCCAAGGCAGTTTAACATTATCTTCAGTCTTGGTCTGGCAATTCCTGTGGTAACACTCATTGATTGGTTGGATTTTACAGCATGTCAACCCTTGCTGGGTTATTTTATGCTGAAGTCATTTTGTTTAATTCATTCAATTTTTTAAACACATTTTTAAAAACTCATTTTTGATCTATTCAACCCATAGATCAAATCTTAACAGATACTACCACTCTGGGTCAGAGTGGACCCAGGAGTAATGGCAATGAAGTAGTACTCCATACTCCTAAGATCTCCAGAATTGGAACCTCACCACTAGATACAGTTTAACATCATACCCAGGACACTAAGACCCTCAGCCACTGCCTTCTAGCACATATGTGGCAACACTTATGCCAATTTGTATAACCATTTGCCTTTTCTTTGAGCATTATCAGTGTTATAAAGAGGGGAGATTAATTGCATGGGCAACTATAAGTTTTCCATATAACTAAACAGATATAATAACTTTCCTTGTAAGATCTCAAACTGCTGCACATTTTCCTAATGTATATCCACTCTTCTGTATATCTTATTGTTTCTCACAAAATATTGCCAGATATTCTTACAAGTTAAGGATTACGGCAGTAAATTTTGGATTTAATTAATGAAAATATTTGACTTTGCTAATAGTTCAAAATGTAATACAGAGATAAAACAGGATTTGTAATTATATTGTTGTTGTTGGCACCTTTTCATCTACTAAGGACAATGGCGTAGTGTCCAAAAAAAAAAAAAAAATTATCTGCATCTGCGCAAGTGACTGAGCAGGCCAATTCTTGAGTGACAGTCTTTGGTGCACTGACTGCACACAAACTATGATGCTTTCTGGGGCTGCTGTCTTTTCTCTCTCTTTCTGGCTCTCTTTGCTGTCAAGGCTACTCTCTTCTCCACCTCACCCCTCTCCATGCCTTGCTGAATGTTTAGGCACCAGGCCACTGGATATTTTTGCATCTACCTCCCATGTGTTTGTGTTAATGTGGCATATCATTATATTAGTACAGCTTAAAAGAATGATAAGGGTAAATTGAAGTTGAATATTTTTAGAGCTTATTTTTCTGTTGCAGGTATCATTGGGGAACGAGAAAAGGTTTGCTAAATAGGCCAAGCTTTGACCCATTTACCTGAATGTTAAACATTGAATTATGCATATCTTTTCTATTTGGATTGCTGCAATAAAAATGAAATGAATAAATAAAATTAAAAAACAAAAACAACCCACTTACTTCTGTTGGCTGTAAATATTTCAATTGCAACATTTTGCAATAAGTATCTTCTTGAGAATACAGCTCTTATTTCTGAAAAGTGCCACTTCCCGTGGAGGTGGTCTACATAGTACAATACCTAGAAAAATAATTAAGAATATCAAGTATGTAGAATAAAGTATCTTAAAGTTACTGCTTCTGTACTTAAAATTATTCAGGCAGTCTTTTTAACTTTTTGAATTTTATTGTTCATGTAAAACTTAAGCAGTACTTTTTACTCATATATAAAATTTCTAAATTGAAAGGTTAAAAAATTAAAAACAGCTGGATTTTTTCACTCTACTTCACTTGTAGGTAATATGTGATGTAATAGATAAAGAGGTAGCAGTATAGTTGTGACAGCAATGGAATAAGGGTAAGATTTACCTCTGGTTGATCACATCATTTTTGTTAGAGTTTGAGTTTTGTTAAACGGCATATCAACCTCCGTGGGTCATTTGATGCCAGAAAAGGTTATTTGGGATTTCAGTCTTTAAAATAGTGGTTTTATGGGGGTTGAGTTTTGTTTAACGGCATATCAACCTCTGTGGGTCATTTAATGCCAGAAATGGTTATCATGGATTTCTGTCTTTAAAGTAGTGGTTCTATGAAGGTATTCGGTTGTGTTTTGTTATATCTTGTTGAAAAGTTTTTTTTTGTTTTTTTCTTGTTTTTTTTTTTTGATAGAAAATGTAAAATGTCTTCAAGGTTTATATTCCTAAAGAGGTCCATCAGGTTTTTTGATTGATAGTATTTGGTGCAGATGTGTTTAAGCCAGAAAGATAGGTCACTATCCCTAAGGTAGCAACTACTCTAGGTTTTCTTTGGCAAAAATGATAAAGAATTGTCCTTCATGTGAGAGTTATCACTATGATAGAATCAGTGATCCAAGTTCAAATCCTGGATGAAGCCATTTGCATTTCATTTTGCACTAATGCCCTTTCTCCCCCCACCCCAGGTATGGGTAAATAGTAGGATAGACATGGGTTCTTTAACCAGTCTAGGAGAAGAAAAACTGAATTCAAACCAGCTTTACTCCATTTAAAAATTGATCTTGAATCACATCCTGCCTGTGGTAGTTGGGTTGGGTAAATATAAATAATAAGTAAAAAAAAAAAAGTAAAGTCGTCAGGGTGGCCTAAAGTCAGTATCAGCCAATCAGCAAGGGAGTCTATTCCCTTTTCACTAGTGCTAGACCAAGGAGATTGTTTTTGCATCTGAGGTGGAGCACCACACCTACCATCAGCTCCTCACTTTACTGAACAGATCCCTGTGCTACTCATACGCTGAGTTGGTGAGGGCCGGTATCGAACTAAGAACCTTGCAGTTTCTAGCCGAGCGCTCTACTGACTGAGCTAACTAAGCCCTGTTATTAATATATAACTATAATAATAGCAAGTGTATACCAGGAACATGTGAATTCCAAAGAGATATCAGTAGTATGTAAGAATGTAAAGTAGTATGTTGACAGTCAACGCAAGACATCCCAATCTGGTATCAACTGTGATCATATTGGCAACTGACAAGGATGGAATGAAAGGAACATGGAATGAAAGGAACATTGAATGAAATCCCATCCTAACTCAATGCTGGTGTTTCTCAATGGACTGTACAGTATACACTAAAATTTCATGGGATTTTGTATTTGTCACCTAACAAAGGTATCATTATTTACACCATGAAACATTAACATTGGATTGTTAAGTATTGACACCATGTTGCCTTGCTAGATAAGTCATATTTCCAACTCTTTCAGGTCAAGTTTATTTGAGTAGGAAACCACATGAGTTTATAGATCTACTCACTAGGAAGTGCGTGGTATAATGGTTAAAGTCATAGGAAATGGACTCATCACCCTGAGTTCAAATCCTGGGTGTGGTAATTGCATTTCACTTAGCGCTAATACCCTTGGGAAAGGTATGAATCCTACTCTCCCTCCAGCTATGGATAAATAGTAGGGCAGACTGGGCTCTTTAACCTTGGTTAGGTAACTGGTCTAGGTGAAGGGAAACTCTGAATTCAAACCTCTTGAACTCCACTTAAGAAATTGATCTTGTGTTGCATCCTGCTCGTGCGGAGGGGTTGGTAAATATGTATAGATCTACTCTTTCAGCAGAGTATTGTGTAAGCTTAGTGGTAGCTGTATGGTTACTTGGATATGTTCTCTTGGAGTTTACAAAAACCACTAGTGAAATTGGAGCCTGTCTTAACAAATCTTCTTACAGATCATTTATACTCAACATGTTTTCCAATGGTGATAAAAATGTTGATTCTAATAACAAAATTATATCACTGTGGTATACTAAGACCCGGAAGCACCGGTTATAACATTGTTGTATGAAACGGAAGTACTGTTTCAGCCATCTTGTATTATTTTAAATAAAAGGCGGAAGTGGGTTCTTCTCGGAGTTAACGTCAACTGGGCTACACGTCTTATTATTCGCTAAGCGCGTTATAACAATTGGCAGACGAGGATTTGTTTCACTGAAGAAAATGCCATTACTCGGACATTTAGAAGAATTCTGTACGGAATCAGGAAATATTTCAACCTATTTGGACCGAGTAGAACAGTTTTTTATCGCAAACGATATTGAACATGAAAACCAAGTAAAATGCAAAGCCATATTACTGAGTACAATTGGAGAAAGGACCTACAGAGTCTTGGAGGATTTATGTACCCCTCAAAAACCAAGCGAAAAGTCTCTGGGGGAAATTACCCAGTTGTTGTTGGAACATTTTAAGCCTAAAAGACTAATAGTGGCTGAAAGTTTTCGTTTCCATAATGCAAAACAAGAGGAGGGTGAGTCAATTTCAAAATTTCTTGTTCGCCTTAAACATTTGTCTTCTACATGCGAATTTGGGTCATTTTTAAAAAGAGCATTGCGTGACAAATTTGTGTGTGGATTAAGGGACGATAAAATTCAGGAAAAATTATTGTCCCAAGATATGTCGTTAGAAGAAGCTGTTAAAATGGCCACAGCTATAGAATTAGCAATGAGTGACGTTGCACATATAAAGAAAAAAGAGACGGATAAAGTAAATAAAATATGTTCCGAGTCTAACACAACTGAATTACAAAAGAAAGAAAAAGTTGTCTTGGTTGTGGTGGGAAATGGCATGAGAAAAGATTTTTTTGTCCCGCATGGGGGAAAATTTGTTTTAAATGTAACAAAAAAACATCACTTTTCAAAATTTTGTAAAAATGAACTAAGGAAAAAGGTGTCGAATTACATACAAGAGACAGACGACATACCCTTATTTTTTACGAGATCGAATAGCCGTGAACCATATATGTGTAATATTTATTTAAATGGTATTCAATGTCAAATGGAAATTGACACCGGTTGTTCGTCTACTTTGATAAGTAAACAGCAGTTTGACTTACTGCCGAACGCGAGACTTATAAAAACGGCAACATTACAGAGGTTGCGGACCTATTCGGGTGAGGTCATTGTACCTAAAGGGGTTGCTAACCTGAGTGTAAAATACCAGGGAAAAACACATTATTTAAGACTGTTAGTTGTACCAGGTTCTGGACCAAGTCTTCTTGGAAGAGACTGGCTGCAAAAATTGCCAATTAATATCTATCCTACCTGCAACAAAATGGAATGGACTGATTTTAATCAAGAATTTGCAGAACTTTTTAAACCAGGCTTGGGTACATTAAATATTGAAAAAGCTAAATTGTATGTTAAAGAAAATAGCAAACCTCGTTTTATGAAAGCTAGACCCGTACCCTTAACAATTAGGGAAAAAGTTGAAACTGAACTTCAACGAATGGTTGCTACCTCTGTTATCAAGCCAGTCCGTTTTGCAGAATGGGCTTCCCCTATTGTCCCCGTTTTAAAGAGAAATGGTCAAGTTCGGATTTGTGGGGATTTTAAACAGACCGTTAATCCTGTTTTGCAAATCGACAAATATCCCATTCCAAATATAGACGACCTGTATTCCAAAGTCTCGGGTGGACAGTATTTTACGAGACTGGATTTGAGTGACGCGTATTTACAGGTTCCTTTGGATGAAGAGTCACAAAGACTAACTACTATAAACACACATAAAGGTCTTTTTATGTATACTCGTTTGTGTTTTGGTATTGCTTCATCACCAGGAGTTTTTCAAAGGATCATAGATCAACTTATTCAAGGAGTACCAAAGACAGTTGCTTATCTAGATGACATCCTAATCTCGGGACAAACTATGGAAGAGCATAATAGGAACCTGCGGGCAGTCTTAAAGAGATTACGAGATGCTGGTCTCCGACTTAAAGGGGATAAATGTGAATTTAAAAAGTCGTCAATTTCATACCTGGGCCATAGGATTGATTCTGAAGGAATCCACCCAACGCAAGATAAAGTCAATGCAATTCATAAAGCACCCACCCCAAAGAATGTGTCTGAACTGCGTAGTTTTTTAGCTTTTGTTAATTACTATCGGCGGTACTTAAACAATATCAGCACAGTTTTAGCTCCTTTGTACAAATTACTACAAAAGGGAGTTCCCTGGAAATGGGGATCAGACGAAACCTTTGCTTTCAAGCAATCAAAGGAGTTGCTAATGTCAACTAGTGTTTTGGTTCATTACAATGCTGAACTTAAACTTATCATGACGGTGGATGCATCTCCAGTGGGTGTGGGGGCAGTGTTATCGCATATAATGAAAGACGGGAGTGAAAAACCGATTTATTTTGCCTCCAGAACATTATCAAAGGCAGAACGAAATTATGCCCAGATAGAACGTGAAGGACTGGCAGTCATTTTTGGAGTTTCTAAATTCCATAAATATATCTATGGTCGAGAATTTACCATCATCACGGATCATAAACCACTGCTTGGGCTTTTTAAAGAGGACCGTGCAATATCACCAACAGGAAGTGCTAGAGTTCAACGTTGGGCCTTGATTCTAGCAAGTTATCATTATCAACTAGAATACAAACCAGGTTCAAAAATTTCTAATGCAGATGGATTGAGTCGGCTACCTATAGAAGACCATTTTACGCCATTACCTTGTCCGGAGGAAGTAGTACTCTCCATGTCAGCTTTAGACTTAACCCCAGTCACGTCAAAAACTGTTGCTTTTTACACCTCAAGAGACCCCGTGTTATCACAAGTGCGTAGATGGATCTTACATGGATGGCCGGGAAAAGTATCTCTTGACTTTCAACCATATACAACCAGGAAGGATGAGTTGTCGGAACAACTGGGTTGTTTTATGGGGATCACGGGTGATTATCCCAGCAAAGTGTCGAGAGGCGTTACTGAAAGAATTGCATGAGAGTCATCCAGGAATTTCACGGATGAAGTCTCTTGCTCGTAGTCACATTTGGTGGCCTAAAATGGATGCAGATATTGAATTATGTGTGAGGAGTTGTGCCATGTGCCAAGATAGTGCAAATATGCCTCAGGCTAGTGCATTGCATCCCTGGGAATGGCCAGGAAGGCCTTGGTTCAGAGTGCACATGGATTATGCGGGTCCTATCCAGGGCAAGTGGATTCTAGTGATTGTCGACGCCCACAGTAAATATATAGATGCACATGTTGTGTCATCACCATCTTCTTCAGAAACAGAAAGGATGTTGAGACGCACGTTTGCCACACATGGGAGTCCACATGTGATTGTGTCGGACAATGCTAGCAGTTTTACTAGTAAGGAATTTTCCAGGTTCTGTACCCTAAATGGCATTAAGCATGTTAGATGTGCGCCATACCACCCCTCCTCAAATGGACTGGCTGAGCGTGCAGTTCAAACCATTAAGAGTGGTCTTAAAAAAGTTACTGGAGATTTGGAAACACGATTATTGCGTGTATTAGCCCGATACCGGTTATTCCCGCAATCAACAACAGGTCAATCACCAGCAATGCTACTAATGGGCCGTCAGCCTCGATCTCGTCTGGACCTTGTGTATCCAGATTTATCTACCCAAGTCACCACGAAAATAGACGATACTAAAAGAACAACGGATAGATATCGTAGTGAAAGGATGTTCCATATTGGAGATAGTGTTAGTGTGGTGAATTTTCAAGGGAGGCCAAAATGGTTGTTCGGAGTTTTAGAGGAGCAGCTTGGTCCACTGACTTTTAGAGTGCGATTGGAGGATGGTCGATTATGGAAAAGGCATGTGGATCATATTCGCGCGAATATTCCAACAGAACCTGTTGTGAGAGGTCCCGAAGAATCAAGGCAGCCTCAGGGGAGTCAGGAACAAACAGTTACAGGGCACTCAACAGCTTGTGCACAGCTTCCTGCACCCTACAGAGATAGCAGTTTTTCAACAACCGGTGACAGCTTGGAAGATGAACACCCCAGAACTCGCATGAGAACACGGTTTCAGAAACGCAAAGAGGAGGAAAGAAGGAACAATGCTGAGAATAAACCCGAAAGACAGCGCACCAACATTAAACCAGATACAAAAGGGAAACGACCCAGTACTAGCCCCTTAACTGGGGAAATTGCTGTTCAGGAGTCTCCAGAGTCTACAGATGATGATGATGTGACTATGTCTGAGAGTCGGACAATGCCTCCTATAAGTAATGGGAGTTCCGGGGAGGGACCTATGGATGTTTCAAGCTAAGTGGGGAGGGATGTGGTATACTAAGACCCGGAAGCACCGGTTATAACATTGTTGTATGAAACGGAAGTACTGTTTCAGCCATCTTGTATTATTTTAAATAAAAGGCGGAAGTGGGTTCTTCTCGGAGTTAACGTCAACTGGGCTACACGTCTTATTATTCGCTAAGCGCGTTATAACAATCACTCACCAAAGATTTGCAATAGATTAATTTTTTTAAGTACTTATAAAAATTTGATTTAAAAAAATAGACAATTCTTGACCATCAGACAAATTAATATTTGAAATATAGAATATTTTAATCCTTAAATATATTTAAGTCAATAATTCTTAGTGTTGTAACTCAAGTATCAGAGTTAACAGAGAAATAATAGAAAGAAACGCAATGACTATTAAGGCTAGGGAAAAAGAGCTACTAAACAAAGATACAAGGTGAACAGAGTAATGAGCAATTGCTTGGTTGAATTAACAAGTCACATGAGATCTTGTTGTTTCTCTCTTCCGATGTTTCATCAGACATTCATCGGAAAAACAGACAATTCCATTCTCATTATTTAGGTACTATATGACTCTTGTTTTAACTCATTTTAATAATAATTTATAAAAGGCTGAACTTTTGTTATTAGTCTCCTAGGGAATTTTACTTGCCATTTAATTGATAATTAATTTCTGAAATGTTGACATTTAAAAAATGAGTGAATTAATTCTTAATTCTGTTGACAAACTTATAGTCAAAATGAGTTACTACTACTTAAAATGTATATAGTTTCATCTGTCAAAAATTATTTTGGAAAATAAAGAGCTGAATATATTTTAATAACATCATGACATTATACAAATAGAAATAAAAATTCATTTTATTATATAGCATATTTTATATATAACACTTACTTGAGGCGATATTTTCTTGTTATCTTTATCTTCTTCATCCATTTCAAAATATAAATCTGTTTTTGTGATGGACATTATTCCTGTAATTGCTAGGCCCATAGAAATAAGCTTACATGAAGTTGACAATGCTACAGGTCCTGAAATAAGAAAGAAAATAAATAATGAGTACAATAACATTAAGACTTAAGATGTTAAAATGTTTTCCATAATCTGTTTGAAACAATGCATATACTTATTGGTAAACAATGGAAACGAGAATATATTTAAGAGTAAACAATGGAAACGAGAATATATTTAAGAATAAACACTGAAAAAGAGAATATCATTAATTAGTGGCTGTAATAACTTTTATAACTATTTCTGTATAAAAGTTATATTTTTAATTCATCTATTATATGAAAGGAGGCTGGTTTAGCTCACTCGGTAGACCGCCCGCCTAGAAACCACAAGGTTGATACTGACCCTTGTCAACTCAATGCATGAGTAGTACAGGGATCTGTGCAGTAAAGTGAGGAGCTGATGGTAGGTGTGGTGCTCCACCACAGATGCAAAAACAATCTCCTTTTTTTTACCCATGGATCTGCTAGAGCGTGACAGTGAGAGAGCCTGTAGTTAGTGAGGTCTGTAAGTAAGAGAACCTGATTTTTGAATCCCACCACTGAATGCAAAAGTGTAATCCAGCAAGGATGAAAACTTTAATACATACACACACACACATATATATATAAGTTTTAAAATGGAAGTGAATCCAACAATTATATTGAAAGATAAAAGGAAAGAAAATGTTGTATGGATAAAAATTATATATTGGAATGCTGACACGTGAAACACATGTCAGCATTCCAATAAATATTTTTATCCATACATTTTCTTTCCTTTTATCTTTCAACACACACACACACATATATATATATATATGGGGTGGTCCTTTTAGTTGAAATATGGAATAGATTGATTTAACAGAAATTCCTAACAAATTACAAATATCTTTTTTATTACCCTACAGCTGGGGGAAACAAGACAATAAAAAAAATAAAAAATTTAAAAATTTAAAAAATCTGTTATCAAATGCCTTAAAAGTAATAAAGAATTCATCATTTGCATCTGATGATTTGGGAGAGTTAGACACTTTGTCTAAGCTTCCTGAAATAGACTATAATGCAAAAACTCTAAGTCTTTTGTTATATTTTTACTTATATATATATATATGAGGTTAAGTAAACAAATGTGTTTATTTTTTATATGGCTTTAAGCCAACAATTTTTGGAGGATATGTGCTTAATTGAAGTCATACTTAATTCTGAAAATTAATTAGTTAATAATTAATGAATTTAGGCGGGCATATATGTTCAAATGTAAGGCTAAACAAATCGAGAAAAGATGTTCTCCAAAATGTAAGTTTTTTTTGTTTAAGTCATCAAATTGATACTTCTTAGAAAAGTAATTACCAGATTATTGCACTTATGATCTTCACAATACTCAAAAGATATTCACAATTTAACAATAATAGAAGCTATAAAAAGAAATCTCACTGGTAAATCATTACATAATATTAGTAGGTCAGTTTAAGTATTACGATTTGACACTTTAACTGCAATAATTTGTTTCTTGCTTTTAACTTAAACATGACCACTATCTTAAAGAGGGTAACAAATGGAGAGACAAGGTCAAATATACTTCCTACTTATGTCTATATAATATTGACAAGATTTAGAAATAAGATTTTTTTTTTTAATTGTAAGCCATGACAAACAGACATTTTTTTCATCTGCAAGTTTTCTATTGTTGTAAAAAAATTTTTTTTTAAATTTAAAAAATGAAGAAAATTAAAAATGAAATTACCACTCTTCAAGTTTATGCAGTTATTTGTTAGAATAATTTTAAACTTTTTGTACTGCCAAAGAAATGTTGTTTACTCTTTGTGCTTCACCATTATTCTAATATTTATTTGTTGTTATATTTTAAACCGGGACGGTTTAGCTCAGTCGATAGAGTGTCTGACTATGAACCACAAGGTTCTTGGTTTGATACCGGCCCTCACCAACTCAGCATATGAGTAGCACAGGGATCTATGCAGTAAAGTAAGGAGCTGATGGTATGTGTGATGCTCCACCTCAGATCACAAAACAATCTCCTTGGTCTAGCGCTAGTGAAAAGGGGATAAATTATATATAGAAATAATTTGCATTACCACGTAACTTTTCTCTGTAGAAATGTACACAAACTAATTTTATAATGGTGATAATACTAACAATTTCTATTTCTCTGTATAAATGTATATGGCACAATTTTTCAAATAATATTAAAATTTACCCCAAAAACAAAAAAACATTGACATAATAGCAGATATTTTTAAATGAAAACAGGCTTAAATAGCATTTACCTAATTATAAAAACATTCCGTTTTATTATAGGGCCGATTTAGCTCAGTCAGTAGAGCATCCGTCTAGGAATCACAAGATTCCTGGTTCAATACTGGCCCTCACCAACTCGGTATACGAATAGCACAGGTATCTGTGTGGTAAAGTGAGGAGCTGATGGTAAGTGTGGCGATCCAGCTCAGATACTGAAATTATCTCTTTGGTCTTGTGCTAGTGAAAAGGGGATAGACTCCCTTGCTGTCTGGCTGATACCGACATTAGGCCAACCCACCGACTTTTTATAAGGTAGCTATACCCAAATATACTGCAATGAACCTGATATTTTTTGTCTTAGAAAAGAACTCATTCACAATGAGAATTTTTTCTTTTTATTAGTTTTAATATCTAGATAGTTTTCTATTTATCTATTATCAGCATAAACCTGCAAGAGTTCCTCACGCATACTCTATTTTGCCAGACTTTTTTTTTCCCCAGCTCTACTTTGCTAGATTTTCACTGTTAGCGGAGTTAGTTTTATGGCCTCTCTTATTAAGTCACTCCATCTTTTTGATAGCAGCCATCTTCTGGGTTTTCTACTGGTAAAATCATTTTGTATGAATGGTTGACACAGTTGGTGTTGTGTTTTTTTTTCATACCAAATAACTAAACCACTTCATTTTTTCTTTTTAATAATGTTTGATTTTTTAATATAAATTGAATTTCAAGGTCACTCTTTATATCCTCCATTTTGATTAATGTACAAAACTCCAACTACAGTCTTGAGGCAATCCTTTTCAAACTCACTGTAGTCTTCTTCTGTCAACTGTTTCTCCAGTAAATATAGTTATTAGGACTATTAGTGCATATTATAGTATGTAAGTTGAAAGTGGAAATGAATCTGATGATATGTTGAAAGGATAAATAAATAAAGGAAAGAAAATGTTGAATGGATAACGGCCTTCATTAGAATAAAATGTTTGATATTTTTGATAAATATAAAATATCAATCATTTTACTCTGATGAAGACCATTATTCTTTGTATGCTTAAATATTTTATAATTTTCTATTATTATTATTTTATTTTATATCTAAAATAATAATAAATAGAATACATGTGTACATGAACAAACTCCTGGCCGAAACACGTGTTAGTAAACTCATTAAATCAATTTTATCCATTCAACATTTTCTTTCCTTTATTTATTTATCCTTTCAACATATCATAGTATATAGATTTGATCTTAGAAAAAAGTTAAAATATGATAAAGGCTATTAATTAAAATATTTTAAAAAAATTAAATCATTAATTAGAATATTTAAAAAAAACATGGCAATATAAAAAAAAATGATAATAGTTTAATTTTTTCTCTTTTTGTAACTTTATTGTTTTCCTTTGTATATTCCAACATTGTCATTCACTTTAAAAAAAAAAATCTTAGAGAAATAAGAAACTGGTAAATGAAAATTGTATTGTTCATTTTTTTTACTAATTTTATAATTGAAAAATTTGATAAAATATTCCATAGGTAACAACAAAACAAAAAAGACAAGACAAAAGGACAAGGAAAAAAATAAATTCTAAATATTCAAAACATTTCCCCAATTAATTCTGATAAACTAACAATCATTAATTATTTTCCTAATACTCATGAAAAACTGATGTTTAATGTTATAAACACACACACACACACACACACACACACACTTTGTTTAGGCACTGCCCTTCTTAATCATTCAGATTTTCATTTGAGTTAATTTCAATCATTACAATTTAGAGATGATCTTAATTTTCACACATTCTCAATTACAGCACTAATTCCAGGTTGTACAATTTTAAAAAAATACAAATGTAATGAAATATGTATTTTGCCACAACTCTGAGATTCAAATTCACTCTCCTTATTCTTTACACAATCCCAACTCTTTAAAAAATATATATCTAAGGTATGTGGGTTGTCTCCCTTGGTCGACATACCCCTTTTCAAACCAACCAGCCACAGACCTGCAATTTTCGGCACCAGAAATCAAAAATAGGAATCTTCCTCTTTTTGAACCAGCATCTTGAAGAGAAGAACATAAAAATTGTCACTCCCACTAATTCAGCAGAGATAGAAAAGGGCCATTGTAAGTACAATAACTTGCCATAACCATTTATCAAGGACTCAGTTAAGTGGACTTGTATTCATTTACATAAATTGTAATTTTGCTGCAGACAGTACAATTGTTTGCAACAGAAAATATTACAAGTATATTTTCTTTTACGTATAAATGTAATAATACAGTATCATTTGAACTTCCAAGTTGTGTCCAAGTATTTCCTAATACTAACTCATATTAACTCCATATTCGCGGCTTAAATCAGCATAATTTTCAAAAACAAAAAACTGCATATTTTAATTAAGGATTTAAATTGTTTGTAAACATGTTTTTTTATTTATTTTTCTATTGCAAATTAATAAATTCCTGAAACTTGAGAGGGAATGATATTTAATCTAGTTTTTATATTTGAAACAAATAAAACATAAGACAAATGTTAAGAACACTAAAATGTTTCATTAAACAAAGGAAAACAATCAAACATGGTGTAACAAAATTAACCATCAAAAGATATAAAAGAAAAAAAGTCAACCAATTTGGAAAACAACTAGTAACAGAATTTTAATACCACACATTGTGTTAGTAAACAAATCAGATTAGCAAGATAAGTGTAAAATACAAGTTTGAAGTCAAATACATATATTGATAGATGCAATAATTAAAGAGATTCACAGAAGCACATTGCCAGTAATTATTTTATACTGTATATTGATCATATTTACATCTAGAAAATCTACTAATAGAAATAGTGACTCTTCAGCTAGAAGAGTCACTCACTCCACTGAAAGCCCATCAGCTAATGTTGGTGTGAAAGAAGACTAATAATAATAATAATAATAATTGCTGCAATCTGCCAGAATACTCAGAAGAGTCCTGGAGACCTGAGGAGACTTGCTGTCACTCAGACTTCAGTGAAAGACCATCAGCTAAGGCTGATGTGAAACTCAAAAGGAGTAGATAATAATAATAATAATAGACAAATACCTGAACCTTGCCAGAGGATTGAAAAAGTTGTGGAATATCATTTTATACTGTATATTGATAATATTTACATCTAGAAAATCTATTAATAATAATAATAATAATAATAATAATAATATACAAATACCTGAACCTTGCCAGAGAATTGAAAAAGTTGTGGAATATTATTTTATACTGTATATTGATAATATTTACATCTAGAAAATCTATTAATATAGATAATAACAACAACAATAATAATAATAATAATAATAGACAAATACCTGAACCTTGCCAGAGAATTGAAAAAGTTGTGGAATATTATTTTATACTGTATATTGATAATATTTACATCTAGAAAATCTATTAATATAGATAATAATAATAATAATAATAATAATAATAGACAAATACCTGGACCTCACCAGATAATTGAAAAAGCTGTGGAATACGAGGGTCAAAGTGATACCAATTGTAGTTGGAGCACTTGGAACGGTCCCAAAAAGCTTGGAAAAAAGAATTGACGAACTGGAAATCAGAGGAAGAATTGAGACCATCCAGCCAACTGCATTGCTGCAATCATCAAGAATACTCAGAAGAGTCCTGGAGACTTGTTGTTACACAGACTCCAGTGAAAGACTATCAGCTAACACTGGTGTGAAAAACTCACAAGGAGTGAAATAATAATAATAATAATGTTCATCAGTATAAAAAAAAATCAATGGCCTGAACGTATTCTAAGCCAATTAGAAAGTGTACAAAAGAAATGAACAAAGCAAACAAAGTTCAAATCTTGGACAAGGCTGTTCTTATCTCACTTCATGCTAATGCTCTTAGGAAAGGCATGAACATATTTCCCCCCTTCCAGTTTTGAGCAAATAGCAAGGAAGACTTAGCCTTATTACAGCAACCAGCCTAAGAGAAGGAAAAACCTGAATTCAAACCAGCTGTACTCCAATTAAAAATTGACCTTTTGTCACATTCTGTGAGTGGAGGATGGGTTAGATTAATATGCACATTAAGCAGATTATTCTACATTTCAAACTTCTGTTTTTTGGATGGAAATATTCTTTTTATTAACAGCTGATTTTAATTTCCCATGTTGTTAAATAAGCTTTTAATTTCCCATGTCGTTAAATAAGATTTTTAATTTCCCATGTTGTTAAATAAGATTTTTAATTTCCCATGTCGTTAAATAAGATTTTTAATTTCCCATGTTCTTAAATAAGATTTTTAATTACCCATGTCGTTAAATAAGACTTTAATTTACCCATGTTGTTAAATAAGATATTAATTTACCCATGTTGTTAAATAAGATATTAATTTACCCATGCCATTTAATAAGATATTAATTTACCCATGTCGTTAAATAAGTATTTTATTTACCTATGTTGTTAAATAAGATTTTATTTACCCATGTAGTTAAATAAAATTTTAATTACCCAGGTTGTTAAATAAGATTTTAATTTACCCATGTTGTTAAATAAGATTTTAATTACCCAGGTTGTTAAATAAGATTTTAATTACCCAGGTTGTTAAATAAGATTTTAATTGCCCAGGATGTTAAATAAGATTAGATTGAATTTGCCTGTTAATAGAAAAAAGAGCAGAGTAGGTTTCTTTTTCTAGAAAAAAGAAAAAAATATTATAATTGGACCTTAGAGTTTAAGCCACAACCTCTATACAGTAAATTCCAGTTTCACTACAAGTATTATTAAAAGAAAATTTGAAAATATCTGGAGAATAATAGATAATTGAGCAGAATTTCTGTCTAATAATCTTAGAGTAAATGATAAGAATAACAAAAAGAACCTTAAAAAGATATAAAGCTAAAAAAAGGGTATGACTTTTGTATCTTTTAAAAGAAAAATCAACTATTCTAACATATCAAATTCAAAATTCAGTTAATTTTTCTATAATTATTGTTAGTTGGAATATCTAGGTGGGCACCACAGCAACAATATTAAAGGTAAAATCCCAGGGGGGTTGGGGCTCCTATTTATTGGCATAAAATCTCCAGGCAACTGGTAATCAACTGATCAAGAGAAAAATATACAGAGCTTTAATAGAGCTCAAAGGTATAACTCAATCCCAACAAGTAGGGGTGTGCCATATTATCTGAAAGCTGATTGGTTGTTACCTGTATATGCCATATCATATTCAAATCTAACAATTATACAACAGTTTAGTAAATTTGGATTGAAAGACACAAACATCAAATAATTTTCATGCCAAATGTAGAATATTTGGACATCTTGATTTGAAAAAAAAAAAAAAAAAAAAAAAAAAAAAGGAGAGAAAGAAAGAAAAAGGAAGATTCCTGAGCATTTCAAATCCGTCTATAGTATATATAGAGTATATATACTATCTTCTCTAAAGTTCTACTATTGTAGATATTTGAATAAAACGTGCTTATCTAAATTACTAACTTTGTAATAACCAGTGATTATCCTTTTAACTACTTTACAACACTGCTAATTTTCACACAAAATATATAATATTGTGTTCCAATACACCCCAGTGTAAGATATCTTTAATCTATACACAAATGATATTTGAATTGAATTACCATAATTGGGTTGTTTAAACTTTCATGTTCACAAAATGAATCATTAAAAATACCTATATGATATGGTATGGTATGGTATATATGGCATGATAAACTATTCATTTCCAATTGAACATCCACAATTTTTTTTTTATAAAGTAGTAACTTAACTATAAATTTAAGTTAATGAAAAAAATCAAGATAATGTTAGTAAGTTTTTATAACTTAGTAACATTATTTTGATTTTTCCATTTTGTAAGCTAGTGTCCAGATTTTAATGAATAAACCTCATACTGCCTTTTTAATTAATATGCTTTTAGCCATTAAATGTATTTTCATTGATTTTTTTTTCATGAAATTTCCACATACTAGAATCAAATTTATGATACATACTCTCTAAAAAGAAACACTTTGCATGGTCATACATGTAGTTCTAGATTTAATTTTTATACATAGATTAATGATTTATACATATTATCCAGTTTTTTTTTTGCTTTTGATTTTACTTCTTTTTTGAAGATGTTCAAGCTGCAAAGTATATCTAATGTCCAAAAAGTACATAGAAATTGAATTATTAGAGACATGGTCAAGAATTTCAAAGATTTAGGATATACCATTTCCAAGAAGAATTTATCTAAAAATCAAGAATTTCTAAAAATAAGAAAGAGGAAAGCCAAATAGTTGAAAACAGAGAGTTACCCAGTAGAAATATAAAATTAGTTACAGACATAAAGAAAAGAACTGTAATTGTGAGATGAGATGTTAAGATTTTTATTCTTATTTTAGATGAGTATCTCTATCTTTGTTGTGTTTATCATGTCTTGGCTAGTTCGTTCCTTGACAAGTTAACAGAATCAATTTAAAATTAGACTTTGTAAAGCATTTAAGAGATTCAATAAGAATCATTTATTCTGAATAACAGGGATTCATTGTTCTAATCAATTTGATTAATATTTACAAATTTTAATACTCTGATTAGAAAATAAACATTTGAATGATTGTACCGCTAAAAGATTTGAAATTGTTTTTATTTATTAAAATACAGATAAAAAGCAGCAAATAAATAAATTTTTAAAAATAGGTGAACCAAGTCAAAAAGTTGGAGTAAAACCAACAAAGTTAGATTTATCCTATAGAATAAATAATTAATTCAAAAGAATTATTTTTAAAAGCAGTATTGATTAAAAACACAAAGCACTTTCAAATTTCCTCAAAATAATGAGAAAATATATTATAAGATATAGACTTTTATATAAAATACTTTTATATAAAATGTATTTTACAAGAATAAGAGCCACTATTTAGTGTTCTACATGATATACAAAGTTTATATTTAAAAGAATTGTTTAAAAAATCCCATACATAGAATTTATAAGAACTAGCAAATATATGCACCATCTGGGTGCAAGTATTTAAGTTTTAATGTAATAAAATATCAAATCAAATTAGAAAAGCTAATAAAACTAAATAAGAATGCAGATAGAAAATTTGAAACAGAAAGGGGTATAATGGAAATATAGAAAGTTACTCTTCCACCACTCCCATCTTTTATTGCTAATTTTTCCTAATTTAACTATTTAGTTAAAATAGGAAGAAAAGAATAAAATTACACTTATTTCTTCTTGTTAATGAATTTCTTTTAAGATTTATTGAAGAGATTTTTGCTAATATTCATTAAGATAAAACCAAACAATTAGAAATCAATAATACTAAGCGCATAATTATTAAAATCAAATTTTATATATCAATATGTAAATTAGCCTTCCTGTTTACACTGTAAACCGCTATTTTGTTGTATATATAAATACAATTGCATGTTATTAGCATGTAGATAAGGCCAACAGTATTAATAATGTAAAACAAGTTTTATTAATAATTGAAGTTTAAATAAAAATAAAATCATTGAGAATGTGACATAAATGACAAAGGGAATTGTGACTTGAATAGGAATATAGTTTCAGTTACAGAGAAACACACAATCTCCATTATAATAAGATAAAATTGTTTTGATGTGAGTTTTGTTGGTTATTGAGTAATTGACCAATTATAGTTATGGTTCCTTCCAGATTACCAAAGTTAAAAAGAAAGATGAATGACTTATTAGAAACATGAAACACCATAAGAAACCTGTCTACCAAATTAATGAAAGTTTAGTAAATGATAAGAGATTGTAGTTATATCATTATTTAGAAATGGTCTATAATAGTTAGTCCTTATATGTTGTAGGTAATGAAATAAGTGAATAATTGGTAATCCCAGGTTCATCAAAGACTCTAGTCTAAAGATGATGCTTAGTGTAGAGCATCCATCTTGAAGGAAGGCTTTAGTCTAAAGATGATGCTTAGTGTAGAGCATCCATCTTGAAGGAAGGCTTTAGTCTAAAGATGATGCTTAGTGTAGAGCATCCATCTTGAAGGAAGGCTAGTCGGCTTAGTGTAGAGCATCCATCTTGAAGGAAGGCTTTAGTCTAAAGATGATGCTTAGTGTAGAGCATCCATCTTGAAGGAAGGCTTTAGTCTAAAGATGATGCTTAGTGTAGAGCATCCATCTTGAAGGAAGGCTTTAGTCTAAAGATGATGCTTAGTGTAGAGCATCCATCTTGAAGGAAGGCTTTAGTCTAAGATGATGCTTAGTGTAGAGCATCCATCTTGAAGGAAGGCTTTAGTCTAAAGATGATGCTTAGTGTAGAGTCTAAAGATGATGCTTAGTGTAGAGCATCCATCTTGAAGGAAGGCTTTAGTCTAAAGATGATGCTTAGTGTAGAGCATCCATCTTGAAGGAAGGCTTTAGTCTAAGATGATGCTTAGTGTAGAGCATCCATCTTGAAGGAAGGCTTTAGTCTAAAGATGATGCTTAGTGTAGAGCATCCATCTTGAAGGAAGGCTTAGTCTAAAGATGATGCTTAGTGTAGAGCATCCATCTTGAAGGAATGCTTTAGTCTAAAGATGATGCTTAGTGTAGAGCATCCATCTTGAAGGAAGGCTTTAGTCTAAAGATGATGCTTAGTGTAGAGCATCCATCTTGAAGGAAGGCTTTAGTCTAAAGATGATGCTTAGTGTAGAGCATCCATCTTGAAGGAAGGCTTTAGTCTAAAGATGATGCTTAGTGTAGAGCATCCATCTTGAAGGAAGGCTTTAGTCTAAAGATGATGCTTAGTGTAGAGCATCCATCTTGAAGGAAGGCTTTAGTCTAAAGATGATGCTTAGTGTAGAGCATCCATCTTGAAGGAAGGCTTTAGTCTAAAGATGATGCTTAGTGTAGAGCATCCATCTTGAAGGAAGGCTTTAGTCTAAAGATGATGCTTAGTGTAGAGCATCCATCTTGAAGGAAGGCTTTAGTCTAAAGATGATGCTTAGTGTAGAGCATCCATCTTGAAGGAAGGCTTTAGTCTAAAGATGATGCTTAGTGTAGAGCATCCATCTTGAAGGAAGGCTTTAGTCTAAAGATGATGCTTAGTGTAGAGCATCCATCTTGAAGGAAGGCTTTAGTCTAAAGATGATGCTTAGTGTAGAGCATCCATCTTGAAGGAAGGCTTTAGTCTAAAGATGATGCTTAGTGTAGAGCATCCATCTTGAAGGAAGGCTTTAGTCTAAGATGATGCCATCTTGAAGGAAGGCTTTAGTCTAAAGATGATGCTTAGTGTAGAGCATCCATCTTGAAGGAAGGCTTTAGTCTAAAGATGATGCTTAGTGTAGAGCATCCATCTTGAAGGAGTCTAAAGATGATGCTTAGTGTAGAGCATCCATCTTGAAGGAAGTCTAAAGATGATGCTTAGTGTAGAGCATCCATCTTGAAGGAAGGCTTTAGTCTAAAGATGATGCTTAGTGTAGAGTAAAGATGATGCTTAGTGTAGAGCATCATCTTGAAGGAAGGCTTTAGTCTAAAGATGATGCTGCTTAGTGTAGAGCATCCATCTTGAAGGAAGGCTTTAGTCTAAAGATGATGCTTAGTGTAGAGCATCCATCTTTGCTTTAGTCTAAAGATGTGTAGAGCATCCATCTTGAAGGAAGGCTTTAGTCTAATGATGATGCCCTGGAAAATATAATTGGTAGGTGTGATAGTAAGTTTATATTTTTAGGCTTTTTTCTACAATAATTATTGGGCAATGGTATTTCAATGTAAAAAAAAAAAGTAAAGTCGTCGGGGCGGGCTAATGTCGGTATCAGCCAATCAGCAAGGGAGTCTATCCCCCTTTCAATAGCGCTTGACCAAGGAGATGATTTTAGCGTCTGAGGTGGGGTGCCACACCTACCATCAGCTCCTCACTTTACCGCACAGACCCCTGTGCTACTCATACGCTGAGAAACCTTGGGATTCCTAGCCAAACACTCTACCGACTGAGCTGTTAAATGTTTGCTTAGACCTTTTTTTTTTTTTTTTAAGATAATTTGACCATTTCACGCAGTATAAAGATAGCAGAGGACCGTCATACAAGTGTTACCCTTGTTAACAACTTAGCCGCTCAGTACTTAATAGTATTCTTTAAGTAACAATAGAAACTAATAATTAATAAGAAAACTAATTTGTGTAAATCAATCGAGAAAATTAAAGAATCAATTTTACTATTTTGCTCAGAGTATCAGGAAAAATATTGGCAAAAGTTTTACTAAATATACTGGCATGACTTTCTTAAGATGAGTTTAAGACTTTGGTTAGTTAAGTGTGATAAGTAGGTATTACTATACAGATATGAAATTGTAATTATGGGACTCCAAATGTTACCATTTTTACTTAGTACAAATGAGTTATTGAATTACTAGAGCAATTCATAAATCTTTAGGGTTATTTCAACAAATACCCTCACTTTTCTTGATACTTGAATAAATCACCTTTCAATAATGAACACTTTCTTGGAACAAATGTTTTATATTAGTTCTGAGAAAGTTGTCCACCAATAAAGCAAAATAGAAAATAAGTTTTCTGGATTTCTAGAAATTGTCTGATTTTTTTATCAATTATATTAACTCACTGCTTAGCTATCAACCTTTTTTATTTATTAAAATATCTGATGAATATAAGACATCAATATTAACATATAAGAAATCTTAATAATCTGAACATTAGCTACATAAATGAGAGTAACCTCCCCTTGTTTGTTTTACTTTGAGGAAGCCATATGTTTTGTTTTTTAAGTTCATTTCAAATAATGCACAAGCACAATTAAGAACACATTTTGTAATATTTTTATGTTAAAACAAGCCATTGTATTGATTCAAACAAATTTGTATTTTCAGTATAAATTTACAGTGAAATGAAAATGGCCGACCAAAACATATGGCTTCCTCAAAGTGAAACAAACAAGGGGAGGTTACTCTCATTTATGTAGCTAATGTTCAGATTACCGAAATCTTAATGTCAAGGTATGGAAAATTTAATAGTGATTCTTATATTTTTCAGATTACATATCTTATATTTAAAATTTTGATAAGAGTAATTTTCTAAACTATTTAATTTTTGTACATAGATTCCATTTCAAGAAGAGGATAATCCAGGAGATAATATAGGAGATAGTCAGAGATTACCTGAAATAGTCAAATATATTAATTCTTCTTTTTGGTCTGAGATTAAGAGAGTTTAAGAAACACACAAGAAATTTCAGAAAGATTCTAGAAAGTTCATAATCATAGTTGAAAATTTTTCACACCAATGAAAAGAGTGCCTTATAAAAAAAAAATTAAATCTATTTTTTGTGATGGTTATTATGAGTAAAGCAGAAGGTACCCTTTTGTATTTGGTGAAAAAAAATTTCAACAAATTCATAGTAACTTTTTTAGAATATAGATGAAAATTTTCATTCACCAACATACCTTAACACACCACACAGGGAAAACCAAATTACTCACCTACAATATGTCTCTTAATGAGAAGCAGAGGATATTCTGATTAAAATGTAATAAAAAGAAAAAAACAAACAGAGATGAGGATACTAATAATGATTATTCCAAACCTCTTGAATTGCAAAACTTGAGGAATAAATATTTAACCATATATTTAATTGGTTAACCCAGAAATATTTGAAAATGCAGACAATTTGTTTCTAACCAAATAGTTTTGACAGCTAAAAACAAAAACATTATACAAGAAAAAACAAATTTTATTATTTAACAGAACAAAGCATTTGGTCAAGTTTTGTCATTTTTAATGCTAAATCTTTGAAAAAAGTTTTTTTTTTGTAATATTGAGAAATACAGCTGAAAGGTGCACCTGACTATATTGTTAGTGATGTTATCCTAGGATCATTAGGTGTTTTGGGTCTTACAACATCATACACCTTCACCTAGGTGACCCAGCTGGATACACCTGAAAGGTGCACCTGACTATATTGTTAGTGATTTTATCCAAGGATTTAGGTGTTTTAGGTCTTACAACATCATACACACCTAGGTGACCCAGCTGGATACACCTGAAAGGTGCACCTGACTATATTGTTAGTGATTTTATCCAAGGATCATTAGTGTTTTAGGTCTTACAACATCATACACCTTCACCTAGGTGACCCAGCTGGATACACCTGAAAGGTGCACCTGACTATATTGTTAGTGTTGTTATCCAAGGATCATTAGGTGTTTTGGGTCTTACAACATCATACACCTTCACCTAGGTGACCCAGCTGGATACACCTGAAAGGTGCACCTGACTATATTGTTAGTGATTTTATCCTAGGATCATTAGGTGTTTTAGGTCTTACAACATCATACACTTAGAACTAGGTGACCCAGCTGGTGTTGATCAAGCACAAGCTTATTGGTCAGGTAACAAGATCTAAAACACCAAACAAAATGATGATGACCAACCTTAAGACATTTCTATAATGTCTATTCATTAAATTGTTAAATGAAATAAATGTTTATTTTTTTTATTCTTGTGAAATAAATCAAAGAAACTTAAAACGTGAATTCACACTGCTATTTAGAAGAATTACCAAACTAATAAATTAATTTTTATCCCAATCCCTATTCAAAACGCTTATAGTTTTAGGCAATAAAACATAAATTTTAGGCTTGTTTAGATACTTATGACTAGTACTTTCTATAGATTTTATAAACATTATCTAATAGAAAATATTGGTCATGGGTATTGGAATAAGTATTACGCACTGGACCCGTCAAAGAACACAAACACTTGTATTTAGGAAAATGTAAGATGAGATGTTTATTTTCCCCGGTTGTGTACAGCTGAGAGTCGTTGGCAGGGTTACGCAACATGGAGCCTTCAGGAGTTCTTTTCAAGTGATCTCGAACCTGATCATCGTCTCTAATCGATCTCTACTGGCTTCTTTTATTGCAGTTTGACCCCCGGTGTAACGCCTCTTTGTTCGTGACACCTATGCAGTTTTTTCTGTAGACACGTATCTTCGCCCACGCAGGCCGATTTCATTGGCTATGGGCTACGCCTACAGATTTCTGCACCGAAATCATGTAAAATATTCACCTGCATTTCCAGGTGCAAAAAGTCAGGTCAGGGCCACATCCTGTTTTCGTTTCCAGGCTGCACCTGACCCCCATGCACTTCCTATTCAGCCTGGTCCTTGGGTGCACTGATCAGACAATATATTACATAAGCACAGAATTTATTGCCTACTAGCAGAGCTAGCGGTATGGCCTATGATTTAAAAAGTTAAAAATAAATATTTTATCTATATTCATATATAGTTTAATAAAAATTATTTTTCTATATATTTCTATTTCTATATATTAACTTTTATTCTTTATATATTTTGTGTTTTTAAGTTGTTTATCTTTATTATTATTATTATTTGTTTGTTTTTTTCTTTTATTTACTTTTTATAATATTTTATCCCTTATTAATTTGTTTTATTTGTTAATCATTTTTAAATTAATTTTTTAACATATCATTGATTTATACCTTTATTATATTTTTATTTAGCTTTTCTTATGAAAAATTAGGGGTTAAAAGTTTTCTAACCCCATCTCAGACAAAAATAGCGTTTGGTTGGATTTTATTGAACTTTGGTTTGTGCTGCTCCACCAATTATAAAAGGGTGTGTACTCAATCATTATAGAGGCAGACAGACATACAGAATATTTCTTTAATATATAAATATAAAAAATTGCAGGGATCATTGAATATTTTGAATAAGAAATTGGGATCCAAATTTACTAGTTAGGAAACTCTCAAATAGTAATGCTTATTTGGTTCTTCAATCTTTTTCATTCTGAATAAGATTTTAGAAAGATACAAACAATTTTAACAAAGTTTAAAAGAGACATTTTCCAGACATTTACCATTTAGAATCATAAAAAATGACCAAATACATGTAATTCTTATGTAATATTCTTGTTTTTAATTCTGAAAACCAAGCCATTAAAAATAAATTATCTCTTTGTTCAAATACTCACAAGCTGTAATGTAAATGTAACTGAAAATAATTTTTTATTGAAGTAATTCACAAATTTTTTAAATCAATTTATTTTTGTTTTGTTTTTTAATTTTATTCTATATTTATATTTTTACAAAATAACCTCACCATGAACTGAAAAAAAACAAAAAACAGATTCAACTGGATCCAAATTAAAATGATAATTTCTTTGAATAATTCAGGACTTTCATAATCTTTCTAGCAACCAATCTGTTCATCAGAGGACAGCAGAATATCTTAGTTCTCTAACTGAAGACTAAGCTAAGAATAGTTATAGTACATCAACTAATGACATTTATCTATATTAGTAAATGGACTATTTAGCCAACTAATACAGGTAATTATGAACTTTTGTTTAGTAAATTAAGGTGTACCAGAAAAAAACAGAACCCACAAATTGTAATAAAACTTAATTTTCCCATTAAACAAATAAATTAGGGGTTAGGGTTAGGGTTGGGGGTTTAGGGTTTAGATTGGTTTGGTTTGGTTTGGTTTATTTTGTTTTACAACATATCAACCTCAGTGGGTCATTTAATACCGATAAAGTTTTGAAATAAATCAATTCTTAATGGATAATACAATTTTTTTTTATAAAACACATTTTTCTATTCAACCCATAGATGGGACCCTAACAGGTACTACCACTCCGGGTCAGAGTGGACCAGGGAGCAATGGTGATGAAGAGGTGCTCCACATTCCCCAAACCTCCAAAACCGGAACCTCACCATCAGATAGAGTTTAACGTCATTCCCAGGACATGTAGACCCACAGCCACCGCCTTCTAGCACCCATATGATAAAAAGGGGTTGGGGCTTGCTATAAGGGCAATAGGGTTTAGGGTTTGTTTAATGGGAAAATAAATAAATCATTTGGGTTCTATTCAGCTTGTACAGGGTGACCCAGAAAAAACAAAACCCAAATTATTTATTTATTTTCCCATTAAACTAACCCTAAAATAGCAGAGGACAGTCATTTATTTGTTTAATGGGAAAATTAACAGTTTTATTACAAAATTTGTGGGTTCTGTTTTTTCTGGGACACCCTAATTTACTAAACAAAAGTTCATAATTACCCTAATACAAAAGTCTTTATTCCTTATCATTTTTAAGAAGATATTTCTTTTTTTATGGTAGTGAATAAGATATTAGATTCATATGCTAAATCATATGGACATACAAAAAATTAGTTCTCTCTTAACAGTTGGCTTAAATGCTAAACATATTTTACAATAAAAATTTGTAATAGCAGTTTTTTTCAAGGCCAAATATGTATTTACTTGAGAGTTTTAATTAAAACTAAATATAAAATGATTGAAAGTTTGTGGCCATTTTTAAAATGTGTAACAAGTCTTAATAACATCATTTCTTGACTATCTAGGTCTTATGGAGTAAAAATTTCCTTTTTTTTTCTTTCCTTTACAATATGGCCAAATGATTGCTTGCATATATACGAACTCATTTACTTTGTTACACACACACACACATGTTGTTGACATCCTTCTGTCTGCTTAAGACAAAAGCGTAGTGTCCATAATTTTTTCAGGCACTGAGGTCTAAATGAAAGGTAAGAAACAAATGCAGTTTGGCAATGGTAGTGCCGCAGGGTTATTTCACCTTACAGACACCAGCTCCAGATTTGTTTTGGGGATTTACTCCCATATATATATATATATATATATATATATATATATATATATATATATATATATATATATATACAGGGGAGTAAAACAGTTAAAACACTGCTCCTTAAACAGCAGCTGGCAATGGCCCAGAGGTTAATGGATTGGACAGGTGTAAAGTCAGTCAGGGTTTGCCTCTGGTCGGAGTTAGTTGTTGTGTTTAGCCACACTGAAGAGGCGTGAAATGCCAAAACACGTGTCTGTGGATGACTGTGTTTTATATATATATATATATATATATATATATATAAAAACATTATTAATTGCAACTGTAGCTCCAGACAAGACATGATCTCTTTAGCATATTATTTAAAAGAAACAAAAAACTTCTAAGTGACTGCGCTTACATTGAACACTTTTATCCTTCATTATAAAAATGATCAATCTTATTGATCTTATTTTTTTTATTCATTTATACTTAATTAATCCATTTGAATAAGACAAACAAGACACACTGGACATTTCTGAAGAATTAAGGACAAACACATAAGTGACATTCTCCTTTGGAAACCAACACATTGACACCAAAGTGGGACAACTAGCAAAACTTGCATTGATCAGCTCTATGCAGATACTGGATGTCATGTTGAGGACCTGCCAGGAGTAATGACCAATAGGGACAAATGGTGAGAGTAAGTCATGGGAAATTTGTGCTTTTAGTTTGATATGATTATATAATTTACACACTTCATTATCATAAAAATAAATAAAGTCGTAGGAGTGCCCAAAAGTAGGGATCAGCCAGACAGCGAGGGAATCTATCCCCTTTTCACTAAAGCTAGACCAAGGCGTCTAAGGTGGAGCACACACCTACCATCAGCTCCTGACTTTACTGCACAGATCCCTGTGCTACTCATATACTGAATTGGCGAGGGCTAGTATCAAACTAGGAACCTTGTGGTTCCTAGTCAGATACTCTACTGACTGAGCTAAAAATTGATAATGAAAGTTCTTTGAAACGAGATTGATAGACATTTATTGTACTAATTAACAGCAAAGTGTTTAATCAGCCATATTGTAAACTCCTATTACTTACAACAAATTAACTTTATTTTGATATGAAAACAACTGGCTCTTATGCACTTGAATATGTAGAAAGTTTGTAGAAAAAACAAGATGTTAATAGTTTTGCTGACAGAATCTGTTTCAACCATATAAAGCGGTCTTTATCAAAGCAACTATGTATAATAGGAAAGACGAAAATTAACATCTTGTTTTTTCTACAAACTTTCTACACATACTGTCGGATTCATAACCATTTTACTTTTCGTACTTGAATATATATATATATATATATATATATATATATATGAGAGTAAACAAACAGTATGTTTGAGATGGCGATAGCGGACAATTTTTGGGAGAATATGTACTTAATTGAAGTCATACCTAATTTTGAAAATTAATTAGTTGATAATTATATATTATATATATATATATATGTAAGCGAATCTAACAGTATGTTGAAAAAATAAATAAACAAATAAATAAATGCCTTCAACATTTTCTCCTTTATTTATTTATTTTTTCAACATATATATATAGTATTACAGTGTTTACAGATATTTGTTATAACACTGACTTATCTGCTTAATACTTGTACCAACCAAATATTGGGATTAACTAAATATTTTTTACTGATAAGTCATTCCCTTTATTGTGTATATATATAAATAAAAGAAAAAAATGTAATTGTTTTGTTGCTGAGAATGATATAGGATGATATAAATGTATTTCTGAATGACTTTATGATAAATTCTATTTCATTTGATGAATTTTAATGTTTCTTAGATTTTCTTAATGTTTTTAATGGAATCTTTTTCTCTTGATAATGAAAATCAAATAACTTTAATTACAAATAAACTTACCAGAGAATTCTTGATCAAAATCTCTCTCTTCCATCAGCAATTCTTCATCAGTGTAATCAAGAGGTTGTTGTTGACCTCTCTTAGCACTGGCCAAATGAGCATGGAAAGCTTCACGAGCTTGATTTATAGCATCTTCAGTGGCACCTGTAAGAAGATAAAGAAAAAAAAAGAAATGTTCAAATAGTAAAATCATTTTAATGCAATGGGTTCAGCCAGTTTTTAATCTGAAAAAATTGGCTAAAAAAGAAAAAAAAAAAAAAAAAAAAATTTTCAAATAGTAAAATCATTTTAATGCAATGGGTTCAGTCAGAAAAAATTGTCTAAAAAAAAAAAAAAAAAAAAAAAAAAAGAAGAAAAGAAATGTTTAAATAGTAAAAAATCTTCTTCGTCTTTCAAATCTTCTTCTCTGAACTTTGAACCTAACCCTTTATCCAGTCCAAAAAACACAATATGAGTCTAGGTAAAAAAATCATATATAAAATGAATAGGTAGATTTCTAGCTAAAAACAAGACATTAGGTTTATAAGTTCCCAAAATTCACACTGAATTAGTAAGAAAAAATTGGGTAAAAAAAAAAAAAAAAAAAAAAAAAGAAATGTTCAAATAGAGTTTTAATGGGTTTAGCCAATTTTTATCAGTTTTAATCTTCAAGAGTTTACATTTTTAACTATAATGTTCTTGATGAAACGCTACAGTCAATCTGATCAGATGTCTTTTTTGTGCTCTTTTTTTTCAAGTAAACAAGAGCAATGGATTTAGCAGCAGAAAAAGGACACTGGGTCATTCTCCAGAATGTCAATCTTGTGGCTAAAATGGCTGGCAATTTTGGAGAAGAAGCTGGAACAGTTCAGCTATAACAGTCATGAAACGTATTGAGTCTTCATTAGTGCTGAGCTAGAGGCACCCGCTGCTAGCAACATTATTCCGCATCTTCTCTTTTTAAAAATCTATTTCTTCATTATTATTATTATTATTAAGTTATTTTATTATTATTATTATCTATTGTATAAATCTAGCAAACTAGTTATGACGTCATACTAATCAGTTGATATTTTTGTTTTGAAACCAAGAAGAGAATTTATTGCATTATTAATTTTAACTGCAAGAAAGATTAAAACAATTCATCTTTAACAATTGTATTTCAAAAAACCTTATATCACATTTGCTAGCTAATTTGCAATATCTAATGTGAATCTACTTTTGCTCATTCACTTTAAAATATGCTATATTTTATGTACAATGTTTTTACTCTCTTTATGAAGAACAACTATAGAGCCTACGTTTGAGGAGGTGTTTGTTGTGCACCAGTTATTGCCATAGGAAATAGACGAGTTCAAATTATGAGGCAGTTTATATTTCACATAACACTTGGAAGAGGTATGAATCCAATTATTCTCTCTCCAATTATGGATAAAATAGCAGGGCAGACTGGGCTCTTTAACTGTGGTTAGGTAACCAGTCTAAGAGAAGGAAAATTGAATTCAAACCTGCTAAAATTGCTTAAAAATTGACCTTGTGTTGGACCCTGCTCATACAGCAGGGTTGGATAAATACATATATAATCTACATTTGTTTATTTTAATAAATAGGCAGTGATTCTGATAGCTTTTTGATTTAGTGCATCCCAGGACACACATATTTGCTTTGAATGAGTCCCCGGGAAAATTTATGGGTCCCAACTAATGCCGTCTACTCCTACCTTGTAACCTATCCTGTGTAATTCATTTTTAAGAAACTATTGAAATGTATTTACAGTTAGCTTGAAATGGCGAGGGAAGAAAAAAAAAAAACACTGGGACACATGGATATGATTTTACAGTGTTCTTTTAGATTTTTGTGCATCAGGGACACAGCATCTCTGAGTAGGTTGTATAAAATCAAAATGATGTATATTTAAAAACTATGTCAGAAATATGTTAATAGTTAAAAATAAAGAAAAGAAAAAAAAGAGCATTTATGGAACAAAAAACAAACAAAAAACTATTCATTGGGTCAGATATCCTTACACAAGGATTGACACGTATGTCCCTTATACAATGATATTTACAGATTGATTTTTTATACTGCTTGTTTATAAAGAATTAAAGAAACTAGCAAATAAAAAAACACCCTCCGGGCGATGTAAAAATAAATTTTTGAAAGATATTGCTTGAGGAGGTGGAAGTTAAAAATTAAATGTCGTAGAGTTTGAACCATAAATCATGAAATCATCAAATTTATTAAAGGAGTAAAAAAAAATAAAACAATTTGAAATTGAAACTAAGTTCTATTAACTTTGAATATCTATTAAAATAAAACAAACTATATATAGATATATGATACTGGGGATGTATCTATTAAAACTTGTTTTAAAAATCAATGAGGACTGTTTAATGTTGCATGTTCAAATTTTGAGTGTATTTATTCTATGTTATGACGATTTCGGGTATAGTGACATAAGCAGTGACATAGTTTTTGTTACAGACAAAAACCGAAAGGGAATCTCCATTAGTAATAGATATGTAATTATGAAGAAATTCAAAGTATTATGAATACTGTAGTCAATACTGTAAAATTCAAATACTGTAGTCAATACTGTAATAATCTAATTATGGTAACTCTTATAAATAGACTATAGAAAATTCAAATACTGTAGTCAATACTGTAAAATTCAAATACTGTAGTCAATACTGTAAAATTCAAATACTGTAGTCAATACTGTAAAATTCAAATACTGTAGTCAATACTGTAAAATTCAAATACTGTAGTCAATACTGTAATAATCTAATTATGGTAACTCTTATAAATGGAATATAGAAAATTCAAATTCTCAAAACTTTTACTTACCATGCTCAATGGCAGCTTTCAATGTTGCTTCAGGATGAGTAGATCCATGGGGATTCTTTACAAATCGACGTCTTCGACGGAAATCATCTTCCCATAAATCAAGTTTCCAAAATTCACATACACTAAAAAAAAAAAAAATTGTTTTAAATTTTAAAAATCATAAGAATGTAACTAGTATTATTTTATTCTGTGTCTTTCTAAAAGTAGTTTTTTCATTTAGTGTATTGTAGAATAATCATACTAAGTTCCAATTACTATCGAATTGGTAAGACAAGGCAACAAGGAGCTGTAACTTAATATGGATCTAACCTTGTTGCAATCCTACTGCAGAATGCCAGAGTATTTATAAAGCCTCATAACATCATAGAAACCAAGCAGCCAATCAGGACTCAAGGAATGGAATCACCTAAATACATGAATGGACTATTATTGAGTTCCATAAGTATCAGCTGTTTAGGGTGCGAGTTCAGTTGTGCTTAGCCAGTTGCTGTTGTCCAAACCAACAGTATACTGACTGACTGGCTGGTTCAGTTGTGCTTAGCCAGTTGCTGTTGTCCAAACCAACAGTATACTGACTGACTGGCTGGTTCAGTTGTGCTTAGCCAGTTGCTGTTGTCCAAACCAACAGTATACTGACTGACTGGCTGGTTCAGTTGTGCTTAGCCAGTTGCTGTTGTCCAAACCAACAGTATACTGACTGACTGGCTGGTTCAGTTGTGCTTAGCCAGTTGCTGTGTCCAAACCAACAGTATACTGACTGACTGGCTGGTTCAGCTGTGCTTAGCCAGTTGCTGTTGTCCAAACCAACAGTATACTGACTGACTGGCTGGTTCAGTTGTGCTTAGCCAGTTGCTGTTGTCCAAACCAACAGTATACTGACTGACTGACCTTAATATGTATAAAATATATAAGCAAATATAACAACTATTATAACAACAGAGGAGGTATAATATTTTCATCTTCAATTCAATAAAGAGAATAATAAAAGTAGCTTTCAGAAAAACTTTCTTGAGAGATTAGTTTTAATATTTCTATTCTATTAAACACAAATATATAAAAATGAAAATATCAAATGAACATTCAATTGAAATATTATTACAGTATCATGCTTAAGTGTAAGCATTGAATGAAAAGAATTAACTATAACAAGATGTAACAATATCTTATATGTAAGTTTTTAAGGAGGCACTCATGGTGTTATGGTTATTATAGGAAATGAACATGGTAACCTGAATTCAAATCCTAGATGAGCTTTTTTGCATGAATTCAACCCTGTTGACCTTGTGTCACATTCTGCTCATATGGAGGGTTGCGTAAATATATATATGGAGGGTTTTAATGTATATAGAGTACTATTAACAATCAGAGCTTAATATTTACACAATAAAAGAAAAATGCTTTTTTTTCTTTTTAATCATGTATTTTGTTTTATGGTATTACTGCAATTATTTTAGTAAATAAGAAAAAAAATTGTAATAAAAGAAACATTAACCTTACTTTTACCCAGAATTTAAAAAAGGATTATAATCCTTATTGATTAACACTAAAATTAACATTGGTACTCAAATATACAATTTTTAAATTTCTAATACTCGATGCTTTTAAGCTAGATAGGTTTTATTTTTTAACTCTTAACATTCTGTTGAGAATTTTCTAAGTCCAGAGCCGCATTCCTATAAGGATTTATAAAAAAAATAGTTAAAAATGGCCTTTTCATTTAAAGTTACTAGAGTTATTTCTCTTTAATATAAGACTTCTAAATATGTTTAATATTACATTTAAACAAAGGCTTTCGTTTGAGGCGGATTAGGAAAATGAATATGATTTCCGGCCAGGCAGAATGAGGCAGTATAGGATGTTAAGAGTTAAATTACTTACTCATGTGTAACTTGACCCCAAGCTCCATGTTTGTTGGTCAAAATATTAACAATCTTTTCACGAAGTACTGAAGCAATAGCATGATCTCTTCTCTTGGCAGATGTTATCAAATGATCACATAATTTTTCTTCTTCCTTGCGTTCCACAACAGTCTGAGCACACAATGACTGAAAAAAAAAATGTTTAAAATTAATGTCAAATGTGAAAGAAAAAAATATAATAATAATAATAATAATAATAATAACAACAACAACAATAGGAAGAATTGAGACCATCCAGACAACTGCATCGCTGCAATCGGCTAGAATACTCAGAAGAGTCTTGGAGACCTGAGCTAACACTGGTGTGAAAAATTCACAGGAGTGAAATAATAATAATAGAAAGAAAATTCTTAAATCTGCTAAAAAAATAATTTTTAAACCCTTAGACAAAATAATATTTAAAATCAAACACTGGTTTTTAAATGGTCTGTTAAGAGATTGAGTCTTGATGAATATTCAGATAGATTTACTGTTGATCCCTTGTAAAAGGAACTGATATTAAGAGGAACTGAAGGATAGATTTCTTCAATTAAAAATATCAATCTACTTAGAAAAAATCATTTACCAATGATGTAACTATATATATGTATACATAGTGAAAATTTTATATTTCTTTATATATATTTGCAGTGGAAAAATGAAAGTAAGACTAAAGACTGAAGTACAAATACCTTGCTTAACACGTGGATGGGCAATATTTTAACAAAATTCTTTTTAAAGTCAAGCAATGCTTGGCTATTTTGATACTTAAAAGCAAATTTAGATATAAAAATTGATTAAAAAATCAATTGATTTCAGACAATCCTAGTATTTTTGGTATAGAAAAAAAATTAACTTTTTATAATATTTGATCAGGCTGTACTTATTTATAGGCAATTATATATATATATATATATATATATATAAAACTAATGTAAATACAAAGAAACTGTAGAAAAAATTAAATGTACTTATGATTAAAGGCTATTTAGAAGGAAGCAAATAATCTTTCATTGTAAGTACATTAAATTTTTCTCTATTTTCTTTTAATCATTTACATTAGTTAAATATATAGATCATACAATTTTCATTTAATTTATATAAGAAGCATATGTGGAACCCACACACATATATATATGAGAGTGAGTCAATTTATCAATAAACAACCTTTTTCCACTCCTTTCCTCCTTTTAGTCTTCGTATCATTGTGTAGATTGCCATATTGCTATACATGATAGCCTTTAACATATTATATAAATTTGCCTGTACCAACAATTTATATATATATATATATATATATATATATAATATATATATATATATACATACACAAACACACACAAACACACACACAAAGTGTGGGTTCCATATATACTAATTAGAATCGTTCACTCATAAAGGGCTCAACATCATGGAGTAATTTACTGCAGGAAATCAATGGGTTCATGGGTTATCTAGAATGATATTATAAAATTAGCTTTATATAAAAAAAACTGTTAGTTGTACACTTATTTATAAACAATACTGTATAGAAGAAAAGTAAATATAATAGTTATTAGCATATTTCAGAATTCATGCAGTTATCTTATAGAAATGACTTACTTCAAATTCGGCATGCTTTTGTACATCTTCAGCTCTCATTCGTGTTAATATAAATTCTGCTTCATTAGCCACACGTACAATGTGGTCTCTTGTTGCATGAGCAAGAAGTCTAGAAAAAAAGAAAGAAAAAAGAAGCATTTTTAAAGTTTAAAAAATTTCAAAATTAGAGTATATATATAGTGTGAGTATAAAAATACTCCTCAATTTCATAACATCAAAACTTATTGGAATATGAATAATTTTGTTTTTGGACTATTGTCTTCATCTTTATTGTGGTAGTTATTAACACAACATTTTGGGCGCTGTATCCAGCCTTCCTCAGGGGTTTCCTGTGCATCCGAGTATAGTAATGATACAACGTGGGAAATCATTTTTGATAGTTTGACAGTTGATCAAACAGGTGTCAAAGAAGTTTTTAAGATCTCATTCAAAAGATGACGTCATTATTTTTTGTATGTCTATCAATCGGATCATGACTCTTCTCGCGAGACATGTCCGATTGATAGACGTGCAAAAAAACAATGACGTCATTTAGATCAAACATTATGTTGACTTATAAAACAATAAATTTCATCCTTATCATCGTATATATTTTTCACTTTCAATCATTTTCTTCATATATATAAGTAAAAGTAAAGTCGTTGGGTGGCCTAAAGTCGGTATCAGCCAATCAGCGAGGGAATCTATCCCCTTTTCACTAGCGCTAGACCAAGGAGATTGTTTTTGCGACTGAGGTGGAGCGCCACACCTATCATCAGCTCCTTACTTTACCGCACAGATCCCTATGCTACTCATACACTGAGTTGGCGAGGGCCAGTTATGGAACTAAGAACCTTGCGGTTTCTAGCCGAACACTCTACCGACTGAGCTAACCCGGCCTCATATATATATATATATGTATGTGTGTGTGTATCTATGTATATGTGTGTATCTATGTATGTATATGTGTGTGTGTGTGTGTATCTATGTATGTGTGTATCTATGTATGTGTGTGTATCTATGTATGTGTGTGTGTGTGTGTGTATGTATGTGTGTGCCTGTGTTCCTCTATTAAAGAGTTAAAAATAGTCTTTAAAAATTACTAAATATATTGTGTGGACAAGTTACAAGATGCTACTTTTTGTAGACAATAGTGCAACAGATGAATTTCATTACATTTTGTGATTAATAGCCAAATCTTTGGTTCGTCTGTCATTTTATCATAGATTGAAATCCCTTTCATTATTATTATACTGCTGCATCATATTAAAAAAAAAAAATAAACAAGATAAATTTTTACCTTCCTTCATTGACCAACTCAATGAATGCTAGACCAGCATGCTTCTGTAGTGAATTTTGCCATTCTTGGGAACACAGGAGCATAACAAGTTCAACAACAGACGAACTCTGTTTTAATGTTACAAGACCTATAGAGGAAAAACAAAATGAAATTATTAATCCCACACGCATAAAATAAAGTTTTAATCAAAGATCTTTTAAATCAATCTAAAAAAAAAAAAAAAAAAATTACTTTAAAAGACATGACTAAAAAAAATATGACTTTAAAAGACATGACTAAAAAAAATATGACTTTAAAAGACAGGACTAAAAAAATATGACTTTAAAAAACATAACTAAAAAATATGACTTTAAAAAAAATGACTTTAAATAAAATGAAAAATGACTTTAAAAATGACTTTAAATAAAATGACTTTAAATAAAATGACTTTAAATAAAATGACTTTAAATAAAATGACTTTAAATAAAATGACTTTAAAAAAAATTAAAAAGTTTATATGAAATAAATAAGTAGTCATATTTTTTAAAGTCATTATTTAGTCATTTTTTCAGTCATGTTTTTTAAAGTCATTTTTTTTAGTCATGTTTTTTAAAGTCATTTTTTTTAGTCATGTTTTTTAACATGACTAAAAAAAAATGACTTTAAAAAACATGACTAAAAAAATGATTTTAAAAAACATGACTAAAAAAAATGACTTTAAAAAATATGACTAAAAAAAATGACTACTTAATTATTTCATATAAACTTTTTAATTTCGAGAAAGAAAAAAAAACCTGGACAAAAATGTTATTGAAAACTTACCTCCAACTAACAATTCTTGTCCATGGGATCCAATTAATGTTTTAGAAAGGAATGGTGCAAAGTCTACAAAAATTTCTCGAAGAAGTGGTGCTGCTGATCCAAGTGCTCTTTCAAGACGTTCAGTTAAAGAACTTCCTTCACTAGGCAAAGGCAAATTATCAAATGTAGCTGGAATTTTTGTGGTCAGTTCCAAGTTTTCTGGTGGTTTTGTACTTGGATCTGCTGATGTTCCATTTGCTTTCTCATCAATTCTAATAGAAGATATTCCTTCTGGACGATTTTCATCTTCTCTAGTTTTACCGTCTTCTAAAACCTCCTTATCAGCATCAACTTTATCTGGAGCAGGTGTTTGAGCACTCACTGTAACAAAATGTTATAAAAAAATTAGAAAATGCATTTTTACAAAAGAAAAAAAAAATTAAAATTAAAAAAAAATTCTGAACTAAGACAGCATGATCTTAGTGTATTAGTGATAAAACTAAAAAAAAAAAAAAAAAAAAAAATAGTGAAATAGATCACTAATTAGGACTAAACCTATTTTAGTAGTGACCACCCCAAGCGGAGTTTAACAGATTTGAATCCAGAGTTTTCCTTTTCCTATACTGGTTGCTTAACTAAGGTTAAAGACTCCAGTCTGCCCTACTACTTACCTATAGCTGTAGGAAGAGTAGTTGGATTCATACCTTCCCCAAGGGTATTAGCGCTATGTGAACTGTAGCTTCATCTTGGATTTGAACTCTGGTCGACGAGTCCATTTCCTACGATTCTAACAATTACACTATGTACCTCCAACTGATAAAATATTTTTATTTAAAAAGATTTTTTAAAAAAATAGATACCCAAGTTAATCCTAGCATAAACTTTTAAAGAAATCTGCACTTTTTAACATAACAGAAGAAACAAAATTCCTATAATTGATAGAATATTTTTTATTTTGAAATTAAAAAATGGATAAGTTCTAAATTGTTCATCTACATCAATTATAATGAATATAAACGTTAATGATCATCATTATTACAACCTAATTAATAAATGATTATTAAATAATTATTTAATCTTAATTAGCATCTTATTTATCAATGTCTCTATTAAAGTCTACTTGAGTTAGATTTACCTTAAAACAGCACATAATCCTTTTAAAATCCTGTAATGTGTCTTAGATATCGCTAAGAAATAAAGTTTTACATAGTATATGTAAACCACTGAGAACATGGATTCCATGACTCTCTCTTGCCACCCATCCCTATCAGTTATTGCTCCTTGCAGGTCTTCTGCACAACATCCAGTATATACACAGAAGTGATTGATGTAGGGTTTTGCTGGTTTGGTCTACACTGGTGTGTTTTGATGGACTACAAACATACATGGTGATCCCTCAACTAAATCACTTGTAGCATCAAGATACACAGCCATTTTTCTCAACCTCATGAGCTATTATTACATAGTGCTATTCCTAATCCCACAATGACCATATCTATACCAATGCATATGCTGCATATGCAACTCCAGCTAATTTTTCTACCCACTTTAGAGAGCTCAATGCCAACACAGGTAACCTGTATTGTGTCCTCATAAATAAACCTATCCACATAAATTATGTGCCACATAAGAGACCCATACAATGGTCTTATCCAATGCACAAATGTGTCTTACATAGTAACCCCTTTATCTACATCACTTATATGCAGTATCAATTGGAGGTGTGTGGTCTAATGGTTAGAGTCATAGGAAATGGACTCGTCGCCCCGAGGTCAATTCTTGGATGAAGCTGTTTGAATTTCACATAGCGCTAATACCTTGGGAAAGGTATGAATCAAATTCTCCCTCCAGCTATGGGTAAATAGCAGGGCAGACTGGGCTCTTTAACCGTGTCTAGGCAACCAGTCTAGGAGAAGGAAAACTCTGAATTCAAACCTGCTAAACTCTGCTTAAGAAATTGACCTTGTGTCACATTCTGCTCATGCAGAGGGGTTGGTAAATATATATATATCCAGTATTAATCCCCTTGCAGTTATTTCCGTACCAGCATTTCCATACCCTATTATGGCTCTATTTGTGATCAACCCTAAAAAGAATGTACAGCCAACCATAAAACTATAACATCAAAATAAGAACTACTATACGTCTATGCCCCAAATGCTGATCTTCATTTTCTACTACCACAGCAAAAAATAAAAAATAAAAAAAAAAAAAAAACAATGCTAAAAAAATACAAAAACAAAACAAAACATAAGTAGGACTATGCTCCGAGTGCCAACTTTCCCTTTTTACAAACAACACTTTTCTTACAGAACAGGACAAAAACACACACACACACACACACAACAGCCTAATATACAAGACACAATGGGAAATCCATTCCTCAAACTCTGAACAAGAAGACTGAGTTTTGCTAAAAGGATATTTATACTATAGTATAGTCTTGTATATTCTGTCTATAAATACACCCCTTCCTTGTTAACCTATTTATTTGTCTGTTATTATTGCTTCCTACTGCTCCACTAAAATGGTAAGCAGCACAATATTGTTCTCATCAAGACAACCTTTCCTTTTTACCACTTTCTCTCTCTCTCTCTTCATTTGCATGAGAATTATAACAGCTGCTATCAGAATCAGGACATGACACAGTATCTAATTTTAGTATTATATTTAGATAAAATCCCTTTCTAAAATCTGTAAAAGTTTTTGTAATTTCCCCAAACTAAGAAGAGAGTATAAGAATGACCATAGAGTCTTGTAGAAAAAGCCACTAAGTGACTTTAGATTAACAGTCATGAATTATTACTGCAGCAAAGCAAGCTGGGAAATCATCAATCCTATCTGGGTTACCTGGATGAGGGAGTCTGATGTCGAAAAAAAAACTTAAAACCATTGATGAACCAAGGTACATCATTTATCATGCATCCCAACCAAACTGTGAAATTTGTCTTCATTAATATTAACTATCTTAATATATATTAACTATATGCACCCCCCGCCACAGGTTGCAAGTATTTAAGTTTTGATATAATAAAAAATAAATAAAATCAGAAAGACTAACAAAACTAAATAAGAATGCAAAAGATTGCACTTATTTCAATTTTATTTTAATCAATTTCTATATAAGATCATACATAAGATTGCTTTTAATTCATTTGAAAATAAAACAATGATATTAGAAATCAATAACACCAAGTAATTATCTATTAAACGTGATTTTGTTAAAACCAATATGCAAATTATCCACACCATATACTATGTAAAACTTTATTTCTTAGCAATATCTAAGACACATTACAGGATTTTAAAAGGATCATGTACTGTTTTAAGGTGAATCTAACTCAACTAGACTTTAATAGAGACAATGATAAATAAGATGCTAATCAAGATTAAATAATTATTTAATAATCATTTAGAATATAATGTAAATAGCTAAGGGAATTGTAACATTGGTGGTGATTTAGTTTCAGTTAGAGACAGACACATAATCTCCATTATAATAAGATTAATGCTTAATAACTTATTCTGATCCCATTAGTAACCACAATAATCTATGTTTATTTGCTTCAATTACTTGAAAGACAAGTTCAGCTACCTTTCATCTTTTATGGGTTATTTAATGCCAAAATTTGATTCATTGGTTTGATTGTAATCATAACTATATCTTTAATGTTTCATTCCATTTTTTAAATTATACTTTCATTTCTCTACAATCATTTGTTTGCACAAAATAACATTTCTGGTAGTCCTATCTAATAAAAATAATTTCACAAATTTATGTTTCAAGTATTTCTATCTAATATTAATAATCCAAACAATTATATTATTTCAAGTTACTATTACTATTCAATAATGATAATTTGTTTGCATACAGGTATATAATTTCAAGTATTTTGATCTAATAATAATGTTATACTCTAAGATAAATTCCCATAATTCATGGCTCTTTGTCAAGGTAAAAAAATAAGATGGTACCCATCCACACAGAACATTGACTAACTGCTTACTCTACAGGCACAATGTGGAGGCAAGTCATGTGATCAGTTAGAAGGCACTTCAAGCACTACTCCTAAGATATATAAATACATGGACATCCTCTGTTGTCTCTTTTCCTTTGGCAGCTAGTAAGACACATATGCTTGCTTGGCCAGAGACAAAGCCACTTGAGAGGTTGTCTCCTTGTAGCAGACATCAGCTGAGCATACCAATAGATACTCAATGAAACTACTTATGAAGCCCTCATGCCACACAGCAAATTACTGCACATGACTATTCTCAGTTTTGCAGCTGGTTCAAAGATAAAGCTATACACAAGTCTTGACAACATAATTGTACAACACAGTGACGCTATAGGCACTAACTGCAGCAGAAGGACTCCTCCTATTGGTTTTATCCACTGGCTTTCCTCTTCCCACATGTACACGTGCAGTGCAAGAGACTTTTAGATAACCATACCCCATCATATCCACCAGCTTAGTACCATATACCAACTTCTCACTCCAGCTATTTATGCAATAGGTTTAAGAAGAGAACACTTGTCTGCACTACTCATGCAGCTAGAAAGAAACCTACCACTCATTGTTACTACTTCCAGTCTGTACCACACATGCTACCAAAAGGAATGCTCATCTAGTACAACTATAAGCACCAAACAACACTTTCTGACTGTATATATTGCCTTTTCATAGATTTATGAATATACCTTTCCTTTGTTTTTAAACCTTGTTTGTCATTCATTTCTTTACTCTTTATTACCCTCTCTTTTTCTCCTCCCTAATACTTTCATGCATGTATATCAGGGTTTCTCAATGGGGAGCACAAGGTCCAAATTTGAAAAATGGGAGGCCAAGAAAGGCCATAGAAAATCTACAGAGATCCCATTGAAACTTTACAATATAAAGCTGATGATACGTTATTTTTTGTTTTGTAAATTCAAAATTTGTTCAAATATTCATCTAGATAATATTCTTTGATTCACAACTAGAGTTAGTGTTTTGATGCCATAGTACTATCCAAACTATAATCTTTAATATTCATACTTGCCTGGATGTATTACGTTGACAGAGTACAAGGTAGGAGGGAGGATAAAAAAAACTCAAGTTGGCATGGTGGGGGTACAAATAACTCATATTGGGTTGAAGGGGCCCACATCCCCAAAAAGTTAAGAAACATTGATGGGTAATTTATGAGGAAGTGCGTCCCGGTTACTATTAAAATAACGTCCCCAGCTATGTTGTCTTGGCGGTGTTACTTGAAAGAAAACAACCAACTTAGGGCGTTAAATGTATTTTAGAGGGGGTGAGCTTCTCTTTATGAACAAATGGAGATGGGTGGATAGATATATATAAACAAAGTAAAAAATGAACAAATTGAGGTAGATAGATAGATAGATATCCACCTTCATATCTAAACAAGAATTACGACAAATTTCTATAAATGAACAAGAATTACGACAAATTTCTATAAATAAATTTCTAAACAAATTACGATAAATAAATAAGAATTACGACAAAAAAAGAGAAGCTCCCCCCCCTCTAAAATACATTTAACGCGCTAAGTTGGTTGTTTTCTTTCAAGTGACACCACCGAGATGACATGGCTGGGGACGTTATTTTAATAGTCACCGGGTAGCAATTTCTGAGGCAGGAGACCGGGACGCACTTCCTCATAAATTACCCATTGATGTCTATAACACTAATAATTTATACACAATTATATGGTTTCAACTATTTCAAAGAATTACACCAATCAACTCTCATATATCAAATCATATGTCAACTGTACCTGGATCTTTATTGGTTGTTTCTGTCGTTGCAGCCCCCACTTTGTTATTTGTATCATATGATGTTGTTTGCTGATTTGTATGAACCATTTCACTTGAAGCTGCATTTGCAGCGGTGTTTGAACTTATAGCAGCGGTAGTATTAGCAGCACTTGATACAGCAGAATCGGTGCTTCCTGGAGTCACATCATTTTGAGTTTCCGTCTTAGGTACAGGAGTTTCATGACTACTACTCTCTTCACCGCTAGTATCTTTGACAGCATTAACAACTGGTTCTGCTGAAGCTGCTGTTACTCCTTCATTTGGAGTTTTTTCAGGTTCAGCAGCAGGAGCTTTATCCTCATTTGAACCTTTCGTTTCCACACTTTCTGAAGTTTTTTTATCAGTATCATTGTCTTTTGCTTCTGTTTCCGTTTTTTCCACTGGAGATTTTTCTCCTGATGCAGCCACTGCATCGTTAGATTTTTCTGCTTTGTCAATAGATTCCTTGGCAGGATTTGATGAACCTTCTGAAATTTAAATAAAAATAAGGTTTACATTCTGAACAATTATAAAGAAAGACATCCTAAAATTCAATTTCGACTTCTAAAGTATGCAATACACTTAATTTAGTGGGTAATTAGTTTATAACCAAAACTAAGTCCTTATAATGCATTAAAGAAAAACAAACATCTAACTTGCATATACAATGCACATATGAATGTTTAATATACATAACATAACAGCAAAATAACATGTCCCCGAACAGGTTAATTGTACAATGTGTGCCATGAATAATACATAATAATAATAATACATCTGCTAAGAATAGTGGGTATTAGTTTATAACACTTAGTCCCTATAATGCATTAGTGCATTTATAGCTACACTAACATTGAATATTTGGTAAGGAAAGACAAACAACAAAAATGTATATACAATGCACATATTAATGTTTAATATGCATAACATGTAATAACAAAATAACATATGTCCCAAAAAGGTTAATTGTACAATGTGTTCCATGAATAATACATAATAATAATAATAGTGATAATAATAATACATCTGCTAAAAAAACAGCTGTGTAGCCAACATAATTTTCATCAGATGATGACTCTAGGTTCAGGCATGTTTTCAAAGCCAAAATATCATTACCACTATAAGAATAGTAAGTATTAGTTTATAACTAACACTGTCCTTATAATGCATTAGTGCATTTATAGATACACAAACATTGAATATTTGATAAGGAAAGACAAACAACAAAAATGTATATACAATGCACATATAAATGTTTAATATGCATAACATGTAATAACAAAATAACATATGTCCTCAAAAAGGTTAATTGTACAATGTGTTCCATGAATAATACATAATAATAATAGTGATAATAATAATACATCTGCTAAAAAAACAGCTGTGTAGCCAACATAATTTTCATCAGATGATGACTCTAGGTTCAGGCATGCTTTCCCAGCCAAAATAACATTGAATATTCGGTAAGGAAAGACAAACAACTAACTTGCATATACAATGTACATATGAATGTTTAATATGCATAACATGTAATAACAAAATAACATAATACATGTCACCAAACAGCTATGGGTAAATAACAGGGTGGACTGGGCACTTTAAATTTGGTTAGGCAACCAGTTTAAGAGAATATATACAGACATACAAAACCTGGGTGGAAAATGAGATGTCCCCAAAGGGAGATGAAGATTGGAAGAAGAGAAAGATTCTTAGATCAATGCTTCTCCATACCCTCTAACATTGTGGCACCTTGTGTGATGAGCAACACTGTGCTTTCCAGTGTTTCTGGAAGATATTGATCCACGGATGAAACATTCCTCAAACAGACTTAGTGAGGATGTAACGTGTGTCTTTGATGATATACAATAGCAAAGCAGCTCCAAAGGCAGCAATGTATAAGTTTGCTGCAAGCCACTGCAAACATCTGAGAACTATCACTGGAGACCGATGGCCAAACAGCTTATTCTGCAACAAGGGTCTATACAAGATGTGCAACACTATTCCACTATCAAAAAGGTTGGTGCAACTATAATGGTCCAAGTTTGATCATTTACTATAGAAGCTTAAAGAAGCACCTGCACAAGAATCCTTTGAATTTTCTATAATGGGGGTCAAACAAAATACAGGAGATGTCACTGCCCAAAATTTGGTAAGCTATGGGCAGACCTCAAAAATGCAGGACTGGGAGCCCTAAGATCTGACAGGTGACTGAGGGAGTTGAGGACATTTGCAAAATAAAGGACAGAGTGGATTCAAGTGAAGGAGGACTGAATGCTGCTGAAGGATGTTCCAAATTACTATAGTATCAGAATATAGTAAATAATGATATTTGTATTTAATGGTAAGAAATGCAGTTATTTATTTTTGATTTAAGAACATTTTATATATTTTCAGACTCTACTTTTAAGAGCACCAGATTTTTTAAAATAATGAATATTTAAAATAATCACACTAAGTTCCAATTACTGTCGAATTGGTAAGACAAGGCAACAAGTAGCTGTAACTTAATACTGAGCTAATCTTGTTGCAATCCTACTGCAGAATGCCAGAGTATTAATGAAGCCTCATAACATCATAGAAACCAACCAGCCAATCAGGACTCAAGGAATGGGTGAGTTCCATAAGTACCAGCTGTCTTGGGCACTTGTTCAGTTGTGCTTAGCCAGTTGCTGTTGTCCAAACCAACAGTACTGACTGACTGACTGAAATATATATTTACATTTGTATTTAATTGTAAGAAATATGTTATTTATTTTTACTATGTTTTAATATGATTGCCACTGAAATCTTGATCATATAAGCTGAGAGTAGAAGCAATATGCTTGATCCCAAATATACTAGAAACCTATAAATGCCAGTGAGGTATAAACATACATTAAACAAGGTTAACTTTTTTTTTAATAACAAAATCTATTAATAATGTACATTCGCTTCCGGTTTTTGTCTGTAACAAAAACTATGTCACTGCTTATGTCACATTACCCAAAATCGTCATAACAGAATAAATACACTCAAAATTTGAGCATGTAACCATAGACAGTCTCATTGGTTTTTTAAACAAGTTTTAATACATACCTGGTATTATCTATCTATATATAGTTTGTTTTATTTTAATATATATCTAAAGTTATCTGAACTAAGTTTCCATTTCAAATTTTTATTTTTTACTCCTTTAATAAATTTATTTATTTTTTACTACCTTTAATAAATTTTATTTTATTTTTTTACTCCTTTAATAAATTTATTTTATTTTTTTACTCCTTTAATAAATTTGATGATTTTACTTTACTTATGATACAAACTCTCTGATATTAAATTTTCAACTCCCATCCCCTCAGGCAATATTCATTTTACGTCACCCAGAGGGCGTTTTTTTTTTTATTTTGCTAGTACCTATAATGTTGGGTTCAAAATATAATCATTTTAACTTACCTGTTCCTTTTTCATTTGAAGCCACATGGACATCAGCAGCAACAGAAACAGTTACAGCTTCTTTCTCCAAACTTTCTGCACTAGTATCAGGATCATTTTCCTCTGGCAGTGAGATTATTTCTTCATCAGTTTCATTACCTTTAAAATTGAAACAAAAAAAAATATCTTGTAATGTTTTATACAATGAAGAAATATCATAGGAAAAGAGCTTTTGTTCATAACTAATATAAAAGAAAAAAATGTTACAGTTTAAAAGAAGATGTCAAAATAACTATATTTTTTAAGTACCAATATCTTACATATACAAGTTAAAAGGTCTTATTTTAAAAGGTCTCATTCTAAAATGTCAACCTTAAAAAAGGATAGGTCATTTCTTATTTCATGTAAAGATAAAGAGCAGATTTTTCATAGCTTGGTAAAATCTAAGACAGGCTTTGATATTTTTCGATTTAATTTATCAAAATACTTATGAATTTGGATTATTTGGATTATTCAAACTATTGTCCTTATCTTTATTATTATCCACACAACGTTTCGGCCAATGTGCCCTAATACCTTCTTCCGGAGGGCACATCAGCTAAAATGTTGTGTAGATAACAATAAAGATGAGGATAATAGTCTAAATAATCCAAATTATCAAGCCTCATCTAAAAAATTAAGAGAAATACTTATGAATTTATTTAAGGAAATTTACAGTCTATCAAAAGTTAAGCTATCATTAAACTTATGGGATGTACATCAAGATTCTTTTATATTTATTTATTTTTACTTCATAGCAAATAAACAAATCATAAACATGGCAGAAAACAGTTCTTGTTTAACTGCTAAATATCCTGGCTTTATGTCACATCAGTACTGCTGTATGGCTGCACCACTTGGACCCTAACGAAGTGCCTTGAGAATAAGCTAGATGGAAGCTGCACAAGAATGCAGCGTGCAGTCTTGAACAAGCTGTGGAAACCGCACCCCACAAGGAAGCAGCTGTATGGCCACTCGCCTCCCATCTCACAAACCATCTGAGTGAGACGGACTAGGCATGCAGGACACTGTTGGAGAAGCAAGGATGAGCTCATAAGTGATGTTCTCCTGTGGAAGCCAACACATGGACATGCTAATGTGGGCCACCCAGCAAGGACCTACATTGACCAACTATGTGAGGATGCTGGTTGCTTTGCAGAAGATGTTCCAGGGGCAATGAGTGATAGGGATGGTTGGCGAGAGATTGTCATGGATATCCGTGCTACTTGTGCGCCATCATTATGTCCCATACATCAGACAAATCCAAATATTTTAAGGCTGAACTTGCACAAATGTGTCAAAATTAGAGTGACCCAGAAAAAACAGAACCCACAAATTTTGTAATAAAACTTAATTTTAACTATGGGGGTCTAGGGTTAGGGTTTAGGATTAGGGTTGGGGTTTAGGGTTAGTTTAATGGGAAAATGAATAAATAATTTGGGTTCTGTTTTTTCTGGGTCACCCTGTATACCGGTGACCCAGAAAAAACAGAACCCACAAATTTTGTAATAAAACTGTTAATTTTAGGGTTAGGCTTAGGGGTTAGGGTCAGGGTTTAAGGTTAGTTTAATAGGAAAATAAATAATTTAGGTTCTGTTTTTTTCTGGGTCACCCTAATTTTGACACCTTTGTGCAAGTTCAGCCTATTTTAACTAATAAGACATATTTTCCAGTTGAGAAAAACTGTATGGAATAACTCCATGTTGAGGAAAAAATAATAAAATTATCAACAGCAAAATACTTTGTTGTTTTTAAGGTTCTGACTTCAATAATGAAAAACAATATTCTGTATCAAGCTAGTTCCAACTTTCTTAAATAGTGGTTAACAGATCAACTTTGAAGAATTGAGCCTTATCATGGTGTTGGAATATTTTGATCTATATTTACCAACCCCTCCGCATGAGCAGGATGCGACACAAGGTCAATTTCTTAAGCGGAGTTTAACAGGTTTGAATTCAGAGTTTTCCTTCTCCTAGACTGGTTGCCTAACCAAGGTTAAAGAGCCAAGTCTGCCCTACTATTTACCCATAGCTGGAGGGAGAGTAGGATTCATACCTTTCCCAAGGGTATTAGCACTAAGTGAAATGCAATTACCATGTCCAGGATTTGAACTCTGGGCTACGTGTCTATTTCCCATGACTTTAATCATTACACCACGCGCTTCCTACCACGCTTTCCTATTTTAATCTATAAGGTATGCTACAATACACCACTTAAATTTATAGACTAAGCGAGGTAATGTGGTTTAAACCTCAGCCAATCAACAGCCCGAATATATGGCTGGTTAACTATTTAAATGGTGATACTGAGAGACGTCCATTTACAATCATTGACGAAGAACCTACAAGACTGAGGAGCACGAAGGAGCAACCAAAGGATTCTTCACTAAGGATCGTACACTGCTTAACACAAAGGATCTTCATTGGACAAGCACTCTTGCTTGAAGCCTAAAGGATAGCCACAAAAACATGAAAACTAAAAAAAAAAAAAAAATGGAACATTTTTTTTTTTTTTTTTTTAACTTTCTACCATCAATTTTCAGTTGTATTTAGTTCCAAATTATTTTACTGGCCAATTTATTGTGTATCAAGTCTTTTCTGAAGAAAAGGTTTTAACATTATTTACTGTGGCAAGATGAATTATCATCCTGAAAAATGACTTCATCACCACTGATAGAATAAGAAAAGTATCCAGAATTTCAATGTACATCATTGCACTGAATATTTAGGTAATGGTTGCGATCAACCGTGGACCCTTTTTTGCCTGACATGCAGCCTCAACTTATAAATGAGTAGAGAATATCAATTTTCTTTGGGCTGCCATTTTTTTTTATATGATATCAGACATTGGATAATGCAAATCTATAATTTATCACTGAATATCATTTTCATTTAATCATTAACACACAAAAATTGCTTTGCTGTAAAATCATAAAGTAAAGTCGACAGGGTGGCCAAATGTCGGTATCAACCAGACAGCAAGGGAATCTATTCCCTTTTCACTAGCACTAGACCAAGGAGATTGTTTTTTAGCATCTGAAGCATCTTGTCTGTTATAGCTTTCATTATTTCAATCTACTTTTGTTCAGTTTGCAATTGCCTCTCCTGGAATGTCTTTTGTAGATCAATTTGCTGCTGTTCATTTTTCTGTTCAATTTCTAACTGCCTTTTCTGTAGCTCAATTTGCTGCTGTTGTTGGAATTTAATTATTTCTATCCTCAGCTCCTCACTTTACCGCATAGATCCCTGTACTACTCATACGCTGAGTTGGCAAGGGCTGGTATTGAACCAGGAACCTTGTGATTACCTAGGCAAGTGCTCTACCGACTGAGCTAAGCGTACTCTAAACTTGTTTTCTTTTGTTTAGATGTTAGTGTTGAGTTTCCTTAAGTTTTCATCAAATTTCTTACAGTTCTGCCATAACATTGACTTTTGTTTCTGTCTTCGTTTTTCATTAAAGAAAAAAATACCTATTTTCTATTTTCAGGGCATACGATCGAGTTTTCCATTTTGACACTAATTGCATGCAGTAATGCTGATAGCTTTTTAATCTAGTGAGTCCTGGAATCCTCGGATTTGATTTGAATAAGACCCCAGGAAATCTGATGGGTCCCAACTAAAGTTTCCTAATAAATTATAGCGTTTTTATTTATGAACTTAGGAAAAGGGACAGGAAAGTTTTATTTGTGAAACAACTAAAGCTGCCTAACCAATCCCATGTATCCCATCCCATGTAATTTGTTTCTAAGAAAATATTGAAATGTATTTACAGTGAGCTTGAAATGGTGGGAAAAAGAAAAACACAATCTTTTATATTGTTTCAATTTCTCCTTTTTAGTGTCAGGTTTCCTTTCAATTTGTTTAACATCTAATTAAATCTTCAAATGCTCTTTAAATTTCAGACTAATTTGTATATTTAGACATGTGTTGTTTTGAAAATGCAAATTAGAGAAGGTGAAGCTATCATTTTTCCTTTACCTGAAAAATATGTCATTAATTTAAATAGATTTTCAAAGATAAGTCAGAATGTTTAGATATCAAACAAAAACTTCTTGTCTTATATCTGATTTCTTTATTGGTTATGAAATACAAAGTTATTCCATGATTTTTGACAAGGGAAAATACCAATGACTAAAACAACACCTCTGTCAAACTAGCAGTAATTCTAATAGTGAAGTTGTTTTTTGAATAATAACTGTTGCAAACACTTCTCAAACACAATAGCCAAATTAAATGGAAATTAGAAAGAACAAAATGTACTAAGTTATACACAAATCAAAATTATCTTCTCATATTTCAAATGATTAAAATCCAAAAGAATATCCTTGTAAGGGCAGTCTCCCTTGGTTTTGGGTAATCTGCTGTGTCAGGAGACACAAGAACCCAAGAAGAGAACCCTCTTTTTCCTATACCACTGAACAAGTGCAGACGTGCTTGTCACCTCTCTCCAGCAGACACCTATGGTGCATGGCAGACGCCACAGCCTCTACTTACAGTAGGTGGTTTCTACCTATTTTGCCTTTATTACACTACTATGTATGTTTGGACACTTGTGATATTATATAGCCTGGGGAACTTCATTCCCCTATATATGTTATAATAAAAGTTATATAAATGTAACTAACGCGTTTGTTGTTTTCCTAACTGAAGTATTCCACATTGGGTACTTATCCTTTAAGTAACCTAATGCTTTATAAGAACCAGAGTTAACACTCTGTGAACCTCTTATATCCTCTACTAAGATATTTTGATATTCCCAAATTCTCTACTTGTGTTAATGTAATTTAAATTTAGAATGAATTGTATACTTATTACTCTCATGTGGAATAAAACCAGCATAACAATTATACCAATAACATAAAAGTGAAGTACAATAATAGCAAAATTCAATGTAACTCCTATTATATAAAAATATATTCTTCTATGAGAAAGATTATTTATATTAGTTTAAAAGCAAAATGAATTATCTATATATAACTATGTTGATAAAATATAAACTGACAAAAGTATATTTAAGTTCAAAATAAAGTAGGAGTATGTTTAGAATATTTTCATTTAACATTTTACTTGGAAAAAATGATGCAAAATTTAGCAAAGAAGTTTCCTTTTTAAAATGAATACATTTTCATTTAAATAAACAACATTGTTACAAAATATCAACTTTTAAAAATAAATAAATGAATAAATAAATAAAACATTTATAGAGACAAAGCAAAGTAAAGAAATTACAATAATGAAAGCAAAAAAAAAAAAAAAAAAAACACAAAAATTAATAGTTTATACAATAGCAAACATAATAAAAAATATTTCAGACAAATTTTATATTTTGGAGTAGAAGATATAAATATTGCTAAATCAGCACTATTTTAGAGAATATTAATCTAAAATAATAAAAAAACAAACATAAGATGATTTAATGATAATTCAATAATACACTTGTGAAACTTGATTTTCTTTAGTATTATCTGCATTATTTGGACTATTGTCCCCATCTTCATTGTTATTTGTACAACGTTTCGGACGATATGCCCTCCGGCATTCTTCAGGTATTTCTTCTCGGACTCGGGAACCTTCTTTTTGGACAAGAAATACCTGAAGAAGGTCGGAGGGCATATCGGCTGAAACGTTGTACAAATAACAATGAAGATGGGGACAATAGTCCGAATAACGCAGTAATACTAATCATCAAGCCTCATCTCAAACATTCAGAGAAATTGATTTTCTTTGTTTATTCTTATACTTCTCTTTTTTATTTTAAATACTTGGATACCATTATTCCAAAATACTTATTTACATATACAAATAACATAAAATTGTAATTCATTATACATTTTATAAATAAAGTATGGATCTATGAGACAGATGCATGCTAGATAGAATAAAAAGATCAAGCATATAGCAAACAACACTTTTTGTTGAAGTCCATGCATCTATAAAAATCTAAAAATAGATTATAGAAAAAAAAAATTAACAAAAATCTGAAGAAAAAGATTTTAATGCCCAGATTATTGCATCTAAAAATGAACAAAGTTTAAAGATTATAATAAAAACTTTTTTTTTTTTTTTTTAAGTTTGATTTTAAAGGATCTAATTTGAATTTGCCAATCAGAAATAATTTCACTATTGAATAAATGGTTTAGTACAAACAGTAATTTTTAAAAATTTTATCTATTTATTTTTTTTTTAATTCAAGAAAAATTTTTAAAATATCATCAATAAGTATCTCCTTTACAAAGTCAAAGACATAGTTCTTAGCTTTAAAGAGTTCACCTTTTCATTTTGATTGCCTGATTCTTACAATTTGTAATATCATCTACTAGCAGTACTTGTGGATATACCACAGTATGATAATCTAATTATTACATTTGATATGTTTACTTAAGAGCTAGTTAAATATGTAAAAAGTATAATAATCTTGATTTAACATCAATGGCCAGGCACAGATAATACTCAGAACATATCCTTTTGGGATGAGACCACCTTACCTTACAATGATGAAAAATAGCTCAAAACAAGTTATCTATGAACTTAACAAAAACTCAACACCACAGAGAATGGACATTCAACAACTTAATTCAGAGGGCTTATGGAGAAACTAGTATAAGAAAAAAAGAACCCCTCTTGCACATTTATGTATATAAATTTCCCCCCATTTGTTAATTCTATTGTTGTTTCTAACCATTTCTTCTACCCATACTATCTAGCAGGTAGCACAACATTGCTGGTCAGCAAATTGCCAATCTTCCACTATTTCCTTCTCTCATCCTTGCATTACCATACACAAATATAACACTGATTAAAAGCACCATTCAGTCTAGTTCAGATGGTGGAGTAAGTGGTGTATTTAATTATGGTTCTAGTCATTAAAACCTGTTAATAATTCAGCTGTACTTTTCTCACTATTTTTCTAAAGTTATTGGTATTTGTAAGCATTTCATTGGTGTGCCAATGCATTACAACAATAGAAACATTTGAAGACTGAAAAAGAAATCTGATTCTAAAATGTGATTGTACTAAATAACTATTATGAATAGGTTTATAAGCATGTTATATACCCTACCCATGAACATTAATGGGTATGTCCCAATCCTCATAACTGTGGGAGTATTATATATATATTATTATAGTCTGATACCACTAGCAGTGGTTTACCTTTCTTGACATCACTGGCCAGTATTATATTTAGTTATCATTACAAAGATTCCATTTCATTTCCAACCTCTGTTTGGTTATTCCTCATTTAGTAACCTTTGTTAGGTTACAACAATGCAAATAAAGCTACAAATAATAATTTTCCTTTGAGTTAAAAGTAAGTAAAGTCAATGGGGCGGCCTAAAGTCGGTATCAGCCAGTCAGCGAGGGAGTCTATCCCCTTTTCAATAGCGCTAGACCAAGGAGATTGTTTTTAGCATCTGTGGTGGGGCACCACACCTACCATCAGCTCCTTACTTTACCGCACAGATCCCTGTGCTACTCATACGCTGAGTTGGCGGGGACTGGAATCGAACTAGGAACCTTGTGGTTTCTAGCCGAACGCTCTACCGACTGAGCTAACAAAAGGACTATTAGAGTTTAATCCATATTGGCAGAAGATTTATGATGTTTCATACTTTGTTTTTCATATTCTAAATCTGATCCTTTAAAAATCAATATTTCAGAATTGTTGAATAAATAGAAAATGATATTTTTTTATTAAACTTTTACACTTAAGATGCATTAATCTTGACATTGACTAACATATTTAAACAAAATATTCTGAAACTAAAAGATTACATTTTATAGCAAAAAAAAAAAAAAATGAATACAAAGAGATAAAAATGATCCATGTAGCATTTTTATTTTTGTTAATAATCAAGAATGGATGAACTGTGATATTTTAATGCTTAGTTTACATCATGATATTTACCATGTACTCCATGTGTACAGGTTAGGCACAAGGCCCTATTAATATGGGACCACCCATAAGCTGAGACTTATGGGTGGCGGGTGCAAAAAATGCATTGATCCAGTCGGCATTCCCCCTCAGGCACTGGGCAATAAACCCAGCCCTGTCCCTTTAAATCGAGGGGGCAGGTGCTGCCTGGGGGTATGGCACCCTGGGATCAATGATATTAGCTTGAAAGATCCAGGGCCGAAGCCACTGGATCCCCGCATCATAGTTTTACAAAAGAAAATAAGGAAATAAACTTGTATAAAACAAAAGTATCAAAATGTACATGAAAATATTTAATTAAGTAAAAACAGTCATAAACTGAATGCCCCCAAAATTGAGATGGTAGTACGCTGGATTTTTTTTTTTTTTTGCCTTCTCTTATTTGTAGGAATGGATTCAACTGGATGATATCACATAGCATAATAAGTAAAGAGGTATGTATTTACCCAACCCCTCTGTTATGAGTAGGATGTGACACAAGGTCAATTTTTAAGGTGAGTTTAACAGGTTCCTTCTCCTAGACTGATTGCCATACACATATCAAGGTTAAAGAGGTTGGTCTGCCCAATTATTTACCCATAGCTAGAGGGAGAATAGTTGAATTCATATCTTTCCTAAAGGTATTACCACTAGGTGAAACGTCATTCCAGATTTGAACTCAGATAGCTATGTTCATTTTCAATGACAAACCACAAACACCTCTATAAAATGAATATATATATATATATATATATATATATAAGGAAAGTCGTCGGGGCGACCTCAAGTCGGTATCAGCCAGTCAGCGAGGGAGTCTATCCCCTTTTCAATAGCGCTAGACCAAGGAGATTGTTTTTGATGTCTGAGGTGGAGCACCACACCTACCATCAGCTCCTTACTTTACCGCACCGATCCCTGTGCTACTCATACACTGAGTTGTCGAGGACCGATATCGAACTAGGAACCTTGTGGTTTCTAGCCGAACACTCTACCGACTGAGCTAATTGTATAAATTATGCATATTGGTAGATTTCCCACCAATAGGCAGGAAATTGTTAATTTTCTAAAAAAGTTAAAATGATTATTATTTCTCTGAATTTTTGAGATTAGAGTTGATAATTTGTATTATTCGAACTATTCAGGCTATAATATCTGAAGAAGGCCAAAATTGGCTGAAATGTTGTGTAGATAACAATAAAGATGATGGCAATAATCCAAATTAAAATGATTATATTTTTTTTTTAAAGTTAAATTTTGATCAATAAATAGCATTTTTCTCTTCATTATATTTTTTTCAGATATTCCAAATAAATTTTCTAATCTGTTCATCTGATATGATGCTGAAAATTCATTAATTCTTTTTCAGACTTTAATATGTTGTTGCTTTCTCTTTATTATATAGTTTTTCTTATTCTTAAAAAATAAATAATAAGCAAGACTTATTTTCTTCATGTTTTGAATAAGTCTCAACAAATAGACACATTTTCTTATTGTGGTGAGAGAAACCATGCACGTAGTGGTTCAAAGCGTGCATGGCTGTGTTTGGCATGTAGAATGAGATCAGGAGTGAGTGGGGAGATTGAACTCACATCATCGTGATCATGAGTCGTGGCCTGACACATGTGAATCACTAGACTGTGCAGAGTAACGCGGATGTGAAGTCTCGTCGTGAGGATTGATGCGTGCTGATGAATGCCGAACCTGCTGCACGGGCAATTCAGAGTAAGGAGCCCGGATGAACACAGTAATTGTGTATTTAAGGACCTGCCCTCCCAGACTGGGGAGAAAGCCTACAGTAGCATTTTGTATGTCGCGACGAGTGGAAGAGAAAATATATTTGGATAGTGTTGGTGAAAAGAGTGTAGCACTGTTGTTCCAGACTGAAGACTTGGTCAGTTGAGAGAGGAAACGCGTCGAACTTGACTGTGTCCCCCCAGATTTTACTTTCATTCTTATTAGACTTATTTAATATTTTTCGCAATTACTGTAACTTTCTTTTTTTAACTACCTCATACGTACTGAGTATAGCCAAAAGGAAAAGTATCTTTTTAAATAGAAGGAATTAAGAATATAAATTGTGACCAATTCCAATAAAAAAAATAAAAAAATAAAATTTCTTTTATATGTTCCACTTTAGTTTATTTGTACATAATGAACATTTTCATTTAAAATTTCCCAGATGGTTTATTAGTCGTTGAATTAAGTTTTGACCTTGAAGTAAATAAAATACTATTTTATTTGATGCAGAATTTTATGTATAATGACATCCTAAGAGCTTTACATGTGGATCCGTGGGAAAAAAATTTTTGCAGCCATATTCTAGAGGGGGAAGTAATTTTTAACAGTTGACCTATGATAATTGAAACCGCTCTAAAAAAATTCAAATTTGTGAATCAAATATATATAGTAGAGTGTTTTATTTACTACAAGGTTGGACCAAAATTCACCTAATTTGACTAGACTATATTATTTAATTTGTAAGTCTAGAATTTTCTGGCTCGTATTTATTATTAATGACAGCATATATATATATATTTATCAACCCTCCTGCATGAGAAGGATAAGGATGTGACACAAGGTCAATTTACTAAGCAGAGTTTAACAGGTTTGAATTCAGAGTTTTTCTTTCTCCTAGACAGGTTGCCTAACCAAGGTTAAAGAGCCCAGTCTGCCCTACTATTTACCTATTGCTGGAGGTAGAATAGTTGGATTCATACCTTTCCTAAGGGTATTAGTGCTATGTGAAATGCAAACAGTCTCATCCAGGATTTGAACACAGATCGACAAGTCCATTTCTCACGACTAACCATTATACCAGAATATATAACAACCAATATCTACTGTTGCCTAGGGGAAAACAATGCAATAATATTCTCATTCATTACTCTTTTTGCATTCAGAAATGGTTGGATATAAGTGAGGATTTTGGAATATATTTTTCAAAAGATAAAACACTATTGTCATTAAAACAAGAATGTTACAGAGGATCATTTTTATTCCTTTTAATTGCAATAGAAAAAAAAATAACAAAAAAACAAAGAGACAAAAGAAAAAAGAAAAAAACAAATATGGCACTGCTACATAAAAAAAAACTGAGATGCTTAAAATTCATATATTCTTTAAACCTTTTTTGCGAGAGATGTTAGCGTCATTGTCAGAAGTGGATGAAGAAGATAAAATCATGGTAGTGGTCAAGAGAGATGATTTCACTGTAGTTGCTGCAGTTGTTCCTGTTGTTGTCACTGTTGAAGAATTTTTGTCATTAACACTAGTAATGACATTATCAGGAATTCTTTTCTTACTTCCTTGAATCTGAGAGCTACTGCTAGCCATATGGGAAAGGATACTGCCTTCATCTTCAAAAACAGGAATGTATGAACTTTTATTTTTTATATCATTCATTTTGAGTCGTCCAACAGGTGTGTCCTTGCCACTGGAATTTATTAATGAAGCCAAGCGATCAGGTGTGACATTATTAGAAGCTGGGCTTGAGCTACGACTCCCCAGGGAGGTAAGTTCTGTAGGCTTGTACATATTTAGGAATGTTGGAACTGCTGGACGATTTTTTTCCCAGGGTCTTCCAGCTGTTGAAGCCAGCAAATACAAAATTCTTCAGGTATTCAGAATTTTTTTTTTTTTTCAATTTTTTTTTCTTTAATACTAATATTTCATATTCAAAAATTGTTGAAAAATACCAATAAGAAAAATGAATTATACAAAGCTTTTCAATATCAAGTTAAAACATAACACACTATACATCTTCAATTTTTGTTAAATGAATAATACACAAGGGAAAAAAATCCCCATTTAAAAAACAAAGTTTTGTTTGTAAAGTACTTATATATGTTGTAATGAAGGAAATGTATTTGCATAATCATCTATTAATAATCAAGATTCGCTTCCGGTTTTTGTCTGTAATAAAAACTATGTCACTGCTTATGTCACACTACCTAAAATCGTCATAACAGAATAAATACACTCAAAATTTGAGCATGCAATGTTAGACAGTCCTCATTGGTTTTTTAAACAAGATTTAATAAATACATACCTGGTATTATCTATGTATATATAGTTTGTTTTATTTTAATATATATTTAAAGTTATCAGAACTAAGTTTCCATTTCAAATTTTTTATTTTTTACTCCTTTAATAAAATTTATTTCATTTTTTACTCTAATACTTTACTTTAATAAATTTGATGATTTTACTTCACTTATGATACAAACTCTCTGATATTAAATTTTCAACTCCCATCCCCTCAGGCAATATTTATTTTACGTCGCCTAGAGGGTATTTTTTTTATTTTGCTAGTTCTATTAACAAAGCTCTCCTCAAAAAAAAAAAAAAAAAAAAATAACGCCAACAATAAACACAATATAGATTAGGCATATACCCTTAAAGCTAATTGAGAAGTCTCTATATTTACTTATATCATTCCCAATCTTTATATACTATAACCTGTTTAGGTCATCAGGGTGCCATGATAAGGAATTCCCTTTCATAACATTTCTCTGGGCAATTAGAGAGTTACTTGGCGGTTGCTCATCTTCTCTCCAAGTAAGTAACATAAGACAGGTTGTACTGGGTTATGTGGTACCAGAAGCAAAGAATGATTCCTACACTGACTTATAGAGCTGATTTGAATTTAAAGTTTTCCTTCTTCTACACTGGTTGCCTTACTATTTTACCCATAGCTGGGGTGAGAAGAGATAGATTCATGCCTGATGGATGTTTGAGAATGAATTGAGTTTGGAAAACATCCATCACCTTTTTAACAAGAATCTTTTTTCCTTTACTAGTTTCATATTGTCCTGAAGAAGGTTTCTATATAAACCGAAATGTTCAAATGTCAACATTACAACCAATAATAAACTTCCATCCAATGTAACATCCTGTGTTTGTCTACATTTCTCTACATACTGTCAGATTGATTTCCTTATTTTACTCTCATATATATATATATATATATATATATATATATATATATATATAAGTAAAGAAATAACAAAAGACTTATAGATTTAGCATTATAGTCTATTTCAGGGAGCTTAGACAATAGAAATAGACTATAATGCTAAATCTCTAAGTCTTTTGTTATTTCTTTACTTATATATTTGCTCTGTGACTCTAACATTAAGAGCACACATTGAGCTCTCAAACTGTGACAGGTTTTTTAAATAAAACTTGTGTCGTAAGGAAGATTTCTTCTCTGGACTTTTGGATTATATATATATATATATATATATATATATATATATATATATATATACCAATGTTTTAATTTTGAATTCAAATTATTTTCAACTCCTCTCTCGATGATGAGTCCAGAGTAAAAACAAGCTCTGAAGATGATTTTTATAAATCGAAGTATTGTTCAATATTAGCTATGAAATGATATAAAATATTTTCATTTTAACAGCATTGTGTGTTTTCATATCCTTTTCTTCCTTCCTTTCTATGATAATAGATATATATATATATATATATATTAATAAAAAATAATTAGAAATCAATAATACTAAGCATATAAAAAATCAATTAATATCAATAAAATTAATTCAATGTAAATAAATACAAATGTTATTAGTATGTAGATATGTCAACAGTCTTAATGATGTAAAACAATTTTATAATAATCGAGGTTTAAATAAGAAAAAAAAATCAGGAGAATGTGATGTAAATAACAAAAGGAATTGTGATTTGTATAGTAATATAGTTTCGGTTACAGACAGAAAAACACACAATCTCTATTATAATAAGATGGTATAGTAATAACTTCTATTAAATGCAGATATAGATGAATTTTCAAAGCACAAAAATATTGGTTTCTGGAACAAGTCCATTAGAGAAAAAAGTTGATGCAATATGTAATTATCCAGTATTTTCTTCAATGAAGAAATTAAAACAATTTTAAATTAGAAGAGACTTTTGGTATTTAAAAAAAAAAAAATCTTATTTCAACTATATTTCTAACATGTAACTTAACTGATTGATTAATATAAATATTCCTATTGCAATGAAAAGTTTAGATATAAATACTTCTGGAGGAGTCAGCAGTACTTTTCAACAAAGAGAAATGGATTTTGGCAACCTATCACATTTTTTCTTCAAAATGTTTCATGGCCACAAAATTAAATAAAGTAAAAGTGGTAGAAAATTATTGTCATTATACTTAATCTTCCACTTGTGACATTTACATGAAGGTAAGCAGTGTTGAATTTAAACTGATCATAAGTCACTTACTAAAGATTTAATTCATATTCAACTACCATAAATACCTAATAACTCAGTACAAATACATTTGTACCAACATATTTCAATTGTGTATCATTTGGTTTTGTTTGTTTTGTTTTATGGCATATCAACCTCGGTGGGTCATTTAATGCCGACAAAGTTGTGAAATAAATTCATTCTTAATGTATAATACAATTTTGTTTATAAACTCATGTTTTTTTATTTAACCATAGATGGGACCCTAACAGGTACTACCACTCCGGGTCAGAGTGGACCAGGGAGCAATGGTGATGAAGGAGTGCTCCACATTCCCCAAACTCCAGAACTGGAACCTCACCATCAGAGAGAGTTTAACGTCATTCCCAGGACATGTAGACCCTCGGCCACTCATATGATAAGAAGGATTGGGGGGGGGTTGCCATAAGAGAAATAAGGTTGGGGCAATCATATAGGTGCTAGGGCTTGATGTGACCAGCCGATTGATCTGAGAGTGCCTCTCCGAGCGCCTGTCTAGCCCAAGATAGGGCCAATTGCAAGTCATGAACTGCTCAGCCACCTGGGCTCTATCCTTAAGCATCACAGGTCGCCACCCATGGCCACCTGTGGCCCCATTGGAGGAGTCTTAGCCCTCTGCAGAGGTGCAGTCGGTGCATTCTAACGCCCCAGCCGACAGGGCGATGTGTATCATTGTCTATGAATTGTTTGATATCAAAGCAATACATTAATGTAGAAATTTATATTTTTTTCCTCACACACACACACCTATATATCTGCAAGAAGGACATGAAGACATGCCACCTCAACACCAACACATGGGAGGTTGGTGTAGAAAACAGAGTGGCCTGGTGCCTCCTTGTCAAACAAGGGACGAAAAGGAGTTAAAAAGTGAGGAAAGAAGCCGTCACAGAAAAGAGAGCCAAAAGAAAGGAGAGACAAAAACCCCAACAATCATCACAGTTTGTTTGCAGTCACTGCACCAGAGACTGCCATTCAAAGATTGGCCTGTTCAGGCACTTGCGCAGATGCACTTAAAATAAAAATTGGACACTATGCCATCGTCTTTAGCAGACGGAAGGATGCTAACAATATATATATATATATATATATATATACATATATATATATACATAAAATGAACAAAATGTGATAAGACAAACAGGAATATTTCATCCATGCTATTTATTTTTTAATTGTTCTCAACTAGTTTCGACCTTAGGAGAAAATTTCTTGTGAAAGAAATAGTTTTTAGAAAGTTTTAAATAAGTTTTCTAAGTGTTTGGCAAGCCACAAAAGTTCAGGAAAAAAAATGTACTAGAAGTAAAAGCGAGTCCATCTGTTGAGTGAAAACAATCTTCTGGTTAAATTAGCTTGAATTGTTTTATATATATGAATTATATAGAACACACACACACACACACACACACACACACACACATCTATGTTTTCTCTATTCTAGTTTGTTTTCTTGGTCATATGTAGCTGGCTGTCTGATGAGACTAAGCTCATTTATTGAGTTCTGGTCGAAAATAAATTTATAATAGCCAAATAATGTTTTGTTAAGTCTTTCTTTTTAATTAAAAGTATATAGTGCTTTAAAAAGACCAAATATTTTGTTCATCATCAATTAAAAGAGAAAAAAATAATTAAGAAAAGTATGAGAAAAAAATAAAAACAAGTGAGCTAGCTGACTAATTTTGCTCCTCACTCAACAGAGCAGAATATTGAGGAGAATAGATTTAACTAAGAATGATTAAGACACCATGAAAATGGGACCAGTAAGAAAAAGAACAAAATGATTAAAAGAAGAGGAATAATCCTGTTTCTTTTGTTCCTAAAAAAAAACTTAAATATTCTGACCAGTGTTATAACAGAAATAGATATCTCTTATGATTCACAATCCTTACTAAGACAATACATCCACTCACAAACAAAACAAAACAAAACACTACATAAGCTGCTGACACCAAACAGATGTTAACCCCATGGCAGTGGAAGTGAAATGAACAAAAAACAAATGTTCTATGCATAGGCCCCAGCAAAACTTCCGGTTGAAAAACAAAATTATAAACAATTAAAAATATCTCCTATTTAATGTTTTTCAACCAATAAAAAATTCCCCCCAAAAAAACCCTTCAAAGGCCTTCTTGAGCTTATCACTTGCTATATATACAAGCCGACTTAAAGTCAAAAAATCAGTTAACGGCAGACCGCCAGAGCCGAGACACACCAGGCCGAGATAAAGGAACCGCCATAATATACCCACACTGCGTCCGCCATACTATACCCACACCACACCTCGTGTCACGCAGAGCCAGAACTGACTTTCAACCCCACACCTGCCCTCATTTCACCAAGCAGCAAAAAGAAATTACTATCTCAACAATTCCAGCTTTTGTTTATTTTAAATAAACAAAATTAATCCAAACCTCCTCGTCTATTTTTTCTTTTGCAAACCATATGCATTTAGAAATATATCACCAGTAAGCCAGCCTTTGCAAACAAAGGGAGAGCTTGAATATTATAACCATGTAGTCCTATCCTTTTAGGGACAGAAGAAAGGGATTATAGATCAGGGATTGATCCTTGCTGCTGTTACCATGTAACCCAGTACAACTTGGAGATGGATACTGCCAAATAATCCTTACATTACCCAAAAGGATGGTATGACGGTATCCCAATGATCTAAAATTCTATGGGATACAAGATGAGGTATTAAAAAAATCAACTGTAGGAAATCCTGTGATAAGCATCATACATTATCTACATATACCTACAAGAGTTCCTTGTACATATTTGTCTACTTTATACCTCCATTTCATCCTGCCTTTTGCCAGTCTTTCCATCACACAAACACACCATTTAAGTGTGAAGAAAAATAAATGAAACATAAGATGTAAATATTGAAAGTAGCTTCAAGTATTTTGTATTACTATATAAATTACTTAGCAGAATTTTATCATTGTATTAATATATATAATATTGTATATATATTGTATATAGATATTGTATTATTGTATTAATATTGTATTAAATATTGTATATATATTGTATTAATATGTATTATATTGTTATTGATATTGTATATAATATGTATATAGATATTGTATTAATATTATATGATATGTATTAATATTGTATATATTGATATTGTATTGATATTGTATATAATATTGTATTAATATTGTATATATTGTATATTGTATATATTGTATATATATTGTATTATATTGTATATAGTATTATATTGTATATAGATATTGTATTGATATTGTATTATATATTTATTGTATTGATATTGTATATAGTATTGATATTGTATTGTATTGATATTGTATTGTATATAGATATTGTATATTGTATATATGTGTATATTAATATTGTATTAATATTGTATATATTGTATATTGATATTGTATTGATATTGTATATAGATATTGTATTAATATTGTATATAGATATTGTATTATATATATATATTTGTATTAATATTGTATATAGATATATTGTATTATATTGTATATGATATTGTATTGATATTGTATATAGATATTGTATTGATATATTGATATTATTAATATTGTATATAGATATTGTATTGATATTGTATTGATAGATATTGTATTAATATTGTATATAGATATTTATTAATATGTATATGTTATTGCAAAGATTTTTTTTAAGATTGATATGAGAAAATTGTAAAAAGGTGAGATGCCCAAGGAGACAGAACAAACAAACAGTTTTTTAAAAAATGGAAGGGAATTAATATTTCTATTGACAGTAATTGGTCAATCTAGCAAGTGATAGTTACAGTAGGCACTTGGGAGTGGTGGTGGTGAGTCATTTGCCAACCAAAATATATTGTCACACAAGTTTAAAAGGAGTTTTAAGATATTTCAGTAAACAGAATTTAGTTTTAAAGACAATTTCAATGTTATAGCTAAAATGAAGCTCATAAAACTTGTTAAAAATGCTTAATATCATCTTACTAATGAAATATCAAACATAAGTAAATATTTACAAATGTATCATAATTTATAAATAAATTAAAACACTAAATATTCAATAATATATTTTTCATAGATTATCAGCTATCCCAGAAATTCACAATTCTCTAAAAAAAAATTTTTTTTTCAAAATCTATGAATAAATAAAAAAAATTATTACAAACTTTCCATGTAGTAATTTTAGTCACTGCTTTCAGAAAAGAAAAAAAAAACTGAAAAACTTTTTAGATATTTTTTAAAAAGATCTTTACACAGGTTATAAAAAAAATGATTTAATCCCACAAAATTGTAATATTGTTGATGATACTGAGGCCATCCAATGTTTACAACTAGTGGCATTTTGCTTTGTTATGGATAATACTAACCCTGTTTGCTTTCCACAAATAACATTTTTCTAGGCTTGACTTCTTGATTAGTATTATCTATAAATAAATTGATGGAGTGGCCTATTGTCAGTATCAGCTTCCCAGTGAGGGAGTCTACCCCCCTTCTCACTAGTGCTAGACTAGGGAGATTGTTTTGCATCTGAGGTGGTGTGCCACACCTACCATCAGGTCCCCATGTTACTGTTGGATTTTGTATCAAGTATTCAGCTCTGTTACAAGTTGAAAGCATAACTAACTCTAGAGTGTTGGTAGTGGTTTATATACATCTTTGGGTTATTCCATTATGAACTCTGGCAAGTTCACTTCCTGGATTTTGATTGGCTGATGGTTTTCAGGGTGAGTAAAGATATGGATAAGTACCCACTCTTCAGCCATCACTCTGCACTATGCCAGCAGCATGCAAGGACTGTATTTAAGTTACAGCTTGCATGTTGTTCTCGTCTGCTAACTCAACGGTAGTTAGAATCACACTGTGACGATGAGTATTATATTGTTTCTATGATATCTGGGGGATAACATCTACAGTTACCAGGGGTACTCCATATTCTCCAGAACTGCAGAACTAGTGTCTCACCACCAAATTTAGTTTAATGTCATACCCAGGACATAGTTTAAAAAGTAAAAATGAACAGTAGAAAATGAACATTAAAAGATAGAACTTATTTCATTAATGTATACATATTAACTCACAAAAGTGAAGGACCCATTTTATTATTATCCACATGGCAATCTACAAATAAGAAGTCTGCACACCTGAATGTATAGATCATAAAAATTAAGTAGAATATATCTTATTTATTGTTTCATTAGATTTGCCTTTAGCACATAAGTGAAAAATGTAAGATATATATATATATATATATATATATATATTAATTAAGGGTAAAAAGTTTGTTTACGAACACATGAGGGACATGAAATTAAGCATTCTGAAGAAGGCAATAGCCAGAAACCTTAGGTAAATGCTCCCTAAAACCTCTGTATAAACAGTTATATTTAATAAATACAGCTCTTACATTTGTAATTGAGCACTTTATTTTCCTTTATTACATCTTGGAAAAATTACCGATTATATATATATATATATATATATATATATATATATATATATATATATATATATATATACACATATACACACACACATGTTCAAGTAAAAGAAAAACCTACAAATAATCAAATTTCAAAAAGGAAAAAATTGAAAATATTAATACATGAAAATTATATAAGATAGTGAATATGTCTTACCTGATACTTCCTTTGATGTTGGAGAATGAATTGCTGATCGTGGTGGCCCCAAGGTTGGTGTAGATGCAGGACTGGGTGGTTCCAAGATATCTCTATACTTAGAGACCATCAGAACAGAGGTGAAATATACAATGGCTAAGGCTAAAAACTGAGCCTGTTTTGTTTCATCCTACAAAAAAGAGAAAAAACACATCATTAATACATATGTTTGCGTAAGATTCTATTATTCATGTCAATGAGAAAATAGAGTGACAAGATGATATAGAAACATCTTATTAGTATTTATTAAGCTTTACTTACTCAGGTATGGAAACCTTAGTTGTACCTGCTGTTTCTACATGGTCACCCACCTAAGTAATGAATAGGATGATTGTTGCTTAACTTCAGTGATTAATTGGAAATCAGTGCTTGATTATGTGAAAAATTTATCAAGCTTTGCTTAGTTAGGTACACAGTCCTCCTCCTCAGGTTGTTATATATATATATATATATATATATATATAAAGAAGGTCCGCAAAATGTATTTTGTTCTCAGAATTTTTTTTTTTTTTAATTCTTTTTGTTTTACATATGCAACACGTGTTTCAGATCTTCTGGTATCTTCTTCAGGCTTTGATTGATAATATGAAAATGAATTTTTACATGCATGTGTATATATATATATATATATATGTACACATGAGTATTTCACCTCCTCTTCCTGTTTTTGTGGGAGTGGAATGGAATTTCATTTTTAACATTAGTCTTTTAAACAGGTGTTTTTGTTTTTTAGGTGGTTTGCTAATAAAGTCATTAGCTGAATTTTCATAACTTTTTTTTATTACTTTTTTATTTGGGCTGTCTTGATAAAGTTCATCAGATGTTCATTTGATATATCAGGTGTGTGTGTTTGTAATTGTTTTTTGTTCTGAAGACATTCTATGTTTTTCTACTTAAATTTATACTTTTTGGGTGTGTGTATGTGTGTGCCTACGTATATGTGCCTATGTTTACTTTTAGTGTGTGCGTATGTATATGGTTGTATTCGGTGTGTATATGTGTACATATATATACATACTTAAGGGTTGAATTTTGAATTAAGAATTAAATTTAAGTCTATTCATAACTATCTTTCTATCTATCTATCTTACTTTGTTATAACTATCTATCTATCCATCTATCTCAGTCTGTTTATATCTATCTATCTATCTTTCTTATTTTGTTAACTCACTTTATTAATTCATTTTACAAGTTTCCCAAAACTATCAAAGTAAAAAGATTATCCTGAATAAATTCAGTACAAATCTTATTTTGATTTTATCTTTATTCTTGTGGTCTACATGTGTTGTTATTGGGTGAGTCTTAAGAGTTAATCTATAACCATCTTTGAGATGGAAACAGTCCTCCTCAGGGCACTTATAATAACTACTGATTTAATTAGTGACCCATCTTGAACAAGCACATTACTGTTTGACCATCTTATTAAGATTTACTTATCCAGACACACAAGTCTCCAATTGTTTACATTACCCACTGTTAGTAAGTGTTTACTCATCCAAGTACTAAACAGGTTCATCAATACTTAATTTTGTTAACCTTAAAGTTCATATTTGATCAATAAAAGGGATAGTAATACAAATTCTTGCCACTGAACATTTATATCATTTGTTTAATGGCATCTATTTTCTCATGAGCGAGACATTAAAAAATTCAATTTTTTTACCATCAAATCTTATTATAATGGAGATTGTGTGTTTGTTTGTAACAAACAAACACACAATTGTAAACAATTCCCTTTGTTATTTACATCACATTCTCCATGATTTTATTTTTATTTAAATCTCAAGTATTAATAAAATTGTTTTACATCATTAAGACTGTTGACCATATCTACATACTAATAACATGCAATTGTATTTATATATACAACAAAATAGCGGATTACAGTGTGAATGGGAAGGCTAATTTGCATATTGATCTTAAAAATTTGATTTTAATAAATATATGCTTAGTATTATTTTCTAATTGTTTGTTTTTATTTAATGAATATAAGCAACAATCCCGGGGATAAATTTTAAAAGAAATCTATTAAATAACTGTAATATTATTCTTTACTTCCTATTTTAACTAAATAGTTAAATTAGGAAAATTTACCAATGAAAGATGGGAGTAATGGAAAATGATGGAAGAGTTAGTTTCAAAGTTGTTCTATTTTTCAATCATACCCCCTCTGTTCCAAATCTTTTTATCTGCATTCTTATTCAGTTTCATTAGCCTTTCTAATTTAATATGATATTTTATTATATTAAAACTTTAACACTTGCACCCGGAGGGTGCATATATTTGCTAGTTACATTAATATATTATAAATTTGAAAAACAGTTTTATAAGAAATAGATATTTTACAGTCAAATTTTGAATATAAAAAAAGAACTTATTCTTTTCTTTTTTTTTTTAATTTACACAAGGACTAAAAGTAAAATTGACAATAAATCATAAATATCATAAACTAAGCATCATGTATGATTTATTATCAAATTTAAATAAATTTTAATACGATTACATATACATACCACATCTCTGTATACCACAGCTCTTAAACGAGTAATATCCATATCCTGAAGTAATTTTTCAGCATCTTTGATTGGAGTAGATTGACCTCCCAAGTTCTCAACAATATTCTGAAAAAAATAAAACATCAGATATTAAAATGTTATGAAAAATTAAAGGTATAGTCTCTATATATATCATGTATTACATATCAATGTTGTTATAGACTTAATAGAATGAATTGTTTATCTTAGATTCTTATGAGTTATCAATAACCAGGTCAAGATGATGAACAAAAAAAAAATTATTTACCCAACCTGTTCATAATGGGTAAGATTTGACAAGATTACAAGTGTGGGGCACCAACGAGGATTGAACTCACTATTCAGTAGTAATGCATTGTGAGACTAGATTAATAACCATTACACCATGACATGACACCTAGGTCAGATGATAAGCAATAGACAGAGTTTAGAGATATCTGTTGGTAAAAGCTGTCACGGATTGTTTTGTCTTCTGTCTTGGTTGATTTAAAATAGCAAATTTAGAGTTAAGTTAAAAGGAACCTTCTGTAGTACATAGGTTCTGTATACACAGTGTATGGTTAACACTTCACTTGATAAGACAGTAGTAAGCCTATATATATATATATATATATATATTACATATATGAAGAAATGTAGACAAACATGGAATGTTACATTGGATGGAAATTTATTATTAGTCATGTAACATCTCCTGTTTGTCTACATTTCTTAACATACTGAGTTGGCAAGGGCTGGTATCAAACCAGGAACCTTGTGGCTTCCAGTCGGACACTCTACTGACTGAGATATATATATCATCAGGTCGTGCTGGAATATTATTGCTTGTACCAATACTTAGTTAACTTAATTTCTAATAATAATAGTAAGTTAATGATTAATTCTTACAAAAAATACCTAAACTCTGATAATTATAAAAGGTAAAACTAATTTGTGTTATAAAAGGTAAAAACTAATTTGTGTTATAAAAGGTAAAACTAATTTGTATTATATAAAAATAAATGGTTAAGCTGAATTTATTAGAAAGAGATTTTTATTTCAGATGATTAAAAAAAAAATGGTATGTTTACCTTTGGAGAAGGATGTGAACCTCCAATAAGGGATTGTATAGGATCCATGCCATTTGTAGATTTTGAGTTCTGTCGCTGTGGGGGTTGTGGTGGAGAAGGTTCTGCTACAGGAGTCTTTGGAGTACATCTATGTTTGCATTCCAGACAGTTCCTTACAGCAGCAGTACACACTGTAAAAATACAAATCAAAATATTAGGACAACTTTCTTATGAATACAAATAATTTCTAGTGAAAAAAAATAATGTGTGCAATAAAGGATATGAGCAATAAACCTTTTTGTTTTCAATCTATTTTCCAACTTTAATCTTCATCACAGAAGCTAATTGCACAATAATTAAAAAGTTTCTGAGGAATGATCTAATTTTGAAAAAATTACACTGTATCATATTTACTATCATGGGAAGGCAAATAAATATCATATGTATACATATATAAAGAGCAGTTGGCCTGTATGTATGTCCGGATTAAACTACGAAAATAAAACAATTAACGACAAAATAAATGTATATATACATGTTAAATATAACTGGTGCAAAAATTATGAAGATTTGTGCAAAAATTATGAAGATTTGATTTATATTCAAATATATTTAAAAATCAAAATATACATAGAAATAGCATTGAAAATCTACTAAAAATGTCTAGTATTTTTTAATCTCAAAACTGAATAAATCAATACAGAAGGTATTCTCCTTCTTCCCCTGGGCAACATTGGGTAATCACTTCTAGTTCTTAATAAAACAAAATCTATTTCTAATATCTATAGAATTCCATTTACACATATAACCCACAGTAGATATACCGTCAGCCTGTTATATATATATATATATATATATATATATATATACTTGATTGATTACTTCTTAGATAAACACTTATATTCCAGAGCCCTTTGTACACATTCACTTACATATATACACACACACAATATATATATTATATATATATATATATATATATATATTTATAATGTATTAGTCTATATATGAATAGAGCTTTTTTTGATAATTTGTATTATGCAGGCCATTTTTTTTCTAATATGTACAGAAATCCATCCACACATACAATGAAATGTATTTAGCAAATGTACATATATATATATTTACATATTTTTAACTATGTTAGTTAACTGTTGGAATTATTGATAAATATATCCAGAGATCATGTTATTTAATGTAGATATGCTCACTCTTTCACTAACTTTGTTTTGGTCTATTAACAGATACACATTAGTTTGAAGAATAATCAAACAAAAGTTCCAATTACTGTCAAATTATACACAAAAACAGCATTGCTGAACAAACCCCTCGTCAAGCTTGCATGGGTTGTGGTAGCTACCAACACGGCAATCTGGGAACAAGTGCCCACCATTTAATGTGTCCAGCATGGGGTCAAATATGCAACACATGTAGGAAACCAAACCATTTTTCAACAGTGTGCCATCAAAAATACCTCATGCATTATCAAGATTGCTCCCCTGTAATCAGCCAGTTCGAAAGGAACTAATTCCCCCTCAAAGGCCACTATACCCGTGCAATGGGGGGGGGGAAGGGGAGATGAAGAATAATCAAGCTAAAGTTCCAATTACCGTCGAATTGGTAAGACATGGCAACAAGTTGTAACTCAATACAAACCCGTCTTGTTGCAATTCTACTGCAGAATGACAGGGTATTTATAAAACTCCACAATATCATAGAAATCAAGCAGCCAATCAGAATTCAAGGAATGGAATCACCCAAATGCATGAATGGATCATTCTTGATTTCTATAAATACCAACTGTATTGGACACTGCTTTGTGCTTAGCTAGTTGCTGTTATTCATACCAACAGTAGACTAAATGACTTCAATATAGTTGATAAGATTATCACACCAAGTATTATTAAAACAGATATTAAACAATATATATTTTTGAAAAATTAAAAAATTGAGTAATGAAATTACATAAATTTCTGATAATTTGTAAAAATACTAATTTGATTTTTTTATATATATATATATAAAAATTTCCAAAGTAACTTACCTAAACGTAGACATTGACGAAGTATGCCACCTGGTGGCATATTCTTTTCTTGTTCCAATTCTGAGAAATTTGTTGAACTAGTAAACACCACAATATCAGTCATGTTCATTATTCTTTGTAAAATAGATACAGCTTGTTCAATAGTTAGTCCTTGGTTTGGTTCTAAAATTTCAATTTCTCCCTAGAAATGTAAAAAAAACATTTATTAAGTCAATTATGAAAGGTAATTAAACTTTTTTTTAAATATTTCACATATGAAACAACAAAGTTATACTGAAGTACAAAACATGGATTTATTTTATGTCTAAAACACAAAAAAATGAAATTAAATAATGCAAAAAAAAAAAAAAAAAAAAATGAATAAACAAAATAAAATAGATAAATAAAAAAAAAAAATATATATATATATATATATATATATATATATATATATATATATATAATATATATATATTAATGTTTATATTTTTTTAAGGCAATTACAATGCGTATAATCGTATAAAATTCGATAATTATTGAAAATAATCATGACAAGTAAACTCTGCTAATGAGCGCGATGTGGAACACCGTACAGCTGTTTCAACTTTATTAAGTCTCATCAGCGTGTATATATATATATGTCTGTCCTTCTTCAGGTATTTCTTGATCTTGAACTTGGGAATCTTCTCCCAATTATGACAAGAAGGTTTCAGAGTTCTTATTAGTAATGTTTTTAACAATCAAGCTTGCTATCAACAAGAAAATATATCAGATGAAAGCAGAGGATATTAACAGCCAAAATAAAAACAGTCTAAATTAATATAAATTATAATGTCTCATTCTAGAAATTTAGAAAGATAATATCTATTTACCAACACTTCTAGGGTGTGACACATGGTCAATTTCTAAGCAGAATTTAACAGGTTTGAATTCAGAGTTTTCCTTCTCCTAGTCTGGTTGTCTAACCAAGATCCAAGAACCCAGTCTGCTCTGCTGTTTACCTTTAGCTGAAGGGAGAATAGCTGGATGTATACTTTCCCCCAAAGGTATTAGTGTTATGTGAGATACAGAAAATTGCAGAACTTGAACTCATTTTGTTGAATCCATTTCCTATAACAATAACCATTTAGAACAGGTTTCCCGACCAGGGGTGCTTGCATCCCCTGGGGATATGAGCATCATTCCAAGGGTTTTGAGAAGCGTCCGTTCAAATATATATTAAATTTTTTTCTGTTGTAATTAATATTTGAAGAATAATCAAGCTAAGTTCCAATTACTGTTGAATTGGTAAGACACGGCAACAAGCGATTGTAACTTAATACAATCTCGTCTCGTCACAATTCTACTGCTGAATGACAGGGTATTTATAAAACTCCACAATATCATAGAAACCAAGCAGCCAATCAGAACTCAGGGAATGGAATCACCCAAATGCATGAATGGCCTATTCTTGATTTCTATAAATACCAACTGTCTTGGACACCGCTTCAATTGTGCTTAGCTAGTTGGTGTTATTGAAACCAACAGTAGACTAACTGACCTCAATAATATTATCTATATTTTCGTTTCTTTATTACAGATTATTATCATTATTTAGAGAGTGAAATATGGTTTATTGATAAAACTGTAGTATGGATTCATATTCTATATTTTTGAACAAAAGTATAAATTGTAGGGGTGCAAGGTCAGAGCAAAACTCTTTTAAAGGGTGCGAAGTCAGAGCAAAACTCTTAAGGATACGGGAATTGAAAAAGGTTGGGAACCACTGATTTAGAAAGATAATAAACAAAATAAGTTTTCTTTAATGAAAAACAAAATAACTTAACAATTACTTACATTGGGTGAAGTTGCTGCAGCCAATAAAGGCAAGAGTCCTCCACATGACATGATGAGATTGTCTGCCAGTTGTGAGATCATGTGAGTCACATTGACAACATAAATATGATTTTCACCAGAATTCACAAAATCTACTACTGCACGTGTACTATGACTGCAAAAGAAGAAAAAAAAGAACAAATAACAATTGTATTATCAAGCTTCTTGTTTGATATCAATTATAAAATCATTAGCTTTAAAGGATATCTAGATATTTCCAACAATCAGAAATCAATGTTATTTTAAAATTATACCCTAAAGTCCTAGTAAATTATCTAAATCTATTAATAATGGAGATTCAGTCTCCATTTGTTTATGACTGAAACTATGTCACTGCTTGCATCACAATACTGAAAATCATCAATGCACACACACACACACCAATCATTCTGCATAATTAGGATACGACAGAAGGTTAAACAGGTTTGAATTCAGAAATTTCCTTTTCCTAGACCAGTCTCAGTCTGTTCTACTATTATAGTTGGAGGAAAAATTGTTGGATGCAAACCTTTCCCAAGTGCTATGTGAAATGCAAACAGCCTCATCCAGGATTTGAACTTGGGCTGCTAAGTCCATTTCCTATGATGATAACCATTATACCATGTGCTTCTACTCGTGTGTGTGTGTGTGTGTGTGTGTGTGTGTGTGTGTAAATAATGTCATTCAATGATTAGTAAATTAAGATGAATGGTAATAGTACTTTCTAATTAGTACCAACACTTGGTAGGTATTTCAAGGTTTAAAATCACTATAAAAGGCTATGATTCCATTCATAAAATCACTATAAAAGGCTATGATTCCATTCATAAAATCACTATAAAAGGCTATGATTCCATTCATAAAATCACTATAAAAGGCTATAATTTAGGGTTATTGTCACTACCAACAATCAATTTTATATATATTACAAAGTTGAATTCATTTAAAAAGTATTAAAATAAAATTATTTTTTCTTTAAAACAATGTTTATATAATAATATACAATATAACAAAAACAGTAAACTAATATCATTAAGCTAACTAGTACAAAATAAAAAAAATCAATGTCAGCGAGTTTGTACCCTAAGTAAGTAAAATCATCAAATTCATTAAAGGATTAAAGAATAAAACAATTTGAAATGTAAACTTTAAATATGTATCAAAATAAAACAAACTATATATAGATATATAATACCAGTCATGTATTTATTAAAACTTGTTTTAAAAAACAATGAGGACTGTCTAATGTTGCATGTTCAAATTTTGAGTGTATTTATTGTATGTTATGACAATTTGGGGTAATGTGACGTAAGCAGTGACATAATTTTTGTTACAGACAAAAACCGGAAGTGAATCTCCATTATTAATAGATTGTAAGACCAATTTTGTTTGTAACAATTTATGATTAAAATATTAATGATAATAAAAAGCATATAAGCTATTGTAAAGATCAGTGTCAAATTTTGAAAATAAATATCCTGAAAGTTTTAGCAACAACAAAATATAACAAATATAACATATGGTTCTACTAAGAGACCACCAAGTCAAGAATTCCAAATCTTATAATAAAAAAAAATAATAGGCATCCACATTTGGATGCAATAAAATGTCTTTAAATAGAAACATGGCAAAAAAAGAAAATTCTATTAAAAATATCTAGTACACGTCCCAAATAAAGACATGTACGCGTCCCGAATATAGACATGTACGTGTCCTGAATATAGACATGTACGCGTCCCGAATATGGACATGTACGCGTCCCGAATATGGACATGTACGCGTCCCGAATATGGACATGTACGCGTCCCGAATATGGACATGTACGCGTCCCGAATAAAGACCCATACACTTTCTAAATAAAGAACTGTAAACGTTCCAAATAAAGAACTGTAAACGTTCCAAATAAAGAACTGTAAACGTTCCAAATAAAGACCTGTAAACGTTCTGAATAAAGAACTGTAAATGTTCCGAATAAAAAACTGTAAACGTTCCGAATAAAGAACTGACGTTCCAAATAAAGAACTGTAAACGTTCTGAATAAAGAACTGTAAAAATAAAGAACTGGTAAAGACCTGTTCCAAATAAAGACCTGTAAACATTCTGAATAAAGAACTGTAAACATTCCAAATAAAGACCTGTAAACATTCCAAATAAAGAACTGTAAATGTTCCAAATAAAGACCTGTAAACGTTCTGAATAAAGACCTGTAACCGTTCTGAATAAAGAACTGTAAATGTTCCAAATAAAGAACTGTAAATGTTCCAAATAAAGAACTGTAAATGTTCCAAATAAAGAACTGTAAATGTTATGAATAAAGACCTGTGAACGTTCCAAATAAAGACCTGTACATGTTATGAATAAAGACCTGTAAACGTTCCAAATAAAGTTTGCATAAGATGTACAATCTCTTGTGAAAAGCTTCAACAAATTTAGAGTGAGTATCAAATAAATAAAAAGTAAAAAATTTAAGTTTCTACAAAAATGTACAAACCTTTTCCAAACTTGAATGTCAGTTTCAATAGAGAACAGAAGATCTGAGAGTAACTTCTGATGTAGGTATGACCATCTGAATTCAGGTATCCTAAATGGCGGTGCCCTTGGTCCAGGGCTGAAGAGATGCCTACTTCCTGTGGTCCCATGACTTCCTCTTCTTGAAGAACTATTACTTGGTGTTGGGCGAGACTTGTATCCACTGGTGCCATCAGCAGACTCATATTGACTTCTGGGAATGTGGTCCATTCTAGCACCAGCAGTAGCACCAGAATCAGGTTTGTATTCTGAAGCATTTGGTGGTTCTGGAGATGGTGCATAGGAATTTTGATGTTCAGTATTTTCCCTATGCGCTGTTCCTCCTTGATATTGACTGAAATTGGGTTCTTTCTTCTTTTCTGCAGGTGCATCCTATATGTCAAAATTGAATTGTTTTTTACATCTTAAAATTCATTCAAAATATCAAGAAATATTAGGATCTCAATAAAGAGTCACTAAATATCAGAAACTAAAACGACTTTCAGATTTTTACAGAAATACATCATTATTTTTTAATCATGAAATCTCCCCTCTTTACTATTTTCTCATGTCAACCATAAAAAAGGACAACATTTGCACAGAATATATACAATATTAATATATATATATATATATATATATATATATATATATATATATAAAAAAGTAAAGTCGTCGGGGCGGCCTAAAGTCAGTATTAGCCAATCAGCGAGGGAGTCTATCCCCTTTTCACTTGCGCTAGACCAAGGAGATTATTTTAGCGTCTGAGGTGGTGTGCCACACCTACCACCAGCTCCTTACTTTACCGCACAGATCCCTGTGCTACTCATACACTGAGTTGGCAGGGACCGGTATCGAACTAGGATCCTTGGGGTTTCAAGCCGAACGCTCTACCGACTGAGCTAACCCGGCCCATATTATATATATATATATATATATATAGGGATTGGCAATATTTGGTGTGTAAGGAGAGCTCCTCTTCTTCATGTTGGTTGGATCAAAAACGGTATGTCCGAAAAGGAGTAAAGTATAAAATTGTTTTTGTATGCAAAGAGCAGGATGGAATCTGTTGATGAGGAGGGCTTCGAGTATAGCCAGTTGCAATTCATTGGATGAAGATGCCAAAATTGAGAACATGTTGGACAATCCTAATTGTGCTGTAGCTTATAAGCCCGAAATGTTCTCGATTTTGGCATCCTCATCCAATGAATTGCAACTGGCTTTACTCGAAGCCCTCTTCATCAACAGATTCCGTCCCGCTCTTTGCATACAAAAACAATTTTATACTTTACTCCTTTTCGGACATACCATTTTTGATACAACCAACATGAAGAAGAGGAGCTCTCCTTACACACCAAATATTGCCGATCCCTAATTATATATATATATATATATATATATATAATATATATATTAATACAATATATACATATCAGATTAGGTCCAAGCTATATTTTTATATAGTATAGTGTGGAAGGCAAGTAGTAGTAAGGATGCTATCAAAAATCCAGTATGGAAACCCACATTTCCCTAGTATTTTCATGCACAGTCTGGGAACTGAATAACCCCACTTTTCCTGTGTATTACTGGGTAGTGCAGCTAATCTTATATATATCTCATAGTAAAAAATAAGTAAAGTTGATGGAGTAGCCAATTGTTGGTATCAGTCAGACAGTGAGAGAGTCTATCCCCTTTTCACTAGTGCTAGACCAGGGAGATTTTTTTGCATCAACTCCTTATTTTACCACACAGATCCAAGCTGAGTTAGTGATGGCCAATATCGAACCCAGAGCCTAGTGGTTACTAAACATATGCTCTGCTGACTGAAATCAAAATTCATGCCTCAGTCCAATGGTAATATGTTTTGAAAATTATTATCCAAGAATATACTGCCACTTTCCATTCAAAATTATAAAGAAAAATATTGAGTTTTCAATGTGTAAATTTTAATATTAATAAAGAAAAAGTATATTCGCTTTACATTGAACACCTGTAATTCTATATTCATAGAAGTAAAGTCATCAGTGGCCTAGTGTTGTTATCATCTAAACAGCAAGGGAGTCTATTCCCTTTTCACTAGTACTACACCAGGGAGATTGCTTTTTCATCTAAGATGGGGCACCACACCTACTATTAGCTCTCCACTTTACCGCACAGATCCAAGCTGTGCAACTCACATGCTGATTTGGTGAGGGCTGGTATCAAACCCAGGACGTAGTCGTTCTGAGAGGGATGCTCTACTGACTGAGCTAAAACTATCACCTGTTAATCTTTAATCTCTACAACTATTTTAGTTTAATATATATTATAATTACAACTATTTTTAGTTTAATATATATTATAATTACAACTATTTTTATTTATATATATTATAATTACAACTATTTTATAATTTTAGTTTAATATATATTATAATTACAACTATTTCTATTTTAATATATATTATAATTACAATTTTAAATGAAAACAAAACTTACATGATTATAACTTCCTTCTGTCGCAGTATTATTACCATCCTGAACATAGTCAGCCTCTTCTGCTGTGGCAGATGGATTCTCTGCATCATAACTCATTTCTGCACCTCCAGTGTGGTAAATGACGTTTCCATCTTCATCTGGATATTGGTAAACCAAGCGCCCATCTTCAGTTTGGTAAATCATTTGCCCATCTTCAGCAATAATCAAATATATCATTTCACCATTCTGGGTATAGTAACCAGTAGGTCCAGGCTGAGTTTCATATTCAAGTCCTGGCAAATATGTTTCTTGATCTTGATTGGAAACATAAGAGATCGGCCCTTCAGCCTGGCCATTCTCTTCAGCATTGTCCAGGTTCTCTGTGTTATCTTCAGCTACACTCTCAAAATCATGAGCATCACCATCTTGGTCAGTATTTTTTATTTCTTTCACTTCTGTGGACTCTTTACTTCTGTTCTCTTCTTCCTGGTCATTCACTTTATCAGTTTTATCATCTAAAAAAGAAAGAAAATTTTGAAAAAAACAAAAGTTTTCATCTATACATATATAAAGGGTAATTGTGTGTATGTATGTCTGGAAGAAACTACAAAAATGAAACAATTAACAAAAAAGTAAATAGATATACACATTCACTATCACCAGACTTTGCTTTTTGAGTAAAAATAATGAAGATTTGATTTATATTTGTGAAGATAATTAAAAAAATAAAATTTAAATGATTACTGCATAGAATCTTTTTTCTTTTTGCATTTAATATTGTAAATAGTAGACATTAATTTTTCTTTTTAGAGTTGCTGGATCAACGCAAGGTCTTTTTTACATGGGTATTTAGATGGAGTATCCTGCAGGGATCCAACAGTTATCATCAATGAGGTAGCTTGTTCTCTGCAGATTAGTCATAGTTTTACCTATCAAACCATAACCTATAATTGGCTTCCGTAAAACAAGAGTGTGGATAATTTTTAAACTCCTTTGTATAAACCATATTTTTGCATCAATCTCTTTTGAATAAGTTTTTATTAAAAAAGACATAAAAGGTTTTCTGTCTTAACAAAAGCTTGTATAGAAATTTTCTAAAATTTTTCTTCTGATTACTTTCAAATGTCATTGGTAATTTTCAAAGGTAAAATTGAAAGGTTATTCATTTTGATTTCTATAGGGATCGGCCCCTATATTTTTACGGCATGTGGAATTGACCGAATTAAAATAATTAAGTTTTCTTAAATGACTAGTTTTACAATTGTATGTCATAAGTTTAGAATTAGGTAAACAAAAAAGAATCGAATGAAAATTAGTTTAGAAATATTTTAACAACAATAGAAACAATGGTTTAAATTCATCCGATAATTTATGTCACCAGAATTCCACAGATACCAAAATCATTCGATATTGCATCATTGCAAATCACCTGATATTTGATGAATATTTTAGCTTAATGATTACATAGACAATTACAAAAGAGAATTATAAAAAGATCCTTTTAGCTGAAAGACCAGAGTGGGGAGCTTACGCTCTCCTCGACTCAACAGAGTTAGAGCTGATACTCCTAACTCGACAGTAGGAGTGAAAGTTCTCCCCCAACATCGACACAATGGGGAGAAGTCACTTCCCAAAGACACAAAATGATATATCAGGCTGGTCTCGTATTTTCGTTTCCAATTTTCTCTATCTCACTCAACAGCAACAAATTTCAATCACAAGTTTCAATCGCAGACAAAACTGCTACAATGTTGACACAACCAATCACACAAATATAAACAATACATGTCACACTTGTCACACACAACTATGTACAGACACATACAGTCTGCAACACCACTGAAAGAACAATTGAATATACCAATTGTAAATTAATGTATATAAAGTTTGTTTCCTTTATCAATTTTGTCTTCTTCTTTTGTTACCTATGGAAACTACATTTCCGTAGTCTTATACATTTAAATTGTGGGGATCGAAAAACGGATCTTCAACTCTTCAACTACACACTCACCAAACAAAAACGGTCCCTACATTTCAAAGAAACTTTGATGTATTAGGTTGATTGGTTTGGTTTGTTTTGTTTTACAGCATATCAACCTCAGTGGGTCATTTAATGCCAATAAAGTTTTGAAATAAATCAATTCTTAATGGATAATACAATTTTTTTATAAATACATTTTTCTATTTAACCCATAGATGGGATGTATTAGGTTGAGTCAAAAGTTTGGTAATATTTTGGTACATGCTAGTTTGCGGGAAATATATTAAGTGACCAAAGCAGTTCAAACCTGCTGTGGTTGTTGGTAGTATTATTGTAGTTGTTGCACTGACACATTACTTCACTCAGTGTGTGATTTGAAAACCGCACAAATGAACATGCAGCAAAGTTTAATTCAGGAAATTTATGCTTTACGAGTTTGAACTGGGCCATAACACCATATTAGCAACCAAAAATATTTCTTGTGCAAAATGTGAGGCACAGTTGATCCCAGTGCAGTAACCAGATGGTTCAACAGATTTCTCTTGGGTTGTAAGAACCTCAATGATCAGGTAAGGTCAGGTAGGCTTAAAATCATGGAATCCAAGGATGTGCTCCAAGGTACAGAAGGAAATCCCATGAGTAGTACTTTGAGTATCAGATGAGCTTGGCATCTTACAGTCCAGTGCTACTGAATTGTGCCTTTATAGGGATTGGCCCCTATATATTTACATAATTATAGTGACATAAATTATCGGATGAATTTAAACCATTGTTTCTATTGTTGTTAAAATATTTCTAAACTAATATTTATTTGATTCTCTTTTGTTTACATATTTCTAAACTTAGCTTATATAATTGTAAAATTACTTGTTTCAAAAAAACTTAATTATTTTAATGTATTTAATTCCACATGCATGTAAATATATAGGGGCCAATCCCTATACATTATATTACTAAGATATTGCAAATCTTGACTCACCCAAGTATTTGATGTAAAATAGCATTTAGCCAAGGAATTGGTATGCAAAATATATTTAACAACAAATAAATATACAGACTTTACCAAAATATTGCAAATGGTTTACATGCATTGTGATAGTTGGTAAATTTTAAACACACAAAAATAGGAATTTTAATTTTTTATATAAAAAATGCCAATGAAAAAACATCAAAATTTCTCAGTATTCAAAAAGAATCTACTCTTTAAAATTATCACTGATGGTTAAGAAATAAACATATTTACATTGGTAAATAAGTTTCATTAATTTATCATTCTCAACTGCTATTGGTGTTCTTTAAGCCATCATCAATCAAAATGTGTTTATTTTAAAAAAAAATACATTTTAAAACTAATAAGCTATCATGAACAGAGTTAAAATTCATTCTTGGGAAAATTGAATATTTCTAATAAGATTTGGTTGATAAGGAGTTTGTTTATTGTTTAAAAACATTTCCAAATTTGAAAATAATTTTTATCTTTTTTTTTTTGTTAAAGTAGAAAAATTAGTCTAAGTAAATGAGATTTTTAAAATTATTATTTGATGTTTTTTTTAATTAAAAAAGGATTTAAGTAGCAAAAAAATTGAGAAACTAATGGATAAACCAAGAGAAACTTTGAATTTTCTGGATCCCAAACAATATATCATTCATATATATATATATATATGCGTGTGTGTTGTGTGTGTGTGTGTGCGCATTTTTTTTACCTTCTTTTTGGACGGTATCATCTTTTTCCTTTGTATCTTGATCATCACAGACAGTCTTATCATTTTCTGTAGATTTCACATCTTCCTTTTCATTATTTTCTTTCACTGTTTCTGTTTCTTGTTTATTTTGATCATCTTCAGTTTTGTTCATTTGTTCATTTTCTTCAATTTTATTATCATTTTGTTCTACCACTTCTGGTTCACCATTGTCTTTTGCATCAGACTCTTTCTCAGATTCACCATTGTCTTTTGTATCAAATTCTTTCTCAGGTGAATATTTGTCTTTTGCCTCAGACTCTTTCTTGGTTTCACCATTGTCTTTTGCCTCAGACTCTTTCTTGGTTTCACCATTGTCTTTTGCCTCAGATTCTTTCTCACTCTTACAATTGTCATTTGTATCAGACTCTTTCTCAGATTCACCATTGTCTTTTGTATCAGATTCTTTCTCTGGTTCAACACTGTCTTTTGTATCAGACTCTTTTTCAGATTCACCATTATCTTTTGTATCCAACTCTTTCTCAGGTTTATAATTGTCTTTTGTATCAGACTCTTTCTCTAGTTCAACACTAGCTTTTGTATCAGATTCTTTCTCTGGTTCACCACTGTCTTTTGTATTGGACTCTTTCTCTGGTTCATCACTAGCTTTTGTATCAGAATCTTTCTCTGGTTCAGCACTAGCTTTTGTATCAGAATCTTTCTCTGGTTCAACACTAGCTTTTGTATCAGAATCTTTCTGGTTCAACACTAGCTTTTGTATCAGAATCTTTCTCTGGTTCAGCACTAGCTTTTGTATCAGAATCTTTCTCTGGTTCAGCACTAGCTTTTGTATCAGAATCTTTCTCTGGTTCAGCACTAGCTTTTGTATCAGAATCTTTCTCTGGTTCAACACTAGCTTTTGTATCAGAATCTTTCTCTGGTTCAGCACTAGCTTTTGTATCAGAATCTTTCTCTGGTTCATCACTAGCTTTTGTATCAGAATCTTTTTCTGGTTCAACACTGGATTTTGTATCAGAATCTTTCTCTGGTTCAACACTAGCTTTTGTATCAGAATCTTTCTCTGGTTCACCACTAGCTTTTGTATCAGAATCTTTCTCTGGTTCAACACTGGATTTTGTATCAGAATCTTTCTCTGGTTGAACACTGGCTTTTGTATCAGAATCTTTCTCAGGTTCACCATTGTCTTTCGCATCAGACTCTTTCTCTGGTTTACCATCAGACTCTTTTGCATCAGCCTCTTTTTCAGGTTTACCATCAGACTCTTTCTCTGGTTTTCCATCTTCTTTTTCATCTGATTTTCTACTTGTATCTGGTTGACCATCAGCTTTCAAGTCTGAAGATTCATTATTACTTGTGTCATCATTTTTAGCTTTTTCAGATTCTTTGGGTTCATTATTATCCTTAGTATCAAACTGCCCACCTGCAAACAAAAAGTTTCAATATTATAATAACAAAGAAATGTATGCATATTCACATTATTTTTGTAATATGATTGATAGTAGTTTTAGTTATTTTTTAATGAAATTTTATCAGAAAGAATTGAATACAAAAAAAACAAAACAATGAGCAAGTTGATGACATTAACAAATGTGAAATTCAACAATAAATTTCATTCTAGTAAAAGAATCAGAGTAAATGATAAAGTAGAGGAAGTTAATGGATTCTTATTTGAACTATTTGAAAATTTATTTACCTCATAAAAATGAAAATGCTAAGATGATTAAGTTTAGTAGCACTGCTCTGTTTTTATTAAGTAACAAATCAGTTTCTGCTACTAACAACAACCTAATAATTGTAACAGTGAAATTATAATATTTTTACACTAATATGCATTATCAAATTTTATTTCTAATAAGAAATTAAATACATCATACATTAAACCAGTTTTAGATTTGCTTCATATTAGTTCATTAATGAAGAAAAATTTAAATAAAAAATAAAAATTGGTAGAATCTAATTATATATATATATATATATATATATATATATATATATATATATATATATAGTATACATCGCTGATGAGACTTAATAAAGTTGAAACAGTCTGTATGACGTTCTACACACCAAATAATTCTTTGCAAAATTCACTTGTTATTATTATCTTCTATAATTATCGAATTTTATGCGATATGCGCATTGAAATTGCCTTCAAGCAAAAATATAAATATTAATATATACTTTTTTCAACAATGCTTCTAAAATAAACAAACATCCAAAAATCTTATATATATATATATATATATATATATATCAATAAATTTTTGGTACAACTAATATGATCTAAGAATTTCAGTAGAGGAATCATACTTTATTTAAACAACATTATCAACCAGCAGAGAGAGGGAAAAGGTGTAGCTATGGCCGACCCCTGCCCGGTTGCGCTACACCTTGGCTATGGCCGACCCCTGCCCGGTTGCTCTACACCTTGGCAATGGCTGATCCCTGCCGGTTGCGCTACACCTTGGCTATGGCCGACCCCTCCCGGTTGCGCTACACCTTGGCTATGGCCGACCCCTGCCCAATTGTGCTACACATTGGCTATGGCCGACCCCTGCCCAATTGCGCTACACCTTGGCTATCTCCTTTTCACTAGTGCTAGACCAGGGAAATTGTTTGCTGAGGTGGAGTGCCACACCTACCGTCAATTCCTAGATGTTTTACCACACAGATCAGATTACCCAAGCTGTGTTACTCATGCACTGAGTTGGTTGGACCAGTATCAAACCCAGAACCTTGCAATTCCTAAGTGAATACTCTACTGGCCCCTAGCTCAGTTGGTATAGTGTCTGACGAGCAACCACAATGTTCCGGGTTCAATACTGGCCCTTGCCAACTCAGCATATGAGTAGTACAGGGATCTGTAAGATAAAATGAGGAGCTAATGGTAGATGTGGTGTTCCACCTCAGACACCAAAACAATCTCCTTGGTCTAGCGCTAGTAAAAAGGGGATAGACTCATTTGCTGTCTGGCTGAAACCAACTTTAGGTCACTCCGACAACTTTACTTTTTTCACTTATATAAAATGATGAAATCTTTGGGGGTCTTAGAGTCTTTGTTTTTATGCAAATACAGCTTCTTATGACCCCTTGTTTATCTTGTTTCAATTAAGAAAAAATCTATATCAGTCAAATATTTCTTTAAATATTAAGATACAGATGTATATTCTCTTTACTTACCATCAGACTGTTCCTCTTTCTCAACCACAGAGTCAACTTTTGAATCTTTCAATTCAACATGTTCTGGTTCTCCATCACACTTTACATCAGAGTTTTGTTGTTCTTGTTGTTCATTTTGTTCTGACAATGCATCACCATCTTTTTTCTCAGTTTTTGTCTCGTGTTTTTCTAACTTTTCTTCTTTATGATCAATTTCCACAACTTCTTTGTTACTCTCAACTTGTTCATCATTCTTACATTCATTTTCTTCTTTAACTGAACCATCAGCTGGCAAATTAGTTTCTTTCTGCACAATTTCCTCACTTTTTTCTACTTCTTCACCTTCTGTTTCTGAAAGAGAAACATTTTTGATAAATTTCTCAAAAAAATAAATAAACACCTACATTATTTTTTTTTTATCACAAAATTGACTTAATATCTTGTTTATTTATAAGTTTTGTTTAAATTTTATCATTAAATACACTGGAAATTTTACTTACAAAAAATTACCAGCACATATTATCACTATTAGAAAAAGTTAGTGTTTTAGTCAGTAATAATTCCGGACCATATTACCTTAAGGCACCCCTTTTCAATTTTGTGTCATTAGGTCATTTTTTCATTTACACCGTCAATATCCAGTTGTTTGTTAGGGGTTAGGGTTACAACCCCTAACCCCTAACAAACAACCGGATATTGATGGTGTAAATGAAAAAAAGGGCCTAATGAAACGAAATCGAAAAGGGGTGCCTTAAGGTAATATGGTCTATAATTCCTAACCAACTGTTAGTGAAGTGTAGGAATTTATTGTACACTTGACCAGTACATTCTAATCACCAATAATGGTTAAAATCTAAGCTGATACTTTTAAGTTCTTTAGTTACTGATAAAAAAACAGTGCATCATTTTATACGAGAAGTGCACACCAAAACACTATGACCTAATGACACAAAAGCTGATACTTTTAAGTTCTTTAGTTACTGATAAAAAAAAACAGTGCATCATTTTATACGAGAAGTGCACTGACCAAAACACTATGACAAAAATGAAAATACCATTTCTCTGAATTTTTGAGATGAGGCCTGATAATTTGTATTATTTGTATTATTCAGACTATTGTCCTCATCTTTATTGTTATCTGCACAACGTTTCGGCTGATGTGAGGAGGGGGTTCCCAAGTCTGATAAGAAATACCTGCAGGAGGCCAGAGGGCACGTCATCCGAAACCTTGTGCAGATAACAAAGATGAGGACAATAATCTGGATAATCCAAATAATACAAAAATGAAAATATTAATTTTTAAAAATCATATTAAAGCTCATCTCATGGGCACAGACATATGTTGTTACACATAGAAAGCAAAAATTTAAATTATTACATATACTAGTACAAAATAAAAAACACCCTCCGGGCAATGTAAAAATAGATTTTTTAAACATATTGCCTGAGGGGTAGGAGTAAAAAATTCAATGTCAGCAAGTTTGTACCCTAAGTAAGTAAAATCATCAAATTCATTAAAGGATTAAAAAATAAAACAATTGGAAATATAAACTTTAAATATGTATTAAAATAAAACAAACTATATATAGATATATAATACCAGTCATGTATTTATCAAAACTTGTTTTAAAAAACAATGAGGACTGTCTAATGTTGCATGTTCAAATTTCGAGTGTATTTATTGAATAAATACACTCAAAATTTGAACATGCCAAAAATCGTAGAATAAATTTTATTCTATGTTATGACGATTTTGGGTAATGTGATGTAAGCAGTGACGTAGTTTTTGTTACAGACAAAAACCAGAAGCGAATCACCATTATTAATAGAGATTACATATATTGTACAAGAGAGTGATTCCAGGATAATTACCTTCTCTAACTTCTGTATTTTTATTTTCTTGTATGGAAGAATCTTCAATTGATTTCTCTGCAATTTCTTTTTCAGGTATTTCTGATATTTTGACAGAACTTTTTGGTGCAGAATTGGAATTTTGAATCGTTTCATCAGAAACTCCGGAGATTGTGCTGATTGGATACTGTCTCCTTTCTTGAGGATCAGTGACATTATCAACTCTTTGTCTTTCATATTGTTGATACATTTTGGACATGTGGATTCGGAAGTCTTCATATGCTACCTATAAGGTAAATATAATCAATATATTTAGTATTCATGATAAACAAATGACCCAAAAGTTATAAACTCTAATACATTTATAATGTTAGGACATTTTCAAGATCATAAGAAACAGTGGTATATATTCTTGAAGTGTTTAAAAATCACTGAATAAATAATAAAATACCTGTTTGTTTACTTGTGTCAAATATATATGCGTAGATAGTTATACAGATACAGTTATATGTATATATATATATGGGTAGACAGTTATACAGATACAGTTATATGTATATATATATATATATGGTAGACAGTTATACAGATACAGTTATATGTATATATATATATATATGGGTAGACAGTAATATATATATATATATATATATATATATATATATATATATATATATATATATATATATATATATATATATATATATATATATATATATATAGGTAGACAGTTATATGCATATATATATATATATATATATATATATATATATATATATATATATAGGTAGTTATATGCATATATAATATATTATATATATATATATATATATATATATATATATATATATATATTATATATATATAGGTAGACATATATATATATATATATATATATATATATATATATATATAGACATATATATATATATATATATATATATATATATATATATAGGTAGACAGTTATATGCATATATATATATATATATATATATATATATATATATAGGTAGACATTATATGCATATATATATATATATATATATATATATATATATATATATATATATATATATATATATATATATATATATTATAGACATTATATGCATATATATATATATATATATATATATATATATATATATATTATATATATATAGGTAGACAGTTATATGTATATATATATATATATGGGTAGATATGTATATATATATATATATATATATATATATGGGTAGACATATATGTGTATATATATATATATATATATATATATATATATATATATGGGTAGATAGTTATATATATATATACATGGGTAGATAGTTATATGTATATATGGGTAGATAGTTATATGTATATATACATGGGTAGATAGTTATATATATAATGGGTAGATAGTTATATATATATATATGTATATATATGGGTAGATAGTTATATGTATATTATATATATGGGTAGATAGTTATATGTATATATATATATGGGTAGATAGTTATATGTATATATATATTATAGTTATATGTATATAGATGGTATATACATGGGTAGATAGTTATATGTGTATATACATGGGTAGATAGTTATATGTGTATATATATGGGTAGATAGTTATATGTGTATATATATGGGTAGATAGTTATATGTGTATATATATGGGTAGATAGTTATATGTATATATATATGGGTAGATAGTTATATGTATATATATATGGGTAGATAGTTATATGTATATATATATGGGTAGATAGTTATATGTATATATATATGGGTAGATAGTTATACTGATACAGTTTTCTATTGCTTAACACCCTTAATTAATTTCTGTAAAGAACACCCTTAATTAATTTCTGTAAAGATCTGTATTGAATAAAATCATGTGAATCAAGTATAAAAACTCATGTAAAATATAACAATTCATCCAACTTTTTCTTTTAAAATTCCTTTTTACAATACTGTATTTTTTTTAACCATTGAACTTGTAATAAATAAACAATAAAAATAAGTATAAAAAAATCATACATTTATTTTTCAAAGAACTTCTAATTCATTTTCAGAAAATGTTATCTAAGACTAGCAGAGCTACCTGGCATTGCCCAGGAATTAAAAAGTTAAAAAATTCTATCTATATTTAAGATTTGAAATTATATCAGTGTCCATTTCCCATGACAATAATCATTACACCATGTGCCTCCACTACATACGTAATACTGTATACATACATGCATAGAAACAAACTGATTTTGTAGTTACCTTATAGCCAAATTATTTTGAAATCATTTTCAAATTTATTTGATTAAGTTTACCTTTGAATGTAGAATAGCAAGTGTGTCAACCCACACTCTCCAGCCACCATATTCAAATTTTATTGCATGATGAAGTAACATCCGGAAAAGAGACATGACCATGTCTGTGATTTTTTGTTCATCAATACTTCTTGGATAGATATATGCCATGGTGAATAACCATTCTTGCCATACAGACATCTGAAGAAGTGTCCTAAAACAAAGAGAAAAGAAAATTCTTCAACTTTTAAGAAAATAAACCAAAACACAAATAAACTTCTTTTTTTTTTCATTTATTAGAAGAAAGTAAAGTAAAGTCATCAGGGTGGCTTAAAGTCTGTGTCAGCTTGACAGCAAGGAGTCTGTCCCCTTTTCACTAGCACTAGACCAAGGAGATTATTTTTTTTTTTAGCGTCTGAGGTAGCCACACATACAATCAGCTTCTCATTTTAGCACACAGATCCCTGTGCTACTCATACGCTGAGTTAGCAAGGGCTGATATCAAACCAGTAACCTTGTGCTTCCAAGACAAACACTCTATTAAGCTATACCAGCCCTTAAATTGAAATAAAGAATTATTTGTGACCATAAGATAAAAATTATGTTGTTATTATTCATGTGTTATAATATATAAAATATCTATATATTAATAATGGTGTTCCTAAATCATCATATGCTATTAGTCTAAATTGGTATGATTTTTTAAAGATCATATCAGCTTAGACTAGGAGTATAATTTGGTAACTGAATGCATAAATAATTTGAATAAATCATAAATATTAAAGTCATTACATAAATAAAAATAGGTTGTAATTACTAAAACATGCATTTAATGTTTCTAGCATGAAGTATTAACTTAGTTTTTATAAATTTGAAGGAAGAGAATATCCATTAATAGTAAGAATTTATAAGAATTATAGTAAGAATTACTATAGAAGTACTAAGAATTATTATTATATTATATTAGAATTACTAAGAATATGAGAATTATAGCAAGAATTACTATAGAATTACTAAGAATTATTATATTATATATTATATAGTAAGAATTACTATAGAATTACTATTATATTATAGTAAGAATTACTATGGAATTACTAAGAATTATTATTACATTATAGTAAGAATTACTATAGAATTACTAAGAATAATAAGAATATAAGAATTAAGAATAGTAATATAAGAATGAGATATATATATATATATATATATATATATATATATATATATTAATGATATTATCTTCTAGTAATATAAGAATTATAGTAAGAATTGATAAGAATTCACATGTATTATAGAAGATACACTGAATAGCAGGTATATAATGTTAGAATTAGAGAGAAATATTACCTTCTGTTCTCTTTATTATTATTGCACATAATGGTCAAGTCAGACAGGAACATCTTCTTCACTTCCATTAATTCTGGGGTTTGTTTTGACTGACGTATCATTATGGCAACAACTTTTAAAATGGCTGTAATAAAAGAAAATTTTATAAATCATCTTTCTTAAAAATGTTACAATATAACATCAATAATTAGTTTTCATAAATTTGTAGGTAAGCTTCTTCATTCAAAAATATGTAAAATTATAATAATTAGATAGCACATTTCACTGTTGCATAGGTATATATATATATATATATATATATATATATATATATATATAAATAATGGAAAAACGACGAGGAAATTAATTCGACATTATGTTAAGAAAATATTTTCAAAAAATACAACAAACACAGGATGTTATGATCAGAGGAAACAATTTTATGTGTCTATACTTAAGTATTTCGGTATTAAACCATCAACAGGACACTGTTACAGAAATCTTTTTGTGATGGAGAAAAATGAAAAATGTTAAGTGTATAGTGAATGTGTGAATGTAATGTTATTAACCATTAATTTTTATATATGACACATATAAAAATTAACGGTTAATAACATTACATTCACTATACACTTAACATTTTTCTCCATCACAAAAAAATTTCTGTAACAGTGTCCTGATGATGGTTTAATACCGAAATACTTAAGTATAGACACATAAAATTGTTTCCTCTGATCATAACATCCTGTGTTTGTTATATTTTTTGAAAATATTTTCTTCAAATATATATATATATATATGAAGAAACAACAGATTGGAAAATTGAATAGAATGTGAAAAATATAAATGGAAAAGTAGATAAACCAACAAAAATGATTCAATTAATATTTCATCACCACTGGATAGTTTAGTGTCATGGACACTCTTTTTGCAGTGGGGTCTTATGCCTCTATAGGAGATGCAGTTAGTGTATTGTAGGCTCAACTGACAGGGTACAGTATTGCCTTTGATGTATTTTATGGCATGTCAACCCTAGAGTTATTTTATGCAGAAGATGTTTTTGATTTATTCATTCTTATGAGGAAAATAAAAGATAAGATAAATGTGAAAAACAAAATCAACAAGAAAGGATTTAGCATTGTTTAGCTGTTACTTTTGTTTCAAAACAAAAGTAACAGCTAAACAACACCATTCCTATTAAGTTATATTCAGTTGTCAAAAATTACTTTGACAAGGTTGGAGGCCACTCGAAATATTGGAAAAATATAGCAAACTAAAGGCAAAACTACAGTTATATATTAGAATATTAGTCTATCCCAAGTTATATATATATTTGGTTAATATTGGAAAATATAAAAAGGCAACTTTGCATATATATATATATATATATATATATATATTGATGGGAAAGGTGCTATAGGCATTTTAATATTTGGGTGGAATTCATGGATTAGTGCCGAAAGTACTCAGAACATGAACTTTGGTGGACTAATCCACGAATTCCACCCGAATATTAAAATGCCTATAGCATCTTTCCCATCAATTCTTCTCCTTCCAGCCTCCATATATATATGACTGATTAAAAAACTAATTAATATAAAAACATACTAACCAGGATTTTCAAGTTTGTAGTAAGATTCTGGTTCCTGATGTTTCTCCCAACAATATTCCAATGTTAACCTTTCAGTTAAAATCTAAAAAATAAAATGTTTAAAAATATTCATAAATGAAATATGTGGAAAACTTAAAGAAAATTAAGTCTCTGAATAAAACTCAGACTAAGAAAAAGTTATGATTTTTATAAGAAATATGAGAACAAAAAATTAAATACAAATAATTTTGAATAAAATTTTCTCTATGGTTTACTTGCATTTTTATACTACAAAACATTTATTAAAGGATAATTTCTCAGTGATTTTTTTCAGTATGGCTACCTATATGAGAATAAAATAAGATTGTTTTAGATCTTTTAAAACTGAATATATTTATTTACTAGTTGATAAAAAAAAGGTAAAGAGATTACTTTAATAACACTGGTTTACAGAGAAATTGAGGCAAGTACAAAAATAGCTGTTTTAACCTAATTTGGGGGTGCTGAATTCAGATTTGAAATCAGTTTGTACTCATCACCTCTAGTTTTTTTTATATGCATACTGTACATTTTGTACACTTACTGTACATAAAGGCGTATATGCATTCAGGGTTAATTTCTAATATTGTGTGACTTATGTCTTCTTTTTTAGTTATTATGCAATAAATGTAAGTGATAGCATTACATTATATATATATATATATATAGCTATGTAAAAATGGAAAAGGAATTGAATCCGACAATATGAGGAAAAATGAGTAAAGAAAAGAAAAGTAAATGGATAAAATGAATTTAATCGATATCACATTAATCGATATCACTTACACATGTGTTTCAGTCAGTTTATGTGTGTGAAAATATTTCGCACACTTACAAGAATCGACCTTCATCAGAGTGAACATTTATTTTTTGATAAATGTTCACTCTGATGAAGGTTGATTCTTGTATGTGTGCGAAATATTTTCACACACATAAACTGACCGAAACACATGTGTAAGTGATATCGATTAATGTGATATCGATTAAATTCATTTTATCCATTTACTTTTCTTTTCTTTACTCATTTTTCCTCATATATAGCTATATATCAAGACGGATTTTGGCAGTTAAGCATAGCCAACACGTCTCAATCAACAGCCAGTAGTGCACTGGCAGTCAGTGCAGGAGGCTGTCATCCCTCGCAGCGCAGGAGGAAGGTGTCCCTCGACAATTATGTTACACAATCTTTTGGGTATATATTTGTATTACAATTTCCAACGATGCACATTTTATTGCCTTACATATGATTTAATTTTACTTTGTTGGATGCTCTTGCATGACATCCCGGAGGCAAAATACAGCAGATCATCTAAGAAAACACACTTCTAACTGTCTGCAGTACTATGAATTGTGTACATTGTGTCATCCAAGTATATTTATTCCGTCAACATTCTTTATCTATCCTGTTTTATCTGTAATAAGCTGCTGCAACTGTTGAAATAAGCACGTATATACTCTGTATATACTAAAACGAGACTATTAAAAGACATAAAACTAGAGGTGATAGAGCAAAACTGTTTATAAATTTGAATTCAGCACACCCAAATTAGTAAAAAAAAACACCTATTCATATTCTTGCCTCAGACAAAAAATATTTTTTTGTAAACCAGTGTAATTAAATAAAAAGAATAGTAAGTTAAAATTATTTGTTTGAATTTTTTAGATGAGACTTGATGTGTATTATTTGGATTTTTTTAAACTGTTGACCCCATCTTGCTGTATCTAAAAAACACAATGTTTCAGCTGCTGGATCCTCCGACCTTCTTCAGGTGTTCCCTGTCTATACAAGCATAGCATTACAATCATTAAAAAAAAAATTAATGATCGTGATGCTTCTCATAACACATCTTGGTTTGATAGGCATGCAAAAACAATGAGCTCATTATTTGAATGAGATTTTCAAAAGTTCTTCAACACCAAGGATCAGAGGATACAGTGGCTGAAATGTATTTTTACACAATAAAAGATGAAGATAATCCTATTCTCTCACAGTACCTATTTTCTTATTTTCTGAAAAACTTAAGCCACAGTTTATCAAGTTTCAATTCACACTAAGTTTATTACTATTTCTCCCAAGTTGTTAATATATTTTTTAAACTAATTTTATGCAGTCATTACAGATAAAAATCACTGAATTCATCAAAACTTCAAATTTAAAGTCAAAGTTACATAATTTTGAAAGGCATACAAAATGAATTAGAGTAAATTCCTTAAAAAATATTAATGATGATCAAGTCCTTTTTAAAAACAAGTAGATTTAATTAAAAGATCAAGCACATCAAATTCCTTTTTTTTATGAACCCATTAAAATAATGTAAAAACTTTGGTATTTAAAATAAAAATATAGTAAATAGTGAATTTAGCTTTTCATAGTAATTCAACTTTTTATTAAAGTCATGAGTGTTAATCTGGAAAAATCTTTTCATAGTTTTAAACATTTTAGTAATAATTCATTGATTTATAATTAACAAATAATTACTAATAAACAATAAATACTATATCAAATTTGTTTAATTCATTTGATTTATAATTAACAAATAATTACTGATAAACAAATACTATATCAAATTTGTTTAATTTATTGATTTATAATTAACAAATAATTACTAATAAACAATAAATACTATATAAATTTGTTTAAAAAGAAACATATACTCACCTCAAAAAGAACATTATAAGTTCCAGTTGAAATGGAATGCATATTTAACATCAGCCTTTCTCCAATTAATGAAAATAGATTTTGAGGATTCATGGCATCATATTTTCTTCTGAAATATAATTCATACCAAACCAGTACTTTTTTAAACAATAGTCCCCTAAAAAATGCTAAATACTTTCAATAGCAATTTTAGGCAGACTGAAATTAATAAATATTAAAAATTCTCTGGTTTAAAATCTAGTTTTGATTTTCTCCAGACTAAAAACAGTTGAACAAAATTTGTAAAAAATAAAAAAAATAAAAAAAGACAGATTCAAAAGCAAGATAGAACATTTGTATTTGTTACAATGCACAGGCTAAAAAATATTTTGGCCAAGGATAATTAAACAGCAAATAATGCTAGACATTATAAGTCAAAACAAATGGAGAGGTTTTAATTCAAATCAATATCTGATAAATTCATTCAAGAATAATGCCCTTCAGAAAGGCAGGTATGTATTTATCCAAACCCCCTACCACAGCAGGATGCGACACAAGGTCAATTTTTTAGTGGAGTACTGATGGTTTGAATTCAGAGTTTTCCTTCTCCTAGACTGGTTGCCTTACCAAAACTAGAGAACCCAGTCTGCCTTGTTATTTACCCATAGTTGTGGTGGGAGAAGAAGAGATAGTTTTCTGCCTTTCTCAAAGGCATTACACAAAGTTAAACCCAAACAACTTCATGCAGGATTTGAAATCTAGTCACAGATACCATTTGCTTACATGATAGCAGTTACCTTAAACTGTCCTTTGTAAAGGCATGTACCTCAAAACTTCATCCAGTGCACACAGTCTTTTACCAGTTGTATTCAGCTGGTTTTGTCAATTACAATTAATAAGACACTAAAATTGCTGGGTTTTATTATCATTAAAATTAAAGTTACAATAAAGATTACAATCACTAGTACAAAATAAAAAAACACCCTCTGGGCGATGTAAAAATAGATTTTTGAAACATATTGCTTGAGGGGTGGGAGTAAAAAATTCAATGTCAGCGCGTTTGTACCCTAAGTAAGTAAAATCATCAAATTCATTAAAGGATTAAAAAATAAAACAATTTGAAATGTAAACTTTAAATATGTATTAAAATAAAACAAACTATATATAGATATATAATACCAGTCATGTATTTATTAAAACTTGTTTTAAAAACAATGAGGACTGTCTAATGTTGCACATTCAAATTTTGAGTGTATTTATTCTGTTATGATGATTTTGGGTAATGTGACGTAAGCAGTGACATAATTTTTGTTACAGACAAAAAACGGAAGCGAATCTCCGTTATTAATAGATTTGTGTAAGACTGTAAAAAGTAAGAATCCTATTAAACAAACTAAGTAAAATAAATAGTAAAGTCATTAGGGTTGGTATCAGCCAGACAGCAAGGGAATCTATCCCTTTTTCACTAACACTTGATCAGGGAGAGTGTTTTTAGCATCTGAGGGGGATTGCAACACCTACCATCAGCTTCTCACTTTACCACAGAGACCCCTGTGCTACTCACACTCTGAGTTGGTGAGGGCTGGTATCAAACCAGGAACCTTGTGGTTCCTAGGGGTTTGTCTACCAACTGAGCTAAACTGGCCCTCATTAAACAAACTAAAAAGTGCTTTAAAAAAAAAAAAGAAAATATGGAAGTAGAGAACTGATATGAAAAAGTTGACAGCAGATGCTCAAAAATAAAGTGTGAATAAAAATGGTTAATAATCCATAATCTTTCAGGAATTGGTAACGGATACTCACTTGTGTGTACTTCTCATGAGAAAAAATCCCAATAATTTCAGTGCTTGGATACGGAGAGATTCACTCGGAGATGCCAGTAATTTAAACACAGTGCTTGTTTAAAAAAAGAAGAAAAAAATAAGTAAAGGAAATGGTAATAGGATTTTATAAAAATAAAGTTTTACATTGAAAAGCACATATTTTGGCTCCTAACTGCACATACACACACACACACACACACACAATTTATTTTTCAAACCATTTTTACCAGCAGAGAGTTTAAGTTGGTGGCCAGATATTTTCCTCCTTTTCACTGTGGAAAGTTACTCTGCTATGATGTGTTTGTAGGTTTCAATTTTCCTTCTTCTAGATCAGTTAACTATTCTTATACATCAGTTTGTTGAATAAGTTTGATACTCTTCAAGCTCAAACTTCCTTAGCTTATTCATTAATCTCTTCTTTTCCCCAACTGTCACAGTTTCAATTTTCCTTCTTTTAGATCAGTTAACTATTCTTATACATCAGTTTGTTGAATAAGTTTGATACTCTTCAAGCTCAAACTTCCTTAGCTTATTCATTAATCTCTTCTTTTCCCCAACTGTCACAGTTTCAATTTTCCTTCTTTTAGATCAGTTAACTATTCTTATACATCAGTTTGTTGAATAAGTTTGATACTCTTCAAGCTCAAACTTCCTTAGCTTATTCATTAATCTCTTCTTTTCCCCAACTGTCACAGTTTCAATTTTCCTTCTTCTAGATCAGTTAACTATTCTTATACATCAGTTTGTTGAATAAGTTTGATACTCTTCAAGCTCAAACTTCCTTAGCTTATTCATTAATCTCTTCTTTTCCCCAACTGTCACAGTTTCAATTTTTCTTTTAGATCAGTTAACTATTCTTATACATCAGTTTGTTGAATAAGTTTGATACTCTTCAAGCTCAAACTTCCTTAGCTTATTCATTAATCTCTTCTTTTCCCCAACTGTCACAGTTTCAATTTTCCTTCTTCTAGATCAGTTAACTATTCTTATACATCAGTTTGTTGAATAAGTTTGATACTCTTCAAGCTCAAACTTCCTTAGCTTATTCATTAATCTCTTCTTTTCCCCAACTGTCACAGTTTCAATTTTCCTTCTTTTAGATCAGTTAAATATTCTTATACATCAGTTTGTTGAATAAGTTTGATACTCTTCAAGCTCAAAATTCCTTAGCTTATTCATTAATCTCTTCTTTTCCCAACTGTCACAGTTTCAATTTTCCTTCTTTTAGATCAGTTAACTATTCTTATACATCAGTTTGTTGAATAAGTTTGATACTCTTCAAGCTCAAACTTCCTTAGCTTATTCATTAATCTCTTCTTTTCCCCAACTGTCACAGTTTCAATTTTCCTTCTTTTAGATCAGTTAACTATTCTTTTGCATAAGTTTGTTGAATAAGTTTGATACTCTTCAAGCTCAAACTTCCTTAGCTTATTCATTAATCTCTTCTTTTCCCCAACTGTCACAGTTTCAATTTTCCTTCTTTTAGATCAGTTAACTATTCTTATACATCAGTTTGTTGAATAAGTTGATACTCTTCAAGCTCAAACTTCCTTAGCTTATTCATTAATCTTCTTTTCCCCAACTGTCACAGTTTCAATTTTCCTTCTTTTAGATCAGTTAACTATTCTTTTGCATAAGTTTGTTGAATAAGTTTGATACTCTTCAAGCTCAAACTTCCTTAGCTTATTCACGCTGAATGAAAAATGCTGGATAGAAGAACTTATGACTTAAACAACTATTGATAGTTTCACTCCAAAAAAATTGATGGGCCATAAACACACCTAACAACAGTTGCAATTGAAAATTCAGTATGGGCACCCAAGTTCGCTAGCACTTTTAGGTGCACTCTGAGAAATGCAAATAATCTCATCTTTCCCAAGTATTACCAAGTACTGCATCTAGTGATATATAAATAAAATGATTAATTCTAAACTATGGATTTCACCTAAGATTCCTGGGATTATTCATAAGTCAGGTTGATATATAATTATAGGATACAAACAAAGTTTTGTCTGATAAGCTGGCAATATATTCCATTTCTTTATGACCATAAGCCAAGATTGTAATACATTTATAAACAATAAAAGTAAAAAAACTGGTTTTATGTTAGATAATATTATTATTCTTCACTTGTAATCATTGCAAGATTCTTTAATATATATTTCATACATTAGCATATATAATAACATTTTACTTTAAAAGGTGTTCTCTGAAAAATCAATGGTTGAATAAACTGAAGTTTTCAACTAAAATTTAGTTTAACTTACAAATTGGTATTCAAATACACAAAGATCAAATTACTCAGTTGAATTAAATATCCAAAAGAGAATTTATCCAACCCCTCTGCACAAGTTTAATCAGTTTAAATTCAGAGTTTTCCTTCTAGACTGGTTGCCATACAAAGGTTAAAGAGCCCAGTCTGCTCTAGGAGCTGCAAGTGGCAAATACACCTACTAAGAATTTTTCAACACGAGGAACTTAACAAGTTACGAGGACAGGACAAACAAGTTACGAGGAACAGGGTCAACAAGTTACGAGGAACAGGGCCTCAACAAGTTACACAGGGCCTCAACAAGTTACGAGGAACAGGGCTCAACAAGTTACGAGGAACAGGGTCAACAAGTTACGAGGACGGGGCTCAACAAGTTACGAGGAGGGGCCTCAACAAGTTACGAGGAGGGCTCAACAAGTTACGAGGAACAGGGCCTCAACAAGTTACGAGGATCAGGGCCTCAACAAGTTACGAGGACAGGCCTCAACAAGTTACGAGGACAGGGCCTAACAAGATCATCAGTCAAGTTGCACAGACATTTTTTATCTGCAATCTTAACTAACCAAACTCTTTTGAACTCTTTGCTTATTTTGTATTTGTATATCCCAGTTTTATATTTTGCTTATATGTACAGTAAACATTTTCTAGTACAAAAAGTAATTTGTCTCCTTTTCTTCAAAAGTGGCATCCTTCACTTCACTGCGTTCTAAGTGAGGTTTATTCTTCTAAAAAAACTTTAAACAGTTTAAACAGCACTTTTCCCTGGGATAAAATTTCCCACAATATTCAACTATTTTAATTTCCATTAAAGAAAGAAAGAAAAAAAACCAGCACTTACCGAATTCCATTTTTCTTATCAAATGATGGCACCATTGATGATGGATGTTGTGCCATTAGAGTTACTAAAAGCATTAAGACATCCATCAAATTGTCATCCTAAAAAGAAAAAAAAAAAAAGGTTTAAATTTAATGATACAGAATTTTTTAAATTTCCATAATTTACCTCAAATAGAATAGATTTGCTTAATAGGTAACCATACACTCAAGAAGGTCTGGTGTGTATTACCCTGAACCCACCAACTGGGGTAGGGAGTCTGGTTTCATATACTTTCTAATAATAATACATTATGAAAATTGACATGAAGTAGAGTGGGAGTATCATGGAACACCTTCTCTTTCAATGCATGATAGACAACTGTTGGATTGTCCCATCACTGGATGACCATTGCTTCATTTAGATAATGGACAATGAATTAAAACTTAACATCTAAACAAGTTGGAAGCAATCCTGCCTTTCCACAAAACCGCTTACCTAACAGAACACAAGCTGTTAGACAGTTTGACTCATTACATCGGACACTGGTGAAGAGACCTTTCAAACAGAAACACTTTTTCTACCTCATGGGAAAGACATTAAAACACACACACACACACACACACACACAACTCATACCCATCTTGAAGGACAGAAGAGTGCTGGTATCTCCTTATATTCAGTATCTATCACCCACAGAAGCCGGATCAGATCAGATAGATTTCACATGCCAAAACACTGTGGAACATCTTTAAACAATGTATTATGGGAGTAAATATGGAAATAAATCTGACAATATTAAGAAATTTGAAAAAACAAGTGTTCCAAAAATGAGATAAATTTATTTATCGACACTTAAACGTTTCGGTTTCTTTAAACCTTCATCAGGATGTATTAATGTATTATCTAAATGCCCAGACTTTAACTATAGCTTACTAGGAGTCCTCCTAAGATTCAGATGCAAAAAATAGATGTAATAGGCAACATGGAACAAATTTTCCAGTTTTCTAGTCAGTCCTGAACACAGAAACATCCTTAGATTTATATGGTTCAAGGAGAATAATCTGAGAAAAGAGTGTCTGTATGTGTTTGGAAATAGTCCTTCTAAAGATGTAGCTATATATGGACTATGAAGGCTGCACAGCATGGAGCCATTGACTTTGACAGTGAAGCAGTAAATTTTGTGAATAGGAACTTTTATGTGGATGATGGACTTGCCTCCCTTATATCCACCCAAAGGAGACATCAATTTGCTTGAAGTAACACAGAAGATGTCTACAAAAAATTGTTTCTAACTCCCAATCTGTCATGAAACCATATCCAACTTTGGAAAATGAATACAATTTCAAAGATACTTATATGGAATTTGATTCACACATCATCCCCACATAAAGCAGTCTTGGTTTAACATGGGACTTAGACCAAGATGCATTTGTCTTCAAACAGACTGACTCAGGGAAACAACTTACACGCAGAGGTGCACTTGCTACTGTGAATGGACTATATAATCCCCTCAGTTTAGTAACCCCCATTTCTATACAGGACAAATTTCTGTTCAGGGAATTCCCATGCAGCTCAGCTGATTGGGAGAAACCCTTTTATGCTGAATTGAGAACAAAACTGGGTCACATGGAAGGATTTGTTATCATCACTGTAACATTTGAAATTCTGTTGTTGTATGTGTAAGGTTCAAAGTTATAAGTTGAACAACACAACTCAGACACGAGTGTTAAATACACAAAAGGACTTTACTACAAGCACATGGAAATGATACATATAACAGAAATACAAAGAAGATATAAAAAAGGATACATTGATGAATAGAGATACAATAAAGAGGTATACAAGAGATACCTAAATGTATATATAGAAGTAATGGATAGTTATGGAGAGTCCATCGGGCAATGTCACTTACTAGTGTTGCATTGGGGGCAGACGCCCCCACACGAGAAGGGTGTAGACATAAAAGTCTAACCTATGTGTATGAGGTGCCACAGAAGAAGAAGAAGCCGAGAGTTCAAAACAGGTGCTTAAATACAAAAACCCCTAGTGGACAAAAACGGGAACCCAGAGGGAAGATAACTCTTCCAGGCAAAGAGAAGACAATCCAACATATGTAATGCAAGTTGTAGGTATACTTGGGTTATTTCCACAAGAGATGTTGTTGCTGTAGCATATTTGAAAGTGATCGACACATAACACCTGCTAATACAAAATTTATCCTAGGCAAAGCAAAATTAGCACCTGTGTCTGCACATACGATACTATGTTTCAAGCTTACAGCTGCTGTATTGGCTAAAGAAGTTGCCAAAACTGAGTCTGAGAAACTTGAACATGACAGTTTAAATTTCACACATACACTAAGTTCATCCTTGGATATATCAACAACACCTCTCACAGATTTTATGTTTACATGAGTAATCATATGGAGCATATCAAAAACTTCTCTTCTCCAGAACATGCTCAAGATTCAAAAGTTTTTCTACCAGGATATCACTTAGAAGGACCGTGGCCATCCCAATCCACATAACAGAAAGCTAAGTATTCTCCAAAAAACCTGGATGCAATGACTGGTAATTATACTACAACCCCAAAAACATTATGAAAGGCTGAGAAAGTCATATTTAAACTCAGGCAAAATTTCATATACAAAACCAAAATCTCTCAGCTGTCTCACATTGATGAAGTGCCCAGGGACAGCCCATTAATAAAATAAGACCCCATTTAAGGAGTGGTGGTCCTTTAAATCACTCTTCCATGTCTGAAGACAAAAATATCCTCTCATCCTTCCCAGTTGCTCATAAATGACATCAAATATCATTATTGTTCAACACTAAGGTAGATTATTCACCAAAGGAAGCATCAGATACAAGAGTATTCGGATCATCGGAGCTAAACAAGTTATCTCTAAAATCCTTTGGAAGTGTGTGTTATGCAAAAGCAAAAAAACTAAGAGGAAAGCCTGCAATTAAAAAAATGTCAACCCTTCCCCTCGATGGCATTAAGATGAAACCACCTTTCACTAACGTCAAACCGTTCCCAATCCAAATGATGTGCAAAGAGCCATCTACATCAAAGTCATCAAATCAATAGACTCATTTATTCAGACTGTGAAATGAACTTTATCCAGTGAATTTAATTTATTGCAGCTATGTTCATTGGATTTCTTCAATCCACCCCCTCCTCTCACATGGGAGGAGTCTGGGAATGAATGATTGGCACTACTAGAAAATTACAGTGACCCACAATGTTTTAACCACACTCATAGCCATGGTCACAATGATCACAAATGCTAGACCACTAGCTGCTATCCTTTGTGACTTAACCACAATGTCAAATCTCTCATTATCAACAATCCTAACCCAGAAAAATTTCCAGATGGAAAAAAGAGTATCTTTCAACCCTAAAGGTATATCTGAAATGGACTGAAAGTCAACCCAATGTGAAGGTGAGGTAAGTAACTTTACTCTTGGACTCTTTGGCTAGAAGAAACCAGTGTCCCCTAGCCTTAATAACAAAAGTGTTTTCAGATTCAGAGAGAAAGATTAGAACTGTAGATCTGAAGTTAACTAAAGGAGGAAAACCAAGGAATTTAATTCACCTGATTACAGAACTCATAAGACTAAACATCTAAATCAAAGTACATCTTCATAGTTGGGAGCTACTTGAAAAGAGCTCATATCAGAGCTTTGAATGATATTTTGGAAATCAGTCAGGAGTGTTCTGCCTTCATCTAAGGTTCCTCTTCTCCCCCATACACTTCTTCTCTCTGTTTAGATCCATCTCTGTCCATTCACATACATCTGTTTAGATCCATCTCTGTCCATTCACACACATTTGTTTAAATCCATCTCTATACATTAAGGTCATAGGCCCCTAAGGCTCATAGGTTGAAACCTGCCTAGCAACAAAAAGACAATTCTTAGGCCACCTGATACCCACATCATCAAACTGGTGGCTTCTTCAAGACTTTGTAAACACTCTTCGAATTTATAACATGATCCAGACGTGTAATTGCATCTCTTGAAATTGACATTCTCAATCTTTTTTTAGCCTAGGGCTCCTGGAGAATATTCAACTCTTCTTTACTTTTTTCTTTTCTTCCTTAAATGTGTGTATTTGTTTAATAACAAATCACTTTTACATTATACTTACTGTCCCAAGTTTTCTTTGTATTATTCTTATTTTATTGTTTTATATTCTTTTGTTGTTGTTTGGTTAAGCAACTGCTCAATTTCTTCACACAAGTGAGAAGACAGAATAAGTCATTCTGCTAAATATAACAGATATCTAAAATCAAAATAATTAACTGCTATAAAAACATTTATCCCACAAATATCTTCTACTAAATGGTTTCTTTGTTATCAATTATCTTATTTTAATTTTGAATCACTAATTTATCCTTTTTAATATCTTTAACTTTTTTTTAATGTTATGCTTCTGCACCATATTTAATACTGAAAGGACAAGCAAACTGTTGTGGACTAGCCTGATGTACCTAGCATAGAGAGTGAATGTACTGGTCCAGGATTATTCATACATGGCTGTCTAAAAGCATTGATGTGATTACTGAGACTACAAGGATTACGGGACCATTACACAAACTGTCTACCTCAAGGTTTTAGCATTGTTGAGAGTTACTATATGTCTGGCGCACATGTAGTTTCAATGTACTAGTATACTGAATACTGTAGGAACCAGTATACAACACAAACTCAAATTTAGTTCAAGAAATTTTTTTAACCATATTTTGATCTTCTTTCAGAATAGTACAATGTATTCATCTTGAGCAAACTCAATGAAAAAACAAAAAACAAAATGGAGGATAAAACTTTCTACTTCCAAGTTGTTTTGTTGCATGCTGGGAAAGAAATTAGAAGTTCAAATAATAATGAATGATAAATAACTTATAAAAATACTTTTTTTTTCTTTCCTTCTCACAAAATGTCCATCTTTTATTGTTGATTCACTCAGTTCCTATATCAGAAGGTTGAATGGTAAGACCTGTATTGTTTAAGGAAGACTAGGCCTGTTGTCTGCATGATTATTACTGCAACAACCACACAAATTGCTAAAATTATGTCTATTGTTGCTATTGATTATTCTCTCTTATCATCAGAACACTCCACTTTACTATCATCAGAGTACAAATTGTTATCATTATTGTGAGAATCAAAAGTAAGTTCTACTACTTCATTAGCAAGATATTTTTTTCAGTTAAAGTATCACATATTCTCTGAAATGGAATTCTGGGATGTAGAATTATTTCTTATGAATGAAAAAAGATAATAAATGATAAGTAGGTGATTAGCAGCAGATGATAGAAAATATCATTAATGACAGACAGATGAGTAAACATAGTAGTAAAATATGAAGAAAGAGATAAAAGTTAAATAACATAAGAATTTCATATCATTTGCTGACCAACATTAACTTTATTTATATGTATATACTTATATAACAATAGTGTAACAAATATTACATGGTATGTATTTACCCAACCCTTCCACTGTGGACAAGACATGGCACAAGGTTATTTTTTATGTGGAGTACAGTTGGTTTGAACTCAGAGTTTTCCTTCTCCTAGACTAGTTACCTAACCAAAAGCTAAAGAACTCAGTCTGCCCTACTATTTACTCATAGCTGGAGGGAGGATAGTTAGATTCGTACCTTTTCCAAGGGTACTAGCGCTATGTGAACTGTGGCTTCAGCTAGGATTTGAACTCAGGTTGACGAGTCCATTTTCTATGACTAACCAGTACACCACCACACCTCCTATAGTATTACATAAATGGTTGTAATTTTTATTATTTAACCATAGCTGGGGGAGAACAGATGGGTCCATGCCTTTTCAAAAGAATTAGCAAAATACAAGCAGCTTCATCTATTATTTAAACTCAGGGTGCTATGTCCATTTCCAAAGATGATAACCATTACATCATGTGCCTCTACCTCATATTATCACGTTATATAGATATATATTGGAGGTGTGTGGTGTAATGGTTACTGTCATTGGAAATGGACATGGCAAGATGAGTTCAAATCCTGGGTGAGGCTGTTTGTATTTCACAGTGCTAATATCTTTGGGAAAGGTATGCATCCAACTATTCTCCCTCCAGCTATGGGTAAATAGTAGGGCAGACTGGGCTCAAACCTTTGTATAGCAACTAGTCTAGGAGAAGGAAAACTGAATTCAAACCTGTAAAACTCCACTTAAGAAATTGACATCCTACTCATGTGGAGGTGTTGGTAAGGGGGGGGGGTATTTTCCTCTCATCCCACTTATGAGGGCATGACACAAGGACATTTTTATGTGGGTCCACCCACAAGCCAAAGCTTATGGGTGGTAGGCACAAAAAATGTGTCGATCCGATTGGCATTCCCCCTCAAAGGGGGTGCCTCCTGGGATCGACGCTATTAATTTATTTTACCGGTCCAGTGGCCAAAGCACACTGGACCCCCAGCCAAAACCGGGTGCATTAGGAGGGTTGGTAAATATGTATATAAATATATATTAAGCTTGACATGCTTTCTTTGTACTGAAGACAACAAATGAAATGTCAGTACTATGTTACTTGAATCTAAACTCAACTTTTCAACAACATTTTATAACATTTCTCTGAATTTTTGAGATGAGGCTTGATAATTAGTATTATTTGGATTATTCAGACTATTGTCCTCATCTTTGTTATCTGTACAATTAGTTTGAGAAGGCGCCCGAATCTGAAAAGAAGGATTCCGAGTCCAACAAGAAATACCTGAAGAAGACCGGAGGGCAAACTAGCCGAAATGTTGTACAGATAACAATAAAGATGAAGACAATAGTCCGAATAATCCAAATAATACTAACATTTTATAAATTGACAGATTATATTTTGTTTACAACAAAAATTCATTATGTAAAAAATGTTCAATCACAATATAACTGTACACTAGTATTATTTGGATTAATAATCTTCATACAATGACTGCTATTTACACAATAGCATTGCAACCAACAAAGCCTTCATCAGATGATGACTCTGGGTTCAGGCATGGTTTTGGGGCCGAAGCATCATTACCACTAACCCAGAGCACCCCAGCAGTATCTCACGATACCACCAGACTTTGTCGGTTTGATGTCACAATGTAGGATTGCCATATTCACGCTGATGCGGTTAGAGCTTTATCCTGGATCTTTTTTATGTATTTCCTCTTGTCTGGTAGAGAAAGTCCAAGTTTAGACAAAAATGCCAAGGTTGTGTTGGTAATAAATCCCCGGCATCCAACTTCGATGGGAAATACATTTGTTATCCATCCGTTTCTGATGCATTGTTCATTTAAGTCTTCATATTTTTCCAACTTACGCTGATGTGCCCAATCAAGATTTTCTTCAAATGAACTGTCAATTTAACAATAAAAACTTTCTTTTGATTAACAGACCAAATGACAATATCAGGATGCTGGGCCGTTAACATTATTTCAGTTGGAAAAACAAGTTTATTTGGACTATTGTCCTCATCTCAAAAATTTAGAGAAATAACTGTACACAATTAATCTATGAATATTTTATGGGCATTGCAGATTTTATAAATATAAACATACATTTCATTTTTCTGATCTCATTTTCTGCATGATAGAATTTGTAATTAAAACTTTATTTTGAATAAACAATCATCTATATTTAACACTTGATAATAATAGTGTAATACTTACCTCATGTAAAGTGGTTAAGTAATTCAATATACTCTGTAGTTCATCTTCAAGAATGCCTTGTCCCTTTCGTATCAATTCTACTACATAGAGCAACATGTAAGACCTTAATCTTACAATTTCATCTCTTGTAGGCCTTGGACCATCTAAAATAAATTAATAAATGTTTTCATTAATTTCTTTTAATAAGCATTTATGTAAATTGCTGGAAAAAGAAAATTTTTTAATCCAGTGCCATGTATTTTATTTAAACTAGCAACAAAAAAACACTCTCCGGGCAGTGTAAAAAATACTTTTTGAAAGATAATGCCTAAGGGGATGGGGGGTTAAAAATTCAATGTCAGAGGGTTTGTATCATAAGTAAGGAAAATCCTCATATCTATTAAAGGAATAAAGAAATAAAAGAATTTGAAATGAAAAATTAGTCCTGTCCCCCTCAAATAACGCAGATATTAATTCTTAAACAATTATTTTGAATATTTTCCCCATATATTTTACACAAAATTGTAGGTATTTATTTATTTGTAAACTTTTTAGTTAACATCTCGTTACTGAAATAAAAAAAGGACGAGAGTAAAAAACAATTTTTGAAATTGCTTACTCAAATTTTGAGTGTATATAACACAAGAATATTGTGATATAAGCGGTGACGTAGAGCTGTGACAGTTTTTGTTACAGACAGAAATACACACAATCTCCACTATTAATAGAGATTTCACTTAAATGAAAATATCTTCATTCATTTTCCTTGATAAATAATGCCTTATTTCTTATTATAATTACATTTTATGAATTTTACAATTTGACCACAATTTTAGATCTAAAGACTTTGCTTGATGATACCAACCAATAGCAGACCAGATCAGGGAGAACCCAGGTGATATTTTATGGGGTCAGCATTTTGTGGGTGAAAAAAATTGAAGATGCACTTAATCATTTTTATGTTATGGTGTTTCAAAAAAGAAATTTAACATTTTGTTTTTTAATTTTTTTTTTTTTCATTCATTCCTTTTTGTTTGGAAGATCACAAACACATGACATACTGCCCTGATGATGGCCTGACAGTGCTCTCAGCCTTTATTGGGAGACTGTCTGAATTCCTGGTACCTTGAGCTGGCCTTGCTGTGAGCCACCCCTTGCTGAGACCACACTGGGATATTCAAAGAGACATCCACTCTATATTTAACCCCCCCCACCACCACCGACTCATGTTTTTTAATAAAAAGATAAATGTTCAAAGATTTTTTTGTTTGTTTTTTTAATTATTTCAAAATCAGTTGTGAGCATGTTGAAATTTTAACAAAATTTTCAGTAATAATAATAATTAATTAATTTTTGGTAATAATAATAATAAATAATTAATAAATTAATTTTTTAGGTTCTTTTATTATGTAAACCTTGAGAAAATATCTTTATATCACTGAAAGGAGGGTTTCAACATTAGATCATTTGAATAAAAAGAATTTTTACATTTCTAGAAAGATCAAGAACAAGAAGTCCACATATAAAAAAAAAAAAATTATGATATCATCACCCTGAAAAAGTTATTTGAAAATTTTAGTTTTGTTTTTTAAAAAAATCAAAAAACAATTTTTATACCATATTCTAGCAGACAATTAAAAATATTTAAAATTTTGAATTTTTTTTTTACAATTTTCTCTAAAATGAAATTTTTCAATCATGACAAAAAAAATACAAAGTTTTTTTTTAGGGGGTGGGGATTAAACAACTTTTTATTTAAAAATTACAAAAACTTAGTTTAAGATGATCTTTCTCATAGTTTTGGTAAAAAAAAATTGTCTTTATTTAGATTATTTAAAACTGTCATATTTTACTTAAACACTGTGAAGCCACAAATAAGACAAAAATGAAAAGTGTTAATATTACGTTATAGATTCAAATCCTTATTAACTGAAGTGACAAAAAAACTAAAACTAAACCAGCTGATGTACACGTGACTTAATATAGTGGAAGTGTATCTATGGAAGTCATGTGAATTCCAGACAGTCATTGGCATCATGAGAAGTTGCAGGTGATGCAAGAATAGACTGGCAATTGATAAGTAGATATTTACCCAACTTGTTTGCTATAAGTAGGATGTGACAGAAGTATGTTGGCTGGTTGGTTGGATTTTATGGCATGTCAACCCTTGTTGGGTCATTTTATGGCATGTCAACCCTTGTTGGGTCATTTTATGGCATGTCAAGCCTTGTTGGGTCATTTTATGGCAAAGACGTTTTTGTTTTATTCGTTTTTGATGTGTACTCAATTTTTTAAAAACTCAATGTTTTTTTTAACTCATTTTTTCTATTTAACCTATAGATTGGAGCTTAACAGGTACTACCACTCCGGGTTAGAGTGTATCTGGGAGTAATAGTGATGAAGGAGTACTCCACATTCCTCAGAGCTCTAGAATTCAAACTTCACCATCAGATAGTTTAACCCAGGACAAGAAAGAAGTATGGGGCAAGGATCAAACTCGCTATTCAACAGTAATTGATCTGTGAGACTAGCTTGCTAACCATTACATCATGATGGGATGCTCTAGCAATTAACAAGTATTGTAACTACTCTATGAAGGTGAACACTGGCTCAAATCACATCCCAACTCAAACCTGTTTGTCAACTGCACTGCATAGTATTGCATAGGATTGTGTAGTTATCAACCAACAAGTGTGCAATTTGACACCATAGCATCAATTACCATGGACCAAAACTTGACCCTGAAAAATTGGAATCATGTTGCCTGGTCAGATGTGTCATGTTTCCAACTCTTTCAGGCAAACTATTGTTTTTTTGTGAGTGTGTTTTTTGTGGGAGAGACTAAATGAAGCTATGCATTCAGCTTATTAACAGGATGTTGCATGAACTGGAAGTGGCTCTTTAATGGTTTCTGGTATGTTCTGTTAGTGTTTACAAGGACCACTAGTGAAACTGGAATCTGATATGACATATAGATATCTTTTTGCAAAACCTCTTTGTTTTCAAGTAAGTAAATTAAAGTCAGCAGAAAGACCAATTGTTGGTATTAGCCAGACAGCAAGCAAGTCTATCTCCTTTTCACTAGCGTTAAACCAGGAAGATTGTTTTTGCATCTCAGGTGAAGTGCTACATCTACCATAAGTTCCCACTTTACCACACAGATCTAAGCTGTGCTACTCGTGTGTTGAGTTGGCGAAGATCGGTATCAAACCAGGAACCTTGCGGTTCCAAGGCTGGTGCTCTGGTTTATTCAAGCAATAAATATATATAATAATATAATAAATAAATAAGTAAATAAGGGAGTGAATTCGATTCATTTTTTAAGAAATTTCCAGCATTTCTTTTTTTAAATTCATAAATAGATTTTATCATAAATGAAAAACTACTTCAACTTTTATTGAAATGAGAAACAATGATACGTTTTAGCAAAACATATCTTGGAACTTTAATGAAAAATAGAAAATTAACGTTTTACTCTTATAAAGTCATATTCAAATTTCTTATATTGACATTTCAGTCTCGGAAGACTACAATAAAGTTTTTGTGCCCCTGAAATTATAGCACCTCCTGTGACTTTGAAGTCCAATGTTTGAAATTCTACCATTTTACTGATTTCCAGGTACTCTATTGTCCTCCATGTTCGGCAGTATTAAATCCCATTGAACATGTATAGGACATGTTGTAGACCTTGCTAAATTCCCTGGAGCCACACTAAACAATCACAACTCAGTTATAGACAACCCTGGAATGTAACTAGATAAATATGCTCATGAAACAACTCCAGCATCTCCTAATCTCCATGTCATATTATTACATAACTATTATTACTTAAGGGAAGGAAGGACTTACACATTATGTAGCTGTTCCTAATCTTTTTGGTAATTCAATTTAAATACGGGTAGATACCTATATTTCAATTTGAGCTAGATTTTTATATTACTTACCAACACCTTTTGGAGTAAGCCCACTTCTGTCTTTTGGATTGACAACCCAGTAGTAATATTTCAAAGTGTGCATTGTCTGTAAAACAGCACTGACTCTTCTGATATTATTGTAGATCTGGGCATCATTGATAAATTCAGTTGCAAGATAAGAGTAGAGCCTAGTTTGCACCTGTATGAAAAGAAAACAAAAAAATCATTTAACAAGACAAATACAAAGTGATGAATTTATAATTACTTACATTAAATGTTGCTACAATTTAAGATACAAATATGCAGAAAGTGTTACACACTTTTTTTAATGTTCAATTTGTTACCAATGACAAGTTAAGATTAATCACAAAAGATAATATCCAGAATCTTAATAAATTGACTATCATTCTCTGTTGAAACTTGTAGCAAGGATTTATGCCCAAGAAAGCATCTTTCTCTTGTGCTTAATAAGTAAAAGTAGACGGAGTGGTCTATTGTTAGTGGCCGGACAGCGCTAGACAAGGGAGATTGTTTCTGCATCTGAGGTGGAATGCTACACCTAGCATTAGCTCCCCACTTTACCATACAGATCCAAGCTGTGCTATTTATATGCTGAATTGGCGAGGGCTGGTATTGAACCAGGAACCTTGTGATTCCTAGGTGGATACTCTACCAATTGAGCTAAACACACACGCCCACAGTAGTACCTTGAGTTATGAGTGCCCTAACTGAGGAGTTTTCTGAGTTATGAGCTGTCACTCAGTTGATTTTTTGTTTTGTGTTGAGAGGTAAAATTTGAGGTACGAGCAAGCTTCAGATATGCTTATGTTAATAAGGGACAGTATTTAATAAAGCTGTTAATAACATCAACAAAGCAATACATTTTGTTAAAGAAGGAAACATTTCAAAATTTTCGCGTAAAAATAGGCACGTGTCGTCAATATTTGATGGCTCCATGAGCTGGCGCATTGCGTGTGACTTGGAATATCAACTCGTTTTTTCAACTGAAATAACGTTAATGGCCCAGTGTCCTGATATTGACATTTGGTCTGTTAATCAAAATAAAGTTTTTATCGTTGAATTGACAGTTCCATTTGAAGAAAATCTTGACTGGGCACATCAGTGTAAGTTGGAAAAATATGAAGACCTACGTGAACAATGCATCAGAAATGGATGGATAACAAATGTATTTCCCATCGAAGTCGGATGCTGGGGATTTATTACCAACTCAATCTTGGCATTTTTGTCTAAACTTGGACTTTCTCCACCAGACAAGAGGAAATACATAAAAAAAATCCAGGAGAATGCTCTAACCACATCAGCATGGATATGGCAGTCCTATATTGTGACATCAAACCGACAAAGTCTGGTGGTATTGAGATACTGCTGGGGCGCTCTGGGTTAGTGGTAATGATGCTTCGGCCCCAAACCAAGCCTGAATCCAGAGTCATCATCTGATGAAGGCTTTGTTGGTTGCAATGCTACTGTGTAAATAGTAGTCATTGTATGAAGATTATTAACCCAAAACCTTTTGGTTCTGAGCCAGATGCTCTACCGACTGATACTGCATGCATCTGCAGAAATTTACATTTTCTAATTCTATAATCTCACTGAATATGAATGACCAGAATTCTAGGATAAGCAATCCTTTAATCTTTTAGAACTGAATTTTCATATGTACAAATGCGCATATATGTATGTGCTTTTATGGTATGATTTTCAAGGCTCATGCTTTTTCTAAATGATAAAGAAGACAGTGCTGCTAGTAAACATTTTATATAGCCTTCTATATCTATTAATAATGGAGATTGTCTGTATTTCTGTCTGTAAGAATAACTATGTCATAGCTCTACATCACAGCTTACGTCACAATATTCTTATGCTATATACACCCTAACCCGGCCCCTTAAGGGGCCGAGTTAGCTCAGTCGGTGAGCGTTCGGCTAGAAACCACAAGGTTCCTAGTTCGATACCGGTCCTCGCCAACTCAGCGTATGAGTAGCACAGGGATCTGTGCGGTAAAGTAAGGAGCTGATGGTAGGTGTGGCGCTCCACCTCAGATGCTAAAAAACAATCTCCTTGGTCTAGTGCTATTGAAAAGGGAATAGACTCAATCACTGACTGGCTGATACCGACTTTAGGCCTCCCCGTCAACCCAAAATTTGAGTAAGCAATTTTAAAAATTGTTTTTTACTCTCGTCCCTTTTTTTTTTACAGTAGCAAGAAGTAAACTAAAAAGTTTACAAATAAATAAATACCTACGATTTTGTGGAAAATTGATGTGGAAAATATTCAAAATAATTGTTGATTATTACATGCATGCAACATTTTATTTGAGAGGGACGGGGCTCAGTTTTCATTTCAAATTGTTTTATTTTTTATTTTTTACTCCTTTAATAAATATGAGGATTTGTCTTACTTATGATACAAACCCTCTGACATTGAATTTTTAACTCCCACCCTCTCAAGCAATGTCTTTCAAAAATTAATTTTTACGACGCCCGGAAGGTGTTTTCTGTTGCTAGTTTATATAAAAACTTGTAAAATGTTCTCTTAAAGGTGGCACTCTTAGTCATGTAAAAATGTAAGTAAAGTCTGTGGAGAGGTCTATTGTCAGTATCAGCTGAACAGTGAGCGAGTCTATCCCCTTTTGATTTGTGCTAGACCAGGAAGTTTGTTTTTGCATCTGAGGTGGACTGCTATACCTACCATCAGCTCTAAGATGCTTTACCATACAGATAAGATTACCCAAGCAATGCTACTCATGCTCCGAGTTGGCAAGGACCGTTATCAAACTCTGAACCTCACAATTTCTAGGTGGATACTCTACCAAATGAGCTAAAGTATCCGCTAGTCATTTAATAAGTAAAGGTTAGGTATACCCAAAATGAGACTAAACTGTGTTTTTGACAAAATGACTTTAGACCCCCTTACAGAAAATAATTTACCAAAAATCAGGGAATTATCGGATTTTAATGAAATTTTCAGTGTTTATTTATCAATGAATGATCTTTATAATGCATTATTTATTTTATTTCAAAACTTTCTCATTTTTTCAGGTCACTTAATTTTGACCCCCCCTCCCCTAGTCATTTAATAAGTAAAGATCAAACAATAATAAAAAGGAGATAAAGAATTCATTTGTGGTTGATATAATATTATGTCAGATTTTAATACCAAAACAACACTATGCAAAGCTCAGATCTTTAAATAAAGACTGTCTGCATGACATGACATACAGTTATGAAAGGGAGTATAAAATCTAAAACAGCTGCTCACTAAAGATCTAACTTGTAATTTACCTCATAACTGATTTTTATCTCCTATTTCCTGGAAAGCTTGTCAGTAGTCTATCTTGGCATTGCTATTTTTTAATTATAAAATATACAGACCACATGGTTTTTTGATTCTATGTATACAATTACAAAACTCTCCACATGAGTAGGATGTGACACATGGTCAATTTCTTAAGCAGACTTCAGTAGGATGTGACACATGGTCAATTTCTTAAGCAGACTTCAGTAGGATGTGACACATGGTCAATTTCTTAAGCAGACTTCAGTAGGATGTGACACATGGTCAATTTCTTAAGCAGACTTTAACAGATTTGAATTCAGAGATTTCCTTCTCTTAGACTGGTTGCCTAACCAAATTTAAAGAACCCAGCCTGCCCTACTATTTACCCATAGCTGGAGGTAGAATATTTGGATCCATAACTTTCCCCAAGAGTATTAGTGCTATGTGAAATGCAAACAGCCCTGAACAGGATTTGTCATCATTAACTATGACAATAATCATTACCCTATGTGCCTTTATGATTCTATGTATATAAAACTTTCTATTCGTCAAAAAATTCCAAAATAACACCAGTTAAACCAGATGTCTCTTGACTTGACATTAGGAGAATCTTCAGAAGCAACAGTGTACTATATAACTATTTTACAGATAAAATTTCTGTTTAAAACAATATACTCCAAGAATAGTTTATAAAACTATATACAAGTTAAAGTTGTCCTCTGAATAAAGTATGAGATTGTGGGATTACCTCCCTTGTCTACAGAATGACTTTTTCAACACCTGCTAGGAGGTGATAAAATCTGTTTCCATAGCAACACATCCAGGTATTTAAAGAAAAAGGCATAATTCAGTCATTTCAATGATGTAAGGGCCAGACATGTCCTCATCCCTTTGTGGATGTTTTCCTCCTTGAGATCTTTTGACACTATCATAATGTTGCTTAACTGTCAGTATTCAACATAAATTTATCACAACTACAAATGACCAAAAGTAACTTTGCCTACAACATATTAATATTACTGACACTTCCACATATTACTATTACAAACATAATTTCACATGCATATATATATTTTTTTTGTATTCTTTGTTCCTTTTGATATACACATCAAGTATAGAACTTCTATAAAAAGAAAAGGAAGTAATAATGTTTTAAAATTAATTAAATAAAGGAGTTCAAAGGAGAGCTACTAAGGTAGTGAATGAATTAAAGAACCTTTTATACAAAGAAATACTGACTTACCAAGTTTTGGCTTATCGACAAACCAGAGAAGATATGATTGAAGTCTATAAATATACCCATAGATTTTATTCAATGAACTTTAATCTATTGAATATTGCTAAAAAATCAATACTAGGGTCATAAATTAAAACTCTCAAAAAAAAATTGCAAAACAAATGCAAGGCAAAATTATTTTAGTAACAGAGTGGTGAATACATGGAATAAACTACCATCATCAATAGTGAATGCCCTATCTCTAAACTCATTTAAGGCAAGGTTAGATAATCTGTGGAAAGATTATAAATATTCTGTGGAAATAAGATGAATGTTTGGAATATAAAGAACAGCTGACAGGTCTCAGACCTAATATACTAGCTGAAAAAGATATTATATTATTATTATCATTATGTGAGTTTTTCACACCAGCATTAGCTGATGGTATTTCACTGGAGTCTGAGTGACAACAAGTCCCCTGGACTCTTCTAACCAATTGCAGCAATGCACTAGTTTGGATGGTCTCAATTCTTCCTGATTTCCAGATGTTCCAGTCTTTTTTCCAAGCTTTTTGTGACCATTCCAAGTGCACCAACTACAACTGGTATCACTTTGACCCTATTATCATTATCATTATTATTATTGTCATTATTATTAAATGTTCAAATATTCAATTTAGGTAAATGAATGAAAAATGTCTTACCTCCACAGAGGCATATATCCAAAGGCCCGGGTTAAAGAGAATGTGGTCAAATAGATGTTTGAGTAAAGTTCCTCCTGATGGTAATTTGACTAAATATTGTGTGAGTTTCAAGAAGCTATTTAAAACTTCAAGAGTTATATGTTCTCTGGATGACTGCAATATATAAGAAAGAAAAACAACCAACAAAAACAAAAATTGAATACTAATTGAGTTACAATATTCTTTAATCAAATATTTAAATAACTCAGTAACATTTTTAGTTGAGTTTTATTTTTTGCAATTAGTTTTCACCATGCACCCCCAATGATTTAGATCTTTTTCTAAATGATACAATCATTTATACATCTAAATGTTATCACTCACTTATGTAAATTACTTGGAAGTTAGTTGGTTGGTTTTGAAGGCTGTCACAATGCAAGTGTAAAGAAAAAAGAAGGTAACTATGATGTTGTTTGTTAACCTGTCATTTTATTATTAATATTTCCCGAAATATTAAGAATAAATGACAGGTTAACAAACAACATCATAGTTACCTTCTTTTTTTCTTTACACTTGCATTGTGACAGCCTTCAAAACCAACCAACAAACCAATATAAACACAATGCTCCAAGCAAATTACAAAACCCTTTTATTACTTGGAAGTTAAATGAAGAGATCTGTACAGTGGAGCAAATTTTGAAAGTAACAAAATTTTAAGCTTCAATCTCTATGTTTTATACCTTCTACTTAAATTCTGACTAAACTTATATAAATTATATGAACAAGACAAAAAAAAAAAAAGTTTTTCTTTATTTAATGATTTTGTGAATATTGTAGCAAATTTTTCTGGCATAAATAATCAAAATATCTTTATTCACTTATTAAAATAACTTGAGCAATCAGTTCAGTACTTCATTTATTTTGAGTATTTTGTTTGTTATAGTGCAGGTACGAGGTGTCAAAATGCAGCACATTCTGAATGACCAATTTTTAGTTGTTTTTTTTTGTTTTTATTTGTTTTTGTTAATGGGATATCAACCTTCATGGCTTGATTAATGCCAAAGCCATCCTTATTGAAGAACATTAGTGGTACTATTTATATATTTTCTAGACTTGGTCAATGAATAAAAAATATTTTTTTAAATAAGAGAGTTTTATAATTTGCTTGAAATTAAAATTCATTATCAGCGTTCTACTAATCAATTGCTCCATTTTTATAAAGAGTAAAAGTAATGGACTTAGGGTTCATAATTTTATTCTCAAATTTAATTTAATTTTTTTAAACATGCATAAAGTTTGCTAAAATATGAAAAATTTTATTAAATTTTGATAGGCTAAATATCAAAAACAATTTTCTTTATTCAGAAAATCTTTCAGTTTAAGTGAAAATTACCACAATGTATTTTCACAGGATTTTTTGTATAACAGTTATAAAAGAAATGGATATAAAATCCAACAATGTGAATAAGTATAAAGTTTTTGAAAAAAACAAGAAAATATGTAAAAGATTGACATTTAGAAAGACAACGCTAAAGCGTTATGGTTTTAATTAACAGGGCTCTTAACTCTTTGACATATTTTCTTGTTTTTTCAAAAACTTTATAATATTATAGTTATGTAAGAAATGAATATAAAGTAACATACTCGAGTTTCATCATCTGAATCGTCAGGGTTACATCCGCTGAATTAATCGAGTTTTCGATTAATATCAGTTGATACCACGTATGTCTGTTGGAATGGATATTATCATTACTAAAGTAGGTTACTTTATATCCATTTCTTAAATAAATTTTGCTCTACACTGTATTGAGCACTTTGTATTTGTTTTTTCACGGTCTTAACCCCTGTATTCTGTGTGCTTCCAATGATCGTATCCGTACCCACCGGTAAGCCACCACTCATACATAAATACATAATATTACAGTTATGTAGATAGTAACTATACTAACTTTATAAAACAATTATTATTTAATTAACAATGATTTAAAAATGTTACAATGCATTGACATTGAATATACAATTTCCCAAATTAATTTCTGCTAAATGATGGAATGTAAAATCACACTTAGTTCCATAATATGAAGTGATGCTGATAGCTTTTTAATTTAGTATGTCCTAGGAAGCACAGATTTGATTTTAATGAGTCTCCAGGAAATTTGTTGGGTCCCAATTAAAGTTTCTTAATAAATTGTAGAATTTTTATCTATAATCAATTAAAGCCATCTAAACCCTACCTTGTACCTCATACCATGTAATTCGATTCCAAGAAATTATTGAAATGTATCTATTGTTAGCTGGAAATGGTGGGGGAAAAAAAACAACACTTGGATATGATTTTTATGTGCCAGTGACGCAGGACGTGTACCTATCAGCATCTCTGATATGTTATATTTTGGAAATTATATTTGATTAATCCAAATACTAACAGAAGAATAAGAATAAAAGAAGGAAATAAAAACCTATCTTTATTATGGTTTAAAATAATTACCTTCTCTAATAAGTAACTGATGACAAGGAATCCTTTGTTTTGGAGTAGTTCTTCTTGAATTGACGATGAACTTTCTAAAAGATCACACAGCAGGCCCATCAAATTTGCACTAGAAGGGTAAACATAATAAGAATAAACATTAGTAAAAGGAAATTTCATAAGATTTTTTGTATAACAGTTATAAAAGAAATGGATATAAAATCCGTAAATCAAATTTGCACTAGAAGGATAAACATAATAAGAATAAGCATTAGTAAAAGGACATTTTTTTAATATAAGAAAGAAGATACTTTGAAAAACACTGTCTTTACACACACACACACACACACATATATATATGAGAGTTGTTAAGAAGTTCTAATCCTCTCTCAGAAAGAAGAGCTGTAGCTGAACATTTTTGTTGTGGCAACACTACCACTTCTTATAACACTAGAAAAAACTTATTCTGATTTCTGTTTTAATTTCTGTGCAGGTGAGGTCCATACAAAGGTAAAAGATGTATAACAGTTATAAAAGAAATGGATAAAATAGAGTCCCAAACAGTCATAAAGTATATGTAAAAGAAATGTATAACACCCAAGGAAATCAATTAGGATATTGTACAGTTATTTGCAAAAGACTCCCCTTTCCTATACAAGCAGGACAGGGACAGAATAGATGACCCTTGGTCAGAGTGTTCAAGAACTTCAACTACTGATGAACATAGTTTGGTTTGGTTTTGTTTTATGGCATATCAACCTCAGTGGGTCATTTAATGCCGATAAAGTTTTGAAATAAATCAATTCTTAATGGATAATACATTTTTTTATAAATACATTTTTCTATTTAACCCATAGATGGGACCCTAACAGGTACTACCACTCAGAGTCAGAGTGGACCAGGGAGCAATGGTGATAAAGGGGTGCTCCACATTCCCCCAAACCTCCAAAACTGGAACCTCATCATCAGATAGAGTTTAACATCATTCCCAGGACATGTAGATCCTCAGTCACCGCTTTCTAGCACCCATATGATAAAAAGGGGTTGGGGCTTGCCATAAGGGCAATAGGGTTGGGAAAATCATATAGGTGCTAAGGCTTGACGTGACCAGCTGATTGATCGGAGGAGGCCTCTCCGACCAACCGTCTAGACCAAGATAGGGCTAAAGTGGAGTACTGCAAGTCATGAACTGCTCATCCACCTGGGTTCTATCCTTAAGCATCATGGGTCGCCACCCACGGCCAACAGGTGGCCCCATTGGAGGAGTCTTACCCCTCTGCAGAGGTGCATTCTAATGCCCCAGCCAACAGGGCAGACTGATGAACATGTTGATGCCCTTCACCATGTTTTGAGGGCGACTGATGTCTTACTGCCCAGCAGATAGCTAAGTCAACAAGAATTAGTTCTGATTCAGTTTATGCCATTTTAACTGAGATCTTTGGAATGAGGCAAGTTGTCTACAAGATGAGTCCTAAGAATACTGACACCAGAGCACAAGATGAAAAGCGTTAACATTTCCAGAACACTTTTTACTTGCTTCCAGACTAACCCTGAGAATTTCTGCTCCAGATTAGTAACTCAAGAAGAACATGGGTCATCACTTCAAAAGTTGAATAAAAATTTCAAAGCAAATAGTTGAAACACTTTGATTCTCTACACCTGAACTAATTCAAGCAGGCAGAATCTGTTGGCAAATCATGATAGTTTTTTTCCTTTTCCAGGTAGTCTATTAATGGACATTACTATGCATCAGAAATAAGAAATGAAGAAAGCTGAGGGCAGGTGTGCTATTGCTCCAGGATAATGCACCTGATCACACTGCTCAGGTTGCAGTTGCTGAAGCAGTCATCCGTGGTTTTGAATTGCTCTCCCATCCCCCTTACTCCCCAAACTTAGCTCCATCTAATTTCTTCCTAAACTCAAATCCCACCTACGTGGTTGCCATGTTGGGAACAATGATAGAGGTCATATGTGCTGTGAAGGAGTTTTTGGAGGACCAGGATGCCACCTTGTGTGACGGGATTGCAATGCTTAAGCATCATTAGACCAAGTGCATTGGGAAAAAGGGGGACTATATTGTAAAATAGTTAAAACTGGCTTGTTTCTCCAACTCCTGGATGAAGTTCAGAAATTTTCAAACAACCTTCGTACATATACAAATAAACTCACACACATATACATACACACTCTCACATGGGAGAGTAATATGAGTTTTTTTTATTTACTTCAGATACACAAATTCAGGTGAGTTTTCATTACATACATATAAAGAAAGTTAAATACATGTTTTGTCATTTTTGATCAACCATACTCTAGTTGACCAATGAGATGCTACAAGAAAACTTTATTCATATATAGGTAAAACTATAGCATGACATTTTGTGCATTACAAAGAGATATATATATATATATATATATATATATATATATATATATATATATATATAATTGATAATTGAATCATATTACCATGACCAGACAACTCGGCAAACACCACTTGCGACATCCGGAGCACTGGACAGCTGTTTCGACCTCCTTTGGCCTCATCAGCAGTGCATACCACAATATTTGAATAGGTTTGCCCGCCTAATTAATTAATTGTTAATTAATTAACTTTCAAAATTAGGTATGACTTTAATTAAGCACATATTCTCCCAAAAATTGTTGGCTAATAAAGCCATATCAAAACACATCGTTTGTGTATTTACTTCTCATATATATATATATATATATATATATATATATATATATATATATATATATATATATATATTTGCACTCATGCTAGAAGTATCAGAACAAAATAGTTGATAAAAACAACTTTTAATTTATCTATTTACATAGATATTGACAATTTTAAATCCCCTTTCTTTACCTTTTCATCTCTCTTCCCATCATTTTTTCTCCCTCTCACCCAGCTTCACTTTTCCAACTCTCTCTTTATTCACTCAACAGCTTCTCTCTCTCCTTTTTATTCATGCTAGTATATTTAAAATCTTTCTATCTCCTCTTTGCTATCCTCTTAGATTTTGCTAAAGCTTTTAGTTTTACAAAAGCAACTGACATTGTGACACATATGATAGATAGTTACAATCAAAATTAATATATAAACTAGACGGACAAATGGAATCTATATACATACGGAGAGAGAGAGAGAGAGAGAGAGAGAGAGAGAGAGAGAGATGTTAGGTATGTCACAAAGTGAGGAAGTAATATACTAATCTAAGTGAAACCTAACAACAATATTCATCAAATGAATGTATTTACTCAAACCCTCCATGTGACACAAGGTAAATTTTTAAGCAAAGTAAAGCTGGTTTGAATTCAGAATTTTCCTTCTCCTAGACTGGTTGCCTAATCAACGCTAAGGAACCCAGTCTACCTTGCTTTGGGTGAGAACAAATGGATTCATGCTTTTCCCAAGGGTATTGATATGAAGTGAAATGCAACCAGCCTTATCCAGAATTTGAACTTGGGTGACCAATTTCATTTCCTACGACAATAATTGTCATACTGTCTCCATACTCACCAAATGTATGCTTTTAGTACAAGTCAGCCAGTACCAATTGTTCATGTGCGTCACACAGAAAAAGGGGAGAATGAAAAAAAAAAAAGAAGATATTTCAAAAGGTTCTAATTGACAATCTAAATGCTCTCTTTCTCTATCCTCTCCTTCCACTGCTTTTTTTCCCTAGTCTTTCCATGCTCTCTCCTTTACTTTCTTTTTCCCATGCCAGTATATTTAAGATCTCTCTCTCTCTCTCTCTCTCTGGGAGGGGTGGGACAGCTAGCATAAGGGTTATGATCAAAGGAAATGGACCCAAGTGAAGTTCAAACTTAGGATAAGGCTGTTTTTATTTCACATTAATGTCCTTGTAAAAGGTATGAATCCATTTCTTCTCTCTATGTGTAAATGCTGGGTTTCTCTAGAAAGGCAAAAGCATTGGTAAAACAACAGATCTAGAAAGAAAAAGTTTTTGTTTTTTTATATAAGCGGCCAAATTTTTGGTCAATCAGGGTCAAAATTCCTCCAACACTGAAGTCCACATTACTTTGAGAGACCTCCTGAACCAGATCTTGTGCCAACCTTCAGACTAGGACATGTCACCTTACTAAGAATATTGGGGAAGTGTTGAACAATTTTTTTTCTCTTCTCTTCATTTAAGGGGACAAGGACAGATGACAGATTCATGTAGGACACTTTTTTCTTTTTTTTCTCTTTTTTGGGGGGGGGTTGTTTTGGGGTTTTTTGGGGGTTTTTTTTTGTAGATACTTGGATTTATTTCAACTTTGCAAAATGTTCAACAAATTAGGTTGACTGATTTTTTTTTTGTTGTACAAGTTTTTTCTATATCAAGGTTAGTACAGAAGGTGAGAAGGGAGGGACATAGACCAAGGTATGAAAGAAGGAGTGCCTGAGTCTTCTCTCTATTGACTTAGGAGAAAGAACTCACCCGTGTGGCAAGGGTGGGAAACAAGTCCATAAAAACGTTGATAGACACAGAAGCATTTATTTCCTTAATGAGAACAGACACTTATAACCAATTGAGGGTTAATATGAAGAAACCTGATCTAGTGGTTAGCCAAGGTAATGGAGCAGAGTTAAGGATTATGGGGATGGTATGGCTACCAGTAAAGGTAGAAATATTCAAGCGTGACTGCAAGTTGTATGTGGCAAATTGGCTTTAGGTGAGTATTGGTTGAATAGCCATAAGGCCCAGTTAAAATTTGATCCACCAACACTGATAATAGGTAGAGTAGAGATTCCATTAGGAGGTGGTACCTGTGAGGCATTGCTTGTGATGGCTTAAGGGGATATCAAATTGCCTCCTAGAACAGCCATGGTCTATGGAGGAAGAATAGCCACTGGGAAAAAGTCCTTTACAAAGTTGATAGAACTTAATTTTAGTGAGGCAGAGTGATAGAAACCCAATAAATTTGTAGAGATAGCATTAGAGAGAATGTTTGAGTTATAAAAGCCAGTAAAGAAAATTAGGACCATATGACCTTTAGGCACCCCTTTTGCGATCTCGTTTCATAAGGAGATTTTTTTCATTTACACCGTCAAAATCTGGTTGTTTGTTAGGGTTAGGGTTAGGGGTTAGTTTTATAATTAAAAAAAAAAAAACCTCTAAAAATCGTCTGTTAACAAACAACCAGATTTTGACGGTGTAAATGAAAAGAAATGTCCTTATGAAAGGAGATCGCAAAAGGGGTGCTTAAAGGTCATATGGTCTGAAAATTAATTTAGAACAATTAAAAGATCAGTTAAATATGATAGGAAAAACAAGCTCAGTTTGGAAGACTAATTCAGAAACTATAAT
>CM042179.1:21991905-22412220 GCA_023376005.1 Doryteuthis pealeii
CAGGTATTTCTTGTCGGACTCAGGAACCTTCTTGGACTTGGGAACCTTCTTTTCGAACTCGGGAACTTTCTTATCGTAATTGGGAGCCATCACGGAACATTGAACCTAACCCTTTATTTTGTCCACGGGGGTATCCTGTTCTCATTCCGCTAACTATAGCTGGGGTAGGAGTTGTGTTAATTATTTTTCTATGTTACTGCCTCTACCAGCTATGGTTAGCGGAATGAGAACAGGATACCCCCATGGACTAAATAAAGGGTTAGGTTCAAAGTCCCGTGTCTGAAAAGAAGGTTCCCGAGTTCGAAAAGAAGGTTCCCGAGTCCGAAAAGAAATACCTGAAGAATGCCGGAGGGCATATTGGCCGAAACATTGTACAAATAACAATGAAGATGAGGACAATAGTCCGAATAACGCAGATAATACTAATCATCAAGCCTCATCTCAAACATTCAGAGAAATAATGAGTTAAGAGTTCTACTTTTTTATATTGCTTTAATAAATAAAACCAATGTGTAAAAAAAGTTCTAAGACATTTTATGAAATGATTTGTAACCAATAAAGAAGTTAGCATCTGCCTTAATTAATTTCCTCACTGAATGCTTCTAAAATTTAATGATTATCTGCCAAATTTGTTGGGAGAGCAACAGTCAAAACTTGCCCCCAGACTCTTTATTTCAATCAATCAAAAGATGCAATTGCATAAACCCTAAAAGATGCCCATTAGGTGGCAATTGCCAAGCAGAAGATATAATATAGCATAATATCTTTTTTCAGCTAGTATATTAGGTCTGAGACCTGTCAGCTGTTCCTTATATTCCAAATATTAATCTTATTTCCAAAGAATATTTATAATATTTCTACAGATTATCCAAACTTGCCTTAAAGGAGTTCAGAGATGGAGCATTTACTATTGATGATAGTAGTTCATTCCATGAATTCACCATACTGTTACTAAAATAATTTTGCCTTAGATTTGTTTTGCCTATAATTTACAAAGCTGTAGTGAGAAATGACAAATATGAAGAAGATAATAACATAAGAGTTTATATTGGAAGTGAAGAAAATATTCCATCATACATAAGGGTTTCAAATAGAAAATATTGCAATGATACTGTTGGTTAGCCATGTGTGTAGATTTAAAGAAAATATAAATAATTTGCTCATCATCAAATGTGAAATGACTAAAAAACATGTCAATATCAAAAAGTGAATAAGATCAATATGTATACTTTGAATTCAGAATATTTGGGGGGTTGGGAAATAATAGTAATAATTAGAAATATTAATACTTACATTAAGCATCAAAGCATGTGGAGAATGGACAAAATAAGAGGTGTTGCCTTTTGGTGAGGACTCTAAACACAATTGGCTATCACAGGCAATAGGATTGTACATAAAAACAATGGATGAAGTAATACGACCTTCATACAGAACCTGAAAAATAAAAAGAAGAGATATCTTTAGATGATAAAAAGTTATAGAATACAATTCTATATTTAATATCAAAATAAGAATAAACACACGTACACATTTCTTTTCCCAAACTTAAAGGAAAGAAATTAAAACAAACACACAACACAATCCTTTTCCCAAACTTAAGGAAGAGAGATTAAAAACAAACACATGAACACAATCCTTTTCCTAAACTTAAGGAAAAGAGATTAAAACAAATGTTTATATATTGGTCAAAGTTTGATTGGAGGAATCAGTGTGCTTTCAACTACTACGTTCATTTGCACCAAAAAATTAATTACTTTCTGATCCCACTGAGTATCATAAAACAAAGAGAAGAAAACAATTACACAGACTTCATCTTGCCATCAAACAGGACACACACCGGACAACAACAAACAGATATCTGCGGGGATGATTCACTAACATCAAGACAAACAAGCACCCTTCTGAGTCACAAGCTGACTACTAGAATTTACCATTCACTCGTACCACCTCGTTAAACATCAGGAATCAATTTCATCAGGTCGTATATTACAAACTTAATTTTCATTTCTGTCCATATCTAATCGAACTTTGACGACTACATAAACATTTCACATTTCTTAACATACTTTTCCAAAGCTCTACACATGAACTTTTACATTACAATTTTGTTGATTATTAAAATTTATTCTCTGTCATTAATAATAATAATGCTCGCTCCTACAAAGTTAATAAAATTAGATAATATATACGAAAAAATGAAATAAATATGGTTTTAAATCACAATATTGTTTACAGGATGATTATAAAAAAAACTAAAGTTTTGTAAGCAGATCCTTGTTTTAGATAATCATTTTTGTTTTAACTATTCAACATTTTTTAAACAGCAAGTTTACTGATTTATATAGTTGAAAGAATAAGTAATTCCAGTTATCTTGATCAATCTATAAAAAAAGTAAAGTAAAGTCGATGGGGCGGCCTAAAGTCGGTATCAGCCAGTCAGCGAGGGAGTCTATCCCTTTTCAATAGCGCTAGACCAAGGAGATTGTTTTAGCATCTGAGGTGGAGCACCACACCTACCATCAGCTCCTTTACCGCACAGATCCCTGTGCTACTCATATGCTGAGTTGGCGTGGACCGGTACCGAACTAGGAACCTTGTGGTTTCTAGCCGAACACTCTACTCTACTCTAACCTGGCCATTATGATCAATCTATAAAAAATAGAATTTCAATGAATTCGGAAATAAACACTATAGATGGGAAAATTAACAAAAGATTCAGGATCAAATCATTTTTCTATTAAAAAATAGTTCAAAAATTTGTCCCAAATGCTGTTTCATAAAATCTTTAGTATTTAAATATATCTGAACACCAACAGATTGCAGTCACATTATATAAATTTGTTATGATATATTATGAATCTTTTAAGAAAATACAATATTTCATATAGAAAAATAAATATGAAAAAGAATTAAGATGAAAACTATAAAATTTAAAAGAATCATACCAACATATTGATACTATTAAGAATTGTTTGGTTATTGACACCAGTTGAATGAAAAATAACCAAACAATTTTACTTGTTTTGAATGAGAGTAGTTAAATCTAAAAGATATTTAGTTTAAATCTAATTAAGAAGCACCAGTCTATTTTTAAAAAATTGAAATAGATCTCTAAGTAGACCTGAGCTTATTCTAGTAGTGACCAGGTTTGAATTCAGAGTTTTCCTTCTCCTAGACTGGTTGCCTAACCAAGGTTAAAGAGCCCATAGATCACTAAGAAGGCCTGAGACTATTCTAGTAGTAACCAGGTTTGAATTCAGAGTTTTCCTTCTCCTAGACTGGTTGCCTAACCAAGGTTAAAGAGCCCAGTGAAATAGATCACTAAGAAGGCCTGAGACTATTCTAGTAGTAACCAGGTTTGAATTCAGAGTTTTCCTTCTCCTAGACTGGTTGCCTAACCAAGGTTAAAGAGCCCAGTGAAATAGATCACTAAGTAGGCCTGAGACTATTCTAGTAGTAACCAGGTTTGAAGTTTCCTTCTCTTAGACTGGTTGCCTAACCACAGTTAAAGAGCCCAGTCTGCCCTGCTATTTACCCATAGCTGGAGGGAGTATAGTTGGTTTCATACCTTTCTCAAGGTATTAGCACTATGTGAACTGTGGCTTTGTCCAAGAATTGAACTCAGGTCGATGGGTCCATTTCCAATGACTAACCAGGACACCACTAAGAAAGTGGAAATATGTTTTTAGGCAGGTAAGGAACAAAATACAAAGAAATTGCTTAATTGCTTATATTACTAAATTGGTCAAATGAGGAAATTATGTAGGTACTTGCCCAATCTGTTCACCAGTGGTAGGATGTGACAGTAAGTCACAAGTATGGAATATCCAGTGAGGATTGAACACACTATTCAGTAGTAATGGATCTTTTACCACGATGGGAAACCCTAGTTGTAAAACTATGTATAACAGCTAATATGGCACCAACAAATCAAGAGACAAATTAAGGGATTGTTTATAGGTGTGATTTACGTTTCAACAATACTAATAGCTTAGTTGCTAAAACAGTTGGTACATATAATTAGGCTTTCCTGAAGCAAAAGTTTTGTTTTATTTTTTATTATTCAATGGAGAAATAAAACAATCTGGAGGAGTAGAGAGGGTGGTGCTTTATTATAAATCAACTTGTTTTTATTTTTTCAAATTTGTAGGAGCTCGACTAAAGTTTACCTGTTCAGGTGTCATTTTCATTCTTATGTAAAGGTTTAAATTTAGACCACCCAATGTTGTTCTACCTATTTTTCGCAAGTTCTCTTCAGCAATATATAATTTTCTCTATAAGCAATAACTTTCTTCTTTCAAAATTACACATTCTGATGACTAGATAAACAAATTTCATGACATCATTATTTTTTTTAATTTTTAGAATGATAGCCTTGAGAATATAGTGGGTGTTAGTCATGTAAATCACGTCAAAATGAATGATATAAGGAGTGACTTTGGAATACCAAATAAAATTACTGATATTATCAGGAAGAAAAAGAAGAAAAAGAAAAAAGAAGAAAAAAGAAAAAAGAAAAAAGAAAAAAGAAAAAAAAGAAACAAAAAGAAAAAGAAATAATAATAATAATAATAATAATAATAATAATAATAATTTCCTCATGAGAATAATTTTATCAAGAAATGTTATTTTTTTTAAATGAAGTTTTTTTAAAATAGATATACTTCCATATTTTTTCCCTTAATAAATGTTAATAAAAGAAGTTATAAGTGTAAAAACAAAGGGAATTAATAGAAAGTTTTATAAATATACTCACTCTTCTCGTGTTTTCTGAAAGAACTGTAGAGTTTTCATTGTCAAAACGGAATTGGCTCTGAAAGGAAAAGATGGGATTATGAAAAACTTGGTAGCTGCTTTTTAAGAAGTTCATTCATTTTAGTTCATTTACAAATAATTCAGGTTACACATGCACATAGAAGAAAAAAAACAAGATCAACACTTTTGCTTGGTAGATTTATTTTATCTTATTCTACAATAGATGTAAGGATAGCCTAGGCTTTTAGTTGGTTTTACAGTATGTCAACCCTTGTTGGGTTATTTTAGGCCAAAGTCTGGTCAATCAGTTGGTCATGCCAAGTCATTGAGCACCTTTTTGATTTCCATGTTTCTAACACATGTAAGCATGCCTACAAAGTCAGAAAACAGCATCGGTCACATGACTTTCGGAAACATTTTTTCATGCTCAGAATTGCTGAGGCATGGAATAAGCTGCCTGTGTCCGTTGTGGGCTGCTGAAATACTGCATCTTTCAAAGCCTCCATGCTTCCTGTAGTCCGCCAACACTATACCTGATACCCTCTCCACACACATATGCATGCACGCGCACACATACATGTATATTATTACTGTACACTATTCATGTTCCTGACACTAATACATTTTCTATGTACTAGACATGAGACTTTGATGAGTTGTGGTGCACCTAAGTACTGTACACATACATGTATATTATTACTGTACACTATTCATGTTCCTGACACTAATACATTATTCTATGTACTAGACATGAGACTTTGATGAGTTGTGGGGCACCTGAGCACTGTACACAATAAGTTTCATTATCATAACATCTATATGATTGTCCCAACCCTATTTTCCTTATGGCAACCTTTTTTTATTATGTGTTAGATGGCAGTGTCTTAGTGTCCTGGATATGAAATTAAACTGCATTTAATGAAGTTTCAATTCTAGAGTTCTGGGGAGTGTCCCTTCATCGCCATTACCCCCAGGTCCACTCTGACCCAGAGTGGTAGTACCTGTTAGGGTCCTATCTATGAGTTAAATAGATTAAAAAAATGATTTCTATAAAAATAAATCTGTAAAGCAAAACTGATTATCAACTGTTGTTGTCCCACTGTAACAATTTGTTTAAAAATGAACTATTTACCTACAAACTATCCCCATACAAATATATACAAAAAAAATGATTTGGCATTAAATAAACCACAGGTTTGATATGTATGTTCTACCTACAACACCCAACCCAGGTGGGAGTTTGCTTGGGGCAGGTTTCATGAAAATTGACATGTAGTAGAGAGGGGTCTCCATATAATAGATGGGGAGGGGGAAACTAGCACCATCCCTGCTATATATTACATTACATATATTACAGGAGAGGCATGATTACCACACTGTTTCAAACTATGAATGGGAAAATTACAGTTTCTCTCTAACTTTTCTTTCTGAAGAAATAAATTAATGATTCTTTCAACTTTTACTGTCTGGTAGTCAGTAAATTTCTGATAAAAAATCTTGTTGGGAATTTTTACATACAGCTGTCAAAACTTTCACTCCCTTCTATGTATTCAAAATCATTGAAGCTTATACAGGCTAATAAGTGTTTGTACTTGTCTATTATTTTCTACTTATAATTGTTGACACTCCTTGGTAAATGTCAGAAAATGGATTTAAACTGATTTTTTTGTATACCAGTGGATTTAAACTGATTTTTTTGTATACCAGTGGATTTAAACTGATTTTTTTGTATACCAGTGGATTTAAACTGATTTTTTTGTATACCAGTGGATTTAAACTGATTTTTTTTATACCAGTGGATTTAAACTGATTTTTTTTATACCAGTGGATTTAAACTGATTTTTTTTATACCAGTGATTTAAACTGATTTTTTATACCATATAAAATATAATGGTATAAAGATAAAGTTATTAATACATTCAAAAATGAATAAAAATAAAAATTAAATTAATGATGATTATGATAATATTTTTCCGTTAAGCGGATATGATTGAAATAGAATATCTATATTAAGTTGTATCCAATTATCAAGTGTGTAAAGGAGCACCTGATTTAGATAAAAACTTGTAACTAAAAAAGTGAATTGCAACACTACAATTATCTAGACAGACACCAAGAAAAAAATTAGAGAGAAATTTAATACTGCATACTAAATAGTCACCCCATAAAAGTATCTTATTCTTCAAACAGCTTTTGATTAACCTATGTTCCTGTGTGTGTGTGTGTGTGTGTGTGTGTGTGTGTGTGTGGAAGCTATATCAAGTTTAAAAACTGATTTATAATGTGCATCTTAGGTATGACATTAAACTGCATATAATGGTGAGGTTCTAATTTTGAAGCTCAAGGGAGTGTGAAATACTCTTTCATTGCCATTACTCCCAGATCCACTATGACCCAGAGTGGTAGTACCTGTTAGAGTCCTTACTTTATCGCACAGATCCCTGTGCTACTCATATGCTGAGTTGGCAAGGACCGGTATCGAACTAGGAACCTTGTGGTTTCTAGCCGAACACTCTACCGACTGAGCAAACCTGGCCCTATCAATATGTAAAAAGTATAATAATCTTGATTTAACTCACTCTCACTATTTTTTCTTTCTTTACTTATTTTCCTTTTTTCATCATGTTCGACTGAAACAGATTAGCATTATTGCTAATCCCCTGTTTCCCCATCTCTTTCTTTCCTATTATATTTTTTCTATGTAGTATGTCTTTTTTCTTCTTTCTTTCTGATAAAAATGGAATGGTCCATTATTTAGCTGAGGTGACAACACTCATAAGAAATAAGAATTCAGCGAATAAGCAACACCAGGTTTTAGACTTTTGTATTTCATCTTTGACAGTCTCATTTTTAACCGGAGGATGTTGCAAAATGATAATGGTTAGAAGATTAAGGAACAAGAGTATTAATATACAGATTGATAATTATGACATACTGACACTTATGTCAAAGTAATCTAGTGCTAAATAAGGGTTTGGATAACTGAATTTTTACTGTTGAATTGGATAGTAAGAAGGGCTTTTAAAGTTCAGGGATCTGTGCAGTAATGTGAGGAGCTGATGGTAGGTAGGCGCTCCACCTTAGTATATTAAGAAGGGCTTTTAAAGTTCAAGGCTTTTTAAAGCTTTTGACTTTTCAGATGTTGCACCTCCTGAGGAAGGTTTAGCTCAGTTGGTAGAGCGTCCACCTAGGAACCACAAGGTTCCTGGTTCGATACCAGCCCTCGCCAACTCAGTGTATGAGTAGCACAGGGATCTGTGCAGTAATGTGAGGAGCTGATGGTAGGTGTGGCACTCCACCTTAGACGCTAAAATAATCTCCTTGGTCTAGTGCAAGTGAAAAGGGGATAGACTCCCTTGCTGTCTGGCTGATACTGACATTAGGCCGCCCAGCCAATTTTACTTATTTTACTTATAGCATTCAATCATCTGAAGTATTTAATTTAGTTGTATAAGTTTAAGAAGTTTTAGAGAAGTCAAGAAAATGACAAGGTAAACAAACTTATCAGAATCTTTTTATATACATACCTTGTAGCCAGGTCCGAGACTGTATATAGCTGACACTTGATTTGCAGTGAGGTATTCATTGAATAGATAAACAGCAGACATTTGTCCACAAAACATGGTATCCGGATCTCCATCTGAACTGGCTCCCAAAAAGCATTTGTCAAATGGCTATAAAATAGATACAGAAAAAAAAAATTTTAAGTATTTAAAGATGTCTGTTAAGCTCAACATTGACTTATATCACATTTATAGAATTTATATAACAATTATATACAAATAAATAAAAAGAAGAACTATAATTAGCATTAGACAAGGAAATTTGATGGCACACACCTTCAATTATGCAACATTGTAAACAAAACAGTATAGAAAAATGAACAAAAGGCTGCATCCTCCCATTCCCAAAGAAAGGCAACCTTGGAAGCACTAAAAACTATAGAGGTATAAATCTTGCTGCTAATGTTTATATGCCCTGCTTCTCAATTGTATCAGACTCAAAATTGAGAAAATTCTTAGAAAAAAATCAGCATGGTTATAAAAGAAATCAAATCAAAAACTTCTCAGATTCCGACTATTCATCAAATCACAATGTGAAAAAAAATCTTAAGGTAACACTTTTAATTGTAGATTTCTCCAAGGAATTTGACTCCATACACAGAGGGAAAATAGGGAAAACAGTTACCACAATAATGATTCTCTACAAAAATATGAAAGCAATGGTTTGCTCATCCAATGGCATCGTTGATTTCTTTGACATAGTTCCTGGAGTCTTGCAAGGTTTGGTTTGATTTGTTTTGTTTTGTTTTATGGCATATCAACCTCAGTGGGTCATTTAATGCCAATAAAGTTTTGAAATAAATCAATTCTTAATGGATAATACAATTTTTTTATAAATACATTTTTCTATTTAACCCATAGATGGGACCCTAACAGGTACTACCACTCCGGGTCAGAGTGGACCAGGGAGCAATGGTGATGAAGGGGTGCTCCACATTCCCCAAACCTCCAAAACTAGAACCTCACCATCAGATAGAGTTTAACGTCATTCCCAGGACATGTAGACCCACAGCCACCGCCTTCTAGCACCCATATGATAAAAAGGAGTTGGGGCTTGCCATAAGGGCAATAGGGTTGGGAAAATCATATAGGTGCTAGGGCTTGACGTGACCAGCCGATTAATCGGAGGGGAGTCTTGCAAGGGGATACATTAATATTATTTCTATTCATAATCTGGCTAGATTATGTATTACAAAACATCAATAGATCTAATGAAGGAAAATTGTTTCATACTAAATGTTGTATACCTCTTTCCTTACTTCTATTCTTCTTCTGTTCGTCTTTTCTATCTTAGGTTCTTCTTCTAGCGTCGGGACTTCGTCTTAGGGACTTTGTGTCTGGTCTTCCATTGGGGATTTCTCTTTATCAGAAGCCCTGTGTCATTGGTAGCTTTTAGATAATAACACAAGACTTCGATTTACTTAGATCATATTTTATTTTGAAATCCCCACCAGACTACCTGCGCAGATTGTGTTGGAGCGTACATAACACGACTTACCACCGTCGTGGTCTTTGGCCGATCTGACTAAAAATCTCTTTCTAATCTAAACCGGAAGAGGGTCTTCTCCACCGATTCTCACGGTATCCTCCGGAAGGATCAGGACTGAAGTCAAGCCTTGTCATTCAATCCTTCAAGGCCGCTGGCTGAACTTATAACAGCCATTTCGGTTTCTACACTACTGTACATAAATATTAGGAATCCAATAATTATGTAACATAAATAAGGTAAGAAAAAGATGATATCCCAAAGAAACTATTATAGATACAAACTATGCAGATGATTGGGTGTTCTTGCAAATATACTTGCTCAAGCTGAATCTCTGCTTCATGGCCTGGGGCAAGCATCAAGAGGCATTGGCTTCTATATGAACTCTGATAAAACAATTTATGTCTTAAATAAGATGGTACCATCTCTACACTAAATGGCAAGCCTCTGAAATTAGTAGACCATTTCACATACCTAGGTAGCAATATCTCATCTACAGAAAGTGATGTCAACATATGCATAGGACTGGTATTAACAGGTTATCAACTATATGGAAATCTGATCTCACTGATAAAACAAAATAAGAATTCTTCCAGGCTGTAGCCATATCAGTCCTATTGTATGGCTGCACTACCTGGATAGCAGGTAATAATTACAACTGTTAGCAATTTTTATAAATTTCTTAAATCTCCCAAAGTCTTGAATCTGACTGCTTCTTATCCCTTAAATGAGAGTTTACACTCATTGTTAGTTCGGTCTGGTAGCCATTGGTAGGGGTCAGGGACTAACATCACATTACACTTCTTTCAATTCCTTCATTCTCAAAGTCATCCCTTGAAATATGAATTTCATTATGTCTACTCTTTTTTATAACAATTTCTATTTTCATCATCATTATTATTACTAGCAAATGGTATGCACCCTCCAGGTGCAAATAATTAAGTTTTGATATAATGAAATATTATATTAAATTAGAAAGATTAATGAAATTAAATAAAAATGCAGATAAAAAGATTTGAAAAAAAAAAGGAGGGTATAATCAAAAAATAGAACAACTGAAACTTACTCTTCCATCACTCCCGTCTTTATTTAGTTAAAATAGGAAGTAAAGAATAAAATTACAGTTATTTCTTCTTGTTAATGGATTTCTTTTAAGATTTATCCTCAAGATTCATTAAGATATAACCAAACAATTAGAAATCAATAATACTATAAGGACATATTTATTAAAATCAAATTTTTAATATCAATATGCAAATTAACCTTCCCGTTCCCACTGTAAACCACTATTTTGTTGTATATATCAATACAATTACATGTTATTAGTATGTAGATATAGCCAACAGTATTAATAAATTAAAACAATTTTATTAATAATTGAGGTTTAAATAAAAATAAAATCATAGATAATGTCATATATATGACAAAGGGAATTGTGAATTGAGTAGTAATATAGTTTCAGTTACAGACAAACACACAATCTCCATTATAATAAGATTAGACTGACACTATCTCTACTACCAATATTATTACTTGTATTTTTATGTGCTTTTCCCTTCCTTCATTGACATCTAAAAACCAAACTAACACTCCAGCTCTCCAAGTATGCATATATTTTTTCCAGGTAGAACCTGAATGATATTTTCTCTTAATATGTATATAAACTTATAACATGCTATCACTATAATCAATTTTCAAACTATGTAAAAAAAAAAAAATATCAACTGAGGTGGTCACTACTAGAATAGGCTCATTCCTAATTAGTGATCATCCTCCACTCATTAAATACAACAACCAACATTACATTTTTTGTTTTATGTGACGTTGTTTATATAGTGTAATGCGTGAAAATAAACCATTGTCTTCTAATATTTATGTTTTCCAAAAAATGTAAAATACACAATATAAAAAAACTACAATTACCAATTTTACAACTAACAAATACAAAAAAAAACAACAAATTACTGGTACAGTGAAAGCAACAAATTAAACATGCACGTTTAACGTACACAGAAATTTCTCATCTTATATCAAGCCTGATGTTTCAGCATCAGAAATATTATCTGCATTTCTTCCATGTGTGGAGCTGCCATGATTGACAGCAGTCTTCTAATGGACAAAAAAAGAAAAGGTCATCCTCTAAGACTACTTTCAAGGCCTACAAGAAATTGATATCAAACATAACAAAAATGGGCCCAAAATAAGATACAAAATTTGTAGAAAACAAGGCAATTTTCCAAATATCATCACAAAAATACACTTGCATACCAAACAGAAAAAATGTATGTACACTACAAAAAAAAAAAGAATGAAATATAGATTACCCTCACTCTGGTTCACTTTGTTTATTTTTTTAAAAACTTCACGTTTTTTGTTAACATTAAAATTACCTAGTGACTTTCAGAAACATTTTTTCACGCTCAGAGTTGTGGAGACATGGAATAAACTGCCCGCGTCTGTTGTAGGTTGCCGAAGCATTGAGTCTTTCAAAGCCTCCATGCTTCCTGTAGTCCGCAGACACTATACCTGATGCCACTCTCCACATACATACGCACACACGTGCACACATACATGCATATTACTACTGTAAACTGTTCATGTTCCTGACACTACATTATTCTGTGTACTTGACATGAGACTTTGATGAGTTGTGGTGCACCTGAGCACTGTACACAATAAATTTCATTATTATTATTATTATTATTATTATTATTATTTTATATTATTATATCTGTCTCCTAATGATTCTTAACTTTTTGTTATCATTTACAAAATTACCCTAAAAAAATTGTTTCTACATGATCTCATTTTTTGATATTCCTTTCATTTACAAATTACAAAAAATTAATATGAAATTTATCTGAGCACTCATGTGAATTTTGGGTATTGTAAAATACTGCTTCTCCTGTTTGATCCCAAACAAAGAATTTTTGCTCTCCTTACAAAAAAATCTAAAAATCTAAGCAACTTGAAGTCCAAAAAACATCTATGCCTTAAATTCATAAAATTACAAGATTAGCCTATAATTTGATTTCCTCCATTTCTGATATACCGTTCATAGCAAAAGACACATACATATGATTGTCTACAATCAACCAACATCTTGATTTACACAGTGGAGTTAACCCTGAAGATCCTCAACATGGTGAAACTTGAGTAGGTTATCACTTGGACCTATATTGAAATAAATTTGCTCTACTAACGTATTGAGCACTTTTTTATTTGTTATATCACTGCCTTACCTTTATGAACTTCACCTCAACCACCGTGACCATATTCACTAGTAAGTCATCTTTTCCATATATATATATATATATATATATATATATATAGCTTAGTAGGTAGAGCATCCACCTAGGAATCACAAGGTTCTGGATTCGATACCAGCCCTCTCCAACTCAGGGCATGAGTAGCACAGGGATCTGTAAGGAGCTGATGGTAGGTGTGGTGCTCCACCTCAGACGGCAAAACAATCTCCTTATTCTAGTGCTAGTGAAAAGGGGTCTGTCTGGCTGATACCGACTTTAGGCCACCCTGACAATGACTTTTTAATATACATACAAGTGGGGAATTTTGAATCAACAAAAAGCAAAAATTTCTGAACTTTTAAAAATTCCAAACACAAAAAATAGGTGATTTTCATTGCTCTATTTTCAAAATTGCAAAGATTTTGCTTAAAAATAAAATAATAAAAAAATATTGCTAACTATTCACTTCATTATTAAACACTCCCTAGTTTTAGAAAGTTTTACATTTATCAATTACATATATAAATCAAGTAGTACAGATTCATCTTACACCTTTTTTGTAATGTCTACTAAAAATAGTACAACTTCAGTTTCTTTTTATTCTAAAAACAGTCTATTAAAAGAAAAGTTTATGTCTATTCATCTACCATTTTGTCTTCACTTTTTTATGAACTGCCACTGACTATTTATCTTTTTTGCTTCTTCTTCTTCAGCTAAGTTAAGCTAAGCTATTTTTTTCCTTTCTCTTTTTAGTGGGTAAATATCTGTACTTGTGCAATGGATTTTTAAAAACATGATTCCTGTATTTTCCTCCTTCATTTTTCTTTTCATATTATGTCTTGTGCATAACTAGTTATTTTTTTTCTGTTTTTTTAACCTACCCATGGTGCGATATTGTTCAGTGAGTTTCACCCCTCCCTTTATTAGCTATGCCAAAAGAGCATATCTGCTGCCAGATCTCCCTTAGATGCACTAGGCTCTGAAAGTTGTCCAACATAATGTTTGCTATCTGCCAGTTCACAACAGAAAAGCAACTTTGAGAGCCTCTTGCCATCTCTGTACTGGATCTTGCATGTGCTTTCTCCATGAGTGTTAGGGAAAGTATATTGTGAACTAAATCCCCAAATTGGCTAGAAAGGGCTCCTTAGCGTTGGTCGGCAACCCATCTAGGACAAGGAAAAGTCCAATATAAAAACTCCGCTGCCTAGCGGTTTTACCTCATCTCAAGGAAATGCTAGGGGAGTAAACCTTGAAAACAAATCTGGAGTCAGAGTCCTTAAGGTGGTGTGATGCTGAACTTCACTGCTACCCAGCAACTCCTGCAACACTACCACTGCCAAACTGCATTGTTTTTTGTTTTTTACCTTTCTTTTGGATCACAGTGGCAGTGTGGAGAGTGGTAATTTTGCAGCTTGGGCAACAGCTCATCCTTCATATCAACCTGCCTAGGCTATGTAGTTCCATAAAATATAAATTTTTTTTAAAATTTGACACTACTCCATCGTCTCTCAAGGCCGGAAGGATGCCAACACAAGATTGTGCGGAATTATATTTAGCCATTTGCTCCTCATCAGCTTGCAGAGGCTATGTGGAAGTGATTCAATTGTCTGCTTGAGATGGTTCAACATTTCCAAGCATATAGAAGCATTTACAGCCTGTTCAGCTTTGAGTTTACTTCTTAGACTCATGTACCTTCATTCTTATACATTGGATTGTAGTTGCCTCAGTACACTGCTAACTTACTGATCCTTTAGCAATGTTTACCTTCTCAAACCGTCCTTCGGGGTGGGGGTCTGGTGAGCTTCAGCCACTGGACTGGTGAGTTGTGTAAAATTAATAGCGTCGATCCCAGGGGGCTATCCCCCCAGGCAATACCTGCCCCCTTGACTTAAAGGGGCAGGGCTGAGTTTATTGCCCAGCGCCTGAGGCGCTCCCCTTGAGGGGGAATGCCGAAGGGATCGACGCAATTTTTGTTCTCTCCCACCCATTAGCTTCGGCTTGTGGTGGGCCCACGTTAAAACGAGGCCTTGTGCCCAGTCCATACAGGTGGGGTATGAGACAAATACCCCTTCAGCAATGTTTACCTTATGAGACAAGGTATATGAATTTATCCATTGTTAAGCACTGTCCTTTTCACTGTGATGTTAGATTTCTGATAGGCCTCGCCAGGGATAGGTCTATGCATCACTTAAATCATTTTTTTATATTGATGGTGTTAGTTACATAGTTATATGGTGTAAGTTATAGCATGCAGTTGATAACCTGTCAACTAACATGGGAATATTCTGTTCATTGGTTGTAGGGCCGGCTTAGCTCAGTTGGTAGAGCGTTCGGCTAGAAACCACAAGGATCCTGGTTCGATACTGGCCCTCGTCAACTCAGCATATGAGTAGCACAGGGATCTATGCGGTAAAGTGAGGAGCTGATGGTATGTGTGGTGCTCCACCTCAGACGCTAAAATAATCTCCTTGGTCTAGCGCTAGTGAAAAGGGGATAGACACCCTTGCTGTCTGGCTGATAACGACATTAGGCCACCCCAATGACTTTACTTAGAATATAATTATCACTAAAATGGAAGTCTTTAGTAACGGTTTCTTATAAATGTGACACTGCTTAAAGGTGGCACTGCTTGAAGAACTTCCTATCCTTTCAGTATGATGGGTATTCCCTCCGGGCTATGCCAAAGGGCATCAGTAAGCATGGACAAGAACATTATGCTGAATAATGTTCTTGCCAATACACAGCCTCTTTTCATGGCATTGATCAATGGATATATTTCCATCTTGCACAAGCAGTCATGACATTATAAAACTGCAACACCATATATATTAATATAGGTCCAAGTGATAACCTACTCATGTTTCACCATGTTGAGGATCTTCAGGGTTAACTCCTCTGTGTAAATCAAGATGTTGGTTGATTGTAGACAATTATATGTATGTGTCTTTTGCTAAGAACGGTACATAATGTACCATTCATAGCAAAAGACACATACATATAATTGTCTACAATCAACCAACATCTTGAAGATCCTCAACATGGTGAAACTCGAGTAGGTTATCACTTGGACCTATATTAAAATAAATTTGCTCTACTAACGTATTGAGCACTTTTTTATTTGTTATATCACTGCCTTACCTTTATGAACTTCACCTCAACCACCGTGACCATATTCACTGGTAAATCAATTTTTCCATAATATATATATATATATATATATATATATATATATATATATATATAGCTTAGTCGGTAGAACATCCACCTAAGAATCACAAGGTTCTGGGTTCAATACCAGCCCTTGCCAACTCAGGGCATGAGTAGCACAGGGATCTGTATGGTAAGGTAAGGAGCTGATGGTAGGTGTGGTGCTCCACCTCAGACGCCAAAACAATCTCCTTATTCTAGTGCTAGTGAAAAGGGGTCTGTCTAACTGATACCGACTTTAGGCCACCCTGACAATGACTTTTTGATATACATACACTTTTTTAAATATATTTTTTTGAGTTACCCCTCAGAATAACTCCTACTTCTACTTGTTTCTTCACTCACATCCCTTCATTTAAATAAAACTTCGAATAAAATGACAATTACATCTAAGCCCCTGAAGATGGAATTTTATAATGCTGAAAGTACTTGGGAAAATTACAATACTGTTATAAACAAATTCTACCCCAATGTTAAGATTGTCCTGGCAACTGAAACAGATTAAAAAGAAACCAGTAAGACAGAAGACATCTGTTCTGCTTAATAGTGTCTGCATGAAAGAAAAAATGCTGTCCATATATACATACACACACACACATTATATATATGTGTGTGTGTGTGTGTGTATGAAAAATGACTTGAAAACCAATTTGGTGGAGTGGTTTTATATTTAATACAATGTTGACCTTGTATGAATTTCAACAAATAATGATTAGAGAATGTTACAACTGTTTATTAAGTTGAAATGTAGGAAATGAAAACATTCAAAATATATTTTACAGCACACATATATATATATATATATATATATATATATATATATATATATATATATATATATATAATTTGACTCCTTTAAAAAAAAAATATCATTATGTTTTGATTTATACTTACATCATTTGTGCTAACCAACCAAGACATGTCAGTGAAAGACACCAGTTCTCCATCAACATAACAACGTAGTTCTGAACGACTCCAACGATAATACACATGACAAATGGTGACCATGTACCACTAGAAAAGAGGAAAATATAACACATTTAACATATGTAATAGCTCAATGTGCATTTAGCTAGTAAGATAGAAAGAGTGTATGACATTATACAAACAAAACATACTTTTCTGTCTTTCACAATTTTTCTAATTAACTTTTCAAAGGGCTGTAATCATTGCTCTTGAAATATAAAGTGGGTAAATGTCAAATCATCCAGAAAAAAAATAAAATTGTCACTCACCCCCTTCAATTTTTCTGAAATTGTTTCCATGCGTGGACTATGTTAAAGTTAGACAATACCCAAAATTTGAGCTTCCAATTCAAAAAAATGGCAGGTTTATATCAATTTTTAGCTCAACAAATTTGGTGTGGTTCGCAAAAAATGGCAACTTTTTTTTTTTTAGTCTGTAAAATGAGTTCTAGAGCTTCCCTACTCCTAAAAATTGGTTTATAAAAGCATTTTCGTCAAGGAATCAAAAAAATGCTATCTAAATGTCTTAAAGTCAACCAATTTTAAGTTATTGATGATTTCTGATTTTTTTTCTATTATTATTTCACATATATTAAACATGATTTGTACCAAAAAGATAGATTAGTTTTTGGTCAGGGGTGAGTGACATGACCTGGATGATTTGACATGGAATTACCTAAGTAGAAATTAAGTAACTGACAAACTGATATAATTTTTGCTGATGTCTAACTTGGGTATGTCTATATTAGACAACAATTTTCCTTGGTACAAACTAAAAGTTGTTTTGTTGTATCAGCAGTTTATGTGCCCATAAAGCAGTTTTATCATTTTATTACCCAGAAAGAATTCCAAACTCTACATTAGACCTAAAGATTAGTTTATCCAATTTTTCTGACAAGTACATATTTACCTAACCTCTCCGCATGAGCAGGATGTGACACAAGGTCATTTTTTTAGGCGGAGTTTAACAGATTTGAATTCAAAGTTTTCTTCTCCTGGACTGGTTGCCATACCAAAGTTAAAGAGCCCAGTCTTCTCTACTATTTTACCCATAGCTGGGGGTGGGAAAGAATAGCTGGATGCATAGCTTTCCCAAGGGTATTAACCCTACGTGAAATACAAACAGCTTCATCCTGAATTTGAACTCAGGTTGCCATGTCCATTTTCTTTGATGATAACCATTACATTACAAACACCTAATAAGTATATGCTTTTGTAGACTTTCATCAAAATTTGTTGCAAATCAAAAGTGTAAAGTGGTAAAAATAAATCAAACTTTATGCATCCTAAAATAAGGATGCTGCATGCTGTCTAAACTAATCCTAAAAACAGCACCCCAGAAAATAGTAATTGTATGGCCACTTGCCTCCTATCACACAAACCATCCAGGTAAGATCAACATGCCATGCTGAACAATGCTGGATAAGCAAGGATGAGCTCATAAGTAATGTTTTTCCAATAAGTACCTACCAACTCATGAACACACCAGTCTGCATTGGCCAGCAAAAATCTACATTGATCAGCTCTGCACAGATACTGGATGCTGTGCAGAGGACCTTCCAGGCCAATAGAGATGAGTGGCAAGATCCATGCTATCAGCATCATTTCAACATTGAATTCCACTTTCATATTCACATAGGGTTTATATCTCTACAAAGTTATTTTGAAAGATCTATTTTTCAATAACTACATTAACAGCATGAAATTTCTTTAAAAATGTTACAACACTAAAAGTAAAATTGTAGCAGCAGAAAATGCATTACCTTTCTTGGTGAAAATTCATATTTTACACAATGTTGGAATCCTTTTCCTTTGATTTTCATTGAGGTGATGACTAGTGAACTTCCCAAAAAATGGGCAGAGTAACCAACTCCTTTGCTTGTACGGAAACTATAAAAAAAGTAACAAAAGTGATTAATATAATTGGTTATTTCAAATTGTGGTTATCTAGATTATGCAATGTGTCAATCAGTGTTATATAATGATAATAAAAAATGCATTTGAAAATAAATTTAACCCGTTTAAGGGAGCTGAATAATAGTAACAGAATACAAGTTAAAATTATTATTAATCATAATAATATAATGAGAATGATAAAAATACAAGTAAAAAGAGATAATATATGTCTATATTGTAATATCTGTCTATATAAATAAAAAGGTAATATCTGTCTATATTTTCTATACCTACAATGTTTCAGCCACTGTACTCTTTTGTGTGAAAAAATAAGTGTGAGAAACTCACAATTTTATACAGATTATAAGTTTAAGCAAATTTTTCTTCTTGTATTGCTGTATAAATTTTTATAGATATAAATATTTCTCAGTGGGACTAATGTTCAAGTTGCTAATTTTAGAAGTTGAATATTCACCATGGGTTTCAAATGTTAATATCTAACTGTTCAGCCATGATACTTTCAATGTGAATTAATGTGTACATAAAGATATATAATAAAAAATGAGAGTCAATAACATACTACAAAAGAAAACAAAAACAAAACATACCAGTAGAGATATGGCTTTTCTTTTTCCACAGTAACACCTGTGACTGGATCTAATCGGATCCAACAAGAAAAGGCCCAACCATTTTGATATGGCCATGTTCGAATGGGCGGAAGTGAAATGAACTGAAATTTTTAAAAAAAGAATTTTCTTTAATAAAAAAAAAAATGAAAAAAATAAAAAGTTAAAATATATATATATATATATATATATATATATATATATATATATATATTACAAATATTGCATACAAAATAACCTAAGGATAATTTTATTTTATGAGTAAATTGTTAAATGAATTCTAAATTATAAGAATAATTTTTCTATTACTCCAAATTTTTGAGATGAGGCTTGATAATTAGTATTATTTGTACTATTCGGACTATTTTCATCATCTTCATAGCTATCTGTACAATGTTTTTGCCAATGTGTCCTTCCGGCCTTCTTCAGAATAATACAAATAATACTAATAATTTTTATGTTTAAAATTAATGACTTTTATATATCCAGTACAAAGCATAGCAGTACTTAGATATATAATAAAATGAAATAATAATAGATATTTGATTAAAAGAATATTTCCTTTTCAAAACCAATGAGAACTAATCTAATATCAAAAATTATTCAAACAATTTTTTTTAACAAATGAAATCCAAATAGAAAATAATGTTTGTTAAATTTTAAAATACTGGAGAAATGAGATCATAGTTCTTAAAGATAATGGATAATCAGGAAGTTTTATTTGTTTATCTTTTTTACAAGTAAAGGAGTACTTAAGTATTTGAGAAAGATAAATATATTTCTAAGAGTAAAGTAAACACTTTATCAAAATGTTGAATTGTAGGATTATCAGACTTCTTGTTGACAGATGCAACAGCCAATAAAAAGGCTTTGCAAATCAGAAACATAACCATATTAATCATCTGCCTATAATTTCAAGAGTTATTTAAACTGTTGATTACATACTTCTTGTTAAACATAACATTTCAATAGAACCATTCTACCAGCATTCTTTAGGTATACAATCAATATGGAAAGAGAAGCAAGTATTCATTTTGGAGGGATAGGAAAAAACAAGACACTTAAAAATTAAAAATAATAATAAAAAAAAAAAGATCAGACAAATCCATTATATTGAACTCACAGCAATCCATGTAATTCAAGCAGTTCCATCGATGTTATTTCTAATTCTTTTCTTTGTTAAGCAAAGAAATCCAAAATTCATTATAATTCATTTATACCTGTAGTTACAAAGCTAATTTATACAGTTTCTGTTAATTTTCTTACACAACAGAAATGCTTCCAACTATTACTTTGATCTTATCCAAGAGGAGGTAGGAGTGATTTCTTATTTCTAGATTATGATCTACTTTAGAAGATTTTTATACTCCACCTTTAAATTTATGGCTTTCATAGACTGGCTTATTTTCCCCTTATTTGCATAGGATGTATAATCTTTGGTTATATACTTCTCTCATGAGATACCAATATTAGTAGGTTTTGATGAATGGTCGTACTATTAAAAAACACTTTTAGGTTATTACATCTACAAATCCTTCAAGATCTGTTCTGGTTTAGGATTGGTCTAAACAGTACACCAGTCCTCATTTCTTTTTCTTCTGTTGGATACCATTTGGGGGAGTTACTCCCCGCCCCCCCCCAAAAAAAACACATTGAATGGATGTGGCAAAGCTTTGTAGTATTAATAATACCAGCAAAAGGAATGAGATCAATAGTTTAAAAACTCTTGTAATGTTCATTAAAAAAAACAAAAAAACAAAAAAAAAAAAAACAGTTGAATCTCTTAATTAAATTCATGAATTTTCTATAATGGTTTACTTACTGATCCTTTTTTGCCAGGAAAACTGAAAAATTCATCAGGACCATGTCTCTGTGGCATCTGTCGAAGAACTGTCAATAACTTCACAGAATTTCTGGTCTGAAAAAATATCAAAATTAAATTTTGATTACAACTCAAGCAAAATAAAAATCATTTCCTTTCTTCACTCTTTAAAACATATTATGTCAACCAAAAGCTCCTGTGAGTTCTAGTAGAAATAACATCACGCTTACAGTCTTTCTTCCTACTTAGATTGCTGCTGTTTGCTGGCAAAAAAAACAAGCTCCTTTTATACTGTCGGCATAATTTGCATGGGCGACGCTATACTCACGCCACGAACGAGACAGAACGCGACCACACCTTATAAATCTGCTCGTCAATGGCAACTATGCTTCTTTAGCTTAGTTCAGGCAAAACCGGACAAGCTAAGCAGATGCATGTCGCCGAAGGTAAGTCAGCTCATTCATCACAGCTCCATTCTGTTTTTGCCTTTTTTCATTAGATAATATTAAGAGCATTTAGTTTTGTTCAATTTCATTTAAAAAGATTGCATTGATTGTGATTACATTTTTAACATACAAGAAATAATGATAATGAATGAAAGACAGATTCATAAGTAGAAAAAAATGATGGTTTTATTTAAAGAAGGGAAGAGCTAATGGCTTCTACCAAAACTGACAGTTAAACTTCAAACTGTGTGGGACCAGGTAATTTGTTCCTCTAATCAGGTATCATAGCAACCTTTCTTCTCTTTTCCATTTTTTTCCCACAATGCACTATGCCTTAACAAGAGGTCACTCACTGACTTTACTGACCAACAGGAGCTACTCTGGATGTTTTTTAAGGTGACCTAACACCTTTCTGTTTGAGTATTTTGACCATATGACCTTAAGGCACCCCTTTTTGATCTCAATTAAGAAAGGACATGTTTTTCATTTACACCGTCAATATCTGGTTGTTCTAACAGATGATTTTTAGATTTTTTTTTTAAATTATAAAATTAACCCCTAACTAACCCTAACAAACAACCGGATATTGGTGGTGTAAATGAAAAACATGTCCTTTCTTAATCGAGATTAAAAAGGGGTGCCTTTAGGTCATATGGTCCGAGTATTTAACTGTACTGAGCACTCTTGGGTTTAACTGAGAGGTACACTCTAGTGCAATTGTGTTTTGGCAAGTTCCTGGGAGATCTTTCTTTACTACCATTTGCATTTGTCTGTACAAGAGTTGACAGAGATGACAATTTGAATGTGTCCATTAACAAGTCAAATGGAATGGTTGGCATATTATCAACTATACTATTCCTGGTGTATCAGGGACGTATTTCTTATCAGAATTGATTTCCAACTTACATGTCATAGATCAAATGTCCTTTTATTCTGTGGATGTCCAGGCCTGTAATTTCTAGCAAACACTGGTCTACCCTCTGAGAATTTTTTCCCTTTATCTTGGTTTATGTTTTGCCTTTGTTGCTGTTTTGGTGGATTAAGGTGTCCAAGTGTGGTACAGAGATTTCATCCCATAAGTGCCTCTCCACTGGTGAGAGGCCATTTTTTTTTTTTTTACTGAAGAATAATGGGGGGGGAAGGGGAGATGAAGAATAATCAAACTAATTTCCGATTACCGTCGAATTGGGAAGACATGCAACAAGCAGTTGTAACTTAATACAAACCCGTCTCGTTGAAATTCTACTGCAGAATGACAAGGTATTTATAAAACTCCACAATATCATTGAAACCAAGCAGCCAATCAGAACTCAAGGAATGGAATCACCCAAATGCATGAATGGATCATTTTTGATTTCTATAAATACAAACTGTCTTGGACACTGCTTGAGTTGTGGTTAGCTAGTTGCTGTTATTCAAACCAACAGTAGACTAAGTGATCTCAATAACTGCATCATTAAATATTGTTTGATATGAAAGGAGGAATGCATGTATAATCTCCTCTGCTGCTATTCCCTTCTACTTTGCTTTGAGCAGAGCACATTTAAATGTATTAACAAAACATTCTGCTTGACCATTGGATGATGTGTGATAGCATGGTGACCAGACATGTGTGATACAACATGAACTTCAGAAGTGCTGGAATGACTTGGAAGTGAACTGTGTTCCATTGTCCGAAACTAACGTCTCAGACAGGCCATGTTTACTAGCTATTTAAGTATGGTAATCATCAAACGGCTGTCTGTATTTTGCATCAGAAAGATTTCTGACCATCCACAACTACCAGAAAGCTAAAACTATTGATAGGGCCGCAAAATCTACATATACCCGCTATTGGTTGCTCTGGGTACGTCCAGTGTGAGTCAATAATCCAAGATTAATTTTTCTGTGCTTCTCTGCAAAGGACAATTCTTGACTGTCTTTTTGATGTCAGACTCTACATTCAGCCAGTGCACCACACTGTCGGCTATTTTTTCATCCGATTGATATCAGAATGTCTTAAATGTAGTTTTTTTGATGACCCTGGTGGAGTTCCATGATGCCCGCTAGGGCACCATACATGGGGTAGTGGACTATCGCTAGTCTCATGTCAGTACTCATCATGAATGTGTATCTTATTGGTGTAACTTTGTTTACGTTGTATTCTACTGTTATCCATGTGCTGTGTTATTAAATGTTTGTCTATTAACCTTTGTCGGAGTTATTTGCATTTAAAGCATGTTGAACTTTACACCATCCTTACAACAGCTTTCCTGAGCTTAATGGGAATACAACATGATCCCCAAACATCAGACAATCATCAATGATGGATATCACTGCATTGTTTAAACCGTTGTAGGTTTCCTGTGAGATCCGGAAGCCTTGAATGTCCAAGAGATCAGCAAACTTTTTGGATCATTGGATCTTATTGTTTTATGTCTACCCATGGCAATGCAGCAGCACATGATACAGGTTATTTGGGTTGGAAAACAGGCTCAGTGGATGGTTTGAGTGCAAGTATAACTTCAGCTTGGGTGCAGTATCCCCAGATTGTTCATGGACACTAGAGAGTATTTAATTCATAGTCAAAATCATTAATACATAGAATAAAGAACAACCCTGTATTATATATACTGAGCTGAAGAGCTGGATATTGCAAACAAAATAGAGTGGAATGTCAAGAAGACCCAGTTTTGTAACAGCTGTTCATATCAGCATGCATTTTTTCATTATTGTAAAAAAAAAAAAAATACATATTTTTGCTTATTGATTATAATATTAAAGATAAAATAAAACAAGCAATATTTTTTTGTTATACTATTCTTTTTATTTCCTAAAAATGTAAACTGCAACTCAAATGAAAGAAAAGATTTGTACAGTTTATGGAGTAGATGCTGTGAGAGATCAAACATGTCAAAAATGGTTTGTAAAGTTTTATACAATGAGATTTATCATTGAACAATGCTCCAAAAGTAGATCAATTGATCTTGATTTGGTTTGGTTTACGGCATATCAACCTCAGTGCGTCATTTAATGCCGATAAAGTTTTGAAATAAATTCATTCTTAATGCATAATACAATTTTGTTTATCAACTCATGTTTTTCTATTTAACCCATAGATGGGACCCTAACAGGTACTACCACTCCGGGTCAGAGTGGACCAGGGTAATGGTGATGAAGGGGTGCTCCACATTCCCCAAACCTCCAGAACTGGAACCTCACCATCAGATAGAGTTTAATGTCATTCCCAGGACATGTAGACCCTCAGCCACCGCCTTCTAGTACCCATATGATAAAAAGGGTTGGGGGTTGCCATAAGGGCAATAGGGTTGGGGCAATCATATAAGTGCTAGGTCTTGATGTGACCAGCCAATTGATTGGAGGGGGCCTCTCCGACCGCCCGTCTAGCCTAAGTAAGGACCAAAGTGAAGTGTTGCAGGTCATGGACTGTTCATCCACCAAGACTCCATCCTTAAGCATCACGGGTTGCCACCCACGGCCAACAGGTGGCCCCATTTGGGTGAATCTTACCCCTCTGCAGAGGTGCAGTTGGTGCATTCTAACGCCCCAGCCGACAGGGCGGGGATATTACTGATCCATCACTTTCCTAAAAACAAAGAATCAACCACAGTATAATATGCTCAAGTAGTATATTCAAGCGTATCTATCTACTAATATTAATGCTAAATATTTTACTGATAATCCTACTGACTCCAGTGGACAAGTGTGTTTACACACCCAAAACTTACAGTCATGTCCTGTGCCATGTAGGCATGTACTAGAAAGTAGGTCATTTTTTGTTTATAGAAATTTCCTTTTTACCACCTTAACATTGTTGGCAACCTTACGTCTATTTCAGACGATGGCGTAGTTTTTTTTTGTTTGTTTGGGGTTTTTTTGTTATTTTTTTCCCTCCTCACTTACAGCTACGTGAGTGGCTGAACAGACCGATCCTCGAATGGCAGTCTCTGGTGCAATGGCTGCAAACAAAAGGTGATGCTTTCTGTAGGTGTTGGGGGTGCTGCTGTTTCTCCTTTCTTTTAGCTCTCTTTTCTGTGGCAGCTTTTTTCCTCTCTTCTTCACTTCTTTTGGTTCCTTGTTTTACAAAGAGGCGCCAGGTTGCATGGTCTTCTGCACAAGCCTCCCACGTGTCTATGTCGATGCAGCATGTCTTCAGGGCTCTCTTGCAGACATCTTTGAAGCATAGGCATGGTCTCCCTGCCGGTCAGGTGCCCTCCACTAGTTCACCATACAGTAGATCTTTGGCGATGCGGCCTTTGTTCATCCTCCTGACATGACCAAGCCAGCGCAGGCGTCTCTCGCAGGTGATGGCGGGCATGCTGTTTCTGTTTGCTCATTCCAGTACTTCTGTGTTAGGCACATTGTCTTGCCAGCGGATGCGTAGAATGCGGCGTAGGCATCTGAGGTGAAAGCTGTCCAGTTTCCTCACGTGACGTGAGTATGTGATCCAAACTTCGCTGCCGTATAGGAGAGTGCTGAGAACACACGCTCTGTAGACGCGCATTTTAACATAACAATTAGATAAATAGTTATACATATCTTATTATAATGGAGATTGTCTGTGTTTTTTGTCTGTAACCGAAACTATATGACTACTCAATGGAGGCGCGTGGTCTAATGGTTAGAATCGGGTAAATGGACTCGTCGATCCGAGTTCAATTCCTGGATGAAACTGCTTGCATTTCACATAGCCCTAATACCATTGGGAAAGGTATGAATCCAAATCTCCCTCCAGTTATAGGTGAATAGCAGGGCAGACTGGGCTCTTTAACCATGGCTACATAACCAGTCTAGTAGAAAGAAAAATCTGTATTCAAACCCATTAAACTCCACTTAAGAAATTGACTGTGTTGCATCCTGCTTGTTTAAATAATTTACAAGGAAGAATTTTAACAGTTTTGGTAAGGTGTACATTTTTTAAACTTACATGAATAATACCTAAAGTTATTTTAAAATATATTATTTGAGGCAGAATTAAGGTTAGTCTAACTCAAGTAGGAATGTACAAAATGCAGATCTAAATAAGTGTGCATCTTCTTGAAAAACTATTTTAAAATAACAAAAATGGATAATTATCATGACACAGGATATGACTTTAAGTTTTGGGTGATGGATCAGTAATATCCTTTTCTGATCATCTATTATTTGAAGTAAAAAGTTGTTTTTTCAACACTTAGAATAAAAATTTAATCTAAGCACTAAATAATTAATAGTCATCATTGAGGCAGCCTAATGTTTTCTTTTATATCTTATTATAATGGAGATTGTGGGTTTGTCTGTCTAACCGAAACTATATTACTATACAAGTCACAATTCCTTTTAGTTATTTACATCACATTCTCTATGATTTTATTTTTAATTTAAACTTCAATTATTAATAAAGTTGTTTTACATCATTAAGACTGTTGATCTACATAGTATTTACCGCGTACCCCACTTGTACAGGTCAGCACAAAATAGCCGAGACTCATGGGGTGGCAGGTGAAAATTGCGTCGATCCCGTCGGCATTCCCCCTCAAAGGGGGGGGGCCTCAGGCACTGGGCAATAAACCCAGCCCTGCCCCTTTAAATCGAGGGGCAGGTGTTGCCTGGGATGGCCCCCTGGGATTGACGCTGTTAATTATAGCAATGGTCCAGAGGCCGAAGCCACTGTTGGCCAGATTTACATACTAATAACATGCAATTGTATTTATATATACAACAAAATGGCGGATTACAGTGTGAATTGGAAGGCTAATTTGCATATTGATCTTAAAAATTTGATTTTAATAAATATATGCATAGTATTATTGATTTCTAATTTTTTGGTTTTATCTTATTGAATATGAGCAAAAATCTCTTCAATAAATCTTAAAAGAAATCCATTAACAAGAAGAAATAACTGTAATATTATTCTTTACTTCCTATTTTAACTAAAAAGTTAAATTAGGAAAATTTACCAATGAAAGACGGGAGTAATGGAAAATGATGGAAGAGTTAGTTTCAAAGTTGTTCTATTTTTCAATCATACCCCCTCTGTTCCAGATCTTTTTATCTGCATTCTTATACAGTTTCATTAGCCTTTCTAATTTAATATGATATTTTATTATATTAAAATTTAAATACTTGCACCCGGAGGGTGCATATATTTGCTAGTTTGATATAAAGAACAATTCAAAGCTAATGTATTAAAAAAAGGAAAAACATATCTGTTACATATAACGTAATTTTTTTATTGTTTTAAATAATTTTTCGATGAATTGTTTATTATTTTTAAATAATTTTTATTTATTTATTATTTTATATTATTATTTTATAATAATTATTATTATAATTTTAATTTTATAATTATTATTTTATAATTTTATAATTATTATTTTATAATAATTATTATTATAATTTTATAATTTTAATTTTATAATTATTTTATAATTTTATTATTTTATTTATTTTTAAATAATTTTTATTTATTTATTTATTATTTTATTTATTTTTAAATAATTTTTATTTATTTTTAAATAATTTTTATTTATTTTTAAATAATTTTTATTTATTTTTAAATAATTTTTATTTATTTTTAAATAATTTTGTTTTGATGAATTGTTTATTATTTTTAAATAATTTTTCAATGAATTGTTTATTATTTTTCATATACTTCCCACTAAAATATAAGTCTTTCATAATTATTTACAGTAATAGAGGATGTCAGTAATAATTATTTACATCAATAAGTGATATCATTGATAATTATTAACACTAATAATGGACGCCATTTTTTTTTTGCAATATGTTAGTAATAATCATTTACAGTAATGATTATTTATAGCAATAAGTGAGGTCATTAATAATCGTTTACAGTAATAAGTGATGTCATTAATAACCATTTACAGTAATAAGTGATGTCAGTAATGATTACTTATAGCAATAATAGCATTAATAATCATAACTTATTTAATGAAATAAGAAATGACATTAATAATGATTTAAAGTAATAATAATAGATGTCAATTATAATTGTTATTATTAAGGGAAGTACTTGATATAGCAAAGATAAAAGATATGTAAAAAGTACCCCAAGTGAACTTTGACAATCACATAGGCAAGAAACTGACAGTTACGAAACTCAGTTAACTGTGTCTATACTATACCTAATTCAGACATATATGCTCTATCAGCGATATTGAGCAGTCTGTATTTATATATATATCAAACTACATTTATATATATATATATATATATATATATATATATATATATATTTTTTTTTCTGTCATGGGCTGGTCTCTTGAGTCATATGCAATCCCATGGTGATAGACAACCACGTGAAAAACATGCATGTGTACAAGTTGGGGGTCTCACGTGTATTTTATGTGACAGGACATGTAAAAGCAAAGCTGGACTTCTGAGCCATTTGCGTGCTCACAACCGAACTTTGTAGAAGTGGCCTTCTTCGGTGAAGAAATGACAACCACCATATATCTATCTATCTATATATATGTTTAAAATAGAAATTAGAAGGCAATTGACAATGTAATGGAATAGATGATGAAAATGATGTTTATTTACCTGTTTCCTAAATATTTTCGGGATAAAATCCCATTTTCAAAATATATTTGAAAATGGGATTTTATCCCAAAAATATTTAGGAAATGGGATTCATTTTCATCACCTATTCCATTGTATTGTCAATTACCTTCTAATTTCTATTTTAAACACATACATACAATGCTTCAAGCAAACTATAAAACCCTTATATATATATATAACAACTATAAACAAGCCACTCCCCTGACATCATTAAACAAAGATTAGACTGTTTAGAAAAGTATTTCCAAACCACAGTGTTCAACTATACAAAATATAGGAGTGAAATATTTAATTTAAATCAGTAATACCTATAAACAAGTTGATCTCAACAGTAAGCCGAGAAAAACAACTCACCATAAAAGATTTGCTCAATACCTGGAAAGAAAAAATGGTAGAGCTGGTTAAACAACAGACCCCATGCTACTACCCCCATGACTCTGGGTTTCATGCTAATGCAATCATCAGAGGGTAAGGTGTTGATTGTAGCTATAGTGATTATCAGGAGTCAAATAAACTTGTTAAAGCAATGTTTAAATGCTTTTCAAAAAGTGCTTAACCTCAATTATGGAAAGAGTTATATCTAATATAAAAAAAAAAAACAATTATAAATGATCCACTCCCCTGAGATTGCTGTAGAAGGATTAGCCTGTTCAGAAATGTATTTCCAAAACAAGTGCTTAACTATACAGAATATAGGAGCAAAATATTTAATTTAAATTAATAATACTTATAAACTTATGAGTTGATTTCAACAATAAGTTGAAAATAAATTTTTTTAAAACTTGGCATGAAATATCATCTGATAAGCGCATTTGCATGAAACCCAGAGTCATGGGGTAGTAGGACAGGGTCCATAAAATTGGTTGTTTAACTAGCTCTACCATTTTTTCCAGGCATTGAGCAAACCTTCCATGATGAGTTGTTTTTCTTAGCTTACTGTTAAGATCAACTTGTTTTATAGGTATTATCAATATATATATATATGTATGTATGTATGTGGAGAAAGGTAACAAACACAGGGTGTTATGGAAACTGGATGTTTATTGTCAACAATGCAACTTTCGGTCTATTAATTAGACCATCTTCAGGACTTGGATATAGTAATTGCTTCAATGATGGACATTCTCAAAATGCTGAAAATGGAAGGTCGTCAGTAGGGAGAGGGGTGGTTGGGGGTGGTTAGTGTATTTCCTTCTCACTAGATGGGGAGTGTCAGAATGGTGGATGGTGGTACCACAAGTGTTGGTCTAGAAAGTTGGATTGTTGAGGATTGGTTAACTGAGTATGTGTATGTGTGTGTGTCTGTTTAATTGTTTTTTTATTTATGTGTTGGGGAACTGGATTTGTCATTAAGTTATATGTGTGTGGTTGATATGTATATGTATGTATGTGTGTGTGTGTGTGTGGCAAAATACAAATGTGTACACACTAAACTTCAATGTACACATATATTACTGTATCTTTTTAAGAGAAAAGCAATGTCAGCCAGAATAAATCTAGAAAAGTTAAAGTCTGTGAGTTGATATAATAAAGAGAATAATTTACTCAAAGTAAATGAAAAATTCTTCAAACACTTGAATGACAAAAATACTACTACTACTAATATAATATGATTGGAGAAAGTATAAGTAAATTAATTAAAAGTTGAAATTTCACTTTAAAATACCTTTAGTTTAAGTAAAAAAAAAATTTTTAAATGATGAAAATTTATTGCTAACATTTAAATAGACCAAAATTATCATTCAACAAATATTGATAATATCATCATGTACATGCAGACATATATATATATATATATATATATTTAAAGTCGTCAGGGTGGCCTAAAGTCGGTATCAGACAGACAGCAAGGCAGTCTATTCCCTTTTCACTAGCACTAGACCAAGGAGATTGTTTTGGCATCTGAGATGGAGTGCCACACCTACCATCAGCTCCTAACTTTACCACACAGATCCTTGTGCTACTCATATACCTAGTTGGCGAGGGCCAGTAACGAACCAGGAACCTTGAGGTTCCTAGTCTGACACTCTACCAATTGAGCTAAACCAGCCCTATATATTTGTTTTAAGAATATTGGATTTTATTAATTTATCCATAAGGTGTTAAATGTATCCCAACAACCAAGCTGAAAATCATACCCTGCATAATATGCATGACTGAACATTAGAAGCAATGTTACTGTGGTGAAGCCGGAAGTTACCGCTTCAACAGACGGAAGTCGAATGGCAAAAATAATTAGTTTGCGCATATGGATCGCGCAACCTTAGTAAAAAATAAAATCTAAAATAAAATTCGTAATATTCAACCAATCAGAGGCGTTCCCGCCTAATAAGAAAATTTATCAACTGGACCTTTTTGGAGCCTATGCTGGACTATAAATAAAGCCAGCCTTTCGGATTCTAACCAGAAAGATCTCATTTGCCTAAGGGAATTCACGTCACCCTTTTTAAGAACATTTCGTTTACATGCTGAAGGTATCTATCTATCTCTCTCTCTCTCTCTCTCTTTGAATAACCTATGCTTTCGGAGATAAACCTTATATTCATTCAACTTATGCCTGAATGCTTTTGAGTTGACTTTAAACTTTCACCTTTTCGTTCTCACTTTTGAACTGTGAAATACCAGCTTACATTTTACATTTGAACTTTAAAAAAAGAACTTTGGCGGAACCTTGCCCAGTATTCAATGCTACCTTTTGTAAACTTTTGTTAATACAATTTTGTTTGTTTAATCCAGAGTTTTGTCTTCTATGCCATTGTGCTTGATTTATTTATGGTCTTTAAATGTTTGAACACTTTTATTGAATATTGACATCAAACATCCCCACACTTCATCCACCATATTACCATAAATTACAAATAATAGTTTTGGTAAAGACACGTACAGCAGATATATCTTCAACATATTTTTCACTAATGTATGATTGTGATTACTTGGGATTATTAGGTAAGAAATTAACATCTTTATGAATCCATCTTTCACAATTTGTTCATATCTAATATTTTCTAATTTTATACTGATAAAACTGTACTTTAGGTGCTAAGTTGTTTTATATATAAATCAAATATAATTTATTACCCTCTTACCTACCACGTTTGTGGGTGTCAAATGCACTGGGGGAAAAAAAGATTGATTAATTTTTCTTCCCAAAGGGCATTAGCGTGACATGAAACACACAACAACCTTATCCAGGATTTGAACTCTGGTTACCAAGCACATTTCCCATAATGATAACAATTACACTACACACACAAGTTCTTTAATTGCAATTTTGCTTTGTTCATTTAGCCAGTTGAAGAATTTATTAACTCAGAGTTTTAGAATAAAGTTAAACTAGAAATTACTTAAAAGCTCAAAATTTGAGTGATTTAAATTTTATTCTTAGTTATAGTAAAAATGTATTATCCAATTATTCTATCCAGATTTATTGTAGGAATAACAACTAAAAGAACACTTTGATGTTGTGGTACCATTAATGAACCTTTCTCCATTCTCTTTCATAGATAACACAACCTTCCAAATATTCTTCAGGACAGCTCTAAACAAAAGAAAGCAGGCCTTATAAACTTTCTTATTTGTTTTAACTATAGAATTAAGTTATACTTATACGTTATACTGCTTATGATATAGAGCAGTACTGGTTGTGGGGCCTACAAGAGAGGAATGCTTCTCATCACTTCAGACACTTTTTCTTCAACAAAACATAGCCAATTTGTCCCACCCCTTTTGCTACTTATGCAGCAAACAAGAGCATCTCGTTCACTGGCTGGGATATGAATGCAGGTTTGTGGGACCGCTTGTGAATTTCCTATTCCCTATTTCATAAGTATAACTTAATTCTATAGTTAAAACAACTAACCACTAAATTTTAATAAAAGTATTCTAAGAAAGCGACCTTGAACTAATCCTAGATTTTTTTTTTTTTTTTTACTGGCGAGACTACATAAAAATGTAGTTTGCCAAATAAATAAAAAAAATTCCTTTTATTGTAAGTTGATTAAATTCTACCTTTGGCAACTATTAAGCCCAGTGTTAAGTTACAACCTATTTATACAATTTATATTTTAATTGTAAATGAATAAATAATGGGAAGTGTTCTATAATTAGCATTTAATAGTCACCTGCCTTGAGATATTACAAGGACTAAGGTCAGTACAAATGCAGACATATATACTATCATTATTGGAGGCATTCGTTGTATAATGGTTATTGTTATAGGAAATGGGCATGAGAACCAGAGTTCAAATCCTGGATGAGGTTGTTTGCATTTCACATAACACTAATACACTTTGGAAAGGTATGCATTCAACTATTCTTCCTCCAGCTATGGCAAATACTAAGGCAGACTGGGCTCTTTAACATTAATATGGCAATCGATCTAGGAAAAGGAAAAATGAATTCAAACTTATTAAACTCCACTTAAAAACTGACCCTGTGTCACACCCTGCTCATGGTGGAGGGGCTGGGTAAATACATACTCTTTAGCTGAAAATTGGAATAGAAATTGCTTTATTCTCTATGAGTATTTCATATTATATTGTACTAACAAAAATTAATTCTATGTCATTTTTACTGTATAAGTGATATTTTTTATGGTTATGATTTTAGTATGTATTCATTTATTTACTCAATCGCTCCTCAGGAGCAGGATGTGACACAAGGTCAACTTTTAAGTGTCTGTTACTTAATAACACTTAAAAATTGACCTTGTATCACATCCTGTGATTGGGTAAATAAATACATACAAAAATCATAACCATAAAAAATATCACTTATTTAACTTATTTCTCCTCTTTTTCTTATGCCAGTGTGTCATATTTTTTCAACTTTACTCCTACAGGCCATAACCTAACATATACCATTTCGATTCCATAAGCATATTAAAAACATTCCAAGGCCAAATTTGGATCCACAATCCTCTAATTTTGGATTCCCAAGTTTTAATTACTGCTATTGTTTTTGGTGATTTTTAATGTGACAATTTATGTACAATGCATGAAGTGTCTTGATGGGCCAAAGACCCAATCAAGAGCCATCTGCAGGAAATAGTTTAATAGCTGCCTCATAGGGCGGCTTTTAACCTCGTTCAAGATTTCTTTTTCTTTAAAAGAAGAAAAAAAGCATTTCAATAATAATTAAGGAATCTACTTACCCATTTACCATTTTTTGCTTTTAATAATGCAAAAAGCATCCGTAATTCTTTAACTGTAATACTGTAACTTGCCAACACACCCAGCATTTCAACCAAGAGATCTGTAAAAATAACAAGTAAATGGATCATTTAGACATTAATCATCAATAAAATTAGTAGAGCATATAAAAGACAGGCTGATCCAAGAGAAATAAGAGTTTTAAAAAAAAGTATTATTATTATTGGATGAAGAGTAAATATTATAGAGAATTTAAAACTTGCAATTACACAATATCTAGCATTATTGTAAAAACTTGCAGAACAAAGGTTTATGAAAAGTACAATAAAAATATACAGAAAGTGAATATATCAAGTAATTAATATGTATAAGTATTATGAGGAATTATTGCCTGCCCAAGATTACACAATACAATAAACTCTCCACTGGCTATCACGACAGAGGGGCACCGAAGAAGGTCTGCTTAAAAAAAAATAAAAATTTAAAAAAATTTAAAAAATAAAAAATAAAAAATCACTAGGTGCCTGTCATGTTAATCATTGCCAATGGTCCAGATTAGCTGAGATGCTTGGCATCTCACCCCTAACCACATTGTCTCCACCTTTGAAAACACCTGCAGGGGCCACCTTCAAGGACAAAAAGTGCAGGAGGCAAAACCACAATGCTATGACATCAAATTCTCAGCAGCTGTGACTGTGCCTGCCTGTCCTGTATTTTAAATAAACATTTTTGTCGTCATCAATAAATTTTGAATATTTTTTTTTTCTTTTTTAGAAATTACAGACATTGCTACAATAATTAATTTCCTAAACACTTGAAGATATTCTAAACACAAGACAAAGCCCTGATGACACTGATTGACAAAGCTTTTAATCCTTAGCTTTACACATTCGAAAGCACATTGCCACTTTAATATAAAGCATGAGATACTGAAAAAGATTATCAGATGGATCAAACTATTTGATACTCGCCTGTTTTCTGGTTTTCTTTTTTAATTCAAAGTTACCCTAGTCATATATATTATATATTCACCAACTCCTCCACACGAGCAGGATACAACACAAAGTCAATTTCTTAAACGAAGTTTAACAGGTTTGAATTCAGAGTTTTCCTTCTCCTAGACTGGTTACCTAGCCATGGTTAAAGAACCCAGTCTGCTGCTATTTACCCATAGCTGGAGGGAGAGTAGGATTCATACCTTTCCCAAGGGTATTAGCGCTAAGTGAAATGCAATTAACACGTCCAGGATTTGAACTCGGGGCGACAAGTCCATTTCCGATCACTTTAACCATTACACCACGCGCTTCATAGTCATATAGTTGGCCACTATAAGTAACACAAAATACATCAAAATGATACATCAACTCCTCTTATTTAAATAAATACTCTTTCCAAAAATAGAAGCATTATTCTTACCTGGATACCAAGCCACATTGGTATACAAGGAAATGAAAAGGCAGACAAAGTTGCAAAAAAGTACTTCTGACATATACATCTGATACAAAGATCCCATACATTGATCTATTAACAAATTCATACATGACAAAATGGCAAAAATCATAGGATGATCAAATACACAATAAGCTCAACCATAAACAAGATGCGATTGGTGAATGGCCAGCAGGTTACAGAAGAAACAGAAAAGAAGAAGTGATACTCTCCAGACTTTGCATTGGTCCCACCAATTCACACTTGACTTACTAAAAAGTGAAGATGCTCCAATATGTTCAATATGCAAAGTACTGTTTATTGCCAAACACATCCTCTTAAACTGTAACAGTTTCAGACAAATACTATCAAGACAAGTAATTTAAAGGACCTTTTCCAAATACTAAACTTAACTCAGTCAATAGAGCATTAATCTTAGAATTGCAAGGTTCTTGATTTGATACTGGTCCTCGTCAATTCAACACACGAGTAGCACAGCTTGGGTAATCTGATCTAAGTGGGAAAGAATCCAGGAGCTGATGGTGGATGTGGCACTCCATCTCAGCAAAAACAATCTCCCTGGTCTAATGCTAGCAAAAAGAGAATAAATTCCCTTATTGTTCAGCTGATACTGACAATAAGCCACTCTGTAGACTACTACTTTTACTACTTACTATAACAAATTTATGATATGTGTTAAATAAAAGAAAGAAAAAAGTAACCCTTTCATCAAGATCTGACAAAATAAACCTTTTAACCAAAAACTGACCAAACATAACCAAATACAACCATAAAAACCCATACCCTAAAACCTGAAACCCATATAGAAGACAAAACCTATTTAACCCTTTTTGGCATTAAATAACCCACAGAGATTGATATGCCGTTAAAAAAGACTCAAACTCAACAAACAAAGCATTTTTTTAGAATATAATTTAGTGGCATACCACTTTGGTAATCAGTTTGATATCAACCACACACATATATATATATATATATAGTGGTTTATTTTTTCTTGTGTTTTTTAATGAATTTATATTTCCTTGCATTTGCTTTTCGTTAAGATCTGGCCAAATAAACCTTTTAACCAAAAATTGACCAAACATAACCAAATACAACCATAAAAACCCATACCCTAAAGTCCAAAACCCATATGAAAGACAAAACCTATTTAACCCTTTTTGGCATTAAATGACCCACAAAGGTTAATATGCTTTTGAATAAGACAGTAACCCTTTCGTCAAGATCTGACCAAATAAACCTTTTAACCAAAAATTGACCAAACATAACCAAATACAACCATAATAACCCATACCCTAAAGTCCAAAACCCATATGGAAAACAAAACCTATTTAACCCTTTTTGGCATTAAATGACCCACAAAAGGTTAATATGCTTTTGAATAAGACACAAACTGATAAATTAAGGGTAAATATGTATAAAAGAGGGACAACCAATTTGAAATCTAAATTAAGACAGGATAAGATGTTTACTAATGTTAGAATTAAAATGTCCAAGGTTGTAACTATGAGAGGAAAACATTCACGAGAAAATAATCTGCAGTGCAGAATTTCTTGGAAAGAAGATTTGAAATAAGATATGCATCTGTTATGGAAAAGATTCAGAAATAATGGATATTGCTCACGACAGTTTGCAAAAATGGCTGCTTACTGAAAATACACAAATAAGTAAAACCAGTAAATGAATTCTATATAAACATCTTCAATAAAGTTAGCAATAGAAAAAGGACAAACAAGCCTTCATTCTATCAATGGGAAAATTGGTAGAAATCATTTTCATGTTAGGTTTACCATTGACTTCATATGTATCAATAAAATAATTTTCATTAATTTTCAAACAGATCTATTTGACCTATAGATGAGACCCTAACAGGTACTACTAATCTGGGTCAGAGTGGACCTGGGTGCAATGGCAATGAAGGGGTACTCCATATTCCTCAGAGCTCCAAAATTGGAATCTCACCATTAGATACAGTTTAGCATCATATCCAAGATACTAAATTCGTAGAAATAATTTTAGTGTTAGATTTTTTATGAACTTAATGTGTATCAATAGATTTTCATTAACTTCTTATGTATCAATAAATTAGAAGAAACTACTTCATATGAATTCATAAACTAGGGATTGGGCCTCAGCCACCATCTTCTAGCACCTATATGATAAAAACGTAGTAATTGTATTTCACTTAGCGCTAATACCCTTGGGAAAGGTATGAATTCTACTCTCCCTCCAGCTATGGGTAAATAGTAGGGTAGACTGGACTCTTTAACCTTGGTTAGGCAACCAGTCTAGGAGAAGGAAAACTCTGAATTCAAACCTGTTAAACTCCACTTAAGAAATTGACCTTGTGTCACATCCTGCTCGTGCGGAGGGGTTGATATATATATATATATATGATAAAAATGGGTGGGTGTTTGCCATAAGAGAAATTTGAAGATGGTCAGGACAATTATATAGGTGCTAGGGCTTGACATCCCATCCGATTGATCGGATAGGGCCTTTCTAACCACCCATCTAGACCAAGTAAGGGCTGAAGTGGGGTGTTGTATATCATGGGACTATTTAGTACCCAGATCAAAGACTTCTTAACCACCACAATCCTGTCTTCAGGTATTATGGGTTGCCAGCTACAGCCAACAGGTGGTCCCACTAGGGTAGTGTAGGGGGGCATACCCCTCTGCAGTGGTGCAGTTAGCATATTCTACAGCTCCAGCCAATAGAGCTACACAAACTTAGATTAAACTATTAAAATAAATGTGTGCAGAATAAACGTATCTGATTTTTTCATTTGTTTTTTTGCCATAAAGATCATCTGATAAGAATTCTTAGAATAAATTACATTGTCCAAGTGACATTATTGGAAACAACAAATGTCACCTAGAAAAAAAGAAAAACCTGATAAAACCACTTTAACTGGTAAAAATGCATTTCAAATATATAATAAAAGACATAAGCTAAATTTTGTAGGTATGACCAAAATTTCATTTGTTTTTAACCCCTTATGAAATAAAATTCAACAAAACTCAAAAAATGAATGAAACTAACATAATTTTTGCTGTATTGTGAAGAGGAAGGATTTTTTTTTTATCTATTTTTATTTTATTTTATTTTTTATTTTTTTAATTTTTTTTTACACACACACAGAAATTATTTGTTTTACAGTCTTTAAAACTGGAGATTTTTTATGAATTAAAATCTGTTAAAATGGCACATTCTTGCATTTTGTTTTTCTCTTGAAGATGTGCTCTTTTCAAAGTGATTTATGTCATTGTTATAGTTAATAAATTCATAGAAAATTTTTTATATATAAGTTTAGGCTCTGTTCTGAAGGAAAAAAACTTAAAAGTGACAATTTTAAATTTAAAGTTTAAAGAAAGGGAGTGGTGCTGTCATACCTAAAATTTTGTACTTAACTATGAGCTTAATTTAAAAATACTAAAAAGTAAAAAAACTTAATAGAAAAGTAAATGTATTATAACAATGAATCTGTACATCTATTAATAATGGAGATTCACTTCCAGTTTTTGTCTGTAACAAAAATTACGTCACTGCTTACGTCACATTACCCAAAATCATAACATAGAATAAATACACTCAAAATTTGAACATGCAACATTAGACAGTCCTCATTGTTTTTTAAAACAAGTTTTAATAAATACATGACTGGTATTATATATTTATATATAGTTTGTTTTATTTTAATACATATTTAAAGTTTACATTTCAAATTGTTTTATTTTTTAATCCTTTAATGAATTTGCTGATTTTACTTACTTAGGGAACAAACACGCTGACATAGAATTTTTTACTCCCACCCGTCAGGCAATATGTTTCAAAAATCTATTTTTACATCGCCCGGAGGGCGTTTTTTTATTTTGTACTAGTACTATTAATTTTATACCTAGTTTAATAAATTCAGATATAATTCTTAGGAATATAAATCTTTCTTCTTTCCAAAGAAACACTCATGAAAGATAAAAGGATAATCATAGACAAGAAAAATATAAATCCATACATTCATCATGAATTGACTCGAATAAGGATTGTTTTATAATTTACACATTCTAAAATAGTATTGGTCTTGTGTTAGATCATTTAAAATATCTTTATCAGTAAATTAGACAAATTTTAACTCAGTCAATAGAGCATTAGTCTTAGAATTGCAAGGTTCTTGATTTGATACTGGTCCTCGTCAATTCAACACACGAGTAGCACAACTTGGGTAATCTGATCCGAGTGGGAAAGAATCCAGGAGCCGATGGTGGGTGTGGCACTCCATCTCAGCAAAAACAATCTCCCTGGTCTAATGCTAGCAAAAAGAGAATAGATTCCCTTACTGTTCAGCTGATACTGACAATAAGCTACTCTGTAGACTACTACTTTTACTACTTACTATAACAAATTTATTATATATATTATTTAGATTTTTCAGACTGTTATCCTCATCTTTACTGTTATATACACAATGTTTCAGACAATGTGCCCTCCATCATTTTTCTTGTGTTTCTTGTCAAACTTGGGAACCTTTGTGTCATAATCAGGAGCCTTTACATGAACTTCAAACCAAACTTTTTATTCAATCTATAAGGGTAGATTGTTCTCATTCTGTTAACCAAGACCAGGTACAAGTGTTAAGTTATGTTAAGTATTCTATGTTATTTTCGGACAAATTCAAATTAATAAATCTATAATCTATAATTATTCTTACTGTTGTAAGACAAGTGATATTGTATTTTGAACAGAAAAATTAAATCAATTTTATCAGCATTTTCTGTATCTTAGCTTTCTATTTGACTAACAATTTACTGCCATGGTCAGACTTTGTGAATATGTATGAATAAAATTTTATTGATTAAAAATGATAAATTGTTTGCTTTTTAACATTTATCTGCAATTTACATATAATTCTATGATATATAAAGTTGGGTATCGACAATAATACAACAGAATTTGAATCACAAGTAACTTGCATGTGATTTATTTGAAACAATTGCTGTTTTGCCATATCCATTGCTTATTTCAATGAACTTTAATACAAAAAATGTTTAAATTGTTGCTCTAAGTTACTCTGAATGAATTTAATCATAATACTTTTACAATCATCTACATGTGTAGATATTTTACAAGGCCACAAGAAAATAATATGCTAGTTGCTTTCACTCAAATGCCAGATTTTTTTTTTTAATAGAAAAAATAGTAAAAAAAAAACATCAAAAAAGTTAGTTTTTTTCTTTTTCTTTTTTTTTTTTTTCAAATGATAAAAACAAAGTAAACATGGCCTAGTCAATTCTGATATTAATTGTAAATCAATATTTTATGCATACATACAAAATAAGCCACAGTGCATTCACTTGTGTATAATGAAGTTTGAACAAAGAAACACTTGTGCAGATTTTTTTTTATAAAGAGAAAAAGATTTAGCAATTGATACTAGCTGAAACATTATGAATGGATATAAAACTATGTTACTCTAATACAAATGGAAGTTATCTATAATCTATATGAAAGTAAAAGTAATTCATAGAAATTTAAATAAAAATAAAATCACTATAAATTTTATGAATGATGAATTATAACATTTTTCAAACTAGCAACTTGGATTTCATTAACTGTATCATGCATTGTATATTTCATCTGGTAAAATCTTATATGGATTTTTTAAAAGTAACTTTATTTCAAACCACCCAAGTAGTAGTAAAGTGTGCAGAGTGATCTATTGTTAGCATCAGCCAAAAAGTGCTAGACCAAGGAGATTGTTTTGCTGAAGTATGCACCCTCCAGCTATGGGTAAATAGTAAGGAAGACTAGGCTCTTTAACCTTGGTTAGGTAAGCAGTCTAGGTGAAGGAAAATTGAATTCAAACCTGTTAGACTGTTTAAGAAATTGGCCATGTATTACAACCTGCTTGTAGAGTGGGTTTAATAAATACTAAACAAGATGGTTCTTACTATAATACGCATTTGGGTGTTTATGTTCACATAGTTTGAGCAACTGAAAAATGTGTACTTTGTTGACTAAACAAGTAGTTTTTATAGCAATAATATTTGAATTTCTTATTATTTCTTATTAAAAATAAAATCACTATAAATTTTATGAATGATGAATTATAACATTTTTTTAGCATCTTAAATTTCATTGACTGTATCATTCATTGAACTGGTATGTTGTATATTTCATCAAAAAATCTGAGAAAAAAATTACAAGAAATAGAATTTCTTATTGTTAATTACTATTCATTTTTTTTACTATTATTTCTTTCATCTTATTCCTGTTGGTTTTTATTCCAACTGTCAAAATGTAATTCTATAATCATTACTAAGCAGTATAAATCTTATCAAATGTCCATCCAAACAAACAGCAATAGTTCTACCATTTTGGGAGAGATTTCAACCTAACATTCAGAAATTTGTGTCTGGGAAGGTCTTAAAACTTGTTTACCTGGAATAGTTGCCTTACTTATTAAGCTATAAAGACCAACTGATTACAAAAATTCAAATTTAACTATATAGTTTTCATTCTTTATTTTTCCTTAACCTCTCATAACATGTGATCTTTTTTGTTTAAATAAAAAAGTAGTATGAGTAACAATATTTCTCCAATTTCTGAGACAAAGCAGTATTTTCATCATTATTAAAGAATAGATATATATATATAGAAAAATAGTATGATTTGCTTCATTTTTATGCTTGTTACCTACAGACGCCTAGGCTAATGGACCAATCATGGAACTTTTGTATGTGAATTCCTTTAACCTTAATTGATGGTATCTGTTGGTATGAGGGAACAAATAAAACAAAATTATAAAATTTAAAGTCATCCCCCCCCACACACACACACACATATACACCTGCGGGATTGGAACTTTTTGAAAGAAAATTAAGACAGGACTCATTCATGTAGAAAGCAAATAGAATTCATTTTGCTTAAGAGAAGGTGTTCACAGGAATCTGTGTGGTAAAGTGATGAGCTGACAGTAGGTGTCGTGCTCTACCTTAGACACCAAAAAAATCTCCTTGGTCTAGCACTAGCGAAAAGAGAATAGACTCTCTTGCTGTCTAGATGATACTGATATTAGGCCATTCTGACAACTTTACTTACTTTTTTACTTATATGTATCCTATTTTTATCCCAGGCAATGCTGGGTTCCCCAGCTAGTAAATAATAAGCCACCAATTCTTTTATTTATATAATGTTTACTTATGTTTGTATAATGATAGTTGAGGGTTTTGATAAATACAGAAATAAGTAAGAAAGTAAATAGGCTGAGTGACCTTTTGTCTGGATCAGCCGGACAGTGAGAGAGTCTATCCCCTTTTCACTAGTGCTAGACCAGGGAGATTGTTTTGCATCTGAGGGGGAACACCACGCCTACCATCAGTTCCCCTTTTTTTCTATATGGATTCAAATTTTGATACCAAGTTGGTGAGGGTCAATATTAAACACCAAACCCAGAAACTTGTGGTTCGAAGGTGGATGGGAAAAAAAAAAAAAAAAAAAAAAAAGTAAAAGTTAAAAGTTAAATTTTAATTGTTAAACTGACCCCAGCAGTGTTGACATGACAACCAACCAACCATCTGAAATATTACTTACACCAATTCAAAACTTTATGGTAACCTTAACTAAACACTGCTAATGAGATGATAAGAGAAAGAATAAGAATGAAAACAAAACTATTTATATAGCAATTTACAACAATCTACTCAGTCTCTAGGCAACATAAATACACAATCATACTGGCATAACATTAGAATGAGGAAAATTATTTTCTTCCTATAAAATACAAAAGTGTGCTTTTTTTTTTTCTAATTAACCATAGTTTCATTATACCTTTCTCTTCTGTTTAATTTTCTTTTCTCAAAATATCAAAACAACTCACTGGCCATTCAATCTTTAAAAAAAAAAAAAAAACTCATACACAATTATATTAATCTCTTTTTCAATAGTTCATTAGCACAACGTTCACAAGAACATAACATACATAATTATATATATATATATATATATATATATATATATATATATATATATATATATATATATATATATATATATGACTTTTAATTTATCACTGACTTATTATATGATCAAATTCTCATATACAATTGCATTCATCACCAACTTCAGTGTTTCATTTATATTACAACCTTTTCATTACTGTTATTTCTCTTTTTGTTTATCGCCACACAATTCCATTCATCTTTCAATATTTCATAAGCATTCTCACTCTTTCTTTATTACTGTATCTTTTTTTCTCTTTATCTCACACATTGTATTCACCTCCTCTTTCAGTGTTTCATTAGCATTCTCCCTCTTTATTATTGTCCCTTTCTTTCTCTATCTCACACACATTGTATTCACCTCCTCTTTCAGTGTTTCATTAGCATTCTCCCTCTTTATCATTGTCCCTTTCTTTCTCTATCTCACACACAATTGCATAAAAATAAACCTCCTCCTTCAATGTTTCATTAGCATTCTCCCTCTTTCTTTATTACTGTATCTTTCGTTCTCTTTATCTCACACACATTGTATTCAACTCCTCTTTCAGTGTTTCATTAGCATTCTCCCTCTTTATTATTGTCCCTTTCTTTCTCTATCTCACACACATTGTATTCACCTCCTCTTTCAGTGTTTCATTAGCATTCTCCCTCTTTATTATTGTCCCTTTCTTTCTCTATCTCACACACAATTGCATAAAACTAAACCTCCTCCTTCAATATTTCATAAGCATTCTCCCTCTTTCTTTATTACTTTATCTTTCTTTCTCTTTATCTCACACACGTTCAATTCACCTCCTCTTTCAGTGTTTCATTAGCATTCTCCCTCTTTAGTATTGTCCCTTTCTTTCTCTATCTTTCACACAATTGCATTCACTAATGTTTCATTAGCATTCTCCCCTTTCTTTATTACTGTATCTTTTTCTTTATCTCACACATTGTATTCACCTCCTCTTTCAGTTTTTCATTAGTATTCTCCCTCTTTATTATTGTCCCTTTCTTTCTCTTTCTCAGACACAATTGCATTCACCCCCTTTAATGTTTCATTAGCATTCTCCCTCTTTAGTATTGTCCTTTTCTTTCTCTTTATCTCACACATAATTGCATTCAGCTCCTCCAATGTTTCATTAGCATTCTCTGTCTTCAATGCTGTTTCTTTCTTTTTATCTTCCATACAATTCTATTCACCTCCTCCTTAAGTGATTCATAAGCATCCTCCTCCCTATTTCTTTATTACTGTCTCTTTCTATTTGTGTTATATATAATTCCATTCATCTTTTTTCAGTGTTTCATTAATACAATCCCTTTTTGTCATGATGTCTTTCTTTCTCCAAATCTCAAACAATTACATTCATCCCCCTCCTCTCTCTTTATTGCTGTCTTTTCTCTTTCTCACAGACAATTCCATTCATTCTCTTCTTAAGTGTTTCATTACTAGTATCTCCCATTTTTTTCATGATATCTCTTTCATTCTCTTTGTCTCGTACACACAATTCCATTCATCTTCCCTCCCTAAGGTTTTTCAATGTTTTTACTCTTACAATTCCATTTTCTAAATCAATTTCTTTACTCACATATCAAATACTTAAGTGCATGTTACTGTCAAATGTTGAGGGATAAATAATTTAATCATGGGTTTTGTTGAAAAAGAATTTTATTGATCAAATTCAATCTATAGCATACTGTATTGAAACTGAAAGTCAACAAGAATTCTCTAGATACAAACAACTTATAGAACTGATCAAGAAATACAACTATACATTATTTTCACAACAGTAGATCAGCGCTTTATTTTTTTTAACAAACTGGACTGATATTACCCAATATTAATGACATAGATTTTTTATATAACATTTTATATATATATATATATATATATATATGTAGTATATTAAGAAAATTGAAAAAACACAGGTTTAAATAAGTTGAGTGGTAAGTTTATTACCCGACAAAATCAAATTTTGAACAGACTGATAAACAAGGACTATCGCTTGCTTTTCTTGTTATTCTGTGATAAAAAATTTTTATCACCTTCCTTATACCAACAAATGCCCTGAAGATGATCCAATTAATAGATCGAAACACTGCAGCATCAACTAATAAACTTACCACTCAACATCAGATTCACTTCCATCTCTTCATATATATATATATATAAATATATATATATATATATATATATATATATGTGAAATAAAAGGAAAATAATCCGACAGTGTGAATTTGATATATTGAAAAAACAAATGATGTTTACAAATGCTTGGAATCAGGATAAAATAACAAAGAAGATTTAGATTTTTAGCATTATAGACTATTCCAGAGAACCTAGAGGAATTGTTTAGTCGTTCCCATCATTAGATATATTGTTTGCATCTGATGATGGGAACAACTAGACAATTCCTGTAGGTTCTCTGAAATAGTCTATAATGCTAAAAATCTAAATCTTCTTAGTTATTTTATCTTGATATGATTTTGCTCTGTGACTGACAATAAGAGCAGACAATTGAAAAACTACTATATCATAAGGAAAATTTCTTCACTTGATCTTTGAATCATATATATATATATATATATATATATATATATATAATATTGTACTATATTTGACAGTAATGGCAGTGGAAGGGCGGGGTATCATGGCTACCATCATAGGAAATGGACACAGCGAAATGAGTTCAAATCCTGGACGAGGCTGTTTGCATTTTACATAGTGCTAATACCCTTGAGAAAGTGTATGAATCCAACTATTCTCCCTCTAGCTATGGATAAATAGGACAGCCTGTGCTCTTTAACTTTGGTTATGCAATTAGTCTATGAATTCCAATCTGTTAAACTCTGCTTAAGAAATTGACCTTGTCTCACATCCTGCTTATGCGGAGTGGTTAGTAAATATGTATATTTAACAGCAATGTTTAAATTTTTGAAACTGATAGAGACCTGGTATAAATCCCAGGACATTACACACATATACCCATACAATGTTTTTAACATGAGCACATACATATATTATATATACACACACACATAGGTAAGTATAGAATATATCACTTGAAAAGAACACTTTTGCAGGGGCTTCATGACATCACTCCTTAATACTGCCTTGATGATGGTTAATATATCCTATACATACATATATATATATATATATATATATAAGTTAAGAGAAAGGAAATGAATCCGACGGTATGAGTATAGATAAAAGGATATGAAAACACTACAATATGCTGTTAAAGTGAAAAGAATTTATATCATATTCATAGCTAATATTGAACAATATTTCGATTTATAAAAATCATCTTCAGAGCTTGTTTATACTCCAGCCTTATCAATAGCGGAGACGAAAATAAGGCTGGAGTATAAACAAGCTCTGAAGATGATTTTTATAAATCGAAATATTGTTCAATATTAGCTATGAATATGATATAAAATCTTTTCACTTTAACAGCATATTGTGTTGTTTTCATATCCTTTCATATATATATATATATGTGAATAAAAAGGCCTTAAATACCATGGGTATCGTGATTATGGACCATTTCCACTCGTGGGTATCTGGGGCCCACCAAACTTCGTCAGACCACGTTTTTATTTTATTCCGACTGTTAGAGAATAGGACCAGCCTAGAATCATGTTGTACCAAGAAACTTGGTGCCCCAACAAAGAATATATATTAGTCATCCACAGACACAGTGTTTTGACATTTACATCTCATCAGTCTGGCTCAACATTTTAACATCTACTTCTAGCCGGGAGTGAAGCCTGATAGAATTTTCATCTGTCAAACTCTTTACCCTCACAGCTGTTGGAAACTGTATATTTGAACATAGGCAAAACCATTTATTCATTCATAAATAAACACATCCTCTGAATATTTGTTTTCTCATATTTCTATACTTAAATACTGTCATATTTATTTCCACTCTCCTATATATATATATATATATATATATATTATATATATATTTTTGTGAACTGATTTGACATTTTTCTCAGACTCAAACACCACAGAGTTAATGAGCTCTGATGATGATTTTGTAAAATCGAAATATTGATCAGTATCAGCTATGATTATATTATAAATTGTTTTCTCTTTAACAGCATTGTGTGATTTTTCATTCCACCTTTCATATATATATATATATATATATATATATATATATATATATATAAAATGGAAAAGGTGACTTACCGGTGAATATGATCACGATGGTTAGATGGTGCAGAATTCAGGAAGGTAAGTCAGCGATATAACAAATACAAAGTGCTCAATACGTGAGTAGAGCAAATTTATTACAATATAGGTACAAGTGATAACCTACTCGAGTTTCACCATAAGGATCTTCAGGGTTAAATTCACTGAATTAATCGAGACACTGATTAATTGCAGTATCGTTAATGAACCGATTAACGCGAAGAACACACACGTGTAGTCAACTGCAATTAATCAGTATCTCTATTAATTCAGTGGATTTAACGCTGAATATCCTTATGGTGAAACTCGAGTAGGTTATCACTTGTACCTATATTGTAATATATATATATATATATATATATATACATATATATATATATATGAAGAAAATGTTTTCAAAAATATAACAGACACAGGATGTTACAGCATCCTGGCATGGTTATCTCTCGAATTCCTAGAAGCTGGCCCCTTTAAATACATAATTCCTAACAACTCCCAATACATCCAATATATAAATGATACACTGATTATTTACCCAAACAATATAGATATTAATGAAATTGTTAACAAACTAAATAGAGTTGAACCCACCATACAGTTTACACACGAACTTGAATTGAATAACTCCCTACCTTTTTTAGACATCTTATTTACAAGAAACAACAATAAACTTGAATTCAAAGTCCACCACAAACCAACAGCCAAAAATAACCATGATCACGTCATCAGCTTTTGTATATAAGCGCACATATAAAAAATAACGGTAAACAACATTATATTCACACATTCACCATACACTTAACATTTTTCACCCTTACAAAATTTCTTTGCATTGTCCTGATGATGGTTTATCATAAACCGAAATACTTAAGTATTGAAATATAAAATTTTTCCTTTGATCGTAACATCCTGTGTGTTGTATTTTTGAAAACATTTTCTTCACATATTGTCAGATTAATTTCCTCATCGTATTTTCATATATAACATAAATCATATAAAATGCAGGCTACTCCTATATAAAGTATTTTACAGGTCGATATACATTCTTCCCTTTTCATTGTTTGACTATTATATTCTTTCACTGTTTCCTTTACTCATACTTTTACAATTTCATTAATTTTCTTAATCTAACTTGTATTTGATTTGTCTGGTATAACCTAGCCTCAACTGGAAACAAGTGGAATGCCAAACAATAGCAACAATGGAAGTGGATGGTGCTTACATGAATAATAAACTTAGTGAAGCATCATTTAACAAAGAAATCCTTTAAGAGAGGTTATTTTGATTTCAGCATTTTGACTACTGACTAATCTTAAATCTAATGCATTGTGTATTGTGTTTGACATTTATAACTTTGTTACTTGTTTCTCACTAACTGCTAAAATGGAAGAGAAACAAGCGGAGCTAAAATTCCCACCCACAATTTCAAATCAAAGAGAAATTTAGGGTTGCTTGCTGCACATTACTTTTTCCCCTTTTGGGAAATTGAGAAAATCAGATATTTGCCCAACATACTAACCAATAAGCTTAAACCTTGTATGCATTTACCCACACCACCACCACCCATACCCATACAACCACCACCCACACCACCACAGGAAGGATGCAATAAAGGTCAATTTTGAAGTAGACCCCTGCACATGAGTAGGATGTGATACAAGGTCAATTTCCTAATCAAAGTTTAAATTCAGATTTTTCCTTTTCCTAGACTGGTTTCCTGACCAAGGTTAAAAAGCCCACTTTTCCCTACTATGTACCCATAGATGGAGGGAGAACATTTGGATGCCTACCTTTCCCAATGGTATTAGCAAACAGTCTCGTCCAGGATTTGAACTCTGGTTACCGAGTCCAATTCCTACAACAATAATTATTACACCACGGTCACCTTATAAATTTTGAAGGAGAGTACACCAATTATAAAATCAGTTTTCCCCCTCCTTGACCAGTTGCTGTACCAAGGCTAAAGAACCCATTCTGCCCTACTATTTACCTATAGCTGGGCAGAGGAGAAGAGATTGATTCATGCCTTTCTCAAGGGCATTAGCACGACGTGAAATTCAGAACAACCTTATGCAGAATCTAAAATTGGCTTGATAAATCCATTTCCTAAGAACCATTATGCCACAAGTATCTCCAAACTTAAACATTGTATTAATAAATTATAAATAATAAAAACATAGCAATCATTCCCTGGAAAAATGGTCCATAGCAATCATTCCCTGAAAAAAATGGCCAATGGCAATGTTCCAAAATAGATGAAAGGACTGAGTCTTCTTTATAGAGAAAGAACAAAAATCATATAATGAGAAAAAAATTGAATGAACTAGACAGCTCCAGACAAGCAGAAAAGTGTATTGTTATAAGAAGAACATAATTTGGGTAAAGTGGTTTAAATAATAGACAAAATTGGAGGGAAAAGTAAATACACAGAGTATAAAACAAAAATAAAAATGAGAATGCTCACCTGCAACAACATCATCAGCATTTTCCAGCATCCGAAGTACGTGTTCAATGAGTCCTACTTCTGTACAAGCATTTAAGTTTCTACGACTTTTCTTCAACATAGCTGTGAACACACTCCATATTTCTGCCTGAAAAATAAATAATTAAAATATTCAGAAAAAAAAAATTAAAAAAATAAGAACACTAAATATACAATATATATATGCTCCCATCCCCCTAGGGTTGACCACTTTGGGGGGGGGGGGATTTTGCTGAAGACTGCCAACTAAAGTGTAAATGCAATGCTCTCCTATATATATATATTTACCAACCCCTCCACACAAGCAGGATGCGACACAAGGTCAATTTCTTATGCTCTCCTATATAAGGGATGGAGCACTCTATGGTGGCCTTTACATACAAAGCGATGTGTGTATTAAAACAGTTAAAATCCCCTTCACATTCTGTAGGTGATGACAGCCTGGTGGTTAAGGTGTCTGACTGACACTGAACCAATCAGATTTCAATCCCAGCTGTAGGTAGTTTACAAATGTCTAGCCACACTGAAGAGACTTGTTAAGTCGAAACACGTATCTGTGGATGACTATATATATATATATATATATATATATATATATATATATAAAACATCAGAGATGAAATATTATGGTGCTAATTTTCTGTAACTACAGTTTCATGCATAATATGCAATCTTCAGATGGTCAAATATTGAAATATTTTAATATTGATATTGTGATATTTGACCGTGAGATGGCATAATATGCATGAAACTGTAATTATGGAAAACTAACACCATAATATTTCATTTCTGATGTTAAAACTGCTCTGCTATTTTAGCATTGTGCACCTCCATATGCTAAAACTTTTCACATTCATTCTCATATATATATCTTTGAAATGAAGGAAAAACTCAACACCGTTATTCCATAATAAATTTATTTCGACCAAAATTGGGGCCTTTATAAATCTAAGTTGATTTAATAAAGCTCCCCAAAATCCAGTCTCATCAGATAGGAAATCAAAATAATTTGAATTGCATAACAGAAAAATTTACTCAAAAAATGTTTTTTTCCTTTACAAAATGTATACATTAAAAAACTGTCACCATGGTGACAGGAAGTCAAATGAGAAAAAAGAATACTTTTCAATTTTGGTCGAAATAAATTTATTATGGAATAACGGTGTTGAGTTTTTCCTTCCTTTCAAAGATAAATATTGTTCTGCATATAATCTAAAAAGTTTATTATACATTGAGCTCTCTGTAGTGATTTAAAGATTCACTGCATTTATACATACTGGATCATACAATAATAATACAGTGTGTCTTAGAAATCACATATAGAATCATCCCTTACTACCAAGTTTTGGATACCTCACATTATATATATATATATATATATATATATATATATATAAAATTGTATGCATGTGTGATTAATTTTCATATAATATTTTGAAAACAATCAGAAATGTGTCAAGTGTCAAATATGTATACTAAAAAAGTATAATTTCTATAAAGCTTTAAATAAACCCTCCAAGAATTCAATCCTTACTCATATTCATCATATCAAATCATAACAACAGCACGGATCTCCATGACTCTGCTTTGCCACCCATTCCTATCAGCTATTTGCTCCTAGAACGTCCACTGCTGAGACTCTATAAAATTATTATTCAGTAAAAGATTGGACTTGAACATACTTTATTTAAGTGAAAGTATTTTCAGAATATTGCTCTAATAAAAATATTGCTATAATATACTGTTCTTACTGGGTTATAATTTATATATATATATATATATATATATATATATATATAAGATAAATCTAATGAGTCAGACGAACCTACTAAAAGTTTCGCTTAATGCTCTTCAGGGCTAAGAGTCAGATCTTAGCCCTGAAGAGCATTAAGCAAAACTTTTAGTAGGTTCGTCTGACTCATTAGATTTATCTTTATTATTTGCTCTACTTAGGTATTGAGCACTTTTTACTTATTAGCTTTAGTCTCCTGGCAGATTTGTATGAATATATATATATATCTTATATATATATATATATGCATATAAATTGTTTTTTCTTTTGGCCAAAATATTGTACTAATAGATTATTTTTTGTTGGTACAATTATCTTGGTCTTTTCTTTTTTACAAAAATTTTTTTCTTCCCGGTTGATGCTTGGTAGTATATTTTTACAATCAAACTATTTGCTGGGTTTTTTCTCACCGCGAAGATTTACCAACAAGTTTGGTATATTAAATATATATATATATATATATATATATATATATATATATATATATATATATATATATATATATATATATACACACACACACAGAATTTTGATAATATATAGATGTCTACTTTTTTATATTTAGTATTTCTTTATATCATTTATTTGTACATGTCCATATATGTAAGTAAGTAAAGTAAAGTCGACGGGGCGGCCTAAAGTCGGTAACAGCCAGTCAGCGAGGGAATCTATCCCCTTTTCAATAGCGCTAAACTAAGGAGATTGTCTTAGCATCTGAGGTGGCACGCCACACCTACCACTAGCTCCTTACTTTACCGCACACATCCCTGTGCTACTCATACGCCGAGTTGGCGAGGACCGGTATCGAACTAGGAACCTTTAGGTTTCTAGCCGAACGCTCTACCGACTGAGCTAACCTGGCCCAATATATGTATAATCCTATAACAAAGAACAAAACATTTTCATATTTTGTTTGGAAATTATCTAAAAGAAAAGATTATAAATATAAATCCCATTTCTCTCAATCAGGTTTCCATCTGAAGTAATACTTGACATGAATAAAAAGATTATGCGTTAGAGCACATCATGCTTAAAAGGAGAATTATTTTCAAACATCATTAACAAAAAAAAAATAAACAATATTTTAATGCTCAAATATCAACAGGTTTTCATCAACCTGTGACTAATGCGTTTTAGGCTGAAAATTAAGACAAGAAACTGAAGCTGTAAAATGTAAATTCATAACAGACTTCCCTCCCCACCCTAGAAATGACAAAAGTGTAGAAATTTAATTTTACCCTAAAATCTCAAGTCCTTGAATATTTTTAGACAACAGAGATATGTAAATTACAGGTGAGTAATAAAATAAAACAAGTGAGCAGCAGATGGTGAGAAATTTATTAAAAATTCAAGGTAGGGGACAAATATATATGACATTACTTTATCTAGATGTGTCAATCAGAACTCAAGTTCTAACCTATATTAAATTCTCACAGCATGGAATCTCTTTACATAGATATTTCCCATAAACTATTAGGTCATTCAGGTTTCATGATAAGTAATTCCTTTTCATAATATCTCAGAGCTATTAGAGTTACTTGGCAATGTCTGGTTCCTCTTCAAGTAATGTACAACAACTTGTAAAGGATTCTGCTTCTCTCTCGAGGAGTCCAGATTAAAAACATTTACATCTAAAAATGGACCTAATTATCATTATGCTCTGATGATGATTTTTTTATAAATCAAAATATTGTCAATTTTAGCAATGAAAATGATATAAGAATATCTTCATTTTAACAACATTGTGTGTTTTTCATACCCTTTTATCTATATATACATATACATATACATATATATATATATATATATAGTTGTTGATTGGGTTTGCGGCATTCCTTGATGCACCAATTCTTTCCTATTAACTGTGCCTAAAAGTGTGGATGGTCCAACACAAGCCTTCACCACTATAAACAAATCACTGTGTGGGTGTTCATTGTATGAACCCTCATGTGTCGAAAATCGATAAGAAGTCCATAATATATATATATATATATATATATATATATATATATAAAATCAGTAAGAAAGAACAATTTTTAACCTGACCTATTATCAAACAGCAAATACTCTTTTACAAGGTCAATCTATCCTTCAATTCATCCATAGCTGAAGGGAGGGGTGGATCCATGCCTTTTCCAAGGACATTAGCTCAGTTGGTAGATCCTCCACGTAGGAACCACAAGGTTCCTGTTTCGATACCGGCCACACCAACTCAGCGTATGAGTAGCACTGGGATCGGTGTGGTAAAGTAAGGAGTTGATGGTAGGTGTTGCACTCCACCTCAGACGTCAAAACAATCTCCTTGGTCTAGCACTAGTGAAAAGATGATAGATTCCCTTGCTGTCTGGTTTATACTGACTTTAGCCACCCCGACGACTTTACCTTTTTTTTTAATTATCATCATAGGAAATTGACTCCGCGACCTAAGTTCAAATCCTGGATTAGGCTGTTTGAATTCTACATAGTGCTAATACCCTAGGGAAAGATATGAATACAACAGCTATGGGTAAAAAGTAGGGCAGACTGGACTCTTTAACCTTGGTAAGGTATTTATTCTAGAAGAAGGAAAACAGAATTAAAACCTGTTAAACTCCACTTAAGAAATTGACCTTGTGACACATCCTACTCATGCAGAGTGGTTGGTATATATATATATATATATATATATATATATATATATATATATATATATATATATATATATAATGTGTGTCAAAAAAGTATTGAGATTTTTTGTACTTTTTGACACCTTGTATTCTGAAAAAAATCAACACTCCATTCATTGTTCATTTCTATCTTGGTAAATACAGCTTCAATCTTGATACTTTTATGACACACCTGTGTATATATATATATATCAGTTTAAATTAGAACTTGATTTGTTGATTCCAGTCTTCATGCAAATAACTACTCATCCTCTCACTGCAATCTCTTAACTGGTACTCAAAATTTGCATATCAAATTTATGCATTTATATAGTGTGCTTGAGCATTCTGTTTTAGCAACAATTTTTTTCAACCTCTGACTAACACACAAGGTGTTTTAAGCTAGGAATGAAGACAAGAAATTCAAGCTATAAAATGCAAATTCAATACAGACTTTTTTATCAAACAACCAAGATGGATTTGTATCCTTTACTAGCAGAGCTACCCAGCATTGCTCGGAATTTAAAATGTTAAAAATAAATCTTATTCATATTTCTTTTTAAATTTTTTTTATTTAGTTTCAGAAATCTTCTGTCTAAGAGATTTTATCTCGAAATATTAAGAATAAATCACAGGTTAACAAACAACACCATAGTTACCTTATTTTTCTTTACACTTGCATTGTGATAGCCTTCAAAACCAACCAACAAACCAATATAAACACAATGCTTCAAGAAAATTATAAAACACTTTTTTTATATATATTTGTTTTATTATCTTTTATTTTATATATTCTTGTTTTTAAGTTGTTTATATTTTCTTCTTTTTATTTGTACTTTTTCTTTTATTTGTCTTATTTGATTTTTTATCATGTTTTATCCTTTATCAATTTGTTTATTTTTAATCATTTAAAAAAATATTTTTTAAATATATCATTGATTATACCCGTATTATATTTCTATTTAGCTTTTCTTATGAAAAATGAAAGGCAAAAAGTTTTAACCCTCTTCTCTGACAAAAATTGGGTTTGCATTTTATTAAACTTTGGCCTTTATTGGTCTCCACCACATTTCCTTTATAAAAGGATGTGTTTCCATCTGAAGTAATACTTGACATGAATAAAAAGATTATGTGTTAGAGCACATCATGCCTAAAAGGAGAATTATTTTCAAACATCATTAACAAAAAAAAATAAACAATATTTTAATGCTCAAATATCAACAGGTTTTCATCAACCTGTGACTAATGCGTTTTCGTCTGAGAATTAAAACAAGAAACTGAAGCTGTTAAATGTTAAATTCATAATACACTTTTTTCCCTAGAAATGATAATGATATCGTTGATTTGTACCCTTATTATATTTCTATTTAGCTTTTCTTATGAAAAATGAGGGGTAAAAAGTATTAACCCCCTTCTCGGACAAAAATAATGTGTGTATTTCATTAAACTTTAGTCTTTACTGGTCTTCACCAGATTTCTTTTATAAAAGGATGTGTACTCGATTGTTGTACAGACACACGGAAATCTCTTCAGATTTACTTAATCCTTAGTGCATATACAAAGATCTACTGTTTTTACATTGTATCAGTCAAATCAATATTCTTAAACACATATCTAGATGTTTATAGTCAATGAACTGTTGTTTCAGACTTATCTAAATCTTATTGTCATAACCAATTCCCTTAGTTACTGATATTTGTTTGTGAGTCAGACAATTTACAATTGTATCACTAATCTTTTGAAAATACTAAATAAAATCATTACTTTCCTTGTTTATTGTAGTGAAGGTCAAGAAAGTTACCAGTTTAAGTGAGTAACTATATTCACAAATAATGATTTTTAATTAACTTTAATTGTTTTCTATATGAATAACATTATTAAAATTTTCTAAATATTTGAATACTGCAACTGATACACAAAATATTTTCATGAGATACCTCAAAGTCAATTTTGGCATTCCATTGTGGTATGATTGTTAGCAAGCTAGTCTCACAGATCCACTACTACTGTAATAGATTGTTCAATTCTTATTGGATGCCCCATACTTGCAATCTTATATCACATTTACCCATGGTGAATAGATTGGGTAAAAAGGGTGTGTCATTAAGTCTAATAAGCTAGCTAGTCTCATAGATCCATTAATACTGAATAGCTAGTTCAATCTTCATTGGATGCCCCATACTTTCAACCTTATGTCACATCTTACCCATGTCAAATGGATTGGGTAAAAGGGCATCTCATCACAGTGTAATCACAGTCTTGTAGATCCATTACTACTGAAGGGGCAGTTTAGCTCACTCGGTAGAGTGGTCGGCTAGGAATCACAAGGTTCCTGGTTCAATACCGGCCCTTGCCAACTCAGCATATGAGTAGTACAGGGATCTGTGCAGTAAAGTGAAGAGCTGATGGTAGGTGTGGCGCTCCACCTCAGATGCCGAAATAATCTTCTTGGTCTAGCGCTAGTGAAAAGGGGATAGACTCCCTCGCTGATTAACTGATACCGACATTAGGCCGTCCCGACGACTACTTTACTACTGAATAGCGAGTTTGATCCTTACTGGAAGCCCCATACTTGCAACAGTGTCACATCCTACCCATGGCCAACAACCTCAAAGTGAATTTATAATATTCATTTTGTTAAAGGATAGTGATTTTGAAGGAAAATATATCCTAGATTTTCTTTTAATTTTATATATGCTTTCTGCATAGTTGCTTGAAGAGATGCTGATAGGTACGTGTCCTGCGTCCCCGTGCACAAAAATCTAAAAGGACACAATAAAATCATATCCATTCTTTTTCTTCCCTCACCATTTCAAGCTAACTGTAAATACATTTCAATAGTTTCTTAGAAATGAATTACACAGGATAGGTTACAGGTAGGAGTTCTTTAGTTATTTCAGCGTAATCTAAAAGGTCACCATTTCAAGCTAACTGTAAATACATTTCAATAGTTTCTTAGAAATGAATTACACAGGATAGGTTACAAGGTAGGAGTTAGACGGCTTTAGTTATTTCCCCAGATTATAAATAAAATCCCTACAATTTATTAATAAACTTTAGTTGGGACCCATAAATTTTTTCCGGGGACTCATTCAAAGCAAATATGTGCATCCCAGGACGCACTAAATCAAAAAAGTATCAGCATCACTGTGCTTGGATACATAAAAAATACATTCACATAATTGTATCATGACAAAATGCAAAATAGAACTTAGCATAGTATTGATCCTTGGCTTTTTAATATCTCACCAAACAAAACTACTAAATACGTACAAGTTGTTGGTTGACTGCATTAAACTCACCAAACAAAACTAAAATCTAATTGCTATATTTAGCTGGTAGGATTGAATGAATGTGTGTGGTTTTATTGCACAACACCATGGTTATAACATCATGCAAACGTTTTAAGGATACCTGTTTCTTTAAATCAGATATTCAGGATTTTAAACTATCATGTCACAGCATAAAATAGTTTTCAAATTCTGCACTTTGCAAAAGAATAGCCAGAAATACACTAAGTGACTCTAAACAATTTGAGGTATTTCACAGTATTGCCTACAAATAAGTACAATCAACAATCTTTTGATAAAAGGTATTTTCTTCTAAACCAGGGGTCACCAAACTACGGCCCATGGGCCAGATCCAGCCCACAAAGGCATTTTATCAGGCACGCCGACGGTACTTGAATTTGTTTTTCTCAGAGCTTTCATTCTGGCTAGCCACATAGTGTGGCCCACGCTTTGTTCTAAATCCGTCTACAATACTGAAATTCTCCCAAAATAAAATTGCTTGAATATATATAAGAATGTACTTATTTTTGAACTGCTACATTCATATTTTTGGTTACAGACTTTTAATTCTGTATAGTTTGATAAGTAATATCTAATGATATCTGGTTTGATTGTATAATGTTCAGTGGAGGTGTTTGTGGTGTAATGGTTATCATCATAGGAAATAGACACAGTGACCAGAGTTCCAATCCTGGATGAATCTGTTAGCATTTCGGACAGCACTAACATTCTTGGAAAAACTATGAATCCAATTATTCTCCCTCCAGCTATAGGTAAATAGTAGAGCAGACTTGGCTCTTTAACCTTGGTATAGCAACCAGTCTAAGAGAACAAAAATTCTGAATTCAAACCTGTTAAACTGCACTTAAAAACTGACCTTGTGTTGCATCCTGCTCGTGTGGGGGAGTTGGGTAAATACTTAGAATATTTAACTACAAATAACAAAATCCTGCTATCTTTGATTTAGAAGTAAACTTTCTTATAACAAAATTGTTAGGAGTGTACCTATTTATGGGTGATACTGTATATTCCAATATCATTACAAGTCTTGCAAAAAATCTATTTAGTATTACCAGTTTGTAATAATGATACAGATTTAGTATCAAAGTATGTATTTATTTAACTACTTCACCAGACAGGATGCAATACAAGAATGTTTAACTAAAGCTAAAGACTTGATGATTAGTCTTATCTGCGTTATTCAGACTATTGTCCTCATCTTCATTGTTATCTGTATTGAAACGTTGTACAGATAACAATGAAGATGAGGATAATAGTCAGAATAACGCAGATAATACTAAAGCTAAAGAACCAACCTGCCCTACTATTTACCCAAAGCTGGGGGGAACGGATGGATTCTTGCCTTTTCTAAGGGGATTAGCATGAAGTGAAACAGAAGCAGTCTCATCCAGGATTTGAACTCTGGTTGCCAAATGATAACTGATATGCTATGTACACCTCCTGATTTAGTATCAAAGTCAATGCGCAACTCCATTGCATATCCAAACTTTTCATATGAAACTTTTTTTTATTCCCTTTATTATAATTAAGTAAATATGTCTTAAGTGCTACTTAGAAGTTCTGAGAATTTGAATAGATTAATTAATCCATTCATCTATCAAATTTCCCAACTGACATTTCACACACCTCTTGAAAATAAGAAATAAAGAATTTCATTCTATCTCAATTATTCTTTCATTGAGGAAACCATATCATTCTTTAAGTTCTCCAAAATTCTTGGTAGCATCTTGTACATATGTAATAGATTAATATATTTATTTCTAAACTCCCCTCTTTACAAAACCGATCTCTTTAATGCAAACATAAATACAAGTCTAGCTATTACAGTAGTAATGGATCTGTGAGATTAGCTTGCTAAAATGGTAAATAAAATTAAACTATTAAAAAGAAAAAAAATTCTATCAAAGATTTGAAGATATCAGTCTATAGTGAACAATTTTCTTCAGACAGATACTGTTGTAACTCAAGTATCAGAGTTAACAGAGAAAGTAGGAAGGAAACGAGAAGTTAAACTTTAGTTAAGGAAAAAGGTTTACTAAGCAAGATACAAGTGAACAGTAATTAGCAATTGCTAGGTTGCATTAACAAATCCAATAAGATCTTGTTCTCTCCTCAGATTTCATTTATAAGAAAAACAGATGATTCCATTCTACTTAATGAGGTACTACATGACAGATACCATATAACATTAAGGTACTACATGACAGATACATATACTACTACATTACTACATCGCAGATACATATAACAGATACCACACATCGCAGATACCATATAACGTTAGGTACTACATCGCAGATACCATATAACGTTAGGTACTACATCGCAGATACCATATAACGTTAGTACTACATCGCAGATACCATATAACGTTAGGTATACATCGCAGATACCATATAACGTTAGGTACTACATATCGCAGATACCATATAACGTTAGGTACTACATCGCAGATACCATATAACGTTAGGTACTACATCGCAGATACCATATAACGTTAGGTACTACATCGCAGATACCATATAACGTTAGGTACTACATCGCAGATACCATATAACGTTAGTACTACATCGCAGATACCATATAACGTTAGGTACTACATCGCAGATACCATATAACGTTAGGTACTACATCACAGATACCATATAACATTAGGTACTATATCACAGATACCATATATATATAACAAATTTTGTTTATCTAAAAACAAAAATTTTACAAAAAGAAAGAAGACTAATTTGAGTAAGGTTATTAGCAATTAAATTGATGTTTCACTATAAGACTAACTTAATTAAAAATTAAATTTTATTTTGCAAAATGAACTCTATGCGTGATAAACCATGCTATTGTTTCTCTTTTTTTTATTATTGTAGATATCTTTTATTGGTTAGTATTATCTGCGTTATTCGGACTATTGTCCCCATCTTCATTGTTATTTGTACAATGTTTTGTACCAATAACAATGAAGATAGGGACAATAGTCTGAATAACGTAGATAATACTAATCTTCAAGCCTCATCTCAAACATTCAGAGAAATTTTTTTGGTTAATTTTTGGACATCTTTATATGAATAATTTTGATTTTTCGGACTATTGTCCTCATTTTTGTTGCACTAGTTACTAACACAATGTTTCAGCTGCTGTATCCTCTGGCCTTCCTCAGGTGTTTCCAGTGTATCCAAGTATAGTAATGATACAACCTGGAAACACCTGGGGAGTCCATTTCCTATGACTCTAACCATTACACCACACGCCTCCTATAAATAGATATATAGAAAGAGAATAGTGGAAACATTTCTCTCCCCTTCTCACACATAGATTTCATTTTTGCAGAATAAAATTTCATTTCTGATGAAGTTATCTTTAAAGCAAAACATGTCAATCTAATTTTCTGTATTGTCTTCTTTTTCTCTGTAATTGTTATGCAAACGTTCAATTAAATAACTTATCCACTTTTATTTTGACTGGCAGGACCTGTGGATATACCACATTTGATTATTACAAAGTTTGATATGTTTACTTAAGAGCTAGATATTTCAATATATAAAAAGTATAATAATCTTGATTTAAGTCTCTCTCACTATTTTTCTTTCTTTACTTCTTTTCATATTTTCATTATGTTCGATTAAAACAGATTAGCGTTATCGCTTTTGTGCACTCATCCCCTCTATCTTCCCCTACTCTGTTAACAATTCGAACTGGATACTCTCGGAAAAAAGGAGGAGAAGAAAAATACTGACAACCAGACCAGACAAGAAGCGAGCATAGTACGTGACACACGCGTATCCTACATCAAGCCGAAACTGAATCCAAAACCATCCCACTGTATTCCTTGTCAGTGAGAATAAATAAAACAAATATTGTTATTGTTAACATATTCCCTGTTTTTATTATCAATTCTGTATATCCTACATTTCGGGATACAACACTTTCGTTCTTATATTTTTCAGTGTAGCATGTCCTTTTTCTTCTCTTTCTTTCTTTATAATAAAATTATATAATATTATTATTAAGCTTAAGTGATAACACTCATAAAAAATAAGAATTTCGCAGATAAGCAGCACCAGGATTTATATTTTTGTATTTCATCTTGAACAATTAGGACAGTCACATTTTTAACCAGAGGGTGTTGCAGAATAATAACGGACGGAAGATTTAGGAATACATATTGATATATAGATATTTTATCAAAATAAATATATATAAATCATAAACACTTCCCAACTTTCAAGAATATGAAATCTGTCAAAATAGATTTTCGTAAAGAGAAACTTGGAGTTTCCAGCAATTTCTTTTCTTTTTAACAATATTTTTATTCATATTAATTCATAGCACTATTATATCAAAAGATTTTCCGACTTTCTAGGACTTTACACGACCTTTCAGACAAATTGTCTATTCCATCATAAAATAACTATTCCATTTTTTATTTGAATTCTTAGTGGAATTATTTTTGATGCCTTCAAATTGTGACTACTAATCAAACATGAAGTTTTTTATGAATTAAGTGATAGTCTGATAGTGACAGGTCAGGAGATTATGCTGCATAGAGAAGAACTTCCCATCTTAAAATTCATCAACATTTTTATTATAGAAAATTTTCAAGTATAACAAAGGGGGGTCAGTTGCCTGAGGCACAACTTCTGGGGGGCACAAAATCACACTAACCCTAAAGCCATTGCACTGCCATAACATTGAAATATATTGCCTAACTCTTGCCACTATACTCTTGCACTAAGAATGCGCAGAATTTTGAAAGTGGGTGGGTAGGTGAGGCTTTGAATAATCTGATTCAGTATTTATTAGCCTTAGGAGGGGGTGCCAAGTCAAGCTCTTGCCCCCCACCATCTAGATCATGACATTGGCACACCACTGGATGCAAGTTGTCATGCATTAAGATCATAGATTGATTTCCTTGTCTAGAAAAAAAAAGTCTTCTCTTAAAGTGCATCATTCAAACCAGCTAAATGCTCAATGTATTAACCAAAACTCTCCGTCGAAAACAGAATGTGATAAGGTTAATTTTTCAGCAGAGTACAGATGGTTTGAATTTCATCATAAAATAATTATTCCAGTTTTTATTTGAGTTTTCTTTCTCCTAGAAGAATTGTCTAACAATGGCTAAATAACCCAGTCTCTACTACTATTTATCCATAGCTGGAAGGAAAACATGGATTCATGCTTTTCCAAAAGGGATCAGGGTTAGAGTACAAATTGAAATGCAAACAGCCTCATCCAGGATTTGAAATCAGGTTGCTGATTCCATTTCCTTACTTTACTGCACAGATCTGTGCTACTCATACACTGAGTTGGTGAGGGTTGGTATTGAACCATCATGGATTCATGCTTTTCCAAAAGGGATCAGGGTTAGAGTACAAATTGAAATGCAATATGGCCTAAAGTCAGTATCAGCCAAATATAGCAAGGGAGTCTATCCCCTTTTTAATAGTGCTAGACCAAGGAGATTGTTTTTGTGTCTGAGGTGGAGCGCCACACCTACCATCAGCTCCTTACTTTACTGCACAGATCTGTGCTACTCATACACTGAGTTGGCGAGGGCTGGTATTGAACCAGGAACCTTGTGGTTCCTATGCAGATGCTCTACCATCTAACCCAAACCAAATTCTCATTGTAGTGTTGCTTTTGCTGGTGAAGTAAAGATGAACTCCTGTGGAAACCAGCACATGGACATGCTAGTGTGGATCATCTAGCAAAGACCTAAGACCAACTCTGTGCAGATACGGGATACCTCATGGAGGACCTACCAGGGACAATGAGTGATGGGGATGGTTGGTGAGAGGTTGACATGGTGAGTGTTGCATGATATCCAGGTTCCAACAATTTATAAATAATTCCCCTTGAATCTCACAAAACTTACCACTTTTCTCCGTCAGAAGATTATGTTTAGGGTGTCCTGGATCTACGAGATTTTTTTTTTCCTTTTGTATTTAATGTAATAAATCCATTTTTTATTGCCACTGACTATCTTGTCTAAAAATAATTTTGTGCATTGAGAAAGAAGAGAAAGACAAATATTTAAATACTGACTAATGTTCTTTGTTGCAAATTTATAGCACAATTTAGCTCAGCTGGTAGAGCATCTGCCTAGGAACCACAAGGTTCTGTTTCGATACCGTCCCTTGCCAACTCAGCGCAGGAGTAGCACAGGGATCTGTGTGGTAAAGTAAGGAGCTGATGGTAGGTGTGGTGCTCCGCCTCAGATGCAAAACAATCTATTTGGTCTAGCACTAGTTAAAAGGGGATAGACTCCCTCACTATATGGCTGATAGAGACATTAGGCCACTCCAACAACTTTACTTACTGTGTGAACAAATGCTTGCACAACAATAATGAACTGGGTAAATTTTTAAGACATTTTAAGAATTTTCCTTATGCTAAAGAAAAATGAGTGGAAACTTGTATCAACTTAGTACTTAATGGTTGGTTGGTTTATTGATTTTAATGGCATATCAACCCATCCGGGGTTATGTCATGCCTAACGGTTAGGGTGTAATACATATTGTGTATTCTTATATATACTTTTAGTAATTGGTTTTAACAATGAGTTAGCATTATTGGGGATTATATTGTATGGTATTGATTAGTTTCATGTATATATTCTATGGTATAATTTTATTTTCTCTAAAAGGAGAAAATATCCTCTATGTTAACATTTTCAAACAGATCTTTCATATTGTTTGCTTTAAAATAACAGTTTCTGATGTGAGCAAAAAATCTGCATTCCATGAATAAGTGTTTAACTGTCAGGGGTGTTTGACATGTTTCACATTGTGGTTGTTCTTGTTTGAGTATATAAGAGTGTTTTAGTTTTGTATGACCAATGCGTAATCGGGACATAATGACTTGTTCCTTTCTAGACTTCCTCCTTCCTTAGTACTTAAGTAATATAACATCGTTTCATATCATAAAACAATTTGAAATGAAAACTGAGCCCTGTCCCTCTCAAATAAAATGCTGCGTGCATGTAATAATCAAACAATTATTTTGAATATTTTGCACATCAATTTTACACAAAATCGAAGGTATTTATTTATTTGTAAACTTTTTAGTTAACTTCTTGTTACTGTAAAAAAAAAAAAAAAAAAAAAAAAAAAAAAGGACAAGAGTAAAAAACAATTTTTTTAAATTTTTTAAATTGCTTACTCAAATTTTGGGTGTATATAGCATAAGAATATTGTGACGTGAGCTATGACGTAGTTTTTGTTACAGACAGAAATACAGACAATTTCCATTACTAATAGAAGATAACATCGTTTCATAACTTTGGGCACACAAGATGAAATTAAGAAATCATCACAGTTTTACATCAACAAAAATTTCAAAGCTAACTATGATATATTTTCTGAGAGCCGTTTATAATTTAACATATACATTATTCTTATGGTGGTGTGTGGTGCAATGGTTACCATTGTAGGAAATGGACATGGAAAGAGGAGTTCAAATCCTGGACAAGACAGTTTACATTTCATATAGCATTAATTCCATTGGGAAAGGTATGAATCAAACTATTCTCCATATGGATAAATAGTAGGACAGACTGGGCTGTTTAACCTTGGTTAGGCAATCAGTCTAGGAGAAGGAAAACTGAATTCAAACCTCTTAAACTCTGCTTAAGAAATTGACTTTATATCACATCTTACTCATGCAGAGGGGTTGGTAAATATGTATACACTATTCATTATTAAAAGCTTCATATCCAGAGATATACTAATTATATAATTGATGTTTAAATATGCTCTTTTTTTTCTTTTTTTTTTTTAGAGGTATCAGAGATACATTATTCAAATCTCTTCTTTGGATTAAATCTGTTCATCAGGATTAATCCATTAGAAGCCACAGATTTCACTAGATTAGTTTTCATTGTAACAATCAAGTTTCCTAATACCCACATTATTTTCAGACAAACTTGCTATAATGTTTTTTTTAATGTTTTCAGTAGAACTCAAACCTGCAGATACTTTTGTAAGAATTTAACATCTAAGAGAAATTTTAAAATTAGAGTCATTGTTATCAGCTTAGTCATTGATTAAATATTCATTAATCTGGAAGTAGCTATATTCTATGTTAATAATATCATAGAGTTATAGTGAGTTAACTGGTTAATTTTAAAATTAGAGTCATTGTTATTAGCTTAGTCATTGATTAAATATTCATTAATCTGGAAGTAGCTATATTCTATGTTAATAATATCAGAGTTATAGTGAGCTAACTGGTTAATTTTAAAATTAGAGTCATTGTTATCAGCTTAGTCATTGATTAAATATTCATTAATCTGGAAGTAGCCATAATCTATGTTAATAATATCATAGTTATAGTGAGCTAACTGGTTTCACAAGCTATTGTTAGTGAGCTATACTATGATATATTATTATGGCTTTGTACCAAATTAAGCTACCTCCAATGGGGCCACCTGCTGGCCGTGGGTGGCGACCCATGATGCTTAAAGATAGAACCCAGGTGGATGAGCAGTTCATGACTTGCAATACTCCACTTTGGCTCTATCTTGGGCTACACAGGCGGTCGGAGAGGCCCCCTCCGATCAATCGGCTGGTCACGTCAAGCCCTAGCACCTATATGATTCCCAACCCTATTGCCCTTATGGCAAGCCTCAAACCCTTTTTATCATATGGGTGCTAGAAGGCAGTTACTGAGGGTCTACATGTCCTGGGAATGACTTTAAACTATCTGATGGTGAGGTTCCAGTTTTGGAGGTTTGGGGAATGTGGAGCACCTCTTCATCACCATTGCTCCCTGGTCTACTCTGACCTGGAGTGGTAGTACCTGTTAGGGTCCCATCTATGGGTTAAATAGAAAAATGTATTTATAAAAAATTGTATTATCCATTAAGAATTGATTTATTTCAAAACTTTATCAGCATTAAATGACCCACTGAGGTTGATATGCCGTAAACCAAAAAAAACAAACTAAGCTAAGCAAATATTTAAGTAATCATTGTGAACCGATATGTTTAGCTTAGAAGTCAAGATCAAATGTAACAAAATAAAACTTGAACTAATGTGATTTTTATCCAAAATACATGATTATTTATTTGGATTAGGATTTTCATCCTATTTTTATTAGTATCTTTTAGCCGATGTGTTTTTCAGTCTTTTCCAAATGGGATTACGTCTTTTCTCTATACAAGTCCCAAATATCATTTTGTAAATTTATAAAATGAAGCATAAAAACAAAATAATTGTCCAAGATTTTACAGATATCAAACCAAACGTTTAGCTTAGAAGCCAAAATCAAATATAGCAAAATACTTGACCTAATGTGATTTTTACATAAAATATCTAATTATTTATTTGGATTAGGATTCTCAGTATCTTTGTGCTGATGTGTTATTCAGTCATTTCCAAATGGGATTATGTCTTTTCTCTATACAAGTCCCAAGTGTCAAACATTCCTAAAATTGCAGTTGTCAGTCTGGAAAGAAAAAAATCTGGCTACATGTACTTAAATAGACTAAGCATAGATACTAGCTTTCCCAGTATATGCACAAAATACTAACGATATTTTTCAGTCACCCGTTTTGACAGTTGATTTTTACTCTACCGAGCAGAGGTGACCATATAGCATTGAATTTTATATTGGGTTTCTTTATGTAACCCTTTGTCACGCTTATAGATGAAAAAAAAAAAAACCTTTTCATTTTGTTACACTTTTATAGAATTTCTTCTTCCTCATTTTGACCTCATTTCAAAGGAGGTGATGTGCTGAAAAATGATACCCTCAGTCTTTTCACAAATATGCTGGGAAAATGAGTACATGTGTCGATCTATTCAGATAGATATTTTTCAGATTGACTACTGGTTTCCTATTGCCTTTGGGGGTAAAAAAAGTAAAAATTACAGTGTAGGAAGTAATCCTTTGGACTGCATTAAAAGTAAAGTTGTCAGGGTGGCCTAAAGTCGGCATCAGCCAGACAGAGAGGGAGTCTATCCCCTTTTCTCTAGTTCTAGACCAAGGAGATTGTTTTGACATCTGAGGTGGGCACCACACCTACCATCAGCTCCTTACTTTACCACACAGATCCCTTTGTTACTCATAGTTGGTGGGGGTCAGTATTAAACCCAGAACCTTGTGGTTCCTACTCTGACGCAGATCGACTACTGGTTTCCTATTGCCTTTGGGGGTAAAAGAAGTAAAAATTACAGTGTAGAAATTAATCCTTTGGGCTGCATTTTACCAATATTCTAATAAAACTTTCTTTTTTTTCAAATATTGAGAAGTATTCCTAATGTCTGAGCCAAAAATCAAAGGAATCAAATTATTTTCTTAAAACTTGACATAAAAGTAAAGTTATCAGGGAGGCCTAAAGTTGGTATCAGCCAGAAAAAAAGGAGTCTATCTCCTTTTCTCTAGTTCTAGACCAAGGAGAATGTTTTGGCATCTGAGGTGGGCACCACACCTACCATCAGCTCCTTACTTTACCACACAGATCCCTTTGTTACTTATAGTTGGTGGGGGCCAGTATTAAACCGGAACCTTGTCGTTTCTACTCTGATGCTTTACCAAACAAAAAATATGACAATTTTTTTTTCTTATAATCAAAATGAATATCCTGGATTACTGTTGCTTAAAAGAATGTTATAGTCATGCATACAAGAAAAAAAACATGTAGATTAATTGTAGAAAACTGAAGAATATAATGATAAAAATAACAAGAATAGGGATACTAATCTGAATAACTTGTTGAATAAAGATAATGAAACATAGAAATGTATACAATATTATTTTGTAAATTCATAAAATGAATAATAAAAACAAAATAATTGTCCAAGATTTTACAAAAATCAAACCAAATGATATGAGAAAAAATATTAGATGATATTTACCTGAAGTGTTGGAGGACAAGCATTTAGAACTTCAAGCATGAAAAAAACATTCTGGCATTCTTGAATAATAAAATTTGTTTCTATTTCAAATTCTGCACCAACAAGCTGGAAAAAAAAAAAGAAAAAAATCATTAATTACTTTATCAAATGACTTGAATTTTAAATATAAAAACAAGAACTGAATCATAAAAAGTATATATTATTAGGTGCAGATTAGTATTCTTACCACGCTTATATATATATATATATATATACATATATATACAGGGTGCGGCATAAGTAACGCCCTTTGTTTAAGTGGAACAAAATTAAAGACTTTTTGATTGTCCTTTATTTTTTTTGAATATGAATGTATTGCCACAGGTTAATGGATTAATATAATATATTAACAAAATTGATATAATGCTTATTCGGTTTAATAATGTTCAATACAAATGAAATCAAACCAAATTTAAGAAAAAAAAGTTACAAAAGATATAAAGTTTTAAAATTTAGTCATTTATTTGAGATGTTCAAAATGTTCCCCTTCATGTTTCATACAATTCTGAACTCTACCAGCAACACTTTTACAAACTTTTTGACACATTTCAATGGTAATTTCATGAAATTTATCTGAAATTGCATTCTTTAATTCTGGAATTGTTTTCGGCTTAAGATTGTAAACCTGATCTTTCAATACACCCCACAAAAAAAGCCTGGTGGTGTTAGGTCTGGTGAACGTGATGGCCATTCAATTGGCCCTCTTCGTTCAAAATTTTCATTTAACCATTCCCTAACTCTTATCCCATAAGATATGAAATTAAAAAGGGTGTTACTTATGCCATACCATATATATATATATATATATATATATATATATAATACTTTTAAGTTTTTTATATAAAAGTATGCATAAATATTTGCATTTAGATATTTTTACTTTTAAAATAGAGTAACATATTTTGTGAATTTATACCATTTTCTTGCAATATTTATAAGTTCAATTTTTCTTTGTGTTAAATTTGCTACAGTAAAGACTTAAATGTCCTGTTTTCTTTTAAATTACAAAAACCTTTTTATAATAATTGTACCATTATTACTGTGGTTGTTCTTATTATATTATTTCATTGCACAAAATTTTACATGATTTAAGTGCATTATGCAATCAAATCTTAAATTTAATATGGATATCACATAGTGATCTTTAAAATTGCAAGAAAATTATTTTTTAAATTATATAGATAAATATAAGATATATATATGATTTAAGTGCATTTGCATAATCAAATCTTAAACAAATTTAATATTCAAAATATTCAAAAAGTAACAATTCTAATTTCTCTCACAAGTATCTGAAAATCCCATGGAAATCACATAGTAATCTTTAAAATTGTAAGAAAATTATTTTTTTAATTATATAGATAAATATAAGATATATATAAGATGAAAAAAATTATGATTATCTTAACATGCTTGTATAATTTGATAGTGGTTCAAATTTTGTCAGAGGAGAACCCCCATGAAACAGTGTAGTAAGCAAGTTTGAATTTCAGTTGCACTATTACATTCACTTTCAGACTAATACCATTAGGAAAGGTATTAACCCTCTCATCTCTCCAGCTATAGGTTAAATTGTATCACTACTCTTTCTTTCTTTTTTTGGATTTTACGGCATTGTTGGGTTATTTATGCCAAAGATGTTTTGTTCTATTCATTCTGATGGGTAATGAAAATTCTCTTTTTATTTTTTTTTAAATACATTTTTGTTAACTCATTTTCTTCTATGTAACCCATAGATGGGACCCTAACAGGTACTACCACTCTAGGTCAGGGTGGACCTGGGAGTAATGACAAATGAAGGGGTACTCCTCATGCCCCAGAGCTACAGAATTGGAACTTCACCATTAGATGCAGTTTAACATCATACCCTGGACAATAAGACACTCAGCCACCACCTTCTAGCACATATTATAAACGTTGGGGGTTTGCCATAAGGGCTAGAGCTTGACATGACCAGCCGTTTGATTGAAGGGGGCCTTTCCAACCGCCTGTCTATCCTAAGTAAAAGCCAAAGTGGTGTGTTGCAAGTCATGTAGTGCTCAGCCATCAGGATTCCGTCCTTAAGCATCACAGGTTGCCACCCACAAACAACAAGAGGCCCCAGCCAACAGGGTGCCCCAGCCAACAGGATGGAATACCACTACTGTTCATCTACAAGGAGGGCTTTGGCATTAAATAACCCACAAAGGTTGATATGCCATTGGACAAAGAAACTGAACTTTGTCTGGCTGAACTTGCACAAAGGTATCAAAATTAGGGTGACCCAGAAAAAACAGAACCCAAATTATTTATTTTCCCATTAAACTAACCATAAACCCTAACCCCAACCCTAAACCCCCTAGTTAAAATTAACAGTTTTATTACAAAATTTTTCTGGGTCACCCTAATTTTGACACCTTTGTGCAAGTTCAGCCCTTTGTCTATGTTTAAACAGAGGTGCCCCAGCCAACAGGACAGAATACCACTACTGTTCTTCTACAAGGATGGCTTTGGCATTAAATAACCCACAAAAGTTGATATGCCATTGGACAAAGAAACTGAACTTTGTCTATGTTTAAGAATAATACAACAAATACAAACCATGTTACTATAACACTAACAGAATTAGGAGTGAGACTAGGATTGGTGTATTGTAAAAAGCTTTGTGTGTATCTATGTGAGTAAAACAAAAAAGACATAACTATTACAATGAAATTTCTCATTACTCTGTATTGCTCTGTTGGTGTGGCTTAGAATATCCTGTCTGTATTCCCTGCAGAGGATTAAGACTCTCCTCTATACACACAAAAAAAATGATGCCCTGGATATGAAACTAAACTGCATCTGACAATGAAGATCCAGTTTTGGAGCTCTAAGGAGTGCTGAATATCTCTTCATTGACATCACTCCTAGGTCGCTCTCTCTCCCTATATATATATATATATATATATATGAAGAAAAGTTTATAGAAAAGAAACAACAAAGTTCAGGAAAATTTTCCGGCTACAAAAGAAATATAACAAGTCCGACAGTGTAATAGATGAAGTTGTAAAATTTTGGGATCCTTGTTATATTCCTGAACTTTTTGAAACTTTTACTGCAAACTCTTTTGAGTTTTTTCATTAATAAAAATGCTTATAATTTAAAAATAAAATTTATTTTATTTTTAAACACAAAATACGCATTTTTAAACATTTTTTTAAAATTTCCAGTAATGAGCGAGAGCGTTCTGTGCCTCGGGATCTATGATATTTTTATTTCATTTTTCCATTTGCTTTGAAAAAGACCTCTTCATAGGGTCGAAACAAACGTTTGTCAGCAAAACATAACAATTTGTTTTTTTTCTATAAACTTTTCTTCACATATTGTCGGATTAATATCCATTTTACCTTTTCATATATATATATATATATATATATATATATAATATATATATATATATATATATATGTTTATCATATTCTATAATAAGTAAACCAAAATCAGCAGAGTGGCCAATTATCGGTATCAGTCAGACAGCAAGAGTCTATCCCCTTTTCACTAGCACCAGAACAGGAAGATTGTTTTTGCATCAGAAGTATAAAGCCACATCTACTATCAGCTCCCTACTTTAAAGCACAGATCCAAGCTGTGCTACTCATGTGCCAAGTTGGTGAGAGCAAGTATCAAACCCAGAACCTTCCCTAAGCGAATGATATACTGAGATTAAAATATTAAGAATTAATTAAATAAAAATAGCTAAATATACAGTTATAAAAAATACCATCATTTTCAAAAAAAAAAATTTCATTTAACTAGAAATGCCATAACAAGACGACTTCAGTTCCAGTGATCTTCTGAAAAAGATTTTATCTTGAAAATTCAAGAATAAAATATAGGTTAACACACAACACCATTGTTACCTTATTTTTTCTTTACACCTGCATTGTGATAGCCTTCAAAATCAACCTCCAAAGCTAAATATATATTTTTAAAACTTAATCATTTATATTATTGGCATTAATAATTGAGGAAAACTTTAAAATTAATAATATTCTAATTTTTATTTTTTTTCTGAAAATTATTTCTATTAAGCTCCACAATGATATATTGCTTTTATTAAAAAAAAAACAATATACCATTGTGTTGCTTTTTCCTTCCTTTTTATTAATCAAGTTTTTTTCAAATGCATTGTTTTGTCATCAAAAATAAATAACTTCAGAGTCTAAAGTTAAAGTCTGCTAAAAGTTAATTTTAGTTGACATTGAATACAAATTTGTAATCATTTAACAAATAAGAGTTATACGAAGATTCTAGTAATTATATCAATCTATTATTAAAATAATCTCATCTATGTTTGTATAACAGTTTGTCATTTGAAGCTGAATAAGTCTCATACTAAAATTACACACATAAATATAGATTTAAGCACACACACACAACATGTGTATGTAATAAATAAATATGATCATTTATATACAAATGTCCACTACAGTGATGCTGATAGCTTTTTGATTTAGTACATCCTGGGACACACATATTTGCTTTGAATGAGTCACAACTAAGGTTTCTTAATAAATTGATGGGTTTTTATTTATGATCTGGAGAAACAACTAAAGCCATCTAACTCCTACCTTGTAACCTATCCTATGTAATTCATTCCTAAAACAACTATTGAAATTACAGTTAGCTCAAAATAGTGAGGAAAGAAAAACACTGGGACACATGGATATGATTTTACTGCATCCTTTTAGATTTTTGTGCATCAGGGACGCGGGATGTGTACCTATCAGCATCTCTGCACGACATGCATTTAAAAAAAAAAAATTGTATATATTGATGTTCTTTCATAATGAGTTTTTTTTAAATTAGAAATTAAAAATTAAATCACCCCAAAAAATATGTTATGTAAAAAATCTAGGCTTATTCAATTTGAAAAATTTCAAATTTTTAAAGAAAAAAAGAAAAAAAAAAAAAATCACTAAAAAGCTTTTCCTGTATAATGTAAATTGAACCGCAAGTAAATGTGGAATTATTTTAGAAAATAACAATTGACCATTTGCCAACATTTCAAAAAAAGTAAAAAAAAAAAAAAGAAAATCTAATTTTCATCTTTTAGAGTAGGTAAATTTAATATTCATGTCTTTCTTCCATTATCCTTTTGAATCTTTGTGGAGATGTAGCATAAAGATTGAAGCAATCTCATTCTTGCTTAGTACATTAAAGCAATTGTCATTTTGCCATGTTTTAACATAAACATGTACTACCACATTCTTTTTGTGGAGAATCAATATTACAACTTTCAAATACCTTCTTTTTTTTTTATCACAAAATGTATATTTCTTTTATATGTGTATACTTACAATTCTAGATTTAAAAAAAAAGAAAGAAAATCACTGCAAAGGAACATAAAAACCTCCAATATGACTAACATGTGCACAGTATATCTAGTTTGTTCAATGCAACTATCAAACATCTTTTAAAGTTATACAAAAATCTTTACATATCTTTACACACATATATATATATATATACACATACATATATACATATACACGTGTGTGTGTGTGTGTGTTATAATCATTATGTGAATTTATTTGTTCAAATCATTAAAACATTGTGAGTATTTGACAAATAACTATGAATAAATATATCAATAAAATATATGATAGAATGCAAAGAAAAAAAATGTAAAAAACAAATTTAGTGAAATATCTATTATAAAAATTTGCCCACTTCATCAGATGAAGATACAGAAAATTCTAAAAATTAAAAATAGAATATTGGGAGATAATTTATTAACAATAAATTACTGACAGCACGGATTCCCTTGACTCTCTCTCTCTCATCATCCCTCTCTACTGATTATCGCTCCTGGCAGACCCTCAACTTTGCATCCAGTGTCTGCATATTTGATTTTTCAAATACTGGGGCCAGATCTATTACCTCAGCAGAATTCAACCCCTTCCTTTAATTTATAGCTTAAAACTCTTAACATCCTGTTGAGAATTTTCGAAGTCCAGAGCATTACTATAAGGATATATGAAAAAAAAATGGCTAAAAATGACCTTTGCATCTAAAGTTACCTGTTATTTCCCTTAAATCTAAATATGTTTAATATTACTTTTAAACAAAGGCTATCGTTTGGGGTGGATTAGGAAAACAAATGAGACTTCCTGCTGGGTGGAATGAGGTGGTATAGGACATTAAGAGTTAAATGATGACAAGGGCAGTGTCCATAAGTATAGTGGTTAACATGCTGGTCTGCAACATCATAGCAAGTGAGTTCAAACTTCAGCTATGCTATTACATTCACTTTCAGACTAATACCCTTGGGAAAGGTATGAACCCCTTCATCCCCCAGCAATGGGTTAAATAGTACCACTACTGTTCTTTTACAAGGATGTACTTGGCATTAAATAACCCATAAAGGTTGATATGCCATTAAACAAATAAACAGGAACAGAAATAATGCTCATAAGCACAATTAAAATATTTTTGTTCCCATATTTTAAAAGTTTAATAACAATTAAGTTTCTCATTACATTGTTATAATAACCTCATAAACAGTTTTAGCATTCCAAATATTCTTTTCTAAAAATTAAAATTTTTTCAAATAATTACCTGATAAAGCTCATAGAGAACAAAACAATATAATAAATAAATGAATATTCCAAATTTAGTTCTTTTTTTCATTGAAAAGTAATGTGTATTTTAATAACTTATATGAACCAGTTTTTGACAATTTTCAATTTCTTTATTTGATTCATATTCAAAACAGAATTGTAGCAAGAGATTTGTGGGCCCAGGATTAGGCTTGATACTTTACGCAGGGGAGGAGGATCTAACATTTAGTGAGATTTATTATTGTACAATGTCAATATAAATACAGTAAATGAATAACTATAAAGCTTCTGGGTCACCTCCTGCCCTCCATCGGAAGACCAGTGGGCAGTTTTAATAAGTCCATCCCACCACCTCATGTCTGATTCAAAATATAATCTTTATAAATACCCAAATATTTTCTATTGAAATAGCTATAACCATCAAATGTTTCTATAGTATTAAATTTTTAAAGGGCATTCCAATGTAATATAATGGTTAGCAAATTAGTCTCACAGATATATCACTACTGAAGAGTGAGTTTGATCCTCTCTGGATGCTCCATGTTTGCGACCTTGTGTCATCCTACCAGTGGCAAACTTAGTAATACATTTTCAAATACTAGATCAAAATTTAAAGTACTTGCTTTGCTGCTAGCTAATTAAATAATATATCACTTAGAAACTGTAAAGATAATCAGAGCTTTAAATGGGAATAAAATATTCATTTTTTAAATCCTAATTCTAAATGATTGATTTGCTATTACAAAAATTTCAGTGTAAATGTAAAAGCAAGATACATTTTTCTTCTAGAAAACTCAGGGATAATAAAATCAATCAAACATTCCATCAGATTAAGGAGGATTAATATCTGAAATGTAAACAGTATTCTGACTTTAAAATGAAAACTGATTACTGACCATGACTCAGCTAATAAAATCTTACTATGTTCTTCTCTTTTTAGAGATTGCTGAAGCTGCTTAATTTATACAATAAACAAATTATTTGAAAGTATAAGTCCAAAACTAAGCATAAAGTAACATTATTTTTAATATGCACTCAACAGTAAAGAGTAAAAAATAACCAAAAAAAAAAAAAACCCAATGGTAATATATGAATCTCAGTAACAGTACAATGATTAAATTGGTTGCTAGGAAACCACTAACAATTACACTGACCATCTAACATTAAATCTGCATCAATACCTAAAGAAGAAGCTACTTGGCAACTGTTTGTCATGATAAAGCAATTAAAAGGACTTAAAGATGTCTACTAACCCCACTGTCATCATCTATGTTAACAAATGAATTACCAATAAAACATACAAAATAATAAAAGGCATTACACTCTTTGCCCAACCAACAAAAGTTATCATCTTGAAAGACTTTCCAAGGTGAAATTTTATATCTTGGAAACATAATTGTCATTAATTTCCAATTATCTTATTCATAAATAGATAAACAGAAAACGAGAGAAGAAGAAGAAGAAGAATCTTAATGATAAAGAGGAGGAGAAGGAGGAGGAGGAGGAGGAGGAGAAGAAATAGAGAAGTAATTATAGAATTCATATTTCACAAAGAATAAATTACAAATTCACAAAGATATAAATCAAAGAGATATAATCATGGCTTGTCACACTTAAGGTTTAACAATATCTGTAACTAAACTAAAGTCGTCGGGGTGGCCTAAAGTCGGTATCAGTCAATCAACGAGGGAGTAATCCCCTTTTCACTAGCGCTAGACCAAGGAGATTGTTTTTGCGTCTGAGGTGGAATGCCACACCTACCATCAGCTCCTTACTTTACCGCACAGAACCTTGTGCTACTCATACGCTGAGTTGGCGAGAGCCGGTATTGAACTAGGAACCTTGTGGTTTCTAGCCGATTGCTCTACCGACTGAACTAACCCTGCCTTAAATAAGGTGAAAGTAAAATCAATAGATCAGAGTATTTTTTTGGTCCCCCACTCTACCCAGTTGATGCTGGGTAGCCGCTTCTAGTTTTATCTAATGGAAAATACATATCCAAAATAAATACATACAAAATTTAACCTTGGTATGGCAACCAGTCTATGAGAAGGAAAATTGAATTCAAATCAGTTAAACTTTGCTTAAAAATTGATCTTGGTTCGCATCCTGCTTGTGTGGAGGGATTGGGTAATTACGTATATAAACATTAACTGAAGAGACACAGATACTACACTTTAACCTTAGAGATATACCCTCCATCAGGCATCTACCATACTCTGAACGTCTCGCTGCCCTGGAAATGGATTCATTGAAACTTCGGCGTCTGGCAACTGACCTGGTAAAACGCTCATAAGGTCATTAATCATCTTAACAACAGCAACCTTGAGCACCCTTTTGATCTCCATCTTTCTAACACATGTGGACATGCCTACAAAGTCAGAAAACAACACTGCTCACGTGACTTTCGGAAACATTTTTTCACGTTCAGAATTGCAGAGGCATGGAATAAGCTGCCCGCATCTGTTGTAGGTTGCCGAAACACTGAATCTTTCAAAGCCTCCATGCTTCCTGTAGTCCACAGACACTATACCTGATGCCCCTCTCCGCGCACACATACATGCATATTACTACTGTAAACTGTTCATGTTCCTGTTGTGGTGCACCTGAGCACTGTACACAATAAATTTCATTATTATTACATAAAAGGATAGAGAAAAAAAAAAAGATTATCAGACAGTACTCGGCACATTCTTGATACAAAACAAGCCTCAATATTTCTTTTAAATAACTTACTACAGATATATATTTAATCACACACATAGTTAAATGCTAAAAACTTATTGTGGATTTTTATTAACTTATTAGTTATTTCATCTGGGACAAGCTGCTTCAACCCCAACAAAAACAAGAATTCATATAATTCCCTATACACTAAGCCTCTTATATAAAAGGCTTAAAAAAACACCTGGTGCCAGAACAAATACCTGAAAAATAAATTTTCATATCGGATACTTCACAGACTTAATCCAGTCATTATTCTCATCAAGTGACTATTTGTTAGCCTATCAAACGACCTATAAACATGTTTCTATTATGAAAAGGGTTCAGGATGATATTGATGCTTCTATTCAAAGGAGTGAAGTATTATAATTACCAATTTACAGTTAGCAATTTTAAATGAAGACTTTAAATGATTAAAAAAAAAAGAATGTTCAGTGGGAATGTGGATCCCACAAAATTATCATTCAGTTGAAAATTGGATTGGAAATTATTTCATTCTCTAAGAGACTATTGCTCAAAAAATATTTCTATGATGTGTCATTTTTTGTTGGGTTCCAGTTTGTATATACTCGTACACACAAATAAGATTTTTTTTAATAGAGTATAAACTAATATATGTCTGTGAAATAACAAACAATTGATTCGATATATATATATATATATATGTAAAATAAAAAAAAGGCCTTAAAAATCGGCCATTTTGTAGTTATAGATCTATTTCTACCAATGAGTTTCATCAGACCACTAACTTTATTGAAAATGGTAAACAGAAAATTCATGGAGCTATATATATATATATATATATATATATATATATATATATATATATATATTACAATAGAAAAATTGCAGAAACACACACAACCTATCAAATATCGACATATTCTGCCAAATTAATAACTCAATGCCTGAAGAAGACAACAGATCAGAAACACGTGTCACATATATGAGATAAAAAGAATAAAACATTTTTTCTGAGAACATAATACATTTTGCGGACTTTTTTTTTTTTTTTTATAAATATTAAATTTTCTCCCGTTGGAACCAGAACAACATTTTTTATATATATATATATATATATATATATATACACACACACACACACATACACATCAAAATAAATTCAAAATAAATGTTCACTCTGATGAAGGTCGAATCTTCTATGTGTGCGAAATATTTTCACACACATAAACTGACCGAAACACATGTGTAAGTGATATCGATTAATGTGATATCGATTAAATTCATTTTATCCATCTACATTTCTTTTCTTTACTCATTTTTCCTCATACATACATATACACACATACATACACAAAATGAAAGCTGCAGTTATAATGAAGTGTTTGTCTAATTTATGTAATGATGTGTTTCTAATTTACAAGTCTTTGTATAAGCAATAAAGATATTGTTCTACAATAGGGATTCATAGCTTAAAGTTCAAACAGCATCATGATTAGCAGGAGTTTAGGGTTTAAATCCAGCTGACTATTGCTTTTGTTCCTCTTTTCAAAACGTATTATCTTTATTTATTCTCTCTTTTAATCCAAGCTAAATTGTGTATATTATATTATATAATACCATGATTAAAGAGTAATCACATTCTATTAGGATCAAGACCAAAGATGCTAAGAAAAACATTCATCTGCAAAATGAATTTAAACAATAAAAACCATTAAGCATTTCTTCATTCCATATTTGAAACAATAAAATTAAGTACTATATATTTCCATATGTGCACTTTAATAGTAATTTTATACATTTATAAAAAGTAAAAAAGTAAGTAAAGTCATCGGGGCGGCCTAAAGTCGATATCAGCCAGTCAGCGAGGGAGTCTAGCCCCTTTTCAATAGCGCTAGACCAAGGAGATTGTTTTGGCGTCTGAGGTGGTGCGCCACACCTACCATAAGCTCCTTACTTTACCGCACAGATCTCTGTGCTACTCATACGCTGAGTTGGCGAGGACCGTATCGAACTAGAAACCTTGTGGTTTCTAGCTGAACGCTCTACCGGCTGAGCTAACCTGGCCCCTTTATTTATAGGCTAAGGTTACTATACAATGTCATTTATGTATCCACATCTCTGCAAGGATTTATATATTTTGTGTAAGTTTTAATAAAAACCCTGCTCCAAAGATAAATACTTATATATAATAAAATGTTCATATTTGTATAAAATGATATCTTTTCAACATTATATATGAATATCTTGAGTAAAAGAGAAAAAAATGTTTATTACAAAAAGAGTAAAAAGTATTTATCATAAAAAAAAAAAATAGTTTGTGTTTAAAAGGTTGATGTAAGAATATATAAAAAGAGTGGAGATGCACAAGGAGGAATAACAAACAAAATAAATAAATATCTTTCCCTGGGGCATTATAGAGAAGAAAATTTGTTTTCAAAAATGAAATCTGTGTAGAATTAAGATAAAAATATAAAAAGATATAAAACTAATTTTAAAACTTTCAAAAATACTCTTGATCTTTCTTGCTATTTACCTTAAAATCATATTTATTCAAGCTAAAAACTACCTGTAATTGTAAATAAAAAAAAATGAAAAAAAAAAAAAAACAAGTAATGCAAATTTTAGGAAAACTAAATGTTTTGTAACATCATACCAATTGATACAAATGCTCCAATTTATCAGATTATATGCTAATTAATAAAGTCCTTCAGTATAAAAAAAAATGTCATAAAATGTTTAAGGTTCTTTTCCAAATGACATAAAAAAATTTTAATAGTAAATATATATCTACTATGTTTTTTATCCCTAAAATTATTATCTCAGTCGGTAGAGCGTTCGGCTAGAAACCACAATGTTCCTAGTTCGATAACGGCCCTCGCCAACTCAGCGTATGAGTACCACAGGGATCTGTGCGGTAAAGTAAGAAGCTGATAGTAGGTGTTGTGCTCCACCTCAGACGCTAAAACAATCTCCTTGGTCTAGCGCTAGTGAAAGGGGGATAGATTGGCTGATACCAACTTTAGGCCACCCCCAACGACTTTTTACTTATATCAATATCAATAATATTCAATGTAGTATATATTTTTTTAGATTAAAAACAATTCAATCAATAACAATAAGTGACAAAACAATAAATGAAGATAAACTCTGTTGGTCTTAATCAATATATTACCGGCTTTTCAACCACATGTGACATTACAAATTCATTTATAAGAATACTATATTTTTCATTTGATATTAGCTATTCTATGTTTCCAGGTAAGAGAGGTAAAGGCAGTGTTGCATTTCCAGTTAGTAAAATAAAAGAAAGAAAAAAAAAAAAAAAGATAGAGAAAAAAGTAAACAAAAAGAAAAAAAAAAAACACAGCTGCCATGCCACACTATAGCCAACAGTTGTGTAAGCTGGCAATGTTACTAAGCAACTGTCATTGTAATTACACCCTTTTTTTGTTGTTATTATTGCTGCACCTTCCTAATGAGCAACAAGTAGTTGACAAATCCATTGTCAGTGAAAATCAATAAGTCTTTATAACAGTAATACACACTGCCAAAGCTTTAATCTGATGTAAGTATTATGAAAATGACAAAAGTGAGAGGAGGGCATCACTTATATTGTGCAAAAATACCCTGAGAGATACTTTTTTTTCCCCTTTGTAATACTACAACCCCTCTTAATGCAAGTAGAGACCTGAAAAACATTCACAATCCGTTTATCTTTATTACAAAATAAAATCAAGTTAAAACTCTAGAAAAAGAGTTATAAAACTAAATACATATAAAGAGAGAATTACGAATATAATCCTAAGTCTGGTCTTGATTCATTTACATTTATTTTACTATCAATACATATATTTTATATTGGTATCTTAAAAAAACATCCACTTTAAGTCAAATCTATGATTTTGTATATAATATTCAGATAGACTATGCTGAATTAATAACAGAGGTCTGTATTAAATTTGTAGACCCAATATTTGTAACTGTTTTCCTATTTTGTATACTATATTGAAATGATGTATACTATACTTAATAATTTACTTTTTTCCCCCCTTTATAACTGCATGAAGAAAATATATAACTTAATTTCATACACTTTTTAAAAATGTCAAACAATAGATATTCATAACTTTTGAACAAATATTATCAAAATTTAAAATAAAAAGAGAAAGTGAACTACCTCTTTACCAGATAAAATAATCATTCGGTTTGATTTGATTTTTTGTTTAGATATATTTCTTTATAAACTTAAAAAGCTAATTTTCATCAATGTAAGTAAAAAGTAAAGTCATTGGGGTAGCCTAAAGTTGGTATCAGCCATACGGCAAGGGAGTCTATCTCCTTTTCACTAGCATTAGACCAAGGAGATTGTTTCGTCATCTGAGGTGGAGTGCCACACCAACCATCAGCTTCTCACTTTACCACACTGATCCCTGTGCTACTCATATGCGGTGTCAAACTCGGAACCTTGAGGTTCATATTCAGATACTTCTCTACCGACTAAGCTAAACCATACCAAAGAAATTAATGTCTATCAGCAAATTTAAAACTTTCTTGGACTTAATGAATATATAGTAAAACAAATACACACATAAATCAATTCACTAATAAATGCATAATTTCTGTTGATAATTTCTTTCTACATCATTATGCAAGCATTAAAAAAAATCACTAGATGATCATTGAACCTGTTGGTTCTTGTTAAAACAAACATGATGATATTAATTCTTCTATTTAGGAAGAAGAGAAGGATTATAATTAACATTTCATAGTTATTTCCATTGTTTGTTTTTAGTTTGGTTTGTTGTTTTACGGCATATCAACCTCAGTGGGTCATTTAATGCTGATAGTTTTTAAATAAAGTAATTCTAAATGGATACTCAATTTTGTTTATAAACTCATGTTTTTCTATTTAACCCATAGATGGGACCCTAACAGGTATATTTCCATTGTATCAAAAATTTGAATGATTAAAAAAATGACAATTGTCGGGTGAGGGGGGTAAAGTCGGTATCAGCCAGACAAGGAGGGAGTCTATCCGCTTTTTACTAGTGCTAGACCAAGGAGATTGTTTTGGCATCTAAGGTGGAGCGCCACACCTACCATCAACTCCTTTATCGCATAGATCCCTGTGCTAATCATACGCTGAGTTGGCGAGGGCCAGTATTGAACTAGGAACCTTGTGGTTACTAGGCAGACGCTAAAAGTAAGATGGGATAAAAATTCATGTCTATGATCATCGTGTGTGGTTACCAACTCACCTGACGATTGTAGCTGTGAAATTGAGTCACGAGTTTTTACCTTGTCTTACTTTCACATTTTTCATTAAAAAAAAAGATAAAGAAAAATTTTTTTATATATATATATACACACACACAAATGTAATGATAAAGAAAAAGACTGTTTGAAAAATCAGATATGTTTTGCTAGATATTTTAGGAAACATGTCAATGAGATTTTCAAAACTGTCATTTATCTTCTCATTCTGTCAAATTTCATTCTAAACTTCTATTCATAGAAACATAACATTTTAGTAATACATAGACTATGAGTACTTTCAAAATTTTATTTTTACATCTTTTGAATGCCTTTTAAAGAAGCATTTTGCTACAACTTCAGAAGAGAGGAGTTCCAGTAAAATAGTGGCTAATGTGCTGGACTATGACATCATAGTAAGCAAGTTTAAAACCCAGTCTTGCTATTATGTTCACTTTCAGACTAATACCCTTGAGAAAGTTATGAGCCTCCTTATTCCCCAGCTGTTGCTTACTTAACATCCTGTTGAGAATTTTCAAAGTCCAGAGCCCCATTCCTATAAGGATTTATCAATAAATAGCTAAAAAGGGTCTTTTCATTAAAAGTTACCTGTTATTTCCCTTAAATCAAAGACTTCTAAATGTTTAATATTACATTTAAACAAAGTCCAGAGCCCCATTCCTATAAGGATTTATCAATAAATAGCTAAAAATGGCCTTTTCATTTAAAGTTACCTGTTATTTCCTAAAAATTAAAGATTGCTAAATATATTTAATATTACATTTAAACAAAGGCTATCGTTTGGGGTGGATTAGGAAAACAAATGTGACTTCCGTCTGGGTGGAATCAGGTGGTATAGGATGTTAAGAGTTAAATAATACCACTACTGTTCTACAATGATGGCTTTGATATTAAATAACCCACAAAGATTGATATGCCATTAAACAAACAAACAAACAAACTTAATGTCAATGTCACTGGAAAAAATAGTGATACAAAAATTCTAAATTATGATGATGATTTTTAAAATGACTAAAATTTAGTTTATATCTATTTATATTTTTCTTAATAACAAAAAGAACTATTAATACTATTAATACATTGGAAATATTTTCACAATGCTACTGAATATATAAAACAAGGTTTAATAAATAGTCTAATATGATAACAGCAACCTGTTATTTGTTTTATTCAATTAATAATTAATCTTTACCACTGTGTCATGCATATAATCACCTGCTCACATTTTACACCTGTACTGTTCATTAATACTCAGTGGTCAACCAACTCACCTTAATAAATGGACTAATAAAAATTTTAAGAAGTAGATGCAGCTGAAACATTATAATTAGCAAAATATTCTTAAAATTGATATCTAAAGATGAGCAGAGTAGCATTTACATTTGCTATCAAAAACAATAGAAATTTTAGGGGGATCGAAAATATTTTAAATCTCTGTGACCTAAAGTCGGTATCAGCCAATCAGCGATTTTAGGGGGATCGAAAACATTTTTAAATCTCAGTGATAAAAACAAAGGATAAATTTATACCATTTTCAATATTTGTACACAAGTAAGTCGTCGGGTGACCTAAAGTCGGTATCAGCCAGTCAGTGAGGAGTCTATCCCCTTTTCACTAGCGCTAGACCAAGGAGATTGTTTTTGCATCTGAGGTGGAGCGCCACGCCTATCATCAGTTCCTTAATTTACTGTACAGATCCCTGTGCTACTCATACACTGAGTTGGCGAGGGTCAGTATCGAACTAGGAACCTTGTGGTTTCTAGCCAAACACTCTACCGACTGAGCAACTGATAGTTCAGTACCTATTTTAATCCAGATAAAATTATTAATGTACAGCACTTTTAGCAGAAAAGTTTTAAAATTCTTATTCCAGACAACTGTCAAACTGATCTTAAAGCTGATGTGTAAGAGTAATATGTATACAGTATTCTTACTACCAAACTGTATATCCCTTACCCAACCTCAAGACCAAATGATATTTTATCCTATAAAGGTTAAGTATCATTCACTTTTCATGAAACCTCTTAGATGTGATAAATTAGACAGCTTAGAAATTTATCAAAGAATTTGATATGAGAAATACTTGTTTAAGTTTCTAAAAGTTTTAATGCTTAAAGGAAAATAAATGCGTAGGATTATTAGGTTCTCTATTGATTTGGTAAAATAGGTAAGTAAAGTCCAGTGGAGGGGCCTATTGTCATTCTCAGCCGGACAGCAATGGAGTCTATCTACTTTTCACTAGTTTTTGCATCTGAGGTGGAGTGCCCCAACTACCATCAGCTCCTCACTTTATCACACAGATCCCTGTGTTACTCATACACTGAGTTGGCAAGGGCCAGAATTGAACCAGGAACCTTGTGGTTCCTAGTCAGGCGCTCTACTGACTGAGCTAAACCAATTCCAGAGGATAAAAAAAAAGCTTCCCATTAAACCACAGAACCAAGTTGTGCTACTCATCTGCTGAGTTGGCAAAGGCCAGTATCGAACCCAGAACTAAACTAGCCCACCTTAAAATAGGTAAACCTAGATAATTCTGAAACCAAGGATGGAAGGAACAATGGTGGTGTACTTGTATTTAATAAATGTTCTTTATAGTTTGATTAACATCTCTTTCTAGATTTCTATTCTTATACATTTTTTTAAATAAAAGAAAGAACCAATATTTTTAATGTTGCTTCTAGTTCTTTCATTGATAATGATGATAATGATACTGTCTACTACAGCTTATTCCCATGAAAACAGGTAAAAAATTAATTAAGTAGTAAACTACTTCCTTTATCCAAATACTTTTGACAGGTCCTAGTATATATAATGCATTTGAAGGTAGTAAATTCTACAGCACATTTTGATAGGGTAAAAAAAAAATCGGGGGCAGAAGGTCAGAAGGAAAAGAGAAAAAAAGCAAAAAAAAAAAAAAAAAAAAGCAATCATCAGAGTGAAAAGGTAGAAGGGGGGAAAAAAGGGAGAGTAGAGTGGAAAAGGTCATGCTCCAAATACTTTTATACCTGACTCATATGACATCAGTTAAAATAACAAGACTTGACATACTGAAGATGCCTAGATTGAGAACCAGATAGGCACAATATGCACCTACCAACAACAACTGACTAACATTAACATTTTATGAACCATAAATATATATATATATATGTTGAAAAGAGAAATAAAATAAAATACCGTCGGATTCACTTCCATTTTACATATATATATATATATATATATATATATATTGAGAAAGAGTTTTAAAACTGGCAGGCTTTAAATTTTAATTACTGTACTAAATTTTTATTGTATAATTATAGTTTATCAAGTAAAACGTTTAATATTTGTGATCTATGAACAGCTATAATTTTTTTTGTTTTGTCAGAGTTGAGCAATGGATACAACACTTATTTTATTTATTTACCTTTTTATACTGTTTGAGCAGTATAAAAATGTATGTTAATTAAAACAGCTAATCACGAATCTCCTCCAACAATTGTTAGGTTGATATATCACAAATTGTGAAAACATATCTTCATTAAATAGAGGGATTCCTAAAAAATATTGAAAGAAACACCAGAAAAAAAAAACGTGTATATATATCTAGTCACACTGATGAGACGTGAAACAGTGTCTATGGATGACTTATTATATCACTTTAGGAGTGACTTTAATGAACTTTCACCGCCAGCATAACACAATGATCATCTGTTTACAGATTTGATCTCTCTGGTGATCATAAAGTATATACACAGATGTATGTATTTAAAACAGTTAAAACACCACTCCTTAACAGCAGCTGGCAATGGCCTAGAGGTTAACGGATCGGGCAGATGTAAAGTCAGTTGGGTTTCACTCCTGGTCGGAGTTAGTTGCTGTGTCTAGCTACACTGATTATATATATATATATATATATATATATATACACACACACACACACCCCAACCCCTCCACACAAATTAGATGTGACACAAGGTCAATTTCTTAAGCAGAGTTTAACAGGTTTCAATTCAGAGACTTCTCCTAGACTGGTTACCTAACCAAGGTTAAAGAGCCCAGTCTGCCCCACTATTTATCTATAGCTGAATTGAGACTAGTTGGATTCATACCTTTCCCAAGGGTATTAGCACTATATTAAATGCAAACAGCCTCATCCAGGATTTGAACTTTTCTCACCGTGCCCATTTTCTATGACAGTAACCATTACACTATATATATATATATATATATATATATATATATATATATATATATATATCAGAATGTAAATATGTTATGTTAAACAGCTATTAGATGATTATTTTATAGTATATCAGATATTGATTCAGTATCATCGGTTCACACTGGTACCATGGATTCCCATGACACTCCCTTGCCAATCGTCCCTATTGATCTTTGCCCCTGGCCAGACTTCCATATGACATCCAGTATTCACACAGAGCTAATCAATGTTGGTTTTTGCTGGTTGGCCTACGTAGGTGTCCTCAGGAGAACATCACTTATGAGTTTGTTCTTGCTTCTCCAGCAGTGTCCAGTATATCTTGTCTGCCTCACTCAAATGGTTTGTGTAACAGAAGGCAAGTGATCATACAGCTGCTTTCTTAAGGGCTGCAGCTTCCAAAATTTTTTCAAGGCAATATTTTTGTGCAGCTCCCATCTAGTTTATTCTCCAAGCACTTCATAAGAGTCCATTTGGTACTGCTATAAAGTAGCACTAATACAGCTACAGCTAGGAAGAATCAAATGAAAGATCAGATTTCCATAGGATGGATAACCTAAACATGCCTTTCCTATGCATACATAGACATTGCTTTCAGTATTATAAAGGAAAACTAAAAATTTAAACAAAGTTCAAACAAAAATAAAGTAAGGACACCTATGTGGTGATGCTAGTGAATATATAATTGTGTCAACAGAAATAATGTAGAATATGATGGGAAAGAAAACTAATAATTATGGTGATGAAATTATATACACACATGTATGCATTTACCAACCCCTCTGTACAAGCAGGATAGAACATTTGGTCAATTTCTTAAGCCAGAGTTTAACAGGTTTGAATTCCGAGTTTTCCTTCTCCTAGACTGGTTGCTTAACTAAGGTTAAACAGCCTAGCCTGCCCTACTATTTACCCATAGCTAGATGGAGAATAGTTGGATGCATACCTTTCCCAAGGGTATTAGCAATATATGAAATTCAGACAGCCTTGTCCAGGATTTGAACTAATGTTGCAGTCCATTTCCTTCCATTACATTGTGCACATATATATATATAGAAATTTGAAAAAAACGAAGTGTTCCAAAATAAAGATGAATTTAATTATCGACGCTTAAACATTCGGTTTATTTAAACCTTCATCATATATCCTAATGAAGGTTTAAATAAATCGAAACGTTTAAGTGTCGATAAATAAATTCATCTTATTTTTGGAACACTTCGTTTTTCTCTTAATATTGTCGGATATATATATATATATATATATATATATATCACACACACATCTTTGTTGGCACAACTGTTATTTTATTTTATTGCAGTATGTGCATATAATATTATCTACTACATACTTTCTGGGAAAGTTTGGATGGTATTAGGAAAAACTAGTGACCACTAGGAAAGACCAAACACTACAATGTCCTAAGGAAGTGAAATATGATATTGGGATAGAATTACATGATCTCACAGAAAACAATAAAATTGGTGGTCTTTGTCAATAATGGCATAAATCTCATACCAAGATTGTAAATCAATTGAAGGGATCTGATGCTACAATTTCACAATAATAAACAGAATTTCTTTGTTTGACGGTACAGGTTAGTAATTAAAAAAATAGTAATTTGAACTGGAACTATGTCTCAACTTTCCAGTCATTGTCATGTCAGAATTCAAATTAACATCATTTAATTAATGATTCCTTATTGAGCTTTTGTTTACTGACTTTGCAAATGAATCTCACAGAAAGTTATTTCCTTATTCAGTGTCTTGATATAGTCATCTAACCAGTTAATTCAAATCTTACATCAGTGAATTAACCCTTTATTACTGGGTTCATTTATATTAGCTAGAAAGTTGTGAATACAATAAAGTATTAAGCAACAAGATGACATTTTGATTTTGTATTCTCACAATTGAAAAGAACACCAACCATGTCTGGTAGTTTCATAAGATACTGCTGGGCCACCCTGGGCTTGCAAGTCACTTCTTGGGCCCCCTTGGGCTTGCAAGTCACTTCTTGGTCCCCTTGGGCTTGCAAGTCACTTCTTGGGCCCCCTTGGGCTTGCAAGTCACTTCTTGGGCCCCTTGGCTTGCTTGGCCCCTTGGGCTTGCAAGTCATCTTGGGCCCCCTGGGCTTGCAAGTCACTTCTTGGGCCCCCTTGGGCTTGCAAGTCACTTCTTGGGCCCCCTTGGGCTTGCAGTCATTGCTTGGGCCACCCTGGGCTTGCAGTCACTGCTTGGGCCACCCTGGGCTTGCAGTCATTGCTTGGGCCACCCTGGGCTTGCAGTCATTGCTTGGGCCACCCTGGGCTTGCAGTCATTGCTTGGGCCACCCTGGGCTTGCAGTCATTGCTTAGGCCACTGGCTTGCAGTCATTGCTTGGGCCACAATATTAATTTATATAATATAAATATATAATACATAACATTTCTTATATTCAACATAACTTTCCTTTTGGCTAAATTACTTGTAACATACAAGGTCAGTTGAAAAGTTCATAGGCTGACCAAGATACTCTCATAGTGAGAGAAATAACTTACCTCTGAGCTCAAAGTGAGCATGAATGTGTTTTGCATGCAGGATGCCGACAGAGTGTAAAACATGGCTGCTCTTGGAGTTACAATTAATAAGACAACTCTATCGTCTCTGGTGAGACAAAATTGGTAACATATTCAAATTTTGGCTGATCAGAACTTTGATGAAAAGAGGAATATGTCAGTTGCAAGGAGGAATCTGAGCTTTTTGGACAACAGAATGGTCATAAGATTATCAATTGGACTGACGAGGCGAGTGAGGATAAATTTACGGTCAGACTTCGTTTTTTTACTAAAATTACCAATTGGACTGATGAAGTGAGAAATGAAGGATTGAAGTGACAAACTTCGAATTTCTTTCTCTGAAAACTACAGAAATGCAACCGAATGAAGGATTGAAGTGACAAACTTCGAATTTCTTTCTCTGAAAACTAATGCAAACCGAATGAGGTTTATTTTTCAACAGTCTCCTCCTCACACACTTCTTATATCGGTGTTGGAGGGCTTGGATCCCATTGGTCAAAAAAAGTCATCAACAGCAGATATTAACTTTTCAGCCCATCCTAGTGAAAATAGCTACCTTGTTATTTGATAAGTCCTAAAACAGATGACTATTTATTTATTGTGTTAGGTACATAGCTGGAACATATTACATTGTCTCACCATTTAAAGTGCTTCACTGTGTATAAAGTTTACCAGTTGACTTGTAATAATGCTACAGCTGGTGTGTCACATCTGTACTAGTAGTAATTTATTCTTAATAATTAGTGAAGTAGTACATTCCACGTTGACTGTATTTCTATAAACAATCTACAAAAGATTGTTTTATCTTTTTCATTAAGTGAGTATTTATGTTGTTCTAGGCAAATCTACAAGATTACAATCTTAAATTAATATATATATAGAATTTTACAGAATGTAAATGGAGGTGACCTCATATACACTAATCTAGATCTAATATTAGTATCAATACAAATTTATATCAACTTGAAACATTTTTCTACTATTTTACTTATATATGTACACAGGCAGAAATAACCCAGCAGAAATAGTACATCATAGGTAAGATTATTAAATACTAGCAGGACCTGGGGATATACCACAGTATGATAACCCAGCAGAAATAGTACATCATAGTAAGATTATTAAATACTAGCAGGACCTGGGGATATACCACTCCAGCAGAAATGTACATCATAGTAAGATTATTAAATACTAGCAGGACCTGGGGCTATACACAGTATGATAATTTAACTATTATAATATTTGATATGTCAAAAGTATAATAATCTTGATTTAACTCTCTGGCTCTTTCTTAAAAGTGGGAGGTGATTAAAATATCTACATTAATTTGCCGACTCGGAAAATATCTAAGTTAAGCCAGAAATTCACCAGACGCTGGTTCACTAAAACATAGCATAAATTAAGGCAGGAGGCTGGGGTGACATGAGATCAAAATTACCAAAATATATTCCATAATTTACAATTTCAATATTACAAATAAAACCAGCATGTTACTTTTTCTTTTTTTTTTTCAATTCATTGTAATTTTACATTGGGCATTTAAGTGATGCAAGACCATTCAGGTGTTTCATTTTTATAATTGGGTTAAATAAAATGGGACAAATAAGAAATCTGCAATTAAGCGACACCAGATAATCTGGATTTACATTTTTGTATTGCAATCTTGAACAATTTGGATGGTCTCATTTTTAACCAGAGGGCATTGCAGGATGGTAATGGACAGAAGATTTAGAAACACACATATTAGCATTAAATATTATTATTAATATAGCTATACATACTTAAAATGCTTTAACTTTAAGTATAAAGCAATTTCCAGTCCAATTTGTAGGTTCTTTGTTCAAACAACATTTTTAATCATCAAATTTTCAATATAATGAAGATAGCTAAAAAATGCTAATTAAAATCCTTCTTAAATAGAAGCATCAATATTATCATGAACCAATGTTATAATGGGAGCCTAACTGATTCACAATTCATATAGTGTTATATAAATATTCCAGAGGATTAAAAAAAAAAAAAAAAAAACAAGAGATAAATCTGATAAAAAATAGTTATTTTTTTCTTTAATTACAAGGGGGGGTGATGAAAAATTCTTGTCCTAACCAAGAAAGTTTTTTTTTCTTTAATCTTTAGGAACGGTTTAGAAAATAACATGCCAGATGTGTTGGGATTAGCATTTAGATTTTATATCTATGTTATTCCCTTCTTGGTTGGACACAGAACTTTTCACCAGCGCCTTGTAAATTTGCCCAACTATTCTGATATAGTTTCAATGATTGCCCCCTTTATCCTCTCTTTAAAATTTCCTTTTCTCATATGATATCATTCACACCTCTTACTATTTCATTTTTTTTCATTATCACATTACTTTTTTTATAAGATTATTTTACTGAAGCTTTTTTTTTAATACTCCAATTACATCCTCTCTCTAATGTGTCCTTAGCTTGCCAAAATGATATGGACAGAGGAAACGTGTGTGTGTGTGTGTGTGTGTGTGTGTGTGTGTAATTATAGATTTTTATGCTGAAATCAAAATTGTAGAGATTAAAAATAATTATTAAATTACAATGATATTTACTTTAGGGGTTATGGTACCCGCCTGTCAGCTTGACAGTCCGGTTTCAAATCACGCACAGGACGGTCTTCCTATCTATAGCTCTGCTGATGAGGCCTAATAGGCCGAAATGTACATACAGAGATTGATTTTTCTCGGTTTGTTTAGCCTCACATTTAAATAGGCATTCCTGCCTATTTAATTAATTATTAATTAATTAATTTTCAAAATTAGGTACGACTTCAATTAAGCACATATTCTCCAAAAATTGTCGGCAAAAAGCCATATCCAAACACATCGTGTTTACATACTTATCAATGATATTTACTTAATACATCATCTAACAGCTTGATAAATTCTACTTGATTTAACTAATAAACTGAAACTGTTATAATTATATGTCTAAGTTAAAAAGGACATCAAATCTGTAAACAGTAAACCAATTAGTTTACCTAATTGTACAAAAGAAAAATGTCCAATATGAAACCTTATGGATGTTACATGAATTTAATTACAGAATCCACAAGTAAACAATAAGGATTAATTAATTCATTTGGGTTCACATACAGATTTGTTACTTTCCTAAGAAAATCAATATTGATTCACAGTGATTAATGATTGATTCATAATTAGACATTCTTCTAATAGCAGCAATCAGTCCTCATTAAACAATGATATTTAGAAAATATAAGCTAGCTCTTTTTCTCTGAACTTTTGAGTCCAATTGGACACACAGTCTAGTGGATATATATATGGACGTGGTAATTGCATTTCACTTAGCACTAATACCCTTGAGAAAGGTATGAATCCTATATGGATAAATAGTAGGGCAGACTGGGCTCTTTAACCTTGGCTAGGCAACTGGTCTAGGAGAAGGAAAACTGAATTCAAACCTGTTGAACTCCACCTAAGAAATTGACCTTGTGTCACATCCTGCTCATGCGGAGGGGTTGGTAAATATATATACCAACTCCTCCGCACGAGCAGGATGAGACACAAGGTCAATTTCTTAAGCGAAGTTTAACAGGTTTGAATTCAGAGTTTTCCTTCTCCTAGACTGACTACCTAGCCATGGTTAAAGAGCCCAGTCTGCCCTGCTATTTACCCATAGCGGGAGGGAGAAATGGACTCATACCTTTCCCAAGGGTATTAGCGCCATGTGAAATTCCAACAGCTTCATCCAGAAATTGAACCCAGGTTGATGAGTCCATTTCCTATGATTATAACCATTAGACCACGTGCCTCCTAGTCTAGTGGATATAGGTGTTAGGTTAAGACAGTTCTAAGTGATAGTTATCTCTAGACTGCAGGTTCAGTCCTGGTCAGAAGCAGCAGTAACATAGAATAATAATTAACACAGCTTAACACCTGTACCCCAGCTATGGTTAGCAGAATGAGAACAGGATACCCCCGTGGACCGAATAAAGGGTTAGGTTCAAAGTTCGCTGATGGCTCCCAATTACGACAAGAAGGGTCCCGAGTCCAAGAAGGTTCCAGAGTTCAACAAGAAATACCTGAAGAAGGACGGAGGACACATTGGCCAAAACGTTGTACAGATAACAATGAAGATGAGGACAATAGTCCAAATAATACTAATAAGCTAGCCCCTTCTCTATTCTCTGCTGAAGCTCAATTCATTGTCATTTTAAAAAATGGCAACTTTCAAGATATATTGTTAGGTTTAACTTCACCCACATCCTGGTATATATACTCATGTATAAATACAAATACATACTCATGTACTTATATAAATAAAAGTATTGATGTACATTGATTTTTCAGACCATTGTCCTCATATTTATTGTGGTATGTAAAAACACAATGTTTCAGCCACAGTATCCTCTGACCTTCTTCTGGGGGTTCTCTGTCTTTCTGAGCATAGCAATGACCCAAGCTGGAAAAACATTTTGAATAGTTTGACTGTTGATTAAACAAAGCATTGAAGAACTTTTGAATATCTCATTCAAATAAGGGAATCATTGTTTTATCAATCTTAGAAGCATCACAATCAAAAATATAATATATATATATATATATTATATATATATATAAGTATAGATAAAAGGATATGAAAACACACGATGATGTTAAAATGATATTATTTTATATCATATTCATAGCTAATATTGAACAATATTTCGATTTATAAAAATCATCATCAGAGCTTGTTTTTAATCCGGACTCATTGAGAGAGAACCAGAAAATAATTTAAATTCAAAATGAAAAACATTGATGTTCCAAAATGCGTACAAGCCATGCAATCGTTTCGTCATTAGCACAGCCACTACACGTTTCTACGCCAACGACATAATTGTATATCTTTAGTGTAACAGTTTTCGAAAGAAGAAGACATATTTCAATTTCAAAAATAGACAAATTCTCTTTTTCAAACAGGAAGAGTTTTAACCCATTCATGGTCAGTCAGCAACGGATTTTTTCAGAAAAGAAATATATATATATATATATATATATATATATATATATATATATATATATATATATATATATATATATATATAGTTTATTGGTGTTTCTTGTACAACTTAAAGTGAAAAATCCAATGGTATCAGGTATTCTCTGATATCTTTATTTTTAAAGTAAATACAATTTAATCTAGCCTTTTCAATTAATTCATTGGTTTCCATATTCTGTTCATCTCCATATTTGGTCAACTCACGAGATCGCTATAGCCCAACATATGCAATGCTTATTTGAGACTTCTTTTCCAATATCTGTCCTTATCTATTATTTTAACTTTATCCCACAAGGGCAGATTGATTTCTGATTAAAAAAAAAAGTATTAATATTCAAAATTACATACATATTGGTTTATACACTAAAGATAAATAGCTTCTAGATAGGATGGAAAGTAAGAAGTAAATTATCTTGATTTTATACAATTTCTTCAAGTGTCTGAATATTTGTAATAGGTCAGAGAACATAGGCTGAACACTCTAGTGCTGATCCGATTCACTTGTTCAGCTTTGCAGTAAAGGTTGACATTGTACTTGGCATATAGGTCAATCTCTGAGAAATTCATTCAAGCTTGAAATATTTTAAAGCAAAAACCACACACACACAAACACACACACACACACCTATACCACTTCTCTCTCTCTTACACCCACACTCTTACACCCACACATGACAAAGATTGTAGAATAAAAAGGTCAAATAATTGTCATCATCTTTGATATTGATAATAACAATGAAACCCAAATATAATATAGTCATATTAAGTGTGGCAAGATAAGGCCTATTACTTCTATAATAATGAGCCTAATCATACCACACTGGCCCATAATGTATTGGTGGGAGATTTGAGTTCTGAATTGGCCATCTTTAAAGAAAATAGTTTGGTCTATTTTATCCATAGCTGAGAAGAGAAATGATGGATTCATGCCTTTCTCACTGGCATTTGTATCAAGTGAACTGCCTGGAATTTGAAGTTTAGTTGCAGATTTCAGTTTTTCAAAAGCCATTACGTCTGCACATCTTTCATTTATATATATATAGATAGATAGATAGATATAGATAGATAGATAGATATATATAGAGAGATATATAGAGAGAGATAGATAGAGAGAGAGAATTTAGAAACAAACATGGGATGTTATGATGGATGGAAATTTATAGTCGATGTTCGAACATTTCAGTTTACAATGAAAACCTTCAGGACTGAAATTAAATTCATATACACACACAACACACACACACACACACACATTATATATATATATATATATATATATATATATATATATATATATATAGGGCTGGTTTAGCTCAGTCAATAGAGCATCCACCTAGGAGCCACAAGGTTTCGAGCTCGATAACGGCCCTCGCCAACTCAGTGTATGAGTAGCTCAGGATCTGTGCAGTAAAGCATGGAGCTGATGGTAGGTGTGGAGCTCCATCTGAAATGCCAAAACAATCTCCTTGGTCTAGTACTAGTGAAAAGTGGATAGACTCCCTCACTTTCTGGCTGATATTGATTGTAGGCCACCCCAACTACTTTACATACTTTTTTTTTATATATTTACCAACCTCTCTATACAAGATGACACTAGGTCAATTTCTTAAGTTTAACAGGTTTCAACTCAGAGTTTTCCTTCAAGACTGGTTGTCATACTAAGGTTAAACAGTCCAGTTTGCCCTACTATTTACCAATAGCTGGAGGTAGAATAGTTGGATGGATACTTTTCTCAAGGGTTATTAGTGCTATGTGAAATGCAAACAACCTAATTTTTAATTTTAGAAAAGAAATGTGGGGAATGTTACAACTGCCTATGAAGTTGTCATGGCAATATAATTAGGATCACCAACAATCAGGATCACTGATTATCAAATTTCACGAATTGGGAACAACAACAAAAAAATGGAAATTGTGCTTATGACTTGTCTAACCTATGAACTAAAAGATATGAAAATAAAACTATTGTGTGAAGTAAAATATTGTTAGCAATAAATAATAATTAGATAGTTTTTTTTTTTTTAAACTAATAGATGTTGGAGATAAGTTTTAGTTATTCTAACCTATGTTAAATTAAGTTGGTTATTGTTTTTGCAATATCAATCTTGCTAGAAAAGGTGATACAGTATAAAATTGAAGTCATTATTTACTTACAAAGAGATTACAGTAGATTATATAAGTTACAGTAGATTATATAAGTTTTTTCATAGGGCCGGGTTAGCTCAGTCGGTAGAGCGTTCGGCTAGAAACCACATCGTTCCTAGTTCGATACTGGCCCTCACCAACTCAGCATATGAGTAGCACAGGGATCTGTGCAGTAAAGTAATGAGCTGATGCCAAAACAATTTCTTTGGTCTAGCGCTAGTGAAAATGGGATAGACTCTCTCGCTGATTGGTTGATACCGACTTTAGGCCGCCCCGACGACTTTTTTTATATAAGTTTTTAGTTTATTTAGTTTATGAAGTAACATGCAATCCTCTTTTAAATTAAAATTGCAGTGTTTCAAATTGATGTGCGGCAAGTGCACTTCAATTATCCCCCCCCCTTCTTTTTTTTTTTAAGTATAACTATACTCTTAAGTGCTTTTTTAGACACCTGAATATTTCTCTGATATAAACATTTTTTACAATTCTCACATGTACTAAATATAATACCTCCTTCTGATGTAGCTCTCTTGTTTGATTTATTGATTGTGTTCAAAATTGATTTGGATGAGCTTATGGCAACTTGAATGCCAAATTTTGAATTTTTTTTATCAATTATATTTGATGTTGAATTTGTGGTCAGAATTATATATCTATTGAATTTGGTTTTGTTAAGATTACCTTTTTTAGTGTTTTATTTTCTTTTATCTCGGTTAGAATGCATTTTGTTGGAATATTTTTTCTAAAATTTAAACATTTTTCAAAATCATTATCCGATGTAGGGCAAAATGCCATAAATATATAAACACTTCACCAAATTTCTTGTCTTATATCTCTTCCCTTCTATCAGATATTTTATGCATATACAATGCTCTATAGTCAACAATATGACAAATGTCCACTGATGATTATTTATTATATATATTATATATATATATATATATATATATATATATATATATATAAATGGAAAAGGAATTGAATCCGACAATATGAGGAAAAATGAGTAAAGAAAAGAAAAGTAAATGGATAAAATGAATTTAATTGATATCACATTAATCGATATCACTTACACATGTGTTTCGGTCAGTGTATGTGTGCGAAATATTTTCACACACATAAACTGACCGAAACACATGTGTAAGTGATATCGATTAATGTGATATCAATTAAATTCATTTTATCCATTTACTTTTCTTTACTCATTTTTCCTCATATATATATATATATATATATATAATATATATATATATATATATATATACCAACCCCTCTGCATGAGCAAGATGCGACACAAGGTCAATTTCTTACACAGAGTTTAAAAGGTTTGAATTCCGAGTTTTCCTTCTACACTGGTTACCTAGCCATGGTTAAGAGCCCAGTCTGCCCTGCTATTTACCCATAGCTGGAGGGACAGTACTTGGATGCATACCTTTCCCAAGTGTATTAGCGCTATGTGAAAATGCAAATAGCTCCATCCAAGATTTGAACTCAGGTCAACAAGTCCATTTCCTACACCATGCGCCATGATATCTAGGTGGTTTTAAGTAGATACAGAATTATTCGGGTATATTTTATCAATTTTCTTTTACAAAAATACTCCAAACATTTAAGGGCATACCACCATTGCGTAAAGATCAGCTAGTCTCACAGATCCATTACTACTGAATAGCAAATTCAACCCTTACTGGATGCCCCCATACTTGTGACTGTGTCATATCCTATCTGTGGTGAATGGGTTGCATGAATACCTTACTACTGAATAGTGAGTTCAATCCTCACTGGATGCCTCATGCTTACAAACTTGTGTCATATCCTACCTGTGGCAAATAGGTTGGGTAAATACCTACCCCAAAATTTTAATTGTTGAATATAAATAGAGGCTCTCAACTTTATAACCCAATAAAAGAAAAAGTAGCTATAATTTAATTGTAGAAATTTTGCTAGTAAAACATTTTAAAGATCTTAATGATTAATACTCAATATACATGCTACACACACACACACACATACTCCTATAAAACAGATGGAGCACTCTCTGATGGCCTTTACATATATACAGATGTATGTATTTATCAGTTAAAATACTCCTCCCAGTTTGTAGGTGCAGATCATTCAGTTATACAGAATATAAGAGCAAAATATTTAATCTAAATTAATACCTACAAAAAAACTTGCCATTAAAGGTTTGTTTAATACCTGGGGAGAAAAAAAATAGTAAAGTTGACATTATGGACCCCATGACTCTAGTTTTCATGACAATGCACTCATCAGATGGTAAGGTGTTGATTGTAGCTACGGTGATTATCAGGGGTCAAATAAACCTGTTTACCCAACATTTATATGCTTTTCAAAAAGTGCTCAACCTCACTTGTGGAAGGAGAGATATTTAATATAAAAAAAACAATTATAAACGATTCGCTCCTCTGACATCACCAAAGAAGGATTAGTCCATTTAGAAAAGTATTTCTAAAAAAACAGTGTTCAATTATGCAGAATATAGAAGCGAAATTATTTATTAGTTTACTATCACTTGTTTGATAATCACATACAAGAAACTGACAGTTACCAAGCATCATTGACTTTATGTCTCTGCTACCATAACTATATATATATATAAGGTATTTACCAATCATATCTGGACTCACCATAGAAAAGTATTTCTAAAAAAACAGTGTTCAATTATACAGAAGCAAAATTATCAATTAGTATTGCTATCACTTGGTTTGATATATATATTCGCATCTGATGAGTCGGGAGAATTAGACATTTTTGTCTAAGCTCCCTGAAATAGTCTATAATGCAAGATCTATAAGTCTTTTGTTATTTATTTAAATATAATTTGCTCTGTGACTCTAACAATCACACATTGACTCTCAAACTGCGACAAGTTGTTTTTAAAAAAAACCTATGTCGTAAGGAAGATTTCTTCTCTGGACTATATATATATATATATATATATATATATATATATATATATATATATACACCAATCATATCTGGACTCACTATACATATTTCTCAAACTGACAGTCACCAAGTGCTGTTGATTGTCTAATGCTATCCTAACTTATATATATCAAGGTGTACATGGTGTAATGGTTATCATCTTAGGAAATAGACACAGCAACCAGAATTCAAATCCTGGATGCATTCATACCTTTGGAAAAGGTATGTATCTAACTATTCTCTCTCCACCCATGGGTAAATAGTAGGCTCTTTAACTTTGGTATGGTAACCGGTCTAGAAGGAAAACTGAATTCAAACCTGTTAAACTCACCTTGGGTTGCATCCTACTCATGTGGATAGGTTAGGTATATATATATATATATATATGAAATCAATGTTAATCTTCAATGTAAATACAGTCTATTGGAATAAATTGAAGACTGTCTAAAACTAAAAGAACTTTTTGTTAGAATAAATTTGATATAGAGTATCAAAGTTTTTGTTTATATAATATTTCTTTTACATTTTTCACTTTAAAATAACAATCCTGGTTGCAACAATTCAAATAAATCTAAAGAGGCTTGTAATAAGTGATGTCTGGCTTATATATATAAAAAAAATATATAATACAAAAAAATGAAATGGGCATTAGAAAAGCAATGAATCAATGATAACAAGTATGGAATACAGCAAATGGAAAAAGAAAAAAAAAAGAATCATAAATAATTCCTTTTCTTCCCCAGTTTTATCACATTTATCTATTTTATCTTATATTTTGAATATTTGTTAAAAAGTTATAAAAATAGTTCTGAAGTTTATTTCAGAATTGAATCTAATTAGATAGAAAATAACTATAATTTTCAAAAGGAATAGGTGCTGGGAAGGAGATTTTTTGGTTAGTGAACTGATTGTTCTATTATGTTGGCAGTTAATGTAGTATACCATAAGGTTATTGTATAACCATTCTTTTTAACTTTAACAAAAGCATTTAACACGCTCTTATTTTTAAGAGTTAAATATTAGAACTTCAATCACCCCTGATTATATATACACCATATAATGTATAATGGGTTTCAGAAAAATAGATATCATTTCATAAACCAATAACTTGACCAATTCTTGTTCAAATGATCTTAACATGTAGATTAAAAAAAAAAATTTATGTTTAATATTTTTTTTAATTTTCAGGTATATAAATGCCTTTCACCGGAAAAGAAAAGGTGTTTAAACATTAAACATAATTTTGAATTGTTCCTACACATCCTATTAAAATTTGAGATCCTTTGAATGAGAATTGGCCAAGTTATTAGATTATGAAATGATATCAAAATTTCTGAAACACCCTGTACGTCTCAAAATGATATCAAATCTTATTAAAAACCCTGTACAATTTAAATTAATATCTTATATCTTAATGTAAATCTAATGTAATATATATTAGATATGTTTGGTTAAAGGCTACAGTATATTTCTTTTTGCTGATCTTTGTTTTGTTTTTCTTTAGCTTTCTTGGGAGTTTCTTTGTGTCAAGGTCCAGTTGATAGAGAAGGTGCCCAAAATTCTGCTCTCAAGTACTTTCAATCATATCCTTTGATCATCTTTAAGAGGATTCTTTTGTAGGTGTTGCTTGTTTATGTTTGATTTGAGTGTGAAAGTTATTCAGTTGGAAGAGTTTATTATTGTTGTGAGTGCTTTGGTTACCATGTCGGTTATTGAAGTTGTTTTTATATGTCAGTGCATATTATGTAGAATAACTTGCTAATTATATATATATATAAGTGTTGTTATGGGTCCAACAGGGGAAAATTGAATATTTTATAAAAAAGAAGGCCTGCAAAATGGATGTTAAAAAAAATTAAAACAAAAAGGATTTTTTTATTATTATTTTACATAACAAAAATGTTTAAAAAAACATAACCCATTTTGCGGACCTTAGTTATAATATATATATATATATATTCTATTTTTAAAGTAATTTCTCACACTAAATCAGATTTACCTGATGAAACTAAAAGTTATATCTATATATTACTAAAATTCTCATTATGTATAAAAATTCACATCATAATGAGATTTTTTTTATTAGTACAATATTCTTAAAATGCTCAAACTTAGAGAATAAAGCAATTACAAATCCAATTTACAACCGAATAATAATTTTGATATAACAAAGATAACTATGAAATGTTAATTCAAATCCTTCATATCTTCCTAAATAGAAGCATGGATATAATCAGTGCTGTGAATTTGTAGTCATGGAATTGATGTTGGAAGCATAAGGAGTTACTGGAGTCAGAATCTGTAAAACTATACTGACTGACTCCAATTGAATTTACACATGATATGGCCTTAGTTTAGTCTGTAAAGGTATACAGTGTACATTCCTTATGAATAGATTAAAAATTATTGTTTTATATTTATTATGAATTACATAAAGAGGAGTCAGAGTTGAGGCTTTCTGTTATGACTCACGCCCCTGGATACAATCATGGAACAGTATTATAACAGGAATTTAATATCTTGTATTATTATATATTGGGCTCTTTAACTTTGGTTAGCAACCATTTTAGGAGAAAGAAAACTGAATTAAAACCTGTTAAACTCAGCTCAAGAAATTGACCTTGGGTCACACCCTACCCATGTGGAGGGGTTGGTAAATATATATTATTGTAGTAAATGAAAATAAATTGTAAATGTAGCATTACATATATTTCTAATTTCTCTGATGAATGTAATCTATATTCTTCAATTAAAAATAAAACAATTAAAAAAAGATGATTTCAACTAAAACAACAGAAGCTTAATCATTTATTATTTATTCTAAATTTGGTACCATTCAAACAAGGCCTGAGTATATTATCCCTGAACATATCATAGAAGGAGTGGGAAGGGAGTTCATATAGATGGGGGGGGGGGGTCAAGTAATTTTTGTGGTTAATTTTTTATATAAAGCACAAAAACAAAAAATATCTAAACTAATTTCAAGAACTTTTCACTTCCACTGTAAGCAGGAAATTCAATAAATATTTGTTAGTAATTTTTTGGCAGCAGACTTTAGTCCTTATTAGAATATTTATCAACTATTTATGAGTTTCTACTTTTGTCCTGCTTGTGGTTTTTTCATTACAAATACTTAAGTATACTTCAATAAGTCATTGTATACAGAAAATAGAACAACCAGTTCATTTGTTTACTATACTTACACCTTCCTTTTGTGGGAGTAGTTACATCCTGTACAGTAAATTTGTTAAAAAATATTTTTACCAAATTTAGAAAATTACCTCAATACAAAATATATACAAGGTGTGTCAAAAAAGTTCCATTCATTAATTTTTTTCTGAATACAAGGTGTATCAAAAGGTACTAAGTTTAAAGCTGTATTTACCAAGATGGAAATGAAGAATGAATGGAACAGCATTTTTTTTCAGAATACAAGGTGTGTCAAAAAGTTTTTTAAAATCTAGATACTTTTTTGACATACTTTATATTCAAATATTTGCATTGCATCAAGAATATAAAATGATATTGAATGTATTGATATAAATATATATATGTTATTTAACTAAGTCCCCATCAAGGAATTAAATGATATAGAATCAGTTTAAAGTGTGGTCAGCTAATTCATGTAAGTTTATGAATGGATTAGGATTTCTGCTTCTAATCAAGTCATTCTGCCAATGATCAAAATGTAGTATCTACATACCCAGTGAAAAGTGTAATACACACACACACACTAATTATATATATATATATATATATATATATATATTATATATATATATATATATATATAGTGATCTAGCCACACTGAAGAGGCATGATATGCCAAAACATGTGTTTGTGGATGACTTATTAATATATATATATATATATATATATATGGGAGTAAATATGGAAATAAATCGACAATATTGAGAAATTTGAAAAAACATATTTTGGAACACTTGTTTTTTCAAATTTCTTTATATATATAATATATATATATATATATATATATATATTACACACACACTTTAACAGGTTTGAATTCAGTTTTCCATCTCCTAGACTGATTGCCATACCAAAGAGCCTAGTCTGCCCAACAATATACAAATAGCTGAATGGAGAATAGTTGGATGCATACCTTTCCCAAGAGTATTAAGTGCTATGTGAAATTCAAACAGTCTTGTCCAGGATTTAAACTCTTCTTATGTCCATTTCCTACAATGATAACCATTACATCACATCATATATGTATAGGCTCTCTGCATGATGTATGATTTCAGTTAAAGATATGAGCTAATGGACTGCTTACACAGGTGATTTTGTTTATAGTGGTGAAGTTATGTGTCAGACCAGGATGAACAGAAGAATGATGCACCAGAGTGCCACAGATTCCCTAAACTATTCCTCAGGTTTTGAATTTAGTTTTTCCTTCTCATAGGTTGGTTACCTTACTAAGGCTAAAAGAGCATAGTCTGCTCTACACAGACACACACATATATATCATTACTGTGTAAAAAGATTGCAGTATCTACAGAAGAGAGTGCTCAATATCTAGTATAGAGCCTATAAAAGGTAGAAATTAAAACCATATATGGTAACTGACAGTTTCACATTTTTGAGGTCATCAGATTGGTACATTCTGAAAAATTACAAGTGTTACAAGAGGGCGGTACATGTAAAGCACAGTATATAGAATAAAACAGGAAACAAAAGGAGAAGGAACTATTTCCATAAACTGTAGATCATTGATAAGAAATAAACTCATAGCATGATTTTCTAAATATATAGAGGATCTAAAAATAAAAATAAAAAATTCCCCAAAAAATATCCTGGAAAATAAGGAAATTAGTCTATTCTTTGTTTAGAGATGAAAATGGCCATCATCACATTTCCAAACCAACAAAATCTTTTAAATAAATAAATTAAAAAAAAAAAGAAGCTATGTCAATATGCAGACATGAAAATAAGTTTTTACTATGCTATTTAACACTATCATGCCTAAAAGCAATAGAAACAACTTAACCATTAATTAAAAATATTTAAAGTGGGATAATTTAATTTCTTTAAATTTAGCATAAGAATTTAAGCATCAGCAAGAGCAATAAATGAAACAAAATAAAATGCTAGTGTATATGAAAATAAGATTAACAAAACAAGACCCTGACATATTAAAATAGGTTTCTATTATGATTTATATATATATATAAGATAGAAATATAGGTCTATAAATACATGTACACACAGATACATTTTATACATGCAAATGTTTTATCCATACTTTTAGAATTATGACATTTTATTTTTCATCAGCCAATTCAAACATATTTTTTTTATATCAAGCAGTCTTTCCCAATCAATTCATATATTTGCAATCATGAATCAATCTTAATACAATATATTTTGAGGTCGTTGGTTAAAACTGAAATTATTATAGGGTTAAATTTAACAGAATTTTTTTTTTTTTTTTTTTTTTACAAAAATATAGTATTTAAGCTATTTATTTTAATTCTTTAAAACCAAGCAGAGATGATTTTCTACTTGATTGATTTTCTAATGTTTTATTTAAAACAATTGATTGAGAGATTTTTATAAATAAATAATCCATAAAAATAATTGTTTTGGGAGTGGTTACTATTTGGAGTATATGTACACATTAAGTTTTTTTTTTTTTTTAAATTTCTATATTAACTTTCTTGCTTTAGTTGAAATATAAACAGACAAAAATAGATCTTAAACTATCTGTAGATAGAAACTTCAAATAATTATCAAATCGGTTTTGTAGATGTCTGAATAAGTTTATCAATTTGAAGGATTTCTATATTGTATGAAGACTTTAGCTAAACATTTTTGGGCCACATGAAAGATAATAGCAATAGATATAAGAACATTTTTACCTTAAGTATTAAGGAAAATAAATTACCTCTTTAAGAATTAACTGTGAATTTTCAATTAAAAATATGTGCTACATTGTTATTTAGTAACAATATTAACTCATTCATCAGATTGTTTGAAAATATCTAAATTAATTGGATTCTTAGAGTTTTTCTTATACTAAAATGTGCTCTGTTCAATCAAGCCTATCATTTTTTTTTAACAATCAGTCTTGTTTTGTCTAATCAGTAAACTGAAGAACAACTAATGAGAAAAAAATGTTTTATTTAAGAATTGAAAACATCTGTCAAGATTTTACAGGATTATTATCCTAACATAAGTAAAAGAATTTATCCCACAAAAAGTAAACTTTATAACTTAAAAAGAAATAGTGTTCAAGAAACAATAAGAAAATGTATAAAAGATTTTAAAAGCTTAAAAAAATAAAAAGAAAGTTTAATGAAATGCTAAAAAATTAACTAAGTAAAAACTGATAGTGTAAAAATAATTAAAAAAATGAAATGCTAAAATATATAAATGAATGCTAAAATTAATAAAAAGAAAGTTTAATGAAATACTAAAAAAAAATAACGAAGTAAAAACTGATAGTGTAAAAATGATTTAAAAAAATGAAATGCTAAAATATATAAATGAATGCTAAAATTAATAAAAAGAAAGTTTAATGAAATACTAAAAAAATTAACTAAGTAAAAACTGATAGTGTAAAAATGATAAAAAAACAAAAAAAGGAAATGTATTTTTTGCTGGCTTATTCTGGAACAGAGTTAGCTGTACATTAAAAGTATCTAAATCTGTTTGTAATAAGCAAATAGTAAGACATACATACTTTAGAATTAGGACCATTAAATCTAAATTAGAAAAATTACTCGTTTCAGAGTTTCATGTAGAAATAATTAATGTTTTTATCTTTGTAAATATGTTGTAGGTTTTTCTTTCAAGACACTCAAGAAATATCAAAAGGTATCCCATTGCGGTGTAATGGTTAACAAGCTAGTCTCATAGATTCATTACTACTAAATAGTGAGTTTGATCCTTGTTGGGTGTCCCATACTTGTGACCTTGTGTCACATCCTAGTTGTGGCAAACAAGTTCAGTAAATACCTACTTATGAAACACTGCTACCACAATTCAGAAGCAAGAAGTGTTCATTTTGATCTCAATATTTTCTTTATTATCAAACAGGCATATTTTTAAGACTGATAAGGTGAATATATTTAATATATTTTAGTATTTGTGCAAGCATCAAGCTTTCTTCTGAATGACTGTCTATATCTTAAAACAAAATTTATCTACTATTAACTTATATATAGTCCTTATAATCAGGTCAATTGAATAATCAAGAATACATGCCTATAGCAGACTTAGTTTAATCATCAAATACTCAACCATGTGGCATATGATACTGATTTACATGGTACCATTACCACTCTTATAGCTATCTGACATTAGCCCATGATCAATTGTTAAAAATCAGATATTTTCTCATTAAGGACAAATTTGTACAGCAGATTTTGTTTTTCTTTCTTTTTACTACTTCAATTCAGCTTGGTTTTATTTGCTATCAAAAATCATCTGGTCACACTGACAGATTCCATGACTCTCACCACCAGTTCTGTCATCACTCCTGGCAGGTCATTCACACAGCATCCAGAATCTGAACAGAGCTGATTGATGTAGGTTTTTGCTGATTGGCCTTCATTCGTGTGTCCTTGGATATGTGTCCACAAGAGAATATCACTTATGAGTTTGTCCTTGCTTCTTCAGGAGTGTCCACCATTGTTGTATACCTCTTTCTTTACTTACTTCTATTATTCTTCTTCTAGCATCTCTTCTAGCGTCTGGACTTCGTCTTGGGGGACTTCGTGTCTGGTCTTCCATTGGGGATTTCTCTTTATCAGAAACCCTGTGCCATTGGTAGTTTTTAGATAATAACACAAGACTTCGATTTAACTTAGATCATATTTTATTCTGAAATCCCTACCAGACTACCTGTGCAGATTGAGTCAACTGCATGCATAACACGACTTACCACCGCTGTGGTTTTCACCGATCTGACTAAAAATCTATTTCTAATCTAAACCGGAAGACGGTCTTCTCCACCGATTCTCACGGTATCCACCGGAAGGAAGGATCAGGACTGAGGTCAAGCCTTGTCACTCATCCTTCAAGGCCACCGGCTGCAACTTATAATAGCCATTTTGGTTTCTACACTACTGTACATAAATATTAGGAATCTAATAATTATGTAACACCATGTCTTGTTAGTCTTACTCAAATGGTTTGTGTGATAAGAGGCAAGTGAGTTTAGTTATAAAGCCTTAAAGGCAGTCATAATAAGGAACCAATATTAGCAAAAATAGTTATATTACAAATACTATTGTAGGCATTATTTTCGTATTCACCTGGGGAGTTGTCTGCCCGTTTGGTTTCACTGGTTCCCGCTAGGGGCCTTTGATATTTAAGCGTCTGATTTGAACGTCTCTCTCTCTTTTCCTGTTGCTCGACCTACGAGTCACTATGGGTTAGGCTCTGGTCTACCCCCCTCTTGTTGGGGCTTTGGCCCCCCCCTCTTACATTACTGTAAGTGATTCATACAGCATGGACTATTCCTAGTCTCATGTCTGTTGTTTTTATGTTTATCCTTTTACGAGTAACTTTGTATTACTTTTGTATGTATGTTTATGTACACCTCTATGTATTAAGTACCCTGTTTATTCTGTGCTGTATATAAAATGTCTTGTCTATCAACCTTTGTCGGAGTTTTATCTTCAAGTATTATCACTTTGAATCTTACACTATTAACATTTTCTCTTTGTCTCATCCTATTATATATCACCTTGATTTTCTTATTCTTTATAACAAATTATTTTCTGTGCCAATAAAAACACCTAAAGCTTTTTTCAGTCAAGCATCACAACAGAAAGATGTCATATCAAAATGAAAATAAAATTTAAACTGACATTAAAATTAAATTTGATGTAAACCAACATCTTCTATTAATAATGGAGATTCACTTCCGTTTTTTGTCTGTAACAAAAACTACGTCACTGCTTACGTCACTATACTCAAAATCGTCATAACATAGAATAAATACACTCAAAATTTGAGCATGCAACATTAGACAGTCCTCATTGTCTTTTAAAACAATTTTAATAGATACATCCCCAGTATCATATATTTATATATAGTTTGTTTTATTTTAATAGATATTCAAAGTTAATAGAACTTAGTTTCGATTTCAAATTGCTTTATTTTTTTTTACTCCTTTAATAAATTTGATGATTTCATGATTTATGGTTCAAACTCTACGACATCTAATTTTTAACTTTTGCCTCCTCAGGCAATATCTTTCAAAAATTTATTTTCACATCGCCCAAAGTGAGTTTTTTTATTTTGCTAGTATCACACTTTTTTTTAAGCATTCATTAGGAGAATGAATGCTTAAAAAAAAGTGTGATAGAAACTTGATAAATGCTGTACAAACACCATCATGGTGTTATGCTTAATAAGCTAGTCTCGTGCAACACACTACTACTGGATAAAGAGTTCAATTTTCACTGGATGCGCCATACTTCTGATCTTGTGTTACATCCTACCCATGGCAAACAGGTTGGGTAAGTACCTATGAAACAAATGTACAAACTGTACATTCTTAATTAAAAAAACTGAATTGATTGTAGGTTCAATCTTGGTCAAGGGTGAGAGTAACAGAATAATTAATACAGCTTAACACTTGTACCCACTCATGGTTAACAGGATTGAGAACAGTCTACCCTCATGAATTAAAGAGTTAGATTTGAATTTTCGAGAAGGTTCCTGAGTCCAACAAGAAATACCTGAAGAAGGCTAGAGGGCATATCGGCCAAAACGTTGTGTAGATAACAATAAAGATAACGACAATAGTCCGAATAATACAAATGATACAAATTATCAAGTCTTATCTCAAAAAATCAGAGAAATAAAAAAAATATTTTCAAAAAAATAATATCCTAAATCCAACAATGAATACTTAAATATTATGATAAAAATTTTAAGTAATCAAATTTTTTCAAACTTTTTTTTTTTTTTTTTTTTTTTGATTACCTTCAGTATAATAATTTTGCAAAATATGAAAATAAATAACTCAGAGATGCTGATAGGTACGCATCCAGCATTCCTGACGCACAAAAATCTAAATGAAAGCAGTAAAATCGTATCCATGCATCCCAGTGTTTTTCTTTTTTCTTCCCTCACCATTTTAAGTTAACTGTAAATATATTGCACTAGTTTCTTAGAAATGAATTACACAGGATAGGTTACAATGTAGGAGTAAAACAGCTTTAGTTGGGATCCATAAATTGTCCCGGAGATTCATTCAAAGCAAATATGTATGTCCCAGGATGCACTAAATCAAAAAGCTATCGGTATCACTGTAACTATAGTATTTTCTTTGTGTATACTTTATTACAATGTTTGGAATGAATTACACAGGATAGATTACAAGGTAGGAGTTAGACAGCTTTTGTTGGGACCCCTAAATTTTCCCGGAGACTCATTCAAAGCAAATATGTGCATCCCAGGACACACTATCAAATCAAAAAGCTATCAGCTTCACTGTAACTATAGTATTTACTTTGTTATAATGTTTTACTACTATGATCAAGTCTATAAAATGTTACTTTCTATACCAACTAATCCACTTATTTTTATAATCAAACCCAAATAAAACATTCAAAATGTTATACCTATATAGGTCAAATTAGCAGTAATGAAAATACTGTATATACATTTTTTTAAATTCTGACTAAATATTCAATAATCTGGATTAGTATTAATCAGTTTATATAAGGCTGGTTTAGCATAGTCAGTAGAGTGTCCAGCTGGGAACCACAAGGTTCCTAATTCGATACCAGCCCTCACCAACTTAGCGTATGAGTAGCACAGAGATCTGTGCAGTAAAGTGAGGAGCTGATGGTAGGTTTGGCGCTCCACCTCAGATACTAAAAAACAATCTCTTTGGTCTAGCGCTAATAAAAAGGGGATACACTCCCTCGCTGTCTGGCTGATACCAACTTTAAGCCACCTTGATGACTTTTTAGTATTAATCAAATGTTTAATTACCTTTTTACATAATCAAAGATTATAATACTCATATCAACTATCAAGAAACAGATTTTTAAAGTCAGATGTGAATTGTTGAAAGTAGCAAGCCAAACAACTAAAAGTAGCAAATTTATAAATGAAAGTATTTTTTTCTTCCCGACTGACATGCTTTTCAGATAAAATATAAATGGAAAGTTGTCAACTTACAACCCACACTCACGATCACAACAGAAAACAAATCTTTTTCTTTCTTTTTTTTTTTTTTTTTTTTAAATAAATAGAAAGTTTGTGTGGCAGGCAAGATGAACAAGTGCTTTTCCCAGCATGCTGTACCCATTCATGCATACATCTTTCTCTCCCTGTCTCAATCTCGCAATACTTCCACACACATATTCAGCTACAGTTTAACTTAACTGTTTGGAAATTTTATTGTGAAGTAAGACGTCAACTAAGAAGAAAATGCCTTAATCTATGCTTAGACCAGCTAAGAAGGAAAGGAAAGCTATCAATTTGTTTTACTTTGTATAGAGGCTGTGAGAGTGCATATATATATATATATATATATATATATATAATATATGAAGATAGGAGGGTTGGAGTAAAATCAGTATAAGGTAAGGTAAAACCTCCCTACCCCTCAATTTCACCACAAACTCACTTTCTCTTCTATAAATACAAATGTACGTACTTTGTTTTGAATAAAGTTAGACTGATAATGCTCTTCGCATAAAGAAGGACAAAATATTTCTCTCCTACTTCTACTTGTTTGAGTCATTATGTTTTGTCCGCTTTTCCTTTTACCTTACCTCATATATATATATATATAAGTAAAGAAATAACAAAAGACTTAGAGATTTAGCATTATAGTCTATTTCAGGGAGCTTAGACAAATAGTCTAACTCTCCCGACTCATCAGATGACTGTCTATATCTTGTCTGAGGAGTCGGGAGAGTTAGATACTTTGTCTAAGCTCCCTGAAATAGACTATAATGCTAAATCTCTAAGTCTTTTGTTATTTCTTTACTTTATATTTGCTCTGTGACTAACATTAAGAGCACACATTGAGCTCTCAAACTGCGACAGGTTTTTTAAAATAAAACTCTTGTGTCGTAAGGAAGATTTCTTCTCTGGACATTACATATATATATATATATATATACATACATATATATATACATACATACATATACATACATACATATACATACATACATATATACACATACATACACACACACACACACACACACACACACAGCATTTCTTCCTTAATGCTTACAGTGTTGAAAAAGACATACATTTCATGTCTGATGTTTTTTTGTTTTTTTTAATTTTTCAAGTCTTCTGGCCAATTTCTTTATATCAGGGTGGAGTCTGTTGATTAGTACACCAAAGTATATATATATATATATATTTTATAAAAAAAAAGGAAGGTCCGCAAAATGTATTTTGTTCTCAGAAAAAAAATTTTAAATTCTTTTTGTTTTACATATGCAACACGTGTTTCAGATCTTCTGGTATCTTCTTCAGGCTTTGATGAATTTTCTCCCGTTGGAACCAGAACAACATTTTTATATATATATATATATATATATATAAGGTAAAAGAATTCAACTGACTGATATGTAGGGGATAATTCTTTTTGGGATCATCAATATCTCCTGTACATCTACAATGCATGCTCAAGTTGATGCAAACTTATAAATTTATACAAGGATTTCTACAAATCCTACAAAAGCTAAATGAATAAAATGTGAATTAATTATATACAGAGCAGCATTTATACTTTCAAAGAAAGAAAAACTTAAATCATCATTTAGCTATTATAAATTCATTTAGACCAGAACTAAAATATTATATCAGTCCAACTTAGGACTGAATCAGTTTTGAAACAGTCAAAACTTAACCTGATTCTAAGTCAATGACGACCTGTACATAAAATACATTACATGATTTTAATAGTTTCATAAAAACTATCACTGCTGGTCTTTATTGACAATTTTTCTGATGTTTCTGAAGTTGTTCAGAATAGGAAATTTGTACAGTAAAACATGAATGTTTTAAATGACAGAAGGTCATTGTACAAGAATAATCCTATTCTCTCGGTGTCCAAGGTCATTTTTACACTGGTAAGATAAGACATGACTATTAGATACTTTGGCTGCAGGAGTTGCCAGAGAGGTCGAGTTTACCACCAATCTACTTTGAGGCTCTACACCAGATTTGAAATTAGAGTTGTTCATGCAAAATTATGGAATCATGCCACATAGAAGATATTCACCCAACTTTCTTCTTTTTTTTTTTAAATTCACACCAAATAAAAAAAATCAGATGACAAAACTTTTCTTTAATAGCTGAACATTCTGGCCTCATGAAATATATCTCAAATAAATAAGAATAAAATAAACTGATTACATTTTTGTTCCAGATCCTGTAAAAGAAAAAAAAATAGTATCCATAGCTGTAATAAATTATTTACATTTAACTCCCTTAACAATACATACCTCATTGTTGTGTCATATCTGATTTATTTATTTTAAAAAGTTGTTGGGATGGCCTAAAGTCAATATCAGCCAGACAGCAAGGGAGTCTATCCACTTTTCTCTAGCGCTAGACCAAGGAGATTGTTTTTAGCATCTGAGGTGGAACCCTACACCTACCATCAGCTCCTTACTTCACCGCACAGATCCTTATGCTATTCATATGCTGAGTTGGCAAGGGCCGGTATCAAACCAGGAACCTTGTGGCTTCTAGTCTGATGCTCTACCAACTGAACTAAACCGACCCTATAATGATATAATAATGACAAACTTCCTATCACATTAGTAATGAATAATATATCAAATAACAGTCTACTTGGGATATTTACATTGCTAAATAATTTATTAATAATCATGATTATAATGAAAATAAAAAAAATTAAAAAACAGTGCTATGTAATTAATGTTAATAACAGACATTTCCTTGATAAATTATTTAAATTCTTTAAGGATATACATTTTGTATATTATTTAAAAATGCCACAAACATCTACTACATTTCTGCTGGTTACTACTTTCCAGTTCACTATTAACATGTCCCATCATGGTGTAATGGTTAGCAAGCAAGTCTTAGAGATCTATTACTGAAAAGCAAGTTCAATCCTTGCTGGATGAACCCCATACTTGTGGCCTTGTGACAAATCCTACCCAAAGGGTAGATTTTTTTTTTTTTTTTTTTTTTATAAATTTGAATTGAATTTTTTTTCCTGCATGACACTATTACATTAATGGTAAATCAGTTTCTTGTTGTACATCAAGAAAATTGTTTACATCTAAAATTGCAGGCTAATGGCTATAGTCGTAGGAAATGGACTCGTCGATACTGAGTTCAAATCCAAAACGAGGCTGTCTACATTTTACATAGTGCTAATATCCTTGGGAAAGGTATGCATCCACCTGCTCTCCTTCCAGCTATGGGTAAATAGCAGGGCAGACTGGGCTCTTTAACCTTGGTTAGGCAACTAGTCTAGAAGAAGGAAAACTGAATTCAAACCTGTTAAACTGTCTAAAAAATTGACCTTGTGTCACTTCCTGCTTGTGTGGAGGGGTTGGTAAATATGTACATGTATAATTGCAACTGATTTCTCCTGTGAGGATGAAACTTTTTGATAATCTTAACAGCATTATAATTAATGGGTTCTACTAATATTGTTGGCTTACTTTGCATCAAGACAGAGTTGGGTAAAATCCAGCAATCATCTGATGGCCATACAGACAATAGACACTTTTTTATTGTGCACACTTTAATGGAACCAAATGTGGTAACAAAACATACAAGGTGAGCATAAAAATCACTCTTCGATTTCAAATAGTCATAACATCAAAACTTATTTGAATATGTTTATAAATATGGTGACATCGTATACATTAGTATTATTCGGACTATTATCCTCATCTTCAATGTTATCTGTACAACGTTTCGGACGATGTGCCCTCCGGCCTTCAGGTATTTCTTTTCGAACTCAGAAACCTTTTCGAACTTGGGAACCATCATGAAACTTTGAACCTAACCCTTTATTCAGTCCACAGGGATATCTTGTTCTCATTCCGCTAACCATAGCTGGAGTAGAGGTGTTAAGCTGTGTTAATTATTATTCTATGTTACTGCTGCCCCTGACCAGGACTGAACCTGCAGTCTAGAGATAACTGTCATTTAGAACTGTCTTAACCTAACTCCTTTATCCACTAGGCCATATGTCAAATTCAGAGAAATATCATATACATTAACCCAAAATACTTATTTTCTCACCAGCAGGATCTTTGAACACCCCTCCCACTACTAGAGGGTTGTGAAATCCAAGATGGTGCTCACCCCACAGTAACGTATTTTGGGCTCACCCTGTACTTATATAGATATTCAAAAAAGATAATTATATCTCATTATAAACGTATGAATAATCAATGGCTTTCTTCTCATTAGTTGACTAGTTTATCTTAAAAGTAGCCCAAAATGTCATAAGTAACAAAATTTAGTAGTGATTGGTCTTTCAAATTAGCCAAGTTCTGGCAACCCAGTTAGAAAATGGAAATAAAAAGGAAGGAGGATATATATCTCAGTAGAAATGAGAGGAGATATAGAAGAGTAGAAAAGAAAATACAACAAAGAATAGTATTCAGACTAGTACAAAATGAAAAACACCCTCCGGGCGATGTAATAATAGATTTTTTAAACATATTTCCTGAGGGGTGGGAGTAAAAAATTCAATGTCAGCAAGTTTGTACCCGAAGTAAGTAAAATCATCAAATTCATTAAAGGATTAAAAAATTAAAAAATTTGAAATGTAAACTTTAAATATGTATTAAAATAAAACAAAATATAGATATATAATACCAGTCATGTATTTATCAAAACTTGTTTTAAAAAACAATGAGGACTGTCTAATGTTGTATGTTCAAATTTTGAGTGAATTTATTCTATGTTATGACGATTTTGGGTAATGTGACGTAAGCAGTGACGTAATTTTTGTTACAGACAAAAACCGGAAGCGAATCTCCATTATTAATAGATATTTGCTATTGAAAATTGATGTTTTGAATCCTCTTAATTTCTTTAAAACAATGAGGCACTTTTGATAAATAGATATAATTAATTATTTTGGAGATTTTACTTTTATGAATGTATGTGCTGACAAGTATTGTTTTTTTTAACAATTTCTATTGCTAAAAACTTTATTTCTCTATTTCTACTTTCTAAAAACTAACAAAGACTTACCTTAAACTATCTGTAGATACAAATTTCTAATAATTATCAAAATGATTTTAAATAATGAAATTTATTGTGTATGGTGCACCACAACTCATCAAAGTCCCATGTCAAGTACACAGAATATTGTTAGTGTCAGGAACATTAACAGTTTACAGTAGTAATATGCATGTGCGTGGGTGCATATGTGTGTGGAGAGGGGCATCAGGTATAGTGTCGGCGGACTACAGGAAGCATGGAGGCTTTGAAAGATTCAGTGTTTCGACAGCCTACAACAGATGCGGGCAGCTTGTAGATGTTTGGCTAATAATATGAAGCTTTTATACTTAAGAATTTTTATTTTGTGTGAAGACTTCAGCAAAATATGTTTGGGCCGTATATGAGACATATTAACTCTAGATATAAATAAGAAATGATTTGCCTTAAGACTTAAAAGATTTAACTGGCTTTTCAATTTAAAAATGCTATATAGTAACAATATTAACTCGTATTCATCATAAACTATTTCAAAATATCTAAATCAGTCAGGGACAAACTGCAGCCCACAGACTAAATGGCTCACCTAATTTTTTATAGAAAAAATCTCTACCGAAAGAACAAAAAATTAAAAAAAACATTTTTTCCTATTTTTAAGACAGATGCTCTAAGAGCATCTGCCTTAATGGTCTTCTGTAGTGAAGATGGTTGAGTTACCTTCAACATAAAATTACTTTGAATTTTAGTTCAGCCCACCTGATGATGAGCCATGTCTCATATTGCCTGCTTCTCAAAAAAGGCTGCTCATGCCTGATCAAAATTAATTGGATTCTTAGAGTTTTTCTTATACTAAAATGTGCTCTGTTCAATCAAGCCTATCATTTTTTTTAAGATTCAGTCTTGTTTTGTCTAATCAGTAAACTAAACAACAACTAATATGAGAAAAAGATTGTTTTATTTAAGAATTGAAAACATCTGTTGAGATTTTACACAATTATTATCCCACAAAAAGTAAAACTATAATTTTTTTCTTTAACTTAAAAAGAAACTAAGAAAATGAATAAAAGATTTTAAAAGCTTAAAAACATAAGTTAATTTTTTAGCATTTCATTAAACTAAGTAAAAATTGTGAAAATGATTAACAGAAAAAGAAAATTTGTTTTAGAAAGTCATATGTACAATGTATGTTAATACTTGTGTAATTAAATCTGGTTGAAGCCAATAAATAACATTACTTAAACATATATTTTTTTCAGACAAAAATGAATAAAGTTGGGTATATACCATAAAGTTTATTCTAAAATAAATTCTAATAATGAATATAATATGTTACTTGTTCAGTCATTGAAATTTTATAGATTAACAAAAACATTAAGAGAAAAAAATTTGAAAAAAAAAATCAATTAGCAAAAGAAATGTAAAACTTTTAGATAGAGTAAAGAAATTATTCTGAAATTATTCACATGGCTACATTGAAAATAATTGTTTTTTTGTTAGTTTATATTTATCATATTTGATGTCATAAAATACAAAAACGTTTTGATACCGGATATGGTTTGTATGATAGGACACAGTTATATTCTTGATGTTAAATACAAAAGGCTTGTATTTCTATATCTGCATTCTAACACAGAAACTTATTTTAATATTTATACAATTTTTTTAAAGTATTCCCTTTCTTTTTCTCATGGATTATACATCTGATAAAAACTAAAGAATAGATTGGTCAAGACATTGTTAATAACATGAGAAATTCAATTGTTCTAACAATTTGTTGTTTTTTGATGACTCTTCTCAAAATTAAGGACAAAGGGTTTTTTTTTATATTCTTGACATACATACAACAGATGGATAAAAAAAAAAAGAAAAAATATCTATGAAATATAATAATAAAATACAGAAAGATGCATATTTAGCATTTAAATAAATCTAAGCCAATATCACAGTGTCCCATTTGTTGTTATTATGACAAGAGGGTTAGCTTAAAATCAACAGTTATTAAGTCTTGAAAGGTTGTAGTGAGTCTACCAATTGTAAACCCTGCATCTTATATGCCAGGGAAATATGATAATTATAATTGTTAGAGTACAAATCTACCTAATAACAGTTTTTAATGTAAATAAAAAGTTTAATAGATTAAATTTAATAACCATCTGGGTGTTCCCAATCTGTATATGGACTAAAGTAAAAAAAAAAAAGATTTTTTATTTTTAAAAAAGGCCAAAAATATTCTGACATTCACACTTGCTTTTTTGGTAAAAAAAAAAAAAAAAAAAAAAAAAAATCTATAAGTTATGGTTTGGTTTGTTTTACGGCATATCAACCTCAGTGGGTCATTTAATACTCAATTATTTTTTATAAATACATTTTTCTATTTAACTCATAGATGTGACTAACTGGTACTACCACTCCATGTCAGAGTGGACCAGGGAGCAATGGTGATGAACGGGTGTTCCATATTTCCCAAACCTCCAGAACTGGAACCTCACTATCAGATAGAGTTTAAAGTCATTCCCAGGACATAAGTTGTCAAAAACACGAATTCAAATCAATTTATGAATAGCTCAGTATTTTTTCATTATATAATACATTGGTATTTTATTTTAAATTTTAAGATTTCATTTATCTCAATAAATAAAATAGACAAGCCTCTCCAAATATATACTGACATGGCTGAATATTTGACGTTGTGTGAAAATATGCAAATATCTTAATATTAGGCTGATAGAAAAAGCCATCATTTGCATAAAGTTAAAGAAAAGTTAGAAGTATGAAGCTCTTCATTGCTTGTACAATCAGTCAACTGTAGTATCTTATTTACAAGCCTTAAGAAAATAGGTTATATATGAAAGGAAAATAGGTTATACAAGGAAAGAAAATTAGTCAGCATTTAAACTCTTATCTTTCTCAACAGTGAAAGTTATTTGGGGCAAGTTAATAACTGGCTATAAAAAATTTAAAGGAAGAAAAAAAAAGAAAAAAAAAGGATTTATTTCAAGAATTCAAAATGAAGATCAAACGCTGCCATCAATTTAAAAATTATCTAAAGAAGAAAATAGTTTTTTTTGGTGAAATTGAAAAAAAAAAAAAATTCTTACAACTACAAATAAAAACTTGGACAAACTGTTACTCTGTTACTAAAGAGATTTCTCCTTTCTAAAAAAGGAAGTCAACCTGTAATCATTTTATACAAATGCAAAAAAAAAAAAAAAAAAAAAAAAAAATCAAAACTGGGATGGGAAATTCTTTCACATGCAGTGTATTCTCTAAACGTTCATTTCTTTCACTTTGTACACCATTCCTTTTTTGGTCAATAATTCCAACAAGCTGAAGATATTGAAAGATTCCATCAGATCATTCTTTTATTGGTGGAATATATCAATTTACCTGAAAAGTGGCATCATAAATTCATAGAAAACCAAAGAAAATAATTTTAAAATGATTTTATGAATTTATATAAATAAAATATTGTATTTAAAAAACATTTTTTTAATGAAAATTACCATCAGTCTAATACTTATCTTATTGCTGCTTAAGTATTTCTTTTAAAAGTTAATTAGAATGATCTGTAGAAATTCCACTATCACAAAATAGTTAATATATTTAATATAGAAATAATTTACCTAAGTAATATAATTTACATTTTAAAATGGTTTAAAATTTTATGATATTGGTGGAAAAAGAAATATAATGATATTTGATTTTTAGAAATTTTACTTTCATGTGAAAAAAAAAAATTCATGTTATTCTGTAATACTTTGGAAGTGTACAGTACCAACTGCAGCAAGTATATTCTAAATTCCTTGAAATTTAAAGGAGTCTTGTTATCAGTCACTTGAATAGATAGATAGGACTTGTGTACCAGAAATTCTGAGATGAAAAAAAAAATTGTTTATATTTTATAATGATGTACTTTGACTAATATCACCATCTTGGCTGTTGGAATCACAAGGTTTTGTACCTTCCAAATTTATTAGTTTACAACAGCCAAAAAATTCTGACTATAAAATTTAAGGAGGCATTACTTTATCAGTATAAACACAGTTTTGAATGTCTTTTTTCATTCCCACATTATCTAATGAAGCCCATACAGGATGAAAAGTATATAAACAAATCAACAAATAACTTGATTTTCATGTCTAATATTTCTTCCATATCAGTGTATGAGAATCTGTTCATTTCAATAATGGTTACTTGAGGTAACATGTACCAATAGAGCCCATGTGTTTTTGTTTCAAGATTATAAATACTAGCAAAAAAAAAAAAAAAAAAAAAAAAAACACCCTCCGGGCAGTGTAAGAATTAATTTTTGAAAGATATTGCTTGAAGTGTGTGGAAGCTAAAAATTCAATGTTAAAAGGTGTGTATCATAAGTAAGTAAAATCAAATTTGTTAAAGAGGTAAAAAAAAAATTAATTAATTTGAAATGGAAACTTAGTTCTGTCCTCCTCAAATGAAATGTTGCCTGCATCTATAATTAAATAATTATTTTTAATATTTTACACATAAATTTTACACAAAATCATAGGTATTTATTTATTTATTTGTAAACTTGTTAGATAATTTCTTGTTTCTGAAAGAAAAAAAAAAGAAAAAAAAAGAGTGGTGGTGAGAGTAAAAACAATTTTTAAAATTGCTTACTGAAATTTTAACTGTATATAACACAGGGTTGTTCTTTATTTTGTGTATTGATGATTTTGAGTATAAATTAAATACTCATTAATATACTTGTGCAATCATTGAGAATATTGTGATGTAAGCTGTGATGTAGTTTTGGCTACAGACAGAAATACAACCTCCATTATTAATAGAAGATAAATTAAATAATACAATTATTCCTGGTTATAAATAATGACTGATAACTGATGTAGGAGAGTTTTAAAAATAAAAATAAGGATTTATGAATGATATAAGTATGATTTTTACAACTGAGACTAGTGTATTATGTGACAAACAATCCAAATAAATACATTTTACTAAACATTTATGCACAAGAGATTTGATGAAGTTAAAAGCTGAAAATTATAATCTCCATTCAGAATATTATAAGGGCTTCAATTTCAAACAAAAATTATCTATTTTTGTTTTTGATGGAATGATCAATTATAATAATTTAATTATATGTATTTTTGCGTGTGTCTTAATATTTTATGAAGCCATTTGCAAGTTTACTGAGAAAGATCTTTAAAAAAAAAATTTTTAACAAATCGCCTTTTTAAGCAAAATTAATATTCAAAAGAAAGAAAAATTCTACTTAGTTATAATTTATTATTATTATTTTTTTTTTTTTTTTTTTGTTTTACGGCATATCAACCTCAGTGGGTCATTTAATGCCGATAAAGTTTTGAAATAAATCAATTCTTAATGGATAATACAATTTTTTTTATAAATACATTTTTCTATTTAACCCATAGATGGGACCGTAACAGGTACTACCACTCCGGGTCAGAGTGGACCAGGGAGCAATGGTGATGAAGGGGTGCTCCACAATCCCCAAACCTCCAAAACTGGAACCTCACCATCAGATAGAGTTTAACGTCATTCCCAGGACATGTAGACCCGCAGCCACTGCCTTCTAGCACCCATATGATAAAAAGGGTTGGGGCTTGCCATAAGGGCAATAGGGCCAAAGTGGAGTATTGCATGTCATGAACTGCTCATCCACCTGAGCTCTATCCTTAAGCATCACGGGTCGCCACCCATGGCCAACAGGTGGCCCCATTGGGGGAGTCTTACGCCTCTGCAGAGGTGCAGTCGGTGCATTCTAACGCCCCAGCCGACAGGGCGGAATTTATTATTAACAATCAATAATCATGTATATATTTGTTAATGTAAAGTAGATTTACCCATTTTCTCTTGATATTTAAATACTGGGAATAGAAATGTGAACAATATTTAAAAGAAAATTACTTTCTAAGAAAGATATGACCGAAAACTAAAGTTTATTCATAACATATTGCCCTCTACATCAGATAAAGATTCAGAAAAATATTTAATTTTAGAAAAGAATACTGGGGAATGCTAAACTGTCTATTAGGTTGTCATGGTAATATAATTAGGAATGCCAGTCATTATAAATCTTTTAAATGTGGGAATGAAACACTAGAATTTAAAAACAAATAAACGAAACCAAAATTTAGTGGTGTATATATTTATAAAATGTTTCCCTCTTCACTAGATAATGATTTGGAAAAATATCTAATTTTGCTAAATTGTCTGAGGTTGTCATTGTAATATAATTAGGAAAGCCAGTCATGATTCTTAAATGTGGGAATGAGAAACATTTGAAATTTGTGTTTATGACAGTTATTTCAACTATGAATTAAAGAATTCAAAAACACCACTTGTATTTAAAGTAAAAGATTGTTAATAATGAATTACAACCAAAATTTTGATTTCTTTTAAATATTAATTTTTCTAGAAAAGGTGATATGTTAAAAATAAATGTGTGGGTCAGATTTTTTTTTTAAAGATTTTTCTCAGTAAACTTGCAAATGGCTTCATAAAATATTAAGACATACACAAATACATATAATTAAACTATTATCTAGGTATTTTTGTGAACTTCTCTTATATAAACACATGTTCACGTGGCCTATACATTAATCCAACCAATGTTATTATTGCAAACTGTATCAAGATGTGCACAAGTGTCATCTATTAAAAAAATAAAAAATGTACTTAAACTTGGAATATTTCCAAATATACCTGAGAACAATTTTAACTGCTTATATAAACGGGAAAATGTATTTTTACTTTATAAAATTATATTAGCTTCCCTTTCTTCCTGTAAAATAGAATAGGAAGGAAAGAAAATTAAAAAAAAACAAAAAAAAAACACAAAGACAAAGTTGGTTAATTTTAGCACTTTGCTTGTTCTTTCATTAATGTTTTAGTTTCAAGTATCTATGATACTACACTACAAACAGCCATAAAAAATATTAACCTTGGAATAACAATAATTAAAATACTAAAAAGGTTATTTTCAGAGAATGTTAGAGATTAAACTAATAAAACTAATTATGGTCATTTATAACCAGTTATTATGGATATAGGGCCGGTTTAGCTCAGTCGGTAGAGTGTCGGGCTAGGAACCACAAGGTTCCTGGTTCGATACCAGCCCTCGCCAACTTAGTGTATGAGTAGCACAGGGATCTGTGCGATAAAGTAAGAAGCTGATGGTAGGTGTGGTGCTCCACCTCAGATGCAGAAACAATCTCCTTTGTCTAGCGCTAGTAAAAAGGGGATAGACTCCCTCGCTGTCTGGCTGACTCAACTATAGCCTGCTCCACCTCAGACACTGAAAATCTCCTTGGTCTAGCGCTAGTGAAAAGGGAATTGACTCCCTCACTGTCTGGCTAATACCGACTTTAGGCCACCTTGGCGACTTTACTTTACTTATTATGGATATTGTTCCGTTTTTGGTATTTGACTACTTTTTACAAATATATAGAGTTATTTTAATAACTTTAGAAGATTACACTTTTTTCAAAAGATCATCCTATTCAAACCATTTAAAACTTATCTGGATGTTTGTGTTGTCAAATTAAAACTAAATATCTTCTTTTATACAAGTTAAAAATAATTGGAATTTGTGCTGAAATTATTATTGGTTTAAATTAAAGTATAATAACCCTACACTTAAAAGCAAAACATCTTCAAATTATCATTATCTGGTATAAGTAGAGTTAAAATAATTTCTAACTGCATCTGTAACGTTTGTGCATAGTAATTATTGTTGGTCAGGTGAAAATATCATAAGCCAAGAGGTGAACATAATTCAGGCACTTACGTACAACTGACACCTAAGCTTAAGTTTTGTCCATGTCAGAGAGAGAGAGAGAGAGAGAGAGAGAGAGAGAGAGAGAGAGAGAGAGAGAGAGAGAGAGAGAGAGAGAGAGAGAGAGAGAGATAACAGTAAGTGCATACAGCTTTGCTTGGCATCCAGCCAATTCAGTAGGCCAAGGTGAATATAAACACTAATTTAACAACAGTTACGCTATGCAGTTCTTGTACTATGCGTGCATGATTCAGACACAGGAAAACATCAGCTTAGCTTGCTGAATCTATTTATTTTTATTAAAGAGGCAGGGGATAATGATTTAAAAGGAATATCTTTTAAGTAATGGTACATGCTATGATATTTACTTGGATAGTACTGTTCTGTTAAACAGCCATCACCATTTTGAATTTTAAAAAGATTAGATAGAAATTAAGATAAGTTTTGAAAAAGTAAAAAAGAAACCTGTAGATAATTGTAGAAATTTCAAACAAGTTTCTGTGTTTAGAATACAGGTACAGATATACAAGGCACTAAAGACAAAGAAAATATTTCCATTAAAAAAAAAAAAAAAAAAAAAAACAATCAAAATATTTTCATTACCTGTACTTACCTTATTTTTATATAATTTCTATTTTTACCCTATATATTTCTTCCTCTGTAATAAAACTTAAGAGGTTTTCTTTTTATCTAAATATATTTCATAATTAATTTGTCTAGAAAGTTTTACTTATAAAGTAAGTAAAGTCATCGGAGTGGCTTAAAGTCGGTATCAGCCAGACCAAGGAGATTGTTTAGGCATGTGAGGTGGAGCACAACACCTACCATCAGCTCTTCACTTTATAAATCCCTGTGCTACTCATATGCTGAGTTGGCAAGGGCCAGTATTGAACCCAGAACCTTGTGGTTCCTAGTCAGACGATCTACCGACTGAGCTAAAGGTTTAAGCTCAATGTCATTGTCAAGTTCTATTCTATTTATAGAAATTAAACTCAATGTCAAATACCATCCTGGGGTCATAATCTATAATTATCACTTAGATAAAGTGAGAATTCTTCCGAGCTGTAGGCATGTCAGTGCTACTATATACCTGCACCACTTGGACTAACAAAACATTTTGAGAAAAAGCTAGATGAAAACTACACAAGGATGCTGCAGGTCTTGAAAAAAATCTTGGAGGCAGCACCCTACAAAAATGCAGGTGTATGGCCACTTGCTTCCTATCACACAAACCATCTCATAAATGACGTTTTCGTACACATGAACACACCCGTAGTTGCAAATTGGTTTGGAAATTAATTTATCTAAAGGAATTTTGACAATGTGCTTGTGGTGTAATGGTTATCATCGTAAGAAATGGATATGATGACCTGAGTTCAAATCCTGGATGAGGCTGCTTGCATTTCACACAGCGTTAATACCCTTGGAAAAATATGCATCCAACTATTTTTCCGCCAGCAATGGATAAATAGTAGGACAGACTGGGTTCTTTAATCTCGGTATGAAAACTGGTCTAGAAGAAAAACTCTTAATTCAAACCTGTTAAACTCCACTTAAGAAAGTGACCTTGTGTCACATCCTGCTCATGCAGAGGGGATGGTAAATATAAAAGCAATTTGACAGTAATATGGTAACAAAATTTTGTTACAATGTGCTATTTTTGTTGTATTAAAGTAACATACAAACAAAACCTAGATTGTTATAATATAGATTTGTAACTTTCTTTTTTGTGCATATTCCTACCAATCTAAAACCTAATCCGAAACAAATAATAAATACCTATAGACATAAATGAGACAGACAGTAAGTTTAATCAACACTAATGTTTTGTAAGTAATATTATCTTTGATAAGTAGATATGAAAATTAAATAAAGCTTAAGACATAAAACCATGTCAATCAAGATTATGGCAATTTTAACTATATAATGTATATACAAGCTGAAAATCATTAAACATTTCCCTAAAATAGTTTTTCTATTATTTTGTACTGCTATGATAGCATCTATTATTTTTTTTAAATGTTGAGGTTAGTAGAATCAATATTTTACTACCATAAAGTATCTGCTTATGAACCACAGGTTTCTAGGTTCAATACTGGCTCTTGCCAACTCAGTATATGTTTAGCACAGCTTGGATCTGTGTGGTAGGTGTGATTCTCCACCTCAGACACAAAAACAATCTTACTGGTCTAGCACTAGTGAAAAGGGGATAGACTCCCTGATGTATGGCTGATACCAACAATAGGCCACTCCACCAATTTTACTCCAGGTGGATGAGCAGTCCATGACTTGCAATACTCCACTTAGGCCCTATCTTGGGCTAGACAGGTGGTCGGAGAGGCCCCCTCCGATCAATCGGCTGGTCACGTCAAGCCCTAGCACCTATATGATTTTCCCAACCCGATTGCCCTTATGGCAAGCCCCAACCCCTTTTTATCATATGGTGCTAGAAGGCAGTGACTGAGGGTCTACATGTCCTGGGAATGATGTTAAACTCAATCTGATGGTGAGGTTCCAGTTCTGGAGGTTTGGGGAATGTGGAGCACCCCTTCATCACCATTGCTCCCTGGTCCACTCTGACCCGGAGTGGTAGTACCTATTAGGGTCCCATCTATGGGTTGAATAGAAAAACATGAGTTGATAAACAGAATTGTATTATGCATTAAGAATGAATTTATTTCACCACTTTGTCGGCATTAAATGACCCACTGAGGTTGATATGCCATAAACAAACCAAACCAATTATACTTACTATTACCATAAAAAAAAATCTTAAAGAAAGACAAAAAAAAAAATAAGTTGGCATGTTTTAGACAGCTCTCATTTCCATAAGTTCCAGTTATTTTCTGGTTGTTTTTTATAGGCAAGATGAAATAAATTACTTGGATTAAAAATATGTCCACTATCCTCCTTTTTATAGAAACAATTGTGAATATATCAGCACTACACTCATCATTATAATGCAAAAAGTAATTTTATAACAATATATATATTTACCAACCCCTCCGCACGAGCAGGATGTGACACAAGGTCAATTTCTTAAGTGGAGTTCAACAGGTTTGAATTCAGAGTTTTCCTTCTCTTAGACTTGTTGCCTAACCAAGGTTAAAGAGCCCAGTCTGCCCTACTATTTACCCATAGCTGGAGAGAGAGTAGGATTCATACCTTTCCCAAGGGTATTAGTACTAAGTGAAATGCAATTACCACATCCAGGATTTGAACTCGGGGCGACAAGTCCATTTCCTATGACTTTAAACATTACACCACGCGCTTTTATAACAATAAAGATCTGCTGATCACAATAAGAGCTTTTTTCTGTTAGCATTGTACAATGTTTCTTATAAACAGCTTAACTCTTTAAAATATAAAAATGACCTCTTTGTATATCATTTCCCTGAATTTTGAAACAATGTTGGCTGGGTTGGATTAAAACAACTAGGGGTCCTGGTCTAGGGAACATTTGAAACCCATAGCACCTGCTCACAAGAAACTTAATGAAAAAATTTAAAAAGTACATGAATATAGGCCTACATACAGAACAAAGCATTGATCCATACTGACCTCTAAAACAGAGGTGACACCCACCCAAAGTAGAAGAAATGTATTTAATAACAATTATGATATTCCAAATTTTGATTTAAAAAATGGCATGTTTTATAGCTATATTTTAATATTACACTCACCAAAATATAGAGTCAAAAGAATTTCTTTTGAACATTTTTTTTTTGCTTGCTGCAAACTTATCACAGTTATGTCATTGAAGTCAATGAACCTCAGTTTATCATTTTCAATACTGAGTATACTCAGATCAGACAAGTGGTCTTAGGACCCTGCTGATTGTAGATCAATTGTTTTAATATTAGTATGGGACCTCCTGGACGATGAGACTGCAGTCCACGAGTAAATCCAACATTCTGTTGGCTACTTTATTCTAATTTACCAATGCATTTCATTATTTTGTTTATTACTTGTGGAACCAACCACCTGTCCTGGGTATGATACCAAGTTGAATCCAATTGTAATACTTCACTTTTGAACTCTAAGGAACATGGAGTCACCATTTGTTATCATTACTCCTAGGTCCACTGATCTAGAGTGGTAGTACTCATTAGGTTGAATCAATTTAAGATAATGTTTAAAATGATATTGAACTACATTTGATCTTAAATATTTTATATTTAGTTAAAATATCAATGTTTTACCTGTTTAAAATGAGTATGAAAATACATTTTTGTAACATAAAGTCGTCGGTGTGGCCTAATGTCGGTATAAGTTTGACAGCAAGGGACTATCCCTTTTTCACTAGCACTAGACCAAGGAGATTATTTTAGTGTCTGAGGTGGAGCGCCACACCTATCATCAGCTCCTCATGTTACCGTACAGATCCTTGTGCTACTCATACACTGAGTTGGCGAGGGCTGGTATCGAACCAAGAACCTTGGGATTCCTAGCCAAAGGCTCTACCGACTGAGCCATTCAGAAATAACTAACATTATATGAATTATAACAAGTTAATATAAATATATAGAGCAAAGGTTTCCAACCTGTTTTTTCACTCCCCAATTTGACATATTTTAGAAACATTGAACATCATCACTAACCCAAATATAAAAATACAGTACAGCATTTTATACATAAATAATTGAAAATTTTTATTTATTACAAATTTTACCAAATAAAACTATCACCCATTTAAAATCATTACGGACAGAGTACCATCCACACTGAATAACTTTTGTATAGATTTTAGATAATAAAAAAAAAACATTATAAGATTATTCAAGTCAGTGATGGTAACCAAATTATCTGAGTAATGAACGATAGTATGTGATCTTTATATGTAGATAAAGATCAGTTTTTATTTGGCTACTCTACTTACATTAACTGTCTTTTAATCAATCTTATATTTATTGTAGATTTGTAATCATCCTTCTGTGGTGTCGTCAGCGGGTGTCCTAAAGTAGGTATCAGCCAAACAGCAAAGGAGTCTATCCCTTTTTCACTAGCACTAGACCAAGGAGATTGTTTTGGCAACTGAGGCAAAGTGCCACACATACCATCAGATCTCTGTGCTACTCATACACAGAGTTGGCGAGGACTAGTATCAAACCTGGAACCTTCTGGTTCCTAGTCCAACTCTACCGACTAAGCTAAACCACTACACAATTTTATAAAGATAAACCTAAAGCAAGTATAAATAACTTAAAAGTCCCAGAATTTAAAATCTCCTTTATAACTTAAAAGTTTAACATGTATTATGAATAATGAATTGATCGTATAATAATTTATTAGGAAATACCTAAATATTATCTATTTATACATACTGAGGAATTATTCTTATAATTCATATATATACTTATACTATTTTAAAATATCAATTGATAATCTTAAATCATGAAGATCACATATATTCAGCATTTTATCAATACATAATAGTATCTGAAAGTATAAAACAATAGTGAAATTTTGAAAATGTTTTATAACAAATTTCTGAAAAAACCTGAATTTATTTTAAAGGTTCAGTGCCACAATTTATTAAGATGTGTCCTTTTATTTTCATTATTTCAAATTTTATTCATATTTTAATGCATTTTAGTAACAATTTCTAAAATACTGTAGTGACTAATTACTTTATTTTTATTCATAACTTATTTTTATTGCATCATATTCCATTTAACTTTAGACAAATAACATTTTTTTTATATCATATATATCTTAAATTCTATATCATTTTATCAGAGTAAGAAAGGTTATGACATTTTAATACATCTTGAGCATCTTGGTATCTTTATATAATTTGAGTTTTATTTGATTACTTTTTTTTTTCTTTTTACTGTAGTGAATCCTATTGTGGTGTAATGGTTAGCAAGCTAGGTCTTGCAGATCCATTACTACTGAATAGCCAATAATACTCAACAGCCCAGAGATTACTATTGCATAGCAAGTTCAATCCTTACTGGATGTTTCATACTTGTAATATTGTGTCACATCTAAATGGGTTGAGTAAATACCTACTGTAGGTTAACTCTTTAAGTCCTATACTGCCTCATTCCACCTGGCCAGAAGTCTTTGTTTTCTTAATCTACCCCAAATTATAGCCTTTGTTTGAATGTAATATTAAACATATTTAGAAGTCTTTGATTTAAGGGAAATAACAGTTAACTTTAAATGCAAAGGTCATTTTTAGCCATTTTTTTAAATATATCTTTATAAGAATGCTCTAGACTTAGAAAATTCTCAACAGGATGTTAAGAGTTAAGGAATAAAGCGAATTATGAACTTGAAATTCAGATAATGCTATAGAAAGTAAACTTTACTAGATAGGTTATCTGCTGACTATTTCTTGTATCTTTTGTGGAGCGAGAAAAATACTTATCTATAGTTTCATTCATTCCACCAAGCATTTATCTACTGTGAGTAAAGTAATTAAAGTTGTCAGGGTGGCCTAAAGTCAGTATCAGCCAGACAGCGAGGAAGTCTATCCGCTTTTCACTAGAGTTAGACCAAGACGATTGTTTTTGCATCTGAAGTGGAGCACCACCCCTACTATCAGCTCCTTAGTTTACCCCACAGATCCCTATACTACTCATACGCTGAGTTGGCGAGAGCTGGTATTGAACCAGGAACTTTGTGGTTCCTAGGCATATGCTCTAACAACTGAGCTAAACCAGCCCTAAAAAGGATTTTTGTAAAAATTTAAGCTATTCTTAAATTTCTTAGTGTTTATTTAAATTCTTATTATGTAGTAATAAGAATTTTATTAAGTAGTAATAAGAATTTAGATCTTCAAAACCATAAAAGATATAACAATCTCAAGTGTAAGCAGTAAAATATTAATTAAAAATGTTAGTCATACTTGAACTTGATCATGAGGGAATAAAAATTGAAAATCAGTCAACCAAGAATTGAACAAAAACTTTCCAATCCTTTTTATTATATTTTGACAAATTGCCAGTGACCACTTCTAATTTATTTATGTTATAATCAAATCAAAGTTATGTCTAAGATTTCCCTTGCCACAAAGACCTCAACAGCCCAGAGATGCTGATAGGTACGTGTCCCTGACATACAAAAATTGAAAAGGACGCAGTAAAATCATATTCATGTGTCCCAGTATTTTTCTCTTTTCTTCCCTCACCATTTCAAGCTAAATGTAAATACATTTCAATTGTTTCTTAGGAATGAATTACACAGGATAGATTACAAGTTAGGAGTTAGAAATGTTAGTTATTTCCCCAGATCATAAATAAAAACCTTACAATCTATTAAGAAACTTTAGTTGGGACCCATTAATTTTCCCATGGACTCATTCAAAGGAAATATGTGCATCCCAGGATGCACTAAATCAAAAAATTATCAGCATCACTGACAGCCTTTAACCACAAATTAAAAAAATTTAGTTGGGACTCATAAATTTTTTCCCAGGGATTCGTTCAAAGCAAATATGTGCATCCCAGGACGCACTAAATCAAAATATATCAGCATCACTGACAGCCTTTAATCACAAATTTAAAAAATAGGCTGCTAAGGAAGGAGATGTTAATGATACAAACTAATGATACATATTAGTAGCATCAAAGATTAAAATAATATGAAGAAATGGTAAAAGGTGGCAAAATCCCATGTGGAACTGGTAACTGGCAAAATGCTGGACAATGCTGGACAGATTTTGTCCAAAAGATGGTCATTTAGAACCAAACAGAATAACAACAACAACAACACTGTTTCTAAAAAAATAAACATTTTATTCAAATATAAATCCTACAAAAACTATCTTAAAGCAATAAAGGATCTGGATCACTCTTTAACAGATCCACAGATTTGGATCACTCTTTAACAGATCCATAGAGATAGATGGAACTTTTTTTCAAAAGGTTAATCTCACAAGGTTTTTCCTCAAGTACATGTTTGTAGAAAAGACATAGAAAATGCCTAATGCAGTCAAATTAGGATAGCTATACATCAAACCATGAAAATAAATAATTAATGCATGCAATGCACATTTATTTATTTATTATATACACGTATAAACAGAATATAATATATCAGTTTGGTTTAAAATAATAATAAATATTTTTACCCAATCTGCAAATGCTTCAGAAAGGTAATTTATTAAATTTAACATTTAATTTTGAGATTAAATAATATCAATATGTCTATCATATGCATATGTATTGTATGATACTATATATTATATTACTATATTACATTGAGTTTCGTTTAAAAATAATTTAAAAAATGAAAAGAAATAAAAAACTAAATTACATATTACTACTGAAGCATTTTTAAGAAAATTAAGTTATAAAATTACACATGGATGTTATAATTATCTTATATTTGTAATAAGTTACTATGTATTTCAATATTCTTATCACTTGGAATAATTTAGCGTATCTTTCAAAACAGCATTCAATGTCATTTAACATGCATTTCAAACCTTTTAACATTCTTTACAATACAATATACATTCCAATACTTAACATCAGTCACAATTTGACATGCATTTCAATTCTTGGCATTCATGTTTCTAGTGTATATTGCAATTATTTTTATTGTTGTTATAACTTAAGACCATATTTAAGACTAGAATAAAATTTTTTAAAATAAAAATCACTTTTGCATCACTTTTCAATCATTGGCATGCATTACAAATCTGAACAGTAACAGTTTTAACATTCAATTTACTTTTATATTCTTTTCAATTTAACATGCATTTAAAGTACCTTTCAATTTATCACAATATAATGTAGAGTTTAATCTATGTTAACAATTCTGATTTATAATTTTCATGGACTCTTTAATAATTATAGAATCTGTAATAGAAACAGTAAGATATCAGAGTCTATCAAATATTTTGTCAATAACCATTTCCTAGTGTTTGTAGATATTATAATCAGGACTTTAGACGTAAGTGACTTATGGTTTATAATTAAAACTTTGAACAGGGTTCGATTTAAAAGAAGGTGATAGCTGAAATAAATCAAAGATTATGCTTCCACCAACTTTATAGGATTAATGAATACATAATAAAGTGACAGGTCACTTTTTTGTAACTAGGAAATGGTTGTGGATATTAGAAATACCAAAAGGTATTATCTAGAAAACAGATCAGTGTTCAGGTTGCTTGGAAATGATAGAAATTGTCTAAATAGACAGAATGGCAAATACAAAAGGACTTTATCATTTATAGACGTCTTAATTTTCTAAGTTTTCATCACAAAATATTAAATATAAAATGCACATTAATTATTTTTCAAAACTAAAACTTCCGAAATTTGAATTTATGGAGATAAAAATGTTAATGGTACAAAAATGGGGTTATAATGAAAGTTTACAATGTGATGTCATTTACTGTTTTTTATACATTTAATTCATTAAATCAAGCAGACAAATATTATTAATTATTTTTTAAGATACACTATTAGATAACACGTGTTTTTTTCTTCTTTTTTTTTTTTTTTTTTCTTTTTTTACAGAAAATCAGGTTTTGGTAACAGTCCAAAAGTGGGGTTTATATATTAAACAATTGCCATAAATGCAAATATATAAGTAACGAACTGGATTGTAATGGGAATACAGAACATTAATGTTTTTCATAAGTAAAATATCACTGCTTTCTTCTCAGAAGACCCCTCTTGTGCCAGATGATATAAATAGTTAAAGTTGAAAAAAATATGACTCAGTTCAGAATTCAAACAAGATACATCTTTACTTTTACATCAATTTAATTCACTAATCTTTACAAAAAGTTTTCGTCTATCATTTTTGTAAATATTAAACATTAATTTGTATTATTTGGATCATTCGGACTATTGTCCTCATCTTTATTGTTATCTGTACAATGTTTCGTCCAATATGCCCTCCGGCCTTCTTCAGGTACTTCTTGTCAGACTCAAGAGCCCTCTCAAACTCAGGAACCTACTTTTCAAATGTTGTACAGATAACAATAAAGATGAGGACAATAATCCAAATTATCAAGCCTCATCTAAAAAAAAAAAAAAAAAAAAAAAAAAAATCAGAGAAATATTAAACATCAATTTCCTTACAAAAAATAAAGGGAAGCATTTGATAAAACTTATAGTAATAATATTAATAATAAATATTTGTAATTCTACATTTAAATATGGTCAAATTCATGGATTTCATTTTCTATAGTAAAAAGTTTTCTTTAAGCAAATAGTTGCTGTTTGCCAAATTGAAAAATATTTACTAGTTAGTAAAAAAAAAAAAATGAAAAAAAAAAAAAACATTATGCATCAGTTAGTAAATAAGGATAAAAAAATATCTTTAGTAAAAGCTATTCGGTTTTTAGAATTGTCTAACTTAGAGCATGCTTTTAGCAATTTAGGTTAAAGTCCTTAGCACAGGAGGTTAGCCTTCAAAGAAATAATTTTTGTGTACATCATAGGCAAAAGCCCAAGTACAATAATTGTAATCTATAAACTACAGATACACCATGGATTTTTCGGCAACTAATGGTCCAGTATATATATTATTTCAAACACAAACATTATCCCTTGAAACTTCATAAATTCCTAACTAGTTTTTACAAAACCCAGAAATAGTTTTGTATTTTAGCTGGTTGAAACTATTCAATTATTGACAATTTTAATGCATGCTTCTGAAATGTGTTAATTTTAAACATCACTATGAATAAGAATTCATGTGTTTTACAATGAAACCAAGAAATGAATATAGTATTAATCAATCTTTGATTATACAAGGAAAGTAAATAACCAAATATGAGTAAATATAGTTTTATTTTGTTTCTTTGTTTAATGGCATATCAACCTTCATAGGTTATTTAATGCCAAATTCACTCTTGTAGAATAACAGAAGTGGTACTATTTAACCCATAGCTGGAGTGGGAATGAGAAGGTTCATACCATTCCCCAGAGTATTAGTCTGAAAGTGAACATATTAGTGTAACTGGAGTCCAAACTTGTTTACTATGATGTCGTAGTCCAGCATATTAGCTACTACACCATGGGGACTCCTCCATAAGAAAATACTTTAAAAGTTAAGGTTACAAGGTAGGTATTTACCCAACTCCTTTACCACGGGTAGGCTGTGACCCAAGGTCACTAGTATGAGCCATCTAGCAAGGATCAAACTTTCTATTCAGTAGTAATAGATCTGCAAGACTAGCTTGCTAACCATGGTACGATTACTAATGATAGGATGTTTTCAAAAATGTTGGAATAATTGAATTACTATGTTGATCAACAGATCAGGCAGAAAAGTAAATGTTCCGCAAAGAATTTAAATTAGAACAGGTGAATTAATTCGAAATGTATAGCACTTATCAGGTACGTGGTGTAATGGTTATCATCAGAGGAAAATAAGTTTGGTGACCCAAGTTCAAATCCTGGACAAGGCTGTTTGTATTTCACATAGCACTAATATCTTTAGGAAAGAGGCCGGTTTAGCTCAGTCGATAGAGTACTTGCCTAGGAATCACAAGGTTCCAGGTTCGATACCAGTTCTCGCCAACTCAGCATATGAGTAACACAGGGATCTGTGTGGTAAAGTGAGGAGCTGATAGGTGTGGTGCTCCACCTCAAACACAAAAACAATCTTCTTGATCTAGCGCTAGTGAAAATGGGACTCACTCGTTATCTGGCTGATACTGACATTAGGCAACCCTGTCAACTTTACTTATTCTCCCTCCAGCTATGAGTAAATAGTAGGGCAGGCTTGGCTCTTCAGCCTTGGTTAGACAACCAGTCTAACATATGGAAAACTGAATTCAAACCTGTTAAACTTCACTTTAGAAATTGACCTTGTGTCAGCCTACTCGTCTGGAGGGGTTGGTAAATATGTATCATCAAGAAAAACTCATTTAATTGACATCTGATATTTTTTAATTTTTAAGCTGCTTTAAAGACAAGTGAAATATAACTAATTTTTCAGAAGAAAAATTACACAATCTTTATCATTTTTATAATAATTTTATTGGTTCAGCCAAACAAGTAAGGCTCTTGAACCAAATGTACCGAAAAACAGATGCTGTATCTGTAATTAAAAACATCAATCTCACACTCACATTGTATAACTTACCATGGCATCTCTAAATGTTTATCTGATAAATTAGAGTGCCTTACTACTATTATGAATTTGTTGTTCAACTCTGATATACTGGGGACAGGGACAACCTATAAATAAAGATTTTTTAAGCATGAAATCACTGTTAATCGGAACACAAAGTCAACTATTCGACAGATAAAGTTAAACAAAAATTATACAAACTATGTATGTACCACATAATTGTTAATCTTTACTCTCAAAATAAAACTTTTAAAAATAGTACGGCAGCAAATACTTAATGGAAAAAAAATGTTAAATCTTGCTTAGCTAATAAGAATTATCTTATTAAATATTCAAATCCTTTAAGCAAAAAGAAAAAGATTAAATAAACAAAGCTACATATATAATTGCATTTATGTACAATTGTAGCAAAAATAAAAATAAATGATAAAAAAATTTGGACTTTTTTTCCAAAGAAAACAAACCAAAATGACTGATTGAATAAGTATAATTTGTTTACTAACAAATCTCTAAAACAATTCAATAGTTTAAGAAGAAAATCACAAAGAAAACTAAAATAATTCAGAATTTGTATTATTCAGACTATTGACCTCATCTTCATTGTTATCTGTACAATGTTTCAGACGATGTGCTCTCCGGCCTTCTTCGGGTATTTCTTGTCAGACTCGGGAACCTGAAGAAGGCTGGAGGGCACATCGGCCAAAACATTGTACAGATAATAATGAAGATGAGGACAATAGTCCAAATAATAATAATTATCAAGCCTCATCTAAAAAAATTCAGAGAAATAATTCAGAATTTATATTAAAAAAGTCAAACCTGAAATTCAGCATTCAATGATAACTGATTTTAAGTTATGTCTATAATGCCAAACTCAATATAAAACATCAGAAAATAGGAGAGAAAAACGAAAGATAAAAGAAACTTTAAGAATTGCCAATAAGCAAAAAGGCAAATTGTAATTACATTCTCTTTATAAATGTTGTATGCTCTGATACAATATTTCTGAAAGGTTCCCAAGGTATGCAACAATTTTTTTTTTTTTGTAACAAGATTTATGAATTTTGTTTATATTAAACAAATATGCAGAGATGCTGAGAGGTACGCGTCCTGCATCCCTGATGCACAAAAATCTAAAAGGAGACATGCATCCCAGTGTTTTCCTTTTTTCTTCCCTCATTATTTCAAGCTAACTGTAAATATATTTCACTAGTTTATTAGAAAGGAATTACATAGGATAGGTTACAAGGTAGGAGTTAGACAGCTTTAGTTATTTCCCCAGATCATAAATAAAAACCCTACAATTTATTAAAAAAACTTTAGTTGGTGCCCATAAATTTTCCCAGGGACTCATTCAAAGCAAATATGTGCATTCCAGGATGCACTAAATAAAAAAGCTATCAGGATCACTGTGTGCCCCAAGTTTTCTTGTAACAAGATTTATGAATTTTGTTTATATCAGACAAATCTGTATTTTTAAAAGGATATAGATATCAAGTACATAGCTCTAATGAAAATGGTTGTTCCAAGATTTTATCTCCATGTTAGAATTATGATCAATTTGCAATTTTCAGGGCTAATTTCATTTTATTGAAATTTAAAGTGTACCCTAGAGTTTTAATTACTTTATAAGTGTGCCCTGAAGTTTAAAATCAAAGTTGAGAAACACTACTCTAATGATATACCAAAGTGAAATAAATAATTTGAAAAAGGATAAATGAGGCCAATGCAAGATGATTTGGTGCCCTAGGCGAGCTTTTAGATGCATGCCTTCTGGAAAGTTTTCATAAGCTAATGTAGGTATAGTAACCCATAACTACATTGTTTCTAACTCTTAAAATACCATTGATAACAATTTTCTTCTTGTGCCTTCATCCATGCAAATAACCAATTATTGTTATTACATTAAGTCAATAAATCCTTGACGTAAATGTCAATGAAACAGTGTCTGCCATATTTTTCACTTAATTTTTAATTTAATCCAAGTTTGCTCTAAATTTGTGGTGCCCCCCAGATATTGGGGGCCTAGGCGATCACCTAGTTCACCTAAAGGGTAATACTGGCCCTGATGAATGTATGGATTTCTAAAACTATTTGAAAATACTAGTAAATATTGTTTGAAATTCCAAAATGAATCAATAATTTATGAGTTATTAAGATTAATATTTATGTTGCAGGTACCCATGTTTACTAAAGAATTAAAAACAATACCCAAAGGGACAAAAAATTGTAGTCTTGAAAGTGTACCGAGAAAATTAACATATATTAATATATTTGGTATATATAGCAGAATTTTTCTCTCAGTATAAGTTTTAACAAGGGCCGGGTTAGCTCAGTCGGCAGAGCGTTCGGCTAGAAACCACATGGTTCCTAGTTCGATTCCGGTCCTCGCCAACTCAGCGTATGAGTAGCACAGGGATCTGTGCGGTAAAGTAAGGAGCTGATGGTAGGTGTGGCGCTCCACCTCAGATGCCAAAACAATCTCCTTGGTCTAGCGCTATTGAAAAGGGGATAGACTCCTTCACTGACTGGCTGATACCGACTTTAGGCCGCCCCGACGACTTTACCTTTTACTTTTTTATAAGTTTTAAAAAATATTGATGCTACCTGTAAGAATCTGGCACAGATCTGAATTATTTATAGTAGGAACCAATTCCTATTAGAATAATTACACACCTGAAGAAGGGTTTTTTTTTTTGGTTTTTTTTAATGCATTGACTGAAATGGGATAAAACCAACAAGGATGAAAATATTAGTCTGAACAAGTCTTAGATCAATACTAATCTAACCTTGTAAATATATCGGTCCTATGATGGGTTCTGTGGATATAAGCCTGGTTGTTTCAAGTTCCAGGAGCCTGACATGTTCAAACTTGAATTAGCTTTAATAATTCAGGGAACAATTACCCATAATACAATGGACATTCCAAGTAAAGCCTCTGATTTCCATAGAAACCATGGATACAGGGAGCATAACAATACTATTGGATAGAGCAAGTTTTCAGTTAACATTATTTTTCCAGACCCCACCACAGGCTAACATTGTCACCAGCAATGAGTAAGAGTCTCATAAGAGGGTCACCTCCAAAATTAATGCCCTTATCTTATGCTATCTCATTACAGAAGTGGTAGAGATATTGGTAGTAAATGCTGAAAATCCCTGCAAATAACCCATAGATTTTTTTAAAATCTTGTTATAGATAGTACCTGAGCCACAATTTAACAAAATGGTATCTTATATGGAAGAAGTGGTGTAATGGTTAAAGTCATGGGAAATGGACACATCGCCCCGAGTTCAAATCCTGGACGTGGTAATTGCATTTCACTTAGCGCTAATACCCTTGGGAAAGGTATGAATCCTACTCTTCTTCCAGCTATGGGTAAATAGTAGGGCAGACTGAGCTCTTTAACCTTGTTTAGGCAACCAGTCTAGAAGGAAAACTCTGAATTCAAACCTGTTAAACTCCGCTTAAGAAATTGACCTTGTGTCACATCCTGCTCATGCAGAGGGGTTGGTAAATATATGTATATATATATATATGGAAGAAGTGTGTCACTGAATTTTCCCATTTGACAAAATTGCACTAATTCAATGAAGACACTTTTTACAGAGAACAGTGGATGTTATCAAAATTGGGCAATGGATAGTGTGATTTAGCAGTGATGACAGAAATGCAAGTGACAAACTATGTTAAACACAGTTGGCAACTCAGAAAGGTACCTTGATATGCTCATCTGTGAGAATTGGGTCAATGAAAAATGGACTACACAAACAACATTTTCTTGACAAAGTAGCTATCCTCACTGCTGAAAAAAGAAAAAAAAAATTGTTTTTAAACAGACATGCTGATAAGTACGCATTCCATGTCCCTGACAAACAAAAATCTAAACAGACGCAGTGAAATCATATCCATGCATCCCAGTGTTTTTCTTTTTTCTTCCCTCACCATTTCAAGCTAACTGTAAATACATTTCAATAGTTTCTTAGAAATGAATTACATAGGATAGGTTACAAGGTAGGAGTTAGGCTTTAGTTGTGTCTCCAGGTCATGAATAAAAACCTACAATCTATTACGAAACTTTAGTTGGGACCCATAAATTTTCCCAGGGACTCATTCAAAGCAAATATGTGCATCCCAGGATGCACTAAATCTAAAAGTTATCAGCATCACTGTTTAAATGTATAATTTCTACTAGCACAGTTTTTTTTTTTTTTTTTTTTTTAAAACAAGTGTCACGTGCTGGCTCTTTTCCATTGCTGGTAAAAATGCATAACCAATAATGGTGACTATTTTGTAGCTTAAAACTTGTTCCATCCAACAGTATTATTGTGCTCTCTGTATATGTTGTAGTTTCTATGGAAAAAAATAAGAGGTATAACTTTTGGAGAACCTCTCATAGAAGAATATCCAAAAATGAAAAAATTTAAAATTATTTTGTTTTTGATGATAAAAGCAAAAAGTTCTCAAATTGTAAATTTGATTAGAAACATTGTTTAGAAACATTAATATGTAGGTTGTAATAGCACCACTGTATTGCTGGTTATGTCAAATATGAATCAGTCCTTTAACTTGAAACCAAATTCTAAATTGAACCTGAACTATTTATCCGTAATCTATTTTTCTAAAAAGCTGTATTAGTGGTAAAATGAAATTTCTTTGTTTATAAAGGAAATTGTTTTGTTTTCAGTTGTGATTGATGCTTTTATTTGGTTCCATGTATTCAGCTTTGGTTACAGTTTAAGTCAGTAAATAAGACTAACATGAGATTCGCACACACACACAATTATTTATAATTGGTTTAAGTTTAAACAAAAACTAATGCAGGGTTAAGAGTTTTAATCTACTGTTTCATGTGTAGTGAGTGACAATCCCAAAATAATGGTGGTGGTTTGAGTAGTTAGTTAGATACAAACTAAATGGAGCAAATGGTTCTTTAAAATTCAATAAAATTACAGATGCATGCATTTTTCAACAAAAAAAAAAAACGCTCAGCAAGGAGAAAATCTTAATTTGTTCACGCTGAAAATATTCTAAAAATCTAAAGAAAGGTGCACAAGTAAAGTGAGGAGAACTTAAGATTTATCATTTCAACCTTCCAGACAGATATTCTTTTGATTGATAAAAAGAAGAAAAAAAGAATTGGAAAATTTGCATTTTTTTTTTTTTATTATAAATTGGAAAGCATTTGAAAAGAAAAAGAAAATTAAAATAAATATTAAGTAAAGCATAGAAAATTCAATTTTTCTATTAGTCTTTTTTTATTGTTGCGGTTATGCACAAAATACATCTTATTTTTAATAAAAAAAATGTTCACTTTTTCTTTAAATGAATTCAATAAAGAAAGAAAATAAATAAATCTATCATTAAACAGAACAGATCAGACAACAAAGATTTGTATTTTTATGAAGAATACTTCTAAACATTTTTAAAATCTAACAAAAATCTCTACACAAATAAAATTTTAAAAAATAAAAGATAAAATAAATAAAAATATAAACCTAAGCACTGATCTAAAAGATCAAGATTGTTTCCATTTTCACAACACCAAATTATTTCATTTTAATAACTAAGCAATTTAATGATTAAAGCTGATAAAAATCATTTATAAAAGATCACGTAGCAAATTGAAAATGAATAATAGAACAGTTATCAAAATTTGATTTTTAAAGATGTCCATGCAAATTAAATGACTGCATTAAGCAATAACTTCTATATTAGTCAGAGATAAAAAATAAAAAAAAAAAATTAAAAAAGCTTCTATGCAATGCTATGATCAATTCGTTCTGATGTTAAGAACACAAAATAGTTATTTATAACAACTAAATTTATGCTATTTTCTTGCAATTAAAATGACTGCAAAAGCTTCAGAAGATATTTAAATCATTGCAATACATTTTAAAATTTGTTATTAAAAAAAAAAAAAAAAAAAGACCATGATTATATTTCCCCCCCACTTAAAAACAGAAAACCATCCCCTACTTCATATACAAACTCTAAAAACTAAAACCTGCTTCAAGTAGACAGGAGTAATGTTTCTTTATATGTCATTTTAATTGGACTTTTTTGGGGGGTTTATGTAAGCAAAATATAAAGAATGCATACCTGGTATGCACTCTTAGATAAGAACAAAATGTAACCTGTTTTGTGTGTTACAAAGTAATGGATACTATCATTTAAACATTGTTGGATCTCACCACCTCTGCAATTGGCCCAATTAGCAAAACTGTCAAAACCAAAACAAACTACCTTGCAAAACATATTTCAAAAGACATTTAAAAAATGCTAATTATACACCCACACACAGTATTTATTTGATAATTGTAAAATTTTGAAAATACAAAAAAAATAATCAATTCAAATGTCCTTGAAACTTTAAGGCCCTGATGAGGATTGTTTTCAGGCTTAAAACTATCGTCATCAGATACATTCACTGATTACTGTTGAAAAATTTTCTGCTAATTCATTTTTTAATCCATTTCTCATTTTTCACAAGATTAACTAGTATAAAATTTCAAACAGCAATTTGGGGATTTAATAAAGGGTCCCATTCCAAATTCTACAAAAGGTTACAAACTACAACAAATCCCTGAAGAAGGCTCGAGTGGTACACTGGCTGAAATGTGACTGTAACAAACAATGTAATGATTCCAGATCAAATAAAATTTTCATTGTTTTTACCTTAACCTAGCGAAAACAGCACATTATAGAGCAATTTTTATTAGAGCAATACACTTAATAGATAGATCAATTTTCAATCTAATTTGCAACTGAATGATAATTTTGTAAGGTTGGCATTCACATTGAATATCATTTACTTAAAATAACAATTAATTAGAATTCTTTACTTCTTTCTAGAAACATTAATATAATGGAGCATCGTTATAACAGGAATTCATTGGGTTCACAAGACAACTTGTATAACTAAATTTAAATTAAGTTCATAGAACCGTGGAATTTCAATTAGTTCATTTACCTACTGGGAACCTCAAGGTTCCTGGTTCAATACCAGCCCTCGCCAACTCAGTGTATGAGAAGCATAGGGATCTGTGCAGTAAAGTGAGGAGCTGATGGTAGGTGTGACGCTACGCCTCAGACACTAAAAAACATTCTCCCTGGTCTAGCGCTAGTGAAAAGGAGATAGACTCCCTCGTTGTATGGTTGATACTGAGTTTAGGCTACTCTGACGACTAAAAAATATTTAAATTAATAATCCCCCGAAAAATGTAGTGATCACACTTAAACAGTAAAAAATGGCACTGTTAAACAGAAAGGAAATGGTACAACAAAATATATCTATTATAAAAACTTAGAGGTACTACAACTTTTTATCAATCAACATTTTATTGAAGCAGCCATTTTATGGAACTTACAGAAAAACTAAATTCTAGACAAAAAGTCTAAGAAATTGCTGAAATTTTGTTACTTTATCATTTTCTTAAGTGAAAAGGCTAACAGTGTTTTAGTTTATATCAGAGTTTAAATGTCTCAGATTCTGGACATATTTTAATTCTCATCGGAATCAAATAAGAAAAAATCTAAATGGATTTATTCTCTAGAGAAGGAAAACGTATTAAACCCATTTTTAGTTCCATTTGAAGAAGCAGAGTAAACTTACATAAATAGAAATATTTCTATTTATTTATAGTAATGTTTTCAATAAATTCAATCAATCAATAAATATTAAATATTGAAAGTTTTAAATGTCATTAATTAGCTGAATTTCAGAATTTTCAAATGTGAATGTATTTTGCACAAAAATGTTCAAGTGAATTTTAAACAAGTCAAACAAATTTCAACAAGTGATAAAAATAAACACTGACTTTAAAACAGTCCAATTCTAAGTTAATGAAAAAATACAGAAGGACTAAAATTTCTTTATAAAAAATAAAACGAAATAGAGAAATTTCAAAAATTGTGGTCATACAAAAAGTATTCTATATTAGATATTAGTTTAATATTTTAAGTTATTCCATAAAACTATTTATTCCCTGAATAAATTTCTGCATATAATAAACCTAATTTCTTTTGTCCTGCTAATTATCCCTTGATGCCCATCATATCAACCATTGGTCCATCTTCAAGGACAAAAAGCATAGGAAGAAGAACCACAACATGTCATCAAAACTTAACCAGACCTTTAGCTGCAGCCTCTGCAACTGTGCCTGCTTGTCTCACATAGGCTTTATCAGCCACGAACATGCCTGCAGTCAAGGTGGACAACCCCTTAACTTTGTTCATGAATCCAGCCAGCCAGCCAGCCAGCCAGCCAGCCACACATCCACAAAGAAAGAACGAAAGAAAGAAGCACCCAAGGTGTAATGGTTATCATCAAAAGAAATGGCCTCAGCAACCCAAATGCAAATCCTGGACAAGGCCGTTTGTATTTCATATAGTACTAATATCCTTGAGAAAGTATAAATTTAATTCTTCTCCCTCCAGCTATTGGTAACTAAAGTAAAAAGTAAAGTCGCCGGGGCGGCCTAATGTCGGTATCAGCCATGCAGCAAGGGAGTCTATCCCCTTTTCACTAGCGCTAGACCAAGGAGATTATTTTAGCGTTTGAGGTGGAGCGTCACACCTACCATCAGCTCCTTACTTTACCGCACAGATCCCTGTGCTACTCATAACGCTGAGTTGGCGAGGGCGGGTATCGAACTAGGAACCTTGTGGTTTCTAGCCGCTCTACCGACTGAGCTAACCCGGCCCATATTACTTACTTTACATATTGGTAAATAGTAAAACAGAATAGACTCTTTAACAAGCAAATAATCTAAGAGATGGAAAACTCTGAATTCAAACCTGTTAAACTCTAATTTAAAATGCTCATGCAAAGGGGTTAATAAATATATACTTCAAAAAATGAATAGAAATCATCTTGATCTTTCAGATCATGTTTAATTAATTTTCATTATTTCAAATAAAATGGAATAGGGAGTAAAAATTAAAAAATTAAAAAAAGGTAATAATAAATGACAGTAAGGCAATATATACATATATATATATATGCATACACAGACACACACACGAGAATATAAAACTAAATCTCTCTGAGCAAAAGAAATGAAGATAAATAAGTATAACTATCCTAGTTAAAAGTTTTGAATAATAAGAATAAATCCAAAATAGTATATTTCTTAAAAAATACCTTTTGATCAGATGCTATCCTTATTCCAAGAATGAATGGTTAGAAGGAACATCATGTGTATGAATGGATTTTTATTCGATTAAGTGGTTTCATAGATCAAAATACATTCTCTCAATATCCCCTCCTGGGATAAAGTGGCAATATAGAGTTCAACACACCTGATAAAAATCTTGGAATCAATGTACATTAACTTAAGTAATGGTGGGGAATCAATTGTTATGAATGACCAGACCACGCTTCATTGCAAAGATGACCTTCTCATACTTTCAAGGCATGTGTACTAGATTACCATTGATCTAACAAGATTTGACAGATCTTATTTTACATCCTAGTCAACTTAAGGCTTGGATGGGGTAACTGGTTTAGTCACTAATCACATTGTAGAAGTACTGAGTTACATGGTACCAATAGCACTCTTTAAGCAACCTGACATTTTTCAGGTGTTGTCAGAACAAGTTGGAAAACATCAGTTTGTCTTAGGGACTAGTTCCTAGTTTATTCAGTATTGCTCTTAAATAAAGTCATAAAAGTAAAGTTGGCAGAGTGGGCTATTATCGGTATCAGCCAGACAACGAGGTAGTCTATCTTTTTACTATTGCCTGACCAGGGAAATTATCTTTGCTGAGGTGGAGCACCACTCTTACCGTCAGCTGCCCACTTTACCGCACAGATCAGATTACCTAATTTGTGCTAGTCATACACTGAGTTGGTGGGGACCGGTATCGAGAGAAAATTGTGATTCCTAGTCAGGTGCTCTACTGATTAAGCTAAACAGGCCCCTTAAATAGTTGTTCCCAAATCTAGAGAGCAAGTTTGTTCTATTACATAGTTGTAGGATGGAGTGAGTGTTAGGTTTTCCCATTGACTAGTGCAAAGTGAACGTAAACAGCTTTGGCTGTAATCTGAACTATGCTTATTTATTCAGTTACTTTCAATGATAGACATTACATAAAACACATACTTCCTTTTGATAAGGCAATAAAAAAAAGATTCTTTAAATTAGAAATATAAATCTTTGATTTCTTAAAATTCCAAGAAATATACAGTGACATTTAAAAGTATTAGACAATATTACAAATGAAATAGAGTAAAAATTGCAGTTTGGGATTGATGTCTATTCAAATTATTAATTTGCAAATTGCTGCAAACTAATCAGAACATGCAATGAACTATGACCAACAATTTACATTTAGGAGGTGCATTTTGAACAGTCATTAAAGATCTGACTGACATACTCTAAGATTTTCACAATGGCAAAGATAAAGTGATCTCAAGAATTTCTCAGGATGATGAGATCATGAAATGAGATATTGAAAGATCTCCAAGTAGCTTAAGATATGTATCAATAAGAGAGTGATCATTTGAAAATGTAAAAGAACATGGCCTGATTACTGATCTGCCTTGAAAAAAAATGGTTAGACCCATTTGTTAGGAAGTAATGTAGAAGCCATTCACAACAGAAGGAGAATTTCAGATGGATCTGCAAGTAATAGGCAAAAAAGTGAGCAAGGATGTAATTAGTTGGACACTTTACTGGGTAGGAATACTTTCTCAGTGTTCTAGAAAGCACTGCTCTATTTAATTGTCCAATATCTTAAGAAGCTTGCTTCTAGGACAAAATATTATGGTCCGACAAGACTAAACTTGAATTCTTTGATGGAAATAGCAAGACAAATCTGTAGAAAGAAGGATACTTCATAGGACTCCAAAATTATGATCTTAATAGTTAACCAAAGCAGTGGAAGCTTAATGATTTGGGATTGTTTTTTGATTAGTGCTATGGATACACTACATAAAAAATAAGAAATAAAAAAAAAACAATGGATAGTGCTATGTATCACAGAATACTGGAGAAGAACATGCTTTCATCTATAATAAAAATTCTCAAACTACACTGAAAATGAAAGTGGTTCTAGGTTGTTTAGAAATTTTAGAAATCCTAAAGAAAATTCACCAAAAGAATCCAAAAATCTTGATTGATCTGAAAGAGATTTGGTTTGGTTTGTTTTGTTTTGTTTTGTTTTACAGCATATCAACCTCAGTGGGTCATTTAATGCCGATAAAGTTTTGAAATAAATCAATTTTTAATGGATAATACAATTTTAAATTTAATGGATAATACAATCGATAATACAATTTTTTTTTACAAATACATTTTTCTATTTAACCCATAGATGGGACCCTAACAGGTACTACCACTCCGGGTCAGAGTGGACCAGGGAGCAATGGTGATAAAGGGGTGCTCCACATTCCCCAAACCTCCAAAACTGGAACCTCACCATCAGATAGAGTTTAACGTCATTCCCAGGACATGTAGGCCCGCAGCCACCGCCTTCTAGCACCCATATGATAAAAAGTGGTTGGGGCTTGCCATAAGGGCAATAGAGTTGGGAAAATCATATAGGTGCTAGGGCTTGACGTGACCAGCTGATTGATCGGAGGGGGCCTCTCCGACCGCCCATCTAGACCAAGATAGGGCCAAAGTGGAGTATTGAATGTCATTGAAAGAGATTTATCATCGAGAGTGGTAGGTATTTATCTAACCTATTCACCATAGGTAGGATGTAACACAAGGTCACATGTATGGGTATTCAGCAAGGATTTAATAGTAATGGATCTGCAAAACTAGCTTGCTAACCATTACACCCTGATGGGATGCCCTCAATAAGAGTGGTATAAAATTGCTATTAATTTCTGCAAAAAGCATACCTCAAATTATTCCAAATAACTGACAACCATTATATCAAATAATGGATACATGTTGTTTATTAATATGTACTTGCATTCATTTTTTTGTTGTATTAGTCAATAAATTGATGTATAGACAAAAATTTATTCAATCCTCCTTATACACAGAATATTATAAGTATTTACTATATTCAGTTTTAAGTTAGTAGCAATATAAGAAATTATCATTTTCTTTAAAAACGTTTTTTGAAAATCCCACATCGAATACTTTTATGTGTCATTTTATTTTCTGATGACACCAAGTTGTTCTAAATGCTAATAATAGTTCAACGGCTTCTGATTCATATACAATGTATAAATATAATCAACTATTATTCTGGTGTGAATGTGTTTAATAATTTAATCTTCTTTATGTTCAGCCTTTTACTGTAGTTTTGCAATGAGAGATAATATCTACTTTACTGATAAAGCTTCTGTAATTTCTTAATACATCAATTTAACTTGCAAATATAAGCAGTGATTTAAAAAGAAATGAACTACAATTGCTTGTAAAATAAAATAAAAATGTTATTTTTCTTATAAATGCATTAGGTTAGCTGTACTACATACTTTAAAAGATTTTTATAACAGTTTTTTTTTCTATATTAAAGTATCAGGTTGGTGCAAAAGTAATGTCCGATTTAAAGACCTTGGGTAAAAATGAATAAGACAAAGACTATCAAAATATATCTAAAATTTGGACATTACTTTTGTACCAACCTGATATTTAAAAAAACAAGTATACTCATTTTTATTCAAATTATTTTATGACAGGATATAAGTTGACTAATTTAGTTGTGAACATACCAATAGGTTTAAGACTATCTAAAAATAAAGTGTGGGAGAGTAATAAAAGTAACCTTTCAATAATGGAAAATGTAAGTTAGATAAATATAACAACTATGAATACTGCAAAAAAAAATAAAATAAATAAAATGGAAACTCATTAAAATATTTAGAAAAAAAAACATTCAGTCAATTTAAAAAAGATTATTTTCTTTCAAATCCTTTCTTATATACTTCTGAACTTATATCATTATATATAATATATATATATATATATATATATATATATATATATATATATATATAGTATAGTGAGAAATTTGAAAAAACACAGGTTTGAATAAAATGAGTGGTAAGTTTATTAGCCGACGCTGCAGTGTTTTGATCTGTTGAGTAGATCTTCTTCAGGACTTTTGTTCTCTCTCTCTCTCACACACACACACACACACACACACACACACACACACACACACAATGTCATATTTCAAACCGTCTATCTTTCCAGCGTTTCTCAATTTTCAAATTATTCTAAAAACATTAACTCCCTTTCAAAACATCTTTGAACAGGTTGATAAACAAGGACTATCAGTGTCATTATTTTGTGATAACATTTTTTTTTTTTTTTTTACTCTTCTTTATATCAACAAAAGCCCTGAAGAAGATCTACTCAACAGATTGAAACACTGCAGCGTCGGCTAATAAACTTACCACTCATTTTATTCAAACCTGTGTTTTTTCAAATTTCTCACTATACTACATACCGTCGGATTCACTTCCATTTCTATTCATATATATATATATATATATATATATATATATACACATACAAATAGATCAGTAGTTATCTACTAAGGTCTTCTTGATCTGTTATGCTAACTTCACATTGCTTACAGTATTTACTGTTTCTAAGTGGACACCCATCTATGTAGTGAACAATCTCATCACAGCTTAACCAGATGATCTGGTAAGAAATAGAACTTGACCATAAAACATACCACACACATATGTATACATGTGTACACATAAGTGTAAATATATAAAAAAATGCAAACAATCATAGGTATTGGTAATATTCTAGATTAAATTAATCTAGAATATTAATCATTAATACCTGAATTAGTAGACTATTATTGCTGAGTGATTTTTACTGGGTGCCCCAAACATCTGGCCTTGAGCCACATCTAAGCCAAGGTTAGTAAATAACTACAAGATACAGGTATCTTTAGTAGAGAGAATTTAGACTCACCAACTATTACAAGTTTAGTGATTTAGATCCTCATTGAGTTTCTTTATTGGACCAATAAACTTAGTAAATATCTAAAGGTATATTAATATTACTAAACAACGTTTGTACATTTTTTCCTCATTAGGCTTTAATAGATATATTGATGTACTTATACATTTCAAACATTGATTAAACTAAGATTTATTAATAACAATTACTAATCACAAATGTTGAGTAATAACTAAAAGAATTTGCAATATTGATTGAAAACTTAAAAAGACTAAGATAATTCTTTTGTCTATTAATTCTTTATTCAGTAATTTGACGTTTTTTACATTTATTTGTAAATAAATTACAAACACATACCTTGGATCTTTTAAGACTATAGATAATCATTATTTAAATGAATAATAGTTATTTAACTGGAGATGTTTCTTTTATGAATTTAGAATACATTACTAAATCTAAATACAATAGAATCATTTTAGAAAATATTTATTTTTATTTAAATAAATGTATGGTAAAAATCAGAAAGAGTAATTTAAAAGGGAAAATATTAATTCAAAATAAAACTTATTTTAAAATAAAAAATTTGCTAATGATTATAAAATGGTAGCCATTATGAGTTTTGAATAAGCTACTAAAAATTAAACAGTAAAGATTAATGACTGAGAAGCTATTTTAATCTATGCTATGATTGGCAGACTAAGATACATATAATAAAGGGATAATTTGGCAAATTATACAAGTTCTTTTCATAGCAAAAAGGATTAACAGAGCAAATAATGACAGCACCATAATACAACAAATAAGGATTATCATTTTTAGATCAATTTTAACATCCCCCCCCTCTTCCTATGAACACACTGCAACACTTATGGGTCACACTTAAATACATACAATAAGAGAACCAGTAGCAGTGTTACAATGAGATCAACACTATAATTATTATTATTTTAAATTGATTTAAATAAAAACTCTTTTAAGTGATGTCAGAAAGAAAACATCCTTTTTACATTGACTCCATGTTAACATTATTTTTTTTTTTTTTTTAATGTTCTGATATACATTGGAAAAAAAAATGAACAATTACATTTTTTTTAAAAGTACATTCAGTTTATAATCAAATCACTTAAGCTAAATTAATTTTTTGGTAGGTCTAATTGATATTATCTATTTTGTTCTTATAACAAATGACTTAATTTAGTAACAAATTTATTTTTCCTCTGCACTTGATAAAAACATTTGAATAAACATAAGAAAAGTTAATGCTTAACTATCATTTATGTTAATAAAAAAAAAGTAGGCTTAACCAGTCGGTAGAGCGTTCGGCAAGAAAACACAAGGTTCCTAGTTCGATACCGGACCTCGCCAACTCAGCGTTTGAGTAGCACAGGGATCCGTGCTGTAAAGTGAGGAGGTGATGGTAGGTGTGGCACTCCACCTCAAATGCAAAAACAATATTCTTGGTCTAGCGCTAGTGAATAGATTCCCTCGCTGATTGACCGATACCGAATTTAGGCCACCCCAACGACTTTACTTAACCTTAGTTTACTTACTGCCAGTACAAGCCAAGTTATGGATAAAAGTTTGCTGATGGAACACTAACTCTGCAGCATAAAAGAATATGGGCATTGTTAAGTAAGCCTCATTATCTAAGAGATGTCATTAATGGAAATAGTCAACATAGAAACCCAATGATCTAATAGATCATAGGGAAAGATTCATCCTTCCATTAAGTACTGGTAGAAAAATAAACAGACAATAAAATTTGTCCTAAAATATAAAGTTAAGATAATTCTTTGAGTAAAAGTACACATCATATCAGATACATTTAATAAATGTATATATATTCCTATCCCTCCCACCAGGCCAGATTAACACAAGATCTTTTTAAAATATGGGGAGCCACACACAAACCGAAGCTACTGCAGTGGCCAGTGCAAAAAATGCATAGCCCCATTAGCATTCCCCTTTTGGTGCACATAAATCTGGACTGGTCCCTTTTAGGCAAGGGGCTGGTGTTAATTCTGGGGACAGCCCCCTGGGACCATGCAAGTTACACACCGGATCAGGGGTCCCTAATCTAGTTAATATATCTGTATGATGATGTACAGAAAGTTTATACACATTGACATAGCTGGTCTATGTAGGTCTTTGCTGGACGTCCTGCACTGGTATGATCATGTGCCGGTTTCCACAGAAGGACGTCGCTTATTAGCTCATCCTTACTTCTCCAGCAGTGCCCGGCCTGTCTTGTTAGCCTTACCCAGATGGTTTGTGTACACGGGGTATGTGGCCGTATAGCTGATTTCTTGTGGGATGTTGCTTCCACGATTTGTTAAAGATCACACGCAGCATCCATGTGCAACTCCTAGTCTATTTTCCAGGAACCTCGTCAAGGTCCAAACGTGTAAACCTAAAATAACTTATGCTTTAAAAGCTTTATAATTATCCTAAATTTGTACTACCAGAAATATATGCAACCTTTTAAATTCTAAGAAATTAAAACTTAAATAAAGTAATCGAGATAAAGACAGACAAGAACACAATTTACAAGAACATGTTTGTTTCTTAAGATTTGAATAATTTTCTGCTAAATTACTTTGCAAATTTGTCCCTTTCTGTCGTAGAAAATTGACACAGTGAGAAGAGTTCAAATCCTGGGTGAGGCTGTTTGCATTTCACATATCTAATACTCTTGGGAAAGTTATGCATCCAACTATTCTGCCTCTGGCTGTGGGTAAATGATGAGGCAAACTGTGTTTTTTTTTAACCTTGCTTAAGCAACCAGTCTAGGAGAGAAAAAAAAATCTGAATTCAAACCAGTTAAACTCTGCTTAAAAACTGACCTTGTGTTACATTCTACTTATGCAGAGGGATTGGTAAATAAGTAAATTACTTTGCAGACTTTGTAGCATTTCAGCTATTTTGAAAAGTTCTTTATTTTATATATGTCCATCAAAGCATCCAACTTTAAACAATATAGAAATATTTGCGGCACTAGATTACTCAAGTCATTAAGAAGATACTTTCTGTTGGTAGATTTGATCTTTTTATAGAAGTCAAATCTCTTTATCACTTGGTAAGTTTGTCAAAACATTTAAAACAGTAAAGCAATAAAAAACAATCATACCCCTAGTATTTTGATAAGATTCTGCACAATTATATCTTTTAATAAGGGCCGGGTTAGCTCAGTCGGTAGAGCGTTCGGTTAAAAACCACAAGGTTCCTAGTTCGATACCAGTCCTCGCCAACTCAGCGTACGAGTAGCACAGGGATCTGTATGTTAAAGTAAGGAGCTGATGATAGGTGTGGCGCTCCACCTCAGATGCTAAAATAATCTCTTTGGTCTAGCACAAGTGAAAAGGGGATAGACTCCCTCGCTGATAGGCTGATACCGACTTTACTTGACTTACTTTTTACTATTAATAATAATATCAGCTGGTTTTCTGATAAAGAAAAAAATGAGAACAACCATTTTACACATATTTCTGTTTGTTTGTTTTTTGCTTTTTGTGTTTTCCATTGTGTTTTCTCTCCTTGCCCCAAACACAAAAAAATAAATTTCCAAAAATATATTTTTAATGCTTTGTGTATAATATACACAAATACACATTAAAAATATATTTTCATTAGATATCCGCCATGGAATATACAGTGGATATTTGATGTTTTTTTTTTGGGGGGGGGGCAGGTTTTTCTTTATTTTTATCAAAAGAGATTGTTGCACAATAAAAAGTCTCAACTCAAAAAATTCCAAGTTAAATAAAATTACAAATGAGCGATTTGAAACTAAAAATTCATTTTATTTTTAATTTAGTTCAAGTTCAAGTTATTAAATTATATGTTAAATGTGGGAGGATCAGGGGAACAAAAAGACATTGTTCGTTCATTCATATAAAAACTAGACTTTAAAACTAAACAAAACTAAATTTAAATGGCTAGGTTCATAAAGTAACAACTGATTTTTAAGCAGATTGATACGAGAAAACCGTTAAATGTTTTGGCATGAACAGATTTTGACTTTCGTCTCCATTACAAAAAATTAAATTGACTTTTCCATTTAATAACAAAATATGTAACATCCTGTGCGATTTCAAATGAAGTGAGAAACGATGTATGAAAAAGAATATATATATATATATATATATATATATATATATATATATATAATGCTTTTATCTCGATCAACGTCCCTCATCCTTATTCATTAATTTATTATTAAACACAGACACAGCTGACAACACGGACATTGTCAGAACAAGGCAACTTTTTTTTTAAATATGAACAAAACTTGGACCTAATGCATTTTTTTACATCCTTAATTCTTACTTTTCATATTTTTACTCATAAAAAAAAAGGACAAAATTAAAATACTCGATAAAATCAATTAAGACAACATTATCCGTAAAACCATAATAAATTGTAATTACTTCCTGCGACATTACAACTGTATTCATACAACGACCGGCCGGCAAAAATATATTTTTTTAACGAAAAAAAATTAAATAAGCAGACGATAATTCTGTTATAAAAAAAAATAAAAGCAGACGACACAGTCACATGACTTGACGCTTAAAATTCATTGGTCCAATTTATATTTTCTAACTCTTTAAAACAACAATGAGTTTATATAAAATAAAAAAAGTAAGTGTTCTTGTTATGAAAATCATTTAATATTGTGGATCCAAACAACCCACGTAAGGTCATTGATTTATGACATGGCCTTTATTCAAACGACAAAACACTGCATGAAAATGTTTTAATTTTTTTTTTCAAAGCATTTGAGTTCGATTGCTGAAGGGTGGGTGAAATGTTTACATAACAAATAACATATATGTGTACGTTCCTTGACGAGACATTGAAATATTAAGTACTCAAAATGGACCATGCAAAATAGTTTTTTTTTTTTTTGTTGTTTTTTTCTCAATGGGGCTTTTCTCGCAGGTCAGCTCCTTTCACTAACTTTTGGGTTACACTCAATCATCAATGTTCATTGTTGATTGTAAGGCTTAAGGGTAAGCATAAGGTTACTTTAAGGTTAGTTGAGGTTTTTAATTGTAATTGTTATTTAATACCTGTAATTAATACTTCATTCAAACTTTAAGGTTAGGTGCAAAGGTTAAAACCTTTGAGAACCAACTCATTTTTAACTTAAAAGAAAAAGAAGCACTTTAACAAAACCAATATACTAATTTGTTTTATTTTTTTATCTTTTATTTTATCTTTTTATTTCATTTTTTTTTTTTTTTTTTTTTTTTTTTTTTTTGATACTCTTAAATGAAATAAATAAATATTGAAGATATTTCCTTTTCATGGAAATCAGAAAGTTTTTTTTGTAACCAAAAATAAAGTTAAGAGCAAATATCCCATGTTATTCTTTTTGAAATTTTGACACACCACCTTTGCACTTCACAATGCGCAACTTTATTCATTTTTTCGCTAAGTTAACAAAATAAGTATAAAAACAACAAAACAAAAAACAAAAAGGCTATGTTTAATGTCGTACTATCGTTTAAAAAATAATTTTAATTTCTCTTTTTATTCACAATTGTATTCGTTGATCAATGTAAAGTGTCACCACATAAAAATGATATGGCGTAACTACATTCGATCAATCACTTCTGGTATCCAAGGCCAACACAATCAAACCTTTCTCTCTCTAGATATATATATATATATATATATATATATATATAATATATATATATTGAATGCCTATTGAACATTATTAGATCATTTATCGTATTTTACACACTTGCTATGTGGAACAAAATCAGCAACCACAAGTTACATCGAACCAACTTTTATTTATTTGTTTTTTTTTTTACCGCACCTAACTAATGTAAAACAAACAAAAAACTATTTTTATGTACAAAATTGATATGGAAATACAAGACAAAACATAGAGAGTAAATACCAATATGTCTAAGATAAAAATCGCATACATACAAATATACACGTATGTTTTGGAGGGTTTTTTTTTTTCCAAGGCATATGTAACCGCGCCCATAGACATTTTTCCACATTTAAAAAAAATTCCAATTTCAATGATCGTGAATAAATAGATCATGATAAATGAATGAATGGAAGATAAGAAATTTTATTTATCTTTTTTTTTTTTTAATAACTGAAAGTAAAGTCGCTATTGAGACAGCTGAACACTGGAGGAGCGATAGTTGATTGCGGGTGTGAATCGCCCCACAGCAGTGAAAAAAAAAAAAGAAAAAAAAAGAGTTGATAGTGTCTTTACTCACCAAGTGTAACACAGTGTTGACGACATCTTTGTTCGACACCTGGTCTGCTTTGATCAAGCCGACCAACAATCCAAACTTCGCTTCATCCTTTTCGGTCGACTTTAGTATGTCCTCCACATGTTTTATCTCTCCCCCGCCTTTGTCGGCAACTTCAGCCATTTCAACAGAGTCCCTAACAGCGAATTGTATCACGTGTCAACGGATAAAAATTGCAACCGTGCACACTGGGCTAACGACAAAGCAACAGATCAACAGAGGTGTAACACCTATGCTTTTATTAGTTTCAGTACAGGTACGCCGAAAGAGCCACTTCCTTCTTTTACGGGCTGACGATTCATCTCATATCTTATTGGACAAAAAATATCAGCACACCAACGATCAATAACACACCTCTTCTTCTGCACTACAGCAATAAATGATCATAGATCAATATTAGAAAAACACTTATATATACTCATAGTTGATTTCTGTTCGATTTAAAGTGGAAACGATATTTAGTCGTTTGATTTTTTTGTTATTTTCAGCTGTTTCGGATAAAAAATCATTAATCACGCTTTTATCATCTGCTTCTCAACATCCGTACCGTTGCAGACGCACATTTTTCCAACTTTCACTTTCTTTCTTTCTTTCTTTCTCTTTTTCTTTTTCTTTTTTCTCTCTCTCTCTCTCTCTCTCTCTCTCTCTCTCTCCCTCTCTCTCTCTCTCTCTACCTGCTTATATGTCTCAAATAAATATACAAACAGTGCGTGTTCCGCGCATGTAATACACAAAATAAGTAAACAAAACAGTAACTACTTTGGTGGATTTTTTTTATTATATTTTATCCTGTTTTTTTTTTTGTTGTTGTTTTTTAATTTTCTTTTTTTAAATATAAATTACTTTATAAATTCAACCAGAATTATTTCAGCTTTTCCCCCTTTAAGTCTATACATACAGTTATACTTATATTATTATTTATACAATACATACACTCTACCTAATATTTTACTTTCTGACTTTCATTTATGATTCTTTTAATTTTTATATTATTTGTTTTCTTTAGCATTAGAAAAGGACAGCATAAAATCATTTTAATGCTGTTCTTTTCTCCCCTTCGTACAACTTTTTATAAACTTATTCAGGCTTCTTCTGTCGTTCAATCTCTTCGTACGTACACTTGTTTTTTCCTGCCACGTCTCTATTTTTTTTTTTTTACTCTCTCTCTCTCTCTCTCTCTCTCTCTCTCTCTCTCTCTCTCTTTATTTAATGTATTTACTCTCAAATATCATTTGACGAATATATAATATAAAATTAAAAAATATATATTTTTAAGTGGGTAGAGAAATATTTGTAAATAACTTTTATTGCTACTGGGGCTAGTGCTACCCTTCTCTTCTCTCTCTCTCTCTCTTCTCTCTCTCTCTCTCTCTCTCTCTCTCTCTCTCTCTCTCTCTCTTTCTCTCTTCTCTCTCTCTCTCTCTCTTCCCCTCTCTCTCTTTAAACAACTCTCTTCCCCTCTCTCTCTTTATAACATAACTCTCTTCCCCATCTCTCTCTGAGTCATATTGACTTGATCTTTTACACGTAATCTGAAGTCGCTGATTGGTTGAATTGTATTCAGCCCGGATTCCTCATTCTAATCTGTACCTAGTGACAGTCACAGAAGGAGAGAGAGAGAATAAGAACTGTGATCATGGCTACCGTGGACACTTTACGGGTAAAAATAAGATTTTTTACTTTTTCTTGTTTGTATTTTTCCTTGAATGTATATTCAAAATCAAAGCGATTTTTTGTCTTGTCTTGCATGATTGATTGTTGTCAAGTATTTTATAATTATTTTATTTTGTTTGGTGTTTGTTGAGATAACTGACTACACCCTTCCTTTTTAAAAAACCCTTTTGCCAGGTTTTTGGAGCCACAGATGATATTGGTTTAATAACATTCCATCATAAATATCTTCATCATTTGTATATCTGATAATATATCAATTAGTTAAATAATAACCAAATAATTACTTATTTTACCCATATTGTATATATTTTCCTGTATTGTCCAACTTTGGTTAAAAAAAAAAAGACTTTTAACAAATGAATGAGTAATGACCTAAATTTTAAAGTACTTTTTTTATTTTTACAAACGTTGCTTTTTAGATATCTTTGTTTATCTTTTTATATTCAAGTTGTGATATGGTTATAATTCACATATAAAGAGACAATTCTTTAATCGAAAAATGCATAAAGTAAGTATGAATGGAAAAAAAAAACTGATTTAGTTGCAGTAGTTTGCGGTGCACCATTTAGTTGTCAAGCACACGGTACCGACAATAATGGAAAGAGTGGAACTGGCATGGAATCTAAAAAAGAAAAAAAAAGAAAAGACAAAATGAAAATAAGTTTTTATTTCCTTGATGATTTTTAAGATGTTAATGTTACTCTATCAAATAAATGGGAAAATATCATATTCCCATATTGTATTTTTAAACAGCTCTGGTTATTTAATGGGCATGAAAAACAGTAAACAAGTTTTAAAATAATCAGTTCCGATGAATTAAGAAATGAAGGAAGGAAACATTTAAATACCAATTTAGGGAAATTGCTAAACTGGGCATCGGTATTTTTACCATGTAAAAAAAAAAATCGACAGTGGATTATTAATATAAATTTATCGAGTATGGCGTGACAGAAAAATAAAATGTTTTTTTAATGGCATAGCATCATACTCTGTGAATGAAATTCTTTTGGTTAAAAAAAAAATAATTTAACCATGACAGTAAATAATATTTAGTGTGTCCAGTTTGTAAAAATGCAATAATGTTTTCAATGCTAATTAAGATAATATTAGAGAAAGACAGTGGAGGAATTCCATAGAATTTTTCTTTATTAAATTTCCAATCTTTAATTATTTAGAGTTTATTTTACAGTATATTTTATTTGAAGGAACTAGAATTGGGTAGAATGATTTTGTAAGTATATCAAATATATTTTTGCTGTAGTTGGGTTTTTATTTATTTATTAAAGTATCAAAAGAAAGCGATCGTTTAAGTTTGGATACTTTGCATTTTTTCTTTAAATGATTCTCCTTAGGGGTAAGGGAGTCGCACAATTCATTAAAGAATTCCTTAGAATTAATAATAATAGCTGTACTATTGTTAATCACATGTTTGAATGTTTTCCCCTGAAAAACAAACAGCTTATTTATTTGCAATGTTTATCATGCACAAACAGAACAACGGTTCTGACCATTAAAAAAAAATATAGAAAACGTCTTTCAGTAATATTTTTTTATTATTTGTTTACTGTTTTTAGCATGCTGAAAATCTCTATACTATGTGTTTTATCAAAAAAATACTTATCTTTCAGCAATTTTAGAAGGGGGGTAGTTTTTCCTCCTAAGATAATTTAGGAATCTTCATGGCGATTCGAAAAAGGATCGTGTTGGAATTTTTTTTTCTTAAAATTCTGCATCGTTTATAGTAGTACAACGATGACCATTTTTTTTATTTTCCTAAAAAAAATTTCCATTCATAAATTGGCGATATTAAAATAGTTTGACGAAAAGGAAAAATGCTTACACAATAGAACATTGAAAAAGGAAAACGGAATGCGGTTTCTTTAGAGATTTGTTGATAAGTTAATATATAAAAGAATCTGAGAATTGAGAGGGGGTGGAAGTAAGCCTATCCTGCACACTTGGAACTCCTGAAGATTGACCCCCCCCCCCCCATGCCTCTCTTACTATTTCCATTACATACTCCCTTCCTCCAAGAATGTTTCAGATCGTTAGATAATTAAATGAAGGAGGTTATTGAAACATTCCTAGCATGTTTCACTAGTCATTACAATTTCTTCCTTACAAGTAAAAGACGGTAGTAGTTCTTGAATTTAAAAGTTAGTAGAAGGAAGAAAGATATTAAAATGCTGACCAGTTACTCGGTTGCTAACAGCTACTACAGCTGGGAGTGGCTTAAACATGGAATGTTGTTGCCGGCTTACCGGCTGTCTGTTAATAAAACATATCATTAATTCCAAATATTCAGTCACCCCTGATATTTTTTTATTACTTTTTTAAAGAATTTTCTACAATCCAATCATATTGAATATTTGTCGGAATTCTTTCAAAATTAATGTTTAGAAAATTAACTTGTTGGTTTGCCCTGTTGCTACATTAAATACTTAGATACTGTAATTTACATCGTGCACAAATTATCAACGAATTTTCTTAACAGATATTTAATTTATTTAATAATATTGTTTTCTTTTTCAAATCTTAAATACTTAAATTCGTATTTGTTTTTATTTAGAATATTTTTAGTGGATGATTATTGTTTTAGTCATCTTTAAAGAGTTCATTTGAAAATTTAAATTGGAAAATTCTTTCCTTAAAGCCTCCAAGAACATGACTCATGTTGTAGTTATGTCTTAAAATTATCAGTTGATATTTTTCTCTTTTTTTTTTCTGTTTTTCTTTTCTTTTCTTTTTTATTGGACTTAAAAATGTATTTAAGTTTTACCATTTTACAATCAGACACTTCCCACTGAAATAACATTTTCATGTGAATAATGCTGTTAATAAAAGTTTAAAAAATACTATGGCAATTATATAATTTATCAGAATGGAATATTCATTTTTTTTATTGTATAATACTATATAAAAGATAAATCAACAGCAAATCTGGATGGATAGATTCTATCAATTGACAATTTAACGCTTCATACAGCTTCAAAAAAAAAACTACAATCCACTATCTAAAGTAGATGTCGAAGTAAATTGGGCTCAAATATCCTTATTATCACTAACTACACTCCTTGTCATGTAATCGTTTCCTCCCTTCCTACAGCATCCTTTTTCCTTCCTCTATTTTTTTAATACCTCCACTTTCCTCTATCATTTTAAGGTTACAAGTCTGTCAGTTCACATGACTAGACATACAAAAGTCCCATTGTCAATTTCCCTCTAATCCTTAAGTCAGGATGTTGTTAAAATGTCACCTACATCCCCTCCCCCCCTCTTTTTTTTCTTCTGTGAATACTCTGATTGTATACAGTATTAACACCTAACTTATTAGTCTAGGAAATTATTAATAATATAAATGACTAAAATAAACTCTACTCTGTTTTGATTTTATATTAAAAACTTGTGTTCTTAGTGGATTGTTTTTTTACATTAAGTATGCCTCTTTTTTTTTTTTACTATAAAATATAACATTTAAACAAAAAATATTAAAATATGAAAACCTGTCAACTTTCAGAGCCATTATGATTTATCAGTTCTTAAAAGCAATTTGTTGATTTCAATATATATCTTTCTTTGAATTTTGTAAAAAAAATTAGATTGATTTCTTAGTAGATCCAGCCATAAACTGTCAATCATTATTCGGTTTGTGTTACTTATGGTATGTTTATAAGTAAATGGGGGGGTCAATATCCATGTACATGCTACCTTAACTTATATATATATATATATATATATATATATACAGATACTTTAGCTCTTTACCATAACAAAACAGTGACAATTCTGTATCTTTTTATAAGTTAAGATAGTGAAGACATGAAGTCAACTGTGCTTGGTGACTGACACCTATGCGATTTTCAAACAAAGTTTGAAAATTGCATAGGCGAGAAATTGACAATTACCAAGTGCCATGTCTTTGCTCCACTAACTTATATTAGCCAAAATTACAAAAATCAGTTAACTTTTTAGATTTATTTGAAAAGACTATTGTACTATTTCTGATTTCTACTAATTCCTCTAATGTTTAATTTTTAAATCTAAACTATCAGAAACAAAATTGAAAATACATATTTTTAATTGGACAAATAATTTCTTTGGAACTCACTTCAGCTAATAAAATTGCATAAATGTTAACATAAAATTCATAATTTGAAATTGAAATATCTTTTAAAGCTTTTGAATTGTAACTTCACTCTTAAAAGGTTTGCAAATATATGCACAAAAATCATACTTAATCTTGTAACATGGAACTTTTTTTTTTCTTTTCATGGTAAAACTGCTTCAGTGTAATATGTTTAGGTAAATAACTTTTAAGTTAAACAAATTGATAATTTATTTGAAAAAGTTAAAAACTATAGCCACCAAATTTTCTGTATACTAACAGGATTCTAAAAAAATATGCTAAAAACTAGCATATCAATTTTTGAAAATTCATCTAGTCTTTAGTAAGAGGGTGGCTGAGTAGTCCAAGACATGAAACACTCTACTTTGGTTCTTATTTAGGCTAGACGGGCAGTCGAAGAGGCCCCCTCCGATCAATCAGCTGGTCATGTCAAGCCTTAGCACCTATATGATTACCCCAACCCTTTTATCATATGGGTGCTAGAAGGCGGTGGCAGAGGGTCTTCATCCTGGGAATGACGTTAAACTTTGACAGTGAGGTTCCAGTCCTGGAGGTCTGGGGAATGTGGAGCATCCCTTCATCACCATTGCTCCCTGGTCCACTCTGACCAAGAGTGGTAGTACTTGTTAAGGTCCCATTTATGGGTTAAATAGAAAAATGTGTTCATAAAAAAAACTGTATACATTAAGAATGAATTTATTTAAAAACTTTGTCGGCATTAAAAAAACAATTGAGTTGATATACCGTAAAACAAAATAAACCTTTAGTAAGAGGTTCAATTCATAATACAAGTATAATGTTGAACTAGACCCTTAATGTGTCCTGTCAAGTTAGCTAAACTTAATCTTTATCTTGTTTAACTGTATCAAACATTAACTGAAATTTTGGCATTTTTCCCTTCCATAACTTTTTTTTTTTTCCATTTACTGGAAATCAAGACTAATAATAGTCACCAGATTATCTTAACATTTATTGATTCATTCTGGGAAGAAGAAAAAGCTACTTTACCTTGGATAATTCTCCCTTATTATTTGGGCATCAATTTTCCATCAAAATTGAGCGCTCTTTTCTTTTTCTGTGTCAATAGTTGATTATGGTGATATTATCCTCTAAAAAATGGCATATGATAATGTTCAGTTATACAAAGCTTCATTAATCTATAGTAAGTAAAAAGTAAAGTCTATGGAGTCACTTATTGTGAGCATCAGCTGGGCATTGAGGGAGTCTATCCCCTTTTGACAGAGCATTTGGCTAGGAATCACAAAGTTCCTGGTTCGATACCAGCCCTTGCCAACTCAGCATATGAGTAGCACAGGGATGTGTGGTAAAGTGAGGAGCTGGTGGTAAGTGTAGCGCTCCCCCTCAGATGCTAAAATAATCTTAGTTTAGCGCTAGTGAAAGGGGATAGACTCCCTTGCTGTCTAGCTGATACCGACATTGGCCACCCCAACGACTTACTTACTTAGACCAGGGAAATTGTTTTTGCATCTGAGGTAGTCACACCTACCATCAGCTCTCCACTTTACCACATAGATCAAAGCTTTGCTACACATGGGCTGAATTAGCAAGGGCCAGTATCAAATCCAGAACTTTGTAGTTTCTAGGCAGATGCTCTACCAACTAAGTTAAACCAAATCATTAGTTTAATAATGGAGGTGGATGGAAAGAACATTTTGACAAAAATTATTGATATTTCAACATAATCTCCTTTCTTGTCAATGCACTTTATCCAATGCTTGTCTATTAACTCTTAAAGTCCTGTACCACCTCATACCACCCGGCTAGAAGTCACATTTGTTTTCTTAATCTACCCCAAATGATAGCCTTTGTTTAAATGTAATATTAAACCTATTTAGAAGTCTTTATTTTAAGGTAAATAACAGGTAACTTTAAATGAAAAAGCCATTTTTAACCATTTTTTGATAAATCCTTAGAGGAATGGGGCTCTGGACTTAGAAAATTCTCAACAGGATGTTTGCATTTTTATTGAGAAAATTTCAAAACAAAGTTTGACTTATACTAAAAAGCAATTAATCTATTCTACAAATGTTCCATTATACCAAACATTAATTTGTTGATAATGACAGCATAGATTTAATATTTACTTTCCCCTTAAACTTGCATATTATCTAACATTACTGATACACAAAAAACGATTTTGTACTAACTTGATGGGCATACAATTTATTTGCAGTAAAAAGAAATTATTTCAAAATAAAATAATTTCAAGCTTATATTTGAGGGTATTTTGTTTCAGTGTCTCAAAAATGTGTTAATTTATTTTTTTATTTTTGTTTTTATTTTTAGTTAGAATGCAATTCCAACATTTTAGATCATTTGAAAAAGAAGAAAATAAAACTTTAATTCTTTAATCTTTTCAGCCTTCCGTTATTGAAAGCAAACTAAATGCAATTGAATCCAAATTGAGAAACCTCCATCTCAATGGCCATGTTGGATTCGATAGTTTGCCAGACCAATTGGTCAAAGAATCCGTGGCACAGGGATTTTGTTTTAACATTCTCTGTTTGGGTAAGTAAAATTATTGATACATTTTTTTATTTTAGAAGTTTGATATTAGAATATTAATAATCTAATATGCTACAAGATCAAATGATATTTCAATGAATATTTTAAAAATATTCTTTACTACCTGAGAACATTTTTATTATTGAAAATTATAAAATACAAGTTTATTCCATTTAGACATCTCAAACTTTAATCATAGATAAATTTTCAATAAGTAAACTAATTGTTTTTTAAAATATTGAATAATCACATAAAATCTTTTTTTCTTTTTTTTTTTTTTCATAGCAGAAATAAGTCTTGTTAAAAATTACTTTTTTCCTATGGGAATACACTAAAATATTTATTTCAATATGATAAGTATTAGCTTATGGGAATACACTAAAAATTCTTTAAAAAAACTTATATATTTATAAACTCTTAGAGTTTTGTTGGTTGTATGAAAATGTAAAGTCTATATACATACTGTGAGTGTTCATATTTTACATATATATAGTTTATATTTTAGCACATATCACAAGTTTTCTGTAATGTTATTTGTTTAACAATTTTCAGATATTAATTAGTCATGTATTTTTTAATTCAATTTTCTTTCTACTTTTTAAAATTTTTTTAAATATTTATTCCAATTCCTAACATTGTAGGGGAAACTGGCATTGGAAAATCTACTTTGATGGATACTCTTTTCAATACCAATTTTGATTCCACTCAAAGCACTCATGATCTTCCTGGTGTGAAACTGAAGTCTAATACTTATGGTAATTTCTTCTTTTTTATTTATTTTCATTTATTGTTTTTTTTACTGTTACTTCCTTTTATATCCCCCAAATTTGGTTGAGCACTTTAATTAGAAGGGATTTAATTGCAAATTCACCGTATTTGGCGTACAGCCAAGCCTCGCTTTGTTTACATAAAGTTTGAAGCCTTTAAGTGAATTCATTTCCGCTTAGAAATGTAGCAATTAAATAGTCTCCTATATTTGACAGCTGCATGTGGCTGTACAGGTAAGAGGATTGGCGAACGAAAGTTCATTCGGGTCTTGAACCCGGCCAGGGGTAGCTGTTAAACAGTATTACCACACTGATGAGAGGTGATACCTCGAAACACGTGTCTGTGGATTACTTTTTATATATATATATATATATATATATAATGTAGACCATTGTGTATAGATAAAAGGATATGAAAACAACACAATATGCTGTTGTTTTCATATCCTTTTATCTATACTCATACCGTCGGATTCATTTCCTTTCTCTTAACTTATATATATATATATATATTAATCCATCTTTTTTCTGTATTTGTTCTAATACATCATACTACATTCATTCATTTTAAGGGAGCTAGGTCAAAATAGGAACATTTTAAACTTTCTTTGTTTAAAAAAAAAAAAAAAAAGTTTTAATGCATTTAATGGAAATATTGATAATCTGTATGTAAAGAGAGGAGATATATACTAATTTATCATTAAAATCACTATTGGGATGCTAACAGATTAAACATTTTCAGTTCTCGAACTATATGTTCCAGCATATTGGTGTGTCATAAGATGTTCACCCTAAGAATTGCAGTAGATTTTGACAAATTTAGAAGGGATTTTTTTTTTCTTTCATTAAACCTTAAAGATTATGCTGGATTTTAAACCCTTTCATGTGATATTCATTTGGAATTATGTGAAGAAAACTTATTCAATGATTGTGGACTTTAAATCAAACATGCTTTATGGATTTTTATTTGAGAAATTGACCAGTTGATAATTTTTCTTTTTTTTTCTCCCTTCAAATTTATGTGAAATGCAACTTTCTTTTCTTAATGAATTCCAAAAAGAAAGACTTCTGTGTAATGAAGAAAAAATGAGTCTCTGTCTCATGTATATCTTAATATGTAAAAAAAAAAAAAAAATTTTTTAAAAAAAAAAACAACTCTTGAACTCTTAAAGTCCTATACCACCTCATTCCACCCGGCTGGAAGTCACATTCATTTTAACTAATCAGCCCCAAACAATAGCCTTTGTTTAAATTTAATATTAAACATATGTAAAAATCTTTGATTTAAGGGAAATAATAGGTAACTTTAGATGCAAAGGTCATTTTTAGCCATTTTTTTTATATATCATTATAGGAATGGGGCTCTGGACTTAGAAAAATCTCAACAGGATGTTAAGAGTTAACTCTTAACATCCTGTTGAGATTTTTCTAAGTCCAGAGCATTATCATCAAAAATTATTTGTAATGAATAAAAAAAAAATTGCTAATAATAATCTGCAATTTAAATCATTTTTTATAAGCTAAAATATATAAATATAATTTATATACACTGTGTACCAAAATATCTTGTTGCTTCAAAAATGTTTCAAAGTAAGAAAAGATTAGGAACTAAACAGGTCATCCTTTCATTGAGAGTTGCTTGTCTTACACATTTGATAAAAAGGTATTATTGGAGATGATTGTTTTCATACAAAAACTGATTTCATCTCTATGAATTAACACAGGTGGGAATGTTAACATCCCATAATACAAATATAATCTTGCAATAAATCTGTATAACAGTGATATGCAGTGTTTAGATTATTTTTCTTACAAAAATAATCACTTTTGAAATTTTTGGTACATTTTTAAATTGTTAAACTATTTAGCGATAAAATTGGTCTTTATCTATCTATTAATAACATTTTTTTAAAAATGGGAAATTAAAAACTCAAACTTCACTGTTTTGTAATGGAAAAAAGACTTGAGTCTGCAGAATGATCATCTAGCTTATTAGTCTAGAAAATAAATAATCTAAGTAAGTAAAATAAACTCTACCTTGTTTTGATTTCCTTGTCTTGTTTTCATGATATTTTTATGTAATTTATAAATGTATCTTTTTACAAATGTAAACAGTATTATTCTTTACATTTTTATGTTTTCAGAATTGCAAGAAAGCAATGTGAGACTTAAGTTGACTGTTGTTGACACTGTTGGATTTGGGGACCAAATCAATAAGGAAGATAGGTAAGTGAATATTATAATCATAAACTTAATGAATATCATTGATATTTATTCTGGCATCTTTATTTATATTAAACCTTGGATGAAAACCGATTCATTAAATAACAATGCAATTTCTTAGAAAATCATAAAAATGCCTTTAAAATGGTTGAATAAAATTTGCCTGTTAATTAAAAGAATTTCCTTTCACATATAAAATTATTCAATTCTCTTATTTTCTCTGATGCACTGTTTGTTGATTTATTGACAACAGTTAAATTGAATAGTTTGTAATAATTATTTATTAAAACTTTCGGTTTGGCTAGAGTAATATTTTTCTGCTTGCTTATAAAGTAATGTCATAATGCTCCCAGGTCCACTCTGACCCGGAGTGGTAGTACCTTTTAGGGTCCCATCTATGGGTTAAATAGAAAAATGTGTTCATAAAAAAAATTAAGTATCCATCAAGAATGAATTTATTTCAAAACTTTGTCAGTATTAAATGACCCAATGAGGTTGTTATGCCGTCAAACAAACAAACAAACAATATCATGATGCAATATTTCTGAGAGACAGTTTTTTTTTTTGTCATAGTGCTATTGAAATGTTAGAATTCTAATACTTCTCATTTGCCCAAACAAAATATTTTTATCAATAAGCATGATGACTGAGTATTTCTTTTATTTTTTATTTATTTATTTTTTTTTATCATTCAATATATACAATTATTTAGATGTCAGTGTTGAAAAAATTAAATATGAAATGTTTTCCAAGTCGTTATTTTATGTATTGATATTTACCAATTTTATTTATTTTACTTTTCACACTTTTTCTTCAAAATAATCAAATTGATCTTTATAAATCAGTTTTATAATAATACATCATTTACATGAACTCAAGAATTGATGATGAATTTTAATATATATATATATATATATATGAGAAGTAAATACACAAACAATGTGTTTTTGATATGGCTTTTTTTTTTTTTTTTAGCCGACAATTTGATGAGGCCTAATAGGCCAAAATGTACATACAGGGATTGATTTTTCTCGATTTGTTTAGCCTTACATTTGAATAGGTATGCCCGCTTAATTAATTAATTAACTTCCAAAATTAGGTACGACTTCAATTAAGCACATATTCTCCAAAAAATTGTCGGCTAAAAAAAGCCATATCAAAAACACATTGTTTGTGTATTTACTTCTCATACTGTCGTGTAGAAAAAGTCACTATAAGAGGAATAATACCTACTTCTAAACAAAACGAAAAATCTAAGAAAGTCCGGTTGGTGTAGGGGTTACGATCCTCGCCTGTCAGCTTGATGGTCAGGGTTTGAATCACACACAAGGCGGTCTTCCTATCTGTAGCTCTGCTGATGAGGCCTAATAGACCAAAATGTACATACAGAGATTGATTTTTCTCGATTTACATTTGAATAGGTATGCCCGCCTAATTAATTATTAATTAATTACCTTCCAAAATTAGGTACGACTTCAATTAAGCACATATTCTCCCAAATATATATATATATATATATATATATATATATATATATATATATACACACACACACATTTCTGTATTCTCTAACTGCAGAAGGATAATGAATATACATTATAGTATTTCTGAATACATGAGATTTGTCAAATGTGGCAATATTTATACTTAAGGGCTATCACAGTTCTTTCTATTACTAATATATTTTCATAAATATTATTAATATTAAAAATCGATCATTATTACATTTAATGTTTACTTAAAGACTATTGCAAAATAGTTCAATATGTAAAAAGCATAATAATCTTGATTTAACTCTCCCTCTTTCTTATATGGGGGGGGGGTAAAATATTGACATTGATTTACAGATAAAAATCTTGAGGGAGGCATTTAAAATATCTTCATTAATTTGCCGACAAAAACATCACTCTGAAATTTGCCTGATGCTGGCTCACTAAATCATAGTGTAAATTAAAGCAGGAGGCCAGGATAACATAAGATCAAAATTAACAAAATATATTCCATATTTCAATATTACAAATAAAACAAACTTTTTTTTTTTTTTTTTTTTTTTTTTTCCCCCCCCAATTCATTTTAATTTAACGTTGGACATTTAAGCGACGCAAGACCATTTGAAATGTTTCATTTTTAAAATTGTGTTAAAAATAAATGAGACAAATAAGAAATCTGATTAAGCAACACCAGATAATCTGAATTTACATTTTTGCATTGCATCTTGAACAATTTGGATGGTCTCATTTTTAACCAGAGGGTATTACAGGATGATAATGGACGGAGGATTTAGGAACACGCATATTAATATATAGATTATTACTATCACATCAGCATTACCTTTTAATTATATTATAATTATTATTGAAAAATATCATTATGATTATTATTAAAAAAAACTTAACACTATCAAAAATATACTACTATTATCACAATTAATTTTCCTATTGTTAGAATTTAGTTATGAAACATTTTATTATAAAATGAGTAACCGCTAAAGCTTTTTTTTTTTTTTTTTTTTTTTTTTTCATCATATTAAATGAATTTTTAACTATATTAAATGAATTTTTAATGTATTTTATTTTCTTTCTTGCAGCTGGAAACCAATTGTAGATTATATTGATGCCCAATTTGAATCTTATCTACAAGAAGAATTGAAGATCAAACGCTCCCTTCATACTTATCATGACACAAGAATTCATCTTTGTTTGTACTTCATTGCACCCACTGGCCACTCGTTAGTATTTTGCATTGAAATTCGTTTTTTTTTTTTTTTTTTTGTTTTTTTTTTTTATGTAATATTTTTCCAAAAATATCAAGAAATCAACTATAGCTCTGTAAATATCAAGATAATAGATTTGGATTTAAAAAGAATTTATTATTAAAATTTACAATTGGTACATTTTCAGAAATAACATTTAATTGTTTATATTTCCGTTTTAACTTTTATTCTAAACAATTTAAATGTTCTAATTATATACCCATCTATGGGTTAAATAGAAAAACATGAGTTGATAAAAAAAATTGTATTATCCATTAAGAATTGATTTATTTCAAAATTTTGTCGGCATTAAATGACCCACCGAGGTTGATATGCCGTAAAACCAAACCAATCTAATTATATCAATAGTTTTCAGTTGAGAGTAATTGTTTGGACTAATTCAAATGAATAAATATACTATTCATAACAACATGCTTCTGAGGAGACTTGAATATATCTTATTCTTTTGTTTTTAAATATACTATTAGTACTGCATATTTTTAATCAAATATAAAGTTGAATGTTGATATATATATATATATATATATATATATATATATATATATATATAAATCTGGATTGGGCCCATCAGCGGAAGTTGGAAAAATATGAAGATGTCTATATGATGTCTATATTGTGACATCAAACCGACAAAGTCTGGTGGTATCGTGAGATACTGCTGGGGCGCTCTGGGTTAGTGGTAATGATGCTTCGGCCCCGAAACCATGCCTGAATCAGAGTCATCATCTGATGAAGGCTTTGTTGGTTGCAATGCTACTGTGTAAATAGCAGTCATTGTATGAAGATTATTAAGAATATTGATTACAAATTAACTTTTTTTTTTTCTTTTTTTTTTTTTTGTAAACTCCTTAATTTAATGCTTAACTAGTTTGAATAATCCAAAAATCTGTTTAGATAAAAAATTATGAAATGATTATATATTGGAATAAACAGCCTACAGAGATATAAGTTTTTATATTGGGGGCACATTTGGTGTAATGGTTATCATCATAGGAAATAAACTTTGCAACCAAAATTCATAATTCTGAATGTCTGTGTTTTACTTTGTGCTAATTCACTTAAGAAAGGCATGGATCCATCTTTCCTACTCCTAGCTCTATGTAAATATTTGGGCAGGCTCGGTTTTTTTACCCTTGGTATAGTAACCAGTCTATAAGATAAACTCTAAATTTAAACTAACTGTACTCTGCTTTGATTGACATCCTGTTTATGCTAAAGGGATCGAGTAATACATACAAATGTATTTTTCTAAAAGTGGCTAAGAATTCAAGAACAATTTTTGATATAAGAAATGTATTGACTGTAAAGGTTTATAATAATGAAAAATTATTTATTACACATCACTTCAGAAACATGGAAATTAATGCATTAAGACCATTGTAAATTGGTAAAAAAAAATTTCAAGCTCTTATAATACTTTTGTATATTTTTTTTTAAATATATTTATCATTATTTTTATTTCTAGTCTGAAGGCTCTTGACCTTGTGACCATGAAAAAGCTTGATAGCAAGGTGAACATAATTCCTGTTATTGCAAAAGCTGATACAATTACTAAAGTTGAGTTGCATAAGTTCAAGGCAAAGGTATAGTAATTGTATTTCTTATTTTTTCACTTGCCATCTTGTGTGTGTGTGTATATGCGTCCTTAGAAAAATATTTTTTATAATCACTGAAATTTCTTGGATATAAAAAAAAATATTGAGGCAAGCAACAGAAAATTTACTACCATTATTTTTTTTTTTTTTTTAACAATCATACTTGAATTCAAATTGAAAGTTTACAACTCAACTGATATATTATCAATTCTGTATTTTTCTTGCTATCGACTTATCAGTTGTAAAATGTTTAAAATTTTAATTTGCATTAAAAAATCTAATTGTTACATTTCTCATGCCAAAATGCCTTTGATTTTAAGTTAACTCTCTTCATTTAAACAAAAATCTTTTTTTTTTCTTTTTTCTTTTTTTTCTTGATTATAAATGAGACATTGTTCTGCAAAATTTGATAGTATTTCTGCTTTTATTGATAAAATTTTAGCAGAGACTTGATGTTCTTAATCTGTAATAAGTTTCAAAACGAACGAAGAATGTGGAATTGGCAAGCTAGTGTAACGGTTAGACTTCGCCTGTCAGTTTGGCAGTCGAGGTTTCGAGTCACACACGGAGGTCGAAATGTACATTCAGGGATTGACATTTTCTCGACTCGTTTAGCCTTACATTTGAACATATATGCCCACTAAAATTCATTAATTATTAACTAATTAATTTTCAAAATTAGGTACGACTTCAATTTAGCACATATCCTCCAAAAATTGTCGGCTTAAAGCCATATAAAAATAAAACACGTTTGTTTACTTAACCTCATATATATATATATATATATATTTTAAATTAAACAATTGGAAAAGATTATTTTGACTTTTTGAAGTTCAGGAATGAGATTTTTTTTTTTTTTTAACATCATTTGTCCAATCCATCCAAATCCATGGTGGGTAGTGGGAGGGACCTAAGACAAACCAGAACCAGCCCTAAAAGTTGGCAATAAAATTATAGCCAACAGATGGCAAGAACAGGAACTGTTTGAGACCTTATAGCAAAATGTAATGATCCCAGTAAAGCAAGGGCCAGTTTTGGGTTCAATACTGGCACTTGCTAATTCAGCGCATGAGTAGCACAGCTTTGATCTGTGTGATAAAGTGGGGAGATGATGGTTGGTGTGGCGCTCCACCTCGCATACAAAAACAATCTCCCTGGTTTAACACTAGTGAAAAGGGGATAGTCCCTTGCTGTTTGGCTGATATCGACAATAGGCCACACGCAGACTTTACTTACTTACTTACATATGATAAATTATGGGTCTTGTGGGTATGTAAGCTTTTAGAAGGAAATAGATTACTTTTTCCCTTAGGTATGAATTTTATCTTGATTACTTCTGAAAATCCCCATTGAAAAAATGTTTTTAAATTGAATATTTTAACTTTTTCTCTTATGATTACTAGGGTTTAATTTTCTGTGACTTTTAACTTTAATGTTTGAAATTTTCATGAAATGATTCCCTACATTCTTTCTTTGACACATTTTAAAGAAAATGTTTAAATTTAAATACTACAGTAATTGAAATGATTATTGTTATATTAGGTGCATGCAAAAGTTTCCAGTCCTCATGTTTTGAGACCTTAAAGCTTCCAGGGGTAAGGACATTCCACATCCCTGATTAATTTGCAGCTAAAAATGAAATTTCTTTATCATTTTAGTTGCTAAGAATTGTTTTAAATATATATTATCATTATCTGCTCTGTAATTTGTTGTTGCATTTTAATCATTTTTATTTATGTACAATCTATTTGAATACATAAATTTTTGCATTAAACCACCAGTCCATGTCTATTCAGATTTTTTTTCCTTTTTTAAATCAAGGATGTAATGAACATTTTTGGTTTACATTTATTTTATGTAGATGAATAGGAATACTGTAGGTGATATAAATTTAGTAATATTTGATATATATAAATAATGCTTACATGGAGCAGTGTTACAGGACTTCATTAAAGTGATACTATATTTCTAATTTTTGAGATGAGGCTTGATAATTTGTATTATGTTCAAATGTTGCACATTTGTTACTTTCTACTAGACTAGAATAACATTAAGTTATGAAGAGCATACTTTTCTAAAATAACATTAAGTTTTTATAATACAATATTACACTTATCATTATAATACTAATATTTTTACAAGTTATGAAGAGTATACTTTTCTAGACTCTTTTCCCTGTAAAGTAATAAAGTCAGAAAACAGCACTGCTCACGTGACTTTCGGAAACATTTTTTCACACTCTGAGTTGCAGAGACATGGAATAAACTGCCCACGTCTGTTGTAGTCTGCCGAAGCACTGAGTCTTTCAAAGCCTCCATGCTTCCTGTAGTCCGACACTATACCTGATGCCAGTCTCCACATACATAGGCACACATGCGCACACATACATGCATATTACTACTGTAAACTGTTCATGTTCCTGACACTAATACATTATTCTGTGTACTTGACATGAGAATTTGATGAGTTGTGGTGCACCTGAGCATAGTACACAATAAATTTCATTATTATTACTAGCAAATATATGCACCCTCCGGGTGCAAGTATTTAAGTTTTAATGTAATGAAATATTGTATTAAATTAGAAACGCTAATGAAACTAAATAAGAATGCAGATAAAAAGTTTGATAAAAAAATTTGAAACAGGGGATATGATTGAAAAATAGAACTGAAATTTACTCTTCCATCACTCTCGTCTTTCATTGTTATTTTTTCTAATTTAAGTATTTAGTTAAAAGACGAAGTAAAGAATAAAATGACAGTTATCTTTTCTTGTTAAGGGATTTCTTTTAAGATTTATTGAAGAGATTTTTGCTCATATTCATTAAAATAAAACCAAACAGTTAGACACCCATAATACTAAGCATATATTTATTAAAATTACATTTTTAATATCAATATGCAAATTAGCCTTCCCGTTCACACTGTAAAACACTATTTTGTTGTATATATAAATACAATTGCATGTTATTAGTATGTAGATATGGTTAACAGTATAAATAATGTTAAACAATTTTATTAATAATTGAAGTTAAAATAAGGATAAATTCATGGTGAATGTGATGTCAATTACTAAGGGAATTGTGACTTGATTTAGTTTTGGTTACAGACAAAAAACACACAATCTCCATTATAATAAGATAAATAACATTGATTATTCAACCTAAATATCCTCTTATCTCTATTAATAAGAGATTCAGTCTCCATTTGTCTGTAACCAAAACTATGTCACTACTTACGTCACAATACCAAAAATTGTCAATTCATAGAATAAAGAACAACACTATAATCAGTTTTTAAAATGATTTTTTACTCTCCCCCTTTTTTTCAATAACAAGAAATTTACTAAAAAGTTTGCAAAAAAAATAGATACCTACGATTTTGTGTAAAATATTAAAAATAACTAATTAATTAATAGATGCACACAACATTTTATTTGAGGGGCCAGAACTAAGTTTCCATGTGAAATTGTTTTATTTTTTTTAACTCCTTTAATAAATTTGATGTTTTAACTTTTAATACAAACTCTCTAACATTGAATTTTTAACTACACGCACACACACTTCATGTGTTTTTTTTTTTTTTTTTTTTTTTTTTTTTTTCTAGTAAAAATAATGTGGATAATACTAATGCTGAAAATATTTGTACAAATGTAATTTGATGTAAATCTCAAATTGATAAAACCTGTATTAGTTTTTGAAGTACAAGTCTGTATATTTTGAATATTCTCTTCTGGATTTACATTTTAACAGTACAAGATACTTTGAGTATAATATCAGTATCGGCCAGACAGTGAGGGAGTCTATCCCCTTTCCACTTACGCTAGATCAAGGAGATTGTTTTTAGCATCTGAGGTGGAGCGCCATACATACCTAAAACATTTTTTTCTATATTCTTTTGAAGGAGTTGAAAATTAAGATATTCATTAAATATAAATTCATATGTTTAATAGTGTCAACTAAATATAAGTTTGCAGTTAACAAAAGGACAAAACAAAAATCTTCAATTCTATGCTTTTACCTATACTATTATATATATATATATATATATATATATATATATATATATATGAGAAGTAAACAATGTGTTTGATATGGCCTTAGCTGACAATTTTTGGGGAAAAGTTAATTGAAGTCATACCTAATTTTGAAAATTAATGAATTAGGTGGGCATATGACATAACAGATATGCCCGCCTAATTCATTAATTATCAATTAATTAATTTTCAAAATTAGGTACGACTTCAATTAAGCACATATTCTCCCCACCCACCCACCCCAAATATATATATATAATACTTTTCTACCTGTGGTATTTGGGAAACCTACATAATAAAGTTGGGAGGAATTGGGAGAAGAGGAGTAGGACAAAATGAAGGAAGAAAGGAAGTTTTCTAAAAGAAAAGGGGTTTTTAAGGGAAAGTAAAAAAAGGTATGAAGGGAAAAGGCTTTAAGAACATTAGAGATTTGGAAATAAGCTGTTAAAAATGTTCTTACTTTTTCCAAGTTTTGAGTAAATATAGAAATACATATTTTAATATTTTCTTTGTAACTTTTGAACTTTTAATCTCTTAAATTTCTCAGGGGAAGGTATTAATTAATCAATTTTATACATTATATTGATATTGTAGTAAACGTTTATGTAAAACTGTTAATTGTAAAATAACCAGTAAAGTAAGCATAACCTGTAAAAAAAGAGCTGCAAATATTTAATACTAACTTAATAATTTAATAACTTAGCAAGGAAGCACATTTCCTAATGTGATCAGTGAAACTGATATTCGTGAAGTTCATGAATATTGGGGTTAAATTTTTGAAAATATATCAACAGGAGCATGTTCTCCAGGATTCTTGTCGAATTAATTTCTTCTAATTATTAAGAAGGCTTAGTAGTTTCTAAAGAATCCCCTCCCTAATATAAAGAGATGGTTAACATGCATTTCAGGTTACGTGTGTGGGGGGGGGGGGTAGTACTCCAGATTAAAAAAATTTGGTTAAAATTCCTTTAGATTTCAAAAAGTAATTTACACTTCCTCTCATGTAGTCTGACATTTCTGCTGGATTGGAGAGATCCAGAATTAAAACTTTAGCAAAGGAAGTAAAAGATTTCTTAAAAGCAAAGGGATTATGAATGAAAGACAAGAATAAGAGAATATGCAAATAAAGAGGGGAAAATGTATAGATGAAGGAGATGATAGAAAGTGAAAATGGAACCATAACCTTAACCTAAACAAGTTAGGTTGTTGACTTTAAAGATAAAAGATCAAGTACCTCTTTGCCTTAAGCTGGTCCGTTCTTTAAATTCAAGTTGTAAATGTCCTTAGACAATATAAAGACATTTCTCTCCACTTGAAAAATGAAACTTTCACAAGATGATTGATCATGAACTAAAGACAATTATCCAGATAGAGAAAATCAAATGGAGCCCTGAGTTCAAAGATTTTGAGAGATGATTCTTTTAAAGTGAACCCTGAGGTAGATGTAAATTAATCCTCCGCATATAAGATTACAAATCTTATTCATCACAATCTATTAGTCTATTCATATATTACTAAAAGTTGATATTGCATAAATAATATACACATTAAATACCACTTGTGGTGTAATGGTTATTGTCATAGTAAATGGACACTGCAAACCATGGGTTCAAATCCTGGACAAGGCTGTTAGCATATCAGTGCTAATACCCTTGGAAAAGGTCTGCATCCTACTTGTATGTAGGGGTTGGGTAAATAGATTAAATATTGAAATTTAGCATCTTCTAATGTTCAATCTTAAGTTTTCTTTTTATATATATATATATATATATATATATATATATATATATATATATATAATAATAAAATTCGAAGGCAATACAATGCGTAAAAAATAAAGACAAAAAGATGTTTTATATGTCTAATCGATTTCAAAGCGAAGCTTTATCATCAGAGTTTTTTTTCTGAAAAAAAACTCTGATGATAAAGCTTTGCTTTGAAATCGATTAGACATATAAAACATCTTTTTGTCTTTATTTTTACGCATTGTATTGCTTCGTTTTTCATCTAATTTTTTTATATATATATATATATATATATATATATATATATATATATATATATATATATATATATATATATATATATATATATATATATATATATATATAATTTTTTTTTTTTTTTTTTTTTTTTAAGATTTATTTTCATAAATGAATAACTATTAGAAATTTTATTGAAATCAGTTTTTTTGTTTTTTTAAATCTCCCAGATTTGAGGGAGATTTAAAAAAACAAAATATTTTACCTAAATTTCCCATGAAAATTGTTTTATATGGTGTAAAAAATTGGAATTTTCTCAAACCTTCTAATTCACCGAATTAAAGGAATAATTTTATTACTATTTTTTCTTATTCATCATAATTTTTCATCAAAAGAAAGGTACCTCGAATGTTGAAATGAATTTTCCTGGTCAAATATTGAAATACAATATATGTATTGAATTAAATGTTAGATTATAAGAATTTATCATATATACAGGCACCTCATGTAGCCTAATGGTTAGCAAGCTAACTTCGCTAAACCATTGTTAGTGAGTTCGATTCTCACTGGGTGCCCTATACACCTTGCCTTGTGCCACCTCTAAGCTAAGCTTAGTAAATAACTATATACAGGCCAGACAATTTTTAGTAGCACTTATACAAAAATATAAGAAAATTTTTAAATACCTACACCACACTTAAATGGATCCAAACATTTACAAAAACATTGTAAATAACATTTTTCAGTGCCATTTTCATGACTTAATATAATAAAATTCTCTTTAAAAAAAAAAAAAAATGAAATACATTAAATCAATTAGTTGTTTTCCAAGAGTTATAACAAAATTAGAATCTTTACTTTGTACAGAAAATTAACTCATTAATATTAATAGCAGATATAATTTTTTTTAAATTGATCCTAAATAATTGTGGAAACTACTCCCTATTAAAATTATATTTGATTTTTGAGTTTATTTGAATGTTATTTAATTTACAGATAATGTGTGAATTGAGAACTAATGGCGTTCAGATCTACCAATTTCCCACTGATGATGAAACAGTGAAAGAGATGAATGCCACCATGAATGTAAGTTTCAGTTTGTTTTCTTTCTCTTTTTTTCTTTTTTCTTTTTTTTTTTTTTTTTACATTATATGGTTAAAATTGCAAATCGTCGTCAAAATTAAAATGGAAAAATTTGGCTTGGGCATAGATTTTAATGAATTTAATCATTACTAAGGACATGATTTATGTCATTTTAACTTAAATTTTAACAGTTATGTTTAAGGAAAAAATAGATAGAATAAAACAGATGAATAATAAGACTAGTCTGAATTAATAAACATGTACAAACCAAAAGCGTACTTTTTTTTTCAATATTACAGGCATGCTTTTAAGTATGGATGACCAAAAATGTAATAATCCGTGTTTTTCATGTTAATAAATTCTTGGAAAATATTTATCTCCCTTAAAAATTAGTTCTCTTGCGGCCCTCATTAGAAAAATAACATCAATGAAAAATGGTTAAAAACACAACTAATGGTTAAAATTTAAGTAAAAAATAACATAAATCGTCTCCTTAGTAATGATTAAATTCATTAGAATCTATGCATAAGCCAAATTTTTCCTTTTTAATTTTGACAACAATTTGCAATTTTAACCCATTTTAATCTCTTTAAGATTATAATTGAAGTAGTGTTTGTTTTATTCCATTATTGTAAACTAGTGGGGATACCCAGCATTGCCTGTGTATTATAACAAATTAACATAAAATCAAAAGCTGGTACTTGAAGTGGGGGGGGGGTCTAAAATTGCAGAGGTAACACTATGTAGTAATATACAAATTTGGTTCATATTTCATTGCTGCAAAAATAGTTTTGTTTGTTCAGTTTAAAGCTTTATAGTACACAATATTCTTAGTCTCTTCATTTTGGCACCACAGAGAAAAACCATCTTGAAAAACCAACATAAAGCTGGCCATGTGAAAAGACAGTCTGTCAGATTCAGTCAAATTTTCAGTGATTGTCCTTGAGATTTGTTTATTATTATAGCAAAGCTGATTCTGACAGGAAATTGTGACTTTTCAATTTAAAATTGTTGCAATTCACTTGGTCTCATAGGTAATTCTGGAGATGAATCAGTTAACTGTAGCATATTTCCCTAACATAACTGTTACTTCAAGAACATGGTTCAGCATACTTTTGATGGTAAGTCATATACTATGGCATAGTTTGGGGGGGGGGGTCGAGGGTTGATTGAGGTTATGTAGCAGCATGATTGATGCCACTAGGATTCTGTAACAGATTTTGTGGAGTAGTCCCTATTGGTTCAAGAATATTGGGATAGTCAGTTGGATAGTTAATAATTTGGTGCTGAGAAGACTTTGTTTTTGTTTGATTTTGTTTTTTTTTGTTTTTGTTTGGGGGGTAATATTGTAAGCTTATTTGCATCGTAACTTTTCATAAACATTTGAAATGCTAATGTCTGTTTTCTAATATAATTATTATTATTTCATATTTTAATTGATTACAAATATCTTTACTTCGATAAACTAATTCTTTTAGTAAAACTTTCCTTGGCTGTTATTCATTCAGGATTAGTTTTTGATAGTTAAGTGTTATAGATTTTTAGTTACAACTGGTCACACAGAGAGAGAGAGAGAGAACCTTTTATTTGTTACACATGTGTGTATGTATGTATGTATGTATATATGTATACAGAAATGAAAAATTAAGGTTTAAAATCCTTGTAATCAAAAGAATACCATAATATAATTTATTTTTGCACTTCTGTAATTTTCTTATTTGTAGAAATAGAAAAATATTGTATATCATTTAGATATATTTGTGTTTGTATACTAATCTTTAATTGATAGTTGCATCTTGTAACTTTTTTCAATTCTTAAAAAAAATTTCAAAAATTAGAATAGAATTTATTCTTAAAAAACATTAACTTAAAAGAATAAATAAAATAGGTTTATGTATTTGCACATTTGTTGGGGGAAATGTTTAAAAATTATATTGTATGTAAATTTTTATTTTTGTAGGGGCACCTTCCATTTGCTGTGGTTGGTAGTAATGATGAAGTTAAAGTTGGAAACAAAATGGTAAAGGCCAGACAATATCCATGGGGCACAGTTCAAGGTAAATATTTTGTATAACTGAAACAAATAATTCGATTATAACTTATTATTAGTTTATTTATTATAACTATTTTTATCATAACTTTTTTTCTTCATAATATTTTGTTTTTTCATTTATCATAACTTTTTTCTTTGTCCTTTTATAACTTTTTTTTTTTTTTTTTTCATTATCATAACTTTTTTTATAACTTTTTATGTTTGTTTTTAATAATACTAAAAATATGACATTGAACTGAAGTTAGCAGAGCCAAGGAATGTTTTGAGTCATGTTGTTTAGCTCAATATTTTATTAAACAGTTTTCCTTTTTATTCTTTATTATTTTTTTTATCCTTTGATAGTTGAGAATGAGAACCACTGTGATTTCGTGAAACTGCGTGAAATGCTCATCCGAACCAATATGGAGGACCTCCGTGAGACTACACACAAGACTCATTATGAACTTTACCGAAGACATAAGCTAGAAGAAATGGGTTTTTCTGATAATGAATCCAAGAGGTTATTATTATTATTATTATTATTCCTACCTTAGCATATTCTTGGAATTACAGTACTTTTAATATCTTTATGTAACAGTATGCCATAAATTCTTTTTTTTTTTTTAATGCAATATTACATTGAACAAATTCTCAAAGTTTACATTTCTAGATACAATCATTCAAATTTACAACTTAAATCCTAGAATAAAAGGCAATAACTTTGCTAAAAAGATTTGATAGTAGATATTGCTCTTGCTTTATTTACAAATATAATGTAACTTTTTTCAACAAATTGCAACACTGGCATCTTTTTATACTAAACTAAAAGTGATTGTAGTATAACTTCAGATTTGTATTATTCAAAACATTTAAACTCGTGTGGTTAATCTTTTTTATCTTAAGATGTACAGAATCTTTATGTGTTGATTTATATTTTTAATGTATAATAAATGTCAAATTGTTGCATCTTAATTTTCCTGATCTTTTTTTTCAGCCTTTCAGAGACGTATGAATTAAAACGTCAGCAGCATTTGTCTGAGCTCCAAAAGAAAGAAGAGGAAATGAGACAAACATTTGTTATTCGTGTCAAGGAAAAAGAAGCTGAATTAAAAGATGCTGAAAAGGAGGTAAAAACACAATACTCTAGTTCATTAACTTAAGAGATTTCCAAGTTGCAAGCTGTCACTTGTCAATATGTTTGCTTTGTGTTGAAAGCTAAAATTTGAGTTACTGGCGAACTTCAGATATGTTTATGTTAATAAGTTCACAAAAAGCATTTAAGTTTTCAAATTTATTATGCTAAAGAAAAATATTATTTATAAAAAAAAAAAACTTGAAAACACTTAGGCACAGAATTCATTGCATTCTTTTTTTAGAATGCTATTTTTCTTATTTAAAAAAACTAGCAAATATATGCACCCTCCGGGTGCAAGTATTTAAGTTTTAATGTAATGAAATATCATATTAAATTAGAAAGTCTAATAAGAAGGCAGACAAAAAGATATGCAACAGAGTGGGGGTATAATAGAAAAATAGAAATGAAACTTACTCTTCCATCACTCCCGTCTTTCATTGCTGAATTTTACTTATTTAACTATTTAGTTAAATTAGGAAATAAAGAATAAAATGACAGTTATTTTTTCTTGTTAATGGATTTCATTTAAGATTCATTGAAGAGATTTTTGCTTATATTCATTAAAATAAAACCAAACAGTTAGAAATCAATAATACTAAGCACATATTTAATAAAATCACATTTTTAATATCAATATGCAAATTAGCCTTCCATTCACACTGTAAACCGCTATTTTTTGTATATATAAATACAATTGCATGTTATTTGTATGTAGATATGGACAACACTAATAAAAAGGTGAAGCAATTTTATTAATAATTGAGGTTTAAATATAAATAAAATCATGGAGAATGTGATGTAAATAACGAAGGGAATTGTGACTTGAGTAGTAATATAGTTTCAGTTACAGACAGAAAAAAACACAATCTCCATTATAATAAGATGTAACAAAAAAATTAGGCTTTTTTCTTTTTCTTTTTTTTTTTTTTTTCCAGTATGAGCAGAACAAATTAAACTAAAGTCAAGGTACCACTAATATATATATGGGCAATTCCATGTCAATTCATCCAGAAAAAAATAAAATTGTCACCCAACCCCTTCAATTTTTCTGAAATTTTGTACAGGTATAGACTGTTAAAGTTAGACATTCCCCAAAAATTGACTGAATTATGTCAGTTTTTACCTCTCCAAATTTGCTGGGTTTTACGAAAACTTTTTGTAATCTAATTTTGTCTGTAAAGAGTTCTAGAGCTTCCTTACTGTTAAAAATTGGTTTATAAAAGCATTTTTGCCCATTAGGGTTTTTATAACTGTGTGGTGAGAAGATGGAATCTTGAGAGCAAACGATCTGCTTCCTTCAGCCAAAATCTAACTCGCAGTCAGTTCCTTCTTATGCTTTTTCTTTAGCCAATTAGAAATCTGCACTCAGGTCAGTGAAAGGTGAACTGCTTGTCAATCACTTCTAAAATGGTAACTTTCCATTTACCATACCGTTATTCAAATCTTATTACACTTACAGACATAATTCGTAGGTTACCCACAAATTATGTAACAACGTATATTACATGCATCTTTTTAAGATGGTTACTAATATTTATAAACTGTACTTATGAACAATCAGGACTAAAATGAAAACATGAACCTAAATCTGTTTATGTTGCACTCACATAAAAATTATTTTTCTACAAAACTCCTCAGAATTTGTTCACAGAAAACTATTGATTTCATAAGATAAGATATAATAGGTAAATCTTATGTGGATTCATATTTTATAACGATAAGTTTGGCATTAATTTTGACACGATATAAAACTTTATTTTAAATCTGGACCGGCAAACAAAAACAAGTTTAATTCAAGAACACAGGATTTTGAAGTATATCTCTGAATTTTTGAGATAAGGCTTGATTAGTATTATTTGGAATATTGTCCTCATCTTCATTGTTATCTGTACAACGTTTCGGCCAATGTGCCCTCCAGCCTTCTTCAGGTATTTATTTTCGTAATACAGGAATCTTCTTTTCATAATACAGGAGCCATGGACTGAATAAAGGGTTAGGTTCAAAGTTTCGTGATGGCTCCCAATTATGAAAAGAAGATTCCTGAGTCCGGCAAGAAATACCTGAAGAAGGCCGGAGGGCACATGGGCTGAAACGTTGTACAGATAACAATGAAGATGAGGACAATATTCCAAATAATACTAAGGATTTTGAAGATTTTTTTATATATCTTATTTCAAAAATCTAATTGAAAATTAAGATTTTTCTGGGTTTTGCTTGAAAGATAGTTGTCCAAATTATAAACAAAAAAGAAAAGGAATTTTCATTAATTAACAAAATTGCAGTTTTAAAGTCAATGTTTCCTTTTATGAGCAATTCCAAAAGTTAAGTGTGGTTGAATTTAAAAATGAGTAATTAACATAAAGTTATGTTAAAATACTTGATAATCAATATAATAAATAAAATAATTAGATAAATAACTCCTATATCTATTATATAAATTGTTGCTTTGAAAATGATGTCCATCTTTTTTAATAATATCGAGTGTCTTACGCAGTTACGTCCCTTGCACACCATGACTACCTTGCAATTACATTACTTAGTTTTATTGACATAAGAATTTTTTTTTTTTTTTTTTTTTGTACAAAAAAATAATTTTTACCAATTGGGTTGAATTGGCCTTGGTACCATGTTTACATCATGGATATTTCCAGGTGGAACCTCATTATGTCCATTTTTTTTTTTGTCTTTCTATCAGTCGTATATGGTGTATTATTGTACAAAATGCTCACATGCTAATTCTGAATCTATAAAACATATTCTGATTGAATGCACACACCTCTCCCACACTCGAAGAAAGTTCTTTCTTTGGAAAAATAAATTCCAAGAGTATATTAAACTTTTTGAAAAGAACCGGCCTCCTATGTTCATAGACCTACAAAAATCACCCACACACTCTCTTGATGTTCAGATCCTCAACAGAAAACTTGATTTAAAAAAATAACTAAACCCCTATCACTATACCTAAATACCAATAGAAGCAAAATCTGGAATGATATGCAGGTGGCTGCACGCGTGGCAGCTGTAACTTACAAAGAAAAAAAAAAAAACAATGTATTCAGCATAAAATTGACGTGCCGTAAAATTTGTTAATTACTATTATATAAAGAGTTATTCTATTTTTTTTGTATGTAATACAACATAGGAGGTATTTAAGGTATTTTAAAGTCCAAAGTGATGTTATTTATATAAATTAATACTATATATGTGTATATATGCTGTTTAAAAATGTTGAATCTTGTAAACTTTTAAAAAAAAACACAACCTGCTATCCGTACCTCTTCTCTAAATAATGGGTTACTGCATAGATAGATAGAATTTGAGTGCAGAATCAGAAAGAACATACAATTTTACACAAGAATGCTATGTTTTGTCAGAATTGCTCCAAAAATAAAGAAATGCTGAAGAAATTACTGAATTTGTTTTAAATTGGTCTGATTTGACATTTTTTTTAACAAAATCATATCCACTTTTGTACTCCCAATTTCGAGGTTTTAAATTCTCAATTTTTGAACCACTGGGGATATTTGCATAATTCAAACAGTTCTGAACTTTATTTACAGAGCTCTGTAACTAATAATGATTAAATAACAACCTTAAATAAATTTTTTAAAATAAAAAAATCACCAGACTCTGCTTAGAGGATTTCCTTCAGGATTCATCAATCATGCGGACATAGCGCCATATTTGATGGTTGGTCTGTCTCGGTAGAGCTCTCTAGAATTGCTTTCTACCAAAATATAACTTCTAATTAATAAACTATAATTGTATGAAATAAAAAGTAAAGTTGTCAGGATGGCCTAAAGTTGCTATCAGCCAGACAAAGAGGGAGTCTATCCCCTTTTCACTAATGCTAGACCAAGGAGGTTATTTTAGCATCTTGGGTGGAGCACCACATCTACCATCAGCTCTTCACTTTACTGCACAGATCCCTGTGTTACTCATACGCTGAGATGAGGATGGCCTGTATTGAAGTAGGAACCTTGTGATTTCTAGCCACACACTCTACCAACTGAGCTAAACCGTGCGGTGGGGGGGGGCTTTCCTTAGTACTTGAGTGAAATTATCTTTTAAGAAAATTCTTTCATGAAATTATTTTTAGTCTAAATTTTATTGTATCATTTATGTTTGATTTTACTTGTTTTTAATTTTTTTTTTTTTTTTTTTTTTTTTTTAGCTTCATGCCCGTTTTGAAGCTTTGAAAAAGCAGCATAATGAAGACAAGAAAAAGCTGGAAGAAAGCAAACGTAAACTTGAAGATGAGGGCAACCTATTTAGCCAACGAAAGGTTAATGCTCAAACCCAATCCCAACAATCTACCATGAGCAAAAGCAAGAAAAAGTAAATGATCACAGCCATAACTCTCTTCTAATCAACTCCTCCATATTATTACATCCATTCTGCTTAAAATACAATTGGATGAAACATTAATCTAAATCTACCAGCAAACGTCTTATATATTTTCTTTTTTTCAAATTGTTGTTTGTCTGCATGCACCTGGAATTCTATTATAATAAATAAACGGCTATTTTTTTTTTTTTTTTTTTTTAATTGCATGCTTACTCAAGAATATGGAGTTGTCCATTACATCCTATCATGTATTTATTTTTTTTTTTTTTAATTTTATTTTTTAACTTTTTATTTTGCTGGTATTATAACAATTGGACATCATTTATATATTATACTGGAGGAAAAATCAAAAAGGAATTTTTCCTTTTTGATTTGGTGATTTTGTCGACAGTAAAAGAAAAATAAAGCCCGAATCTGTGTTTTCTCTATATTATTACTACTGCTGTCCAGCAAAATGTTTTGTATATCATTCTCCTCTTCCTCTCTCTCCTTCTGTTACTTTTATGTAACTTGAATATGTCATTGTTTTTATGTGCAATAAGATTTTTTTTTAAAAAAAGGGTCTGGCTGTATTCTACACAATGTTTTTGTACCAGACGCCTGAGGAGCACGCTACTGCTGCTGTCATTTCCATAGAACTTTATTTATAACTCGGCAATTTCTTTTTTTTATTCATTTGGAAATGTAAAACGGAAGAAAAAATTAAAGACACAAAAAAATAGAATTCCATATAATTTAGCTCATATTCATTATGTTAGTAATTGTAGTTGACATTCATGACAACAACAAAAAAAAAAAATCAAAATTGTATTCATTATTTTGTTCAATAAATTTTATATCTTTTTGCTACCACTCATAACTTGTGTTTTTTTTTGTTTTTTTAATTAACATTATTATAAGATAATAGTGTTTTAGTTATCACTTGAGAATGTGATCTTGTGACAGTATTTCTTAACCAGTTTGTGTAAGCACAAATGATTATTGTACATAATATCAGTTAGCTTACTTATGTGATTTCAGATTGTCTTGTTAGGTATGGAAGTGGCCTACTTTTTAAGTTATTCAAATGTTCTAGAAAAGAAACTGGAGACAAATGTAAAAGTTGATCTGACAACACCAAGAACTGGACACTGGACAGTGATGACCATCCCAGACTGTGGCCAACCCAATAGCCTCGAAGAGTACATCTGTTTCTTCAGCAATCATAATGACTCAAATTGAGAGACTAATAATGAATAACAGGAATCATTTGATTTCTGGAATAGAAGTTTTTCTTTTACTCGACAATTTACATTTACACTTAAAATATATTGCCTGGACTCGGCCGGGGGTCCAGTGTGTTTTGGCCATTGGACCGGTAAAGTAAATTAATAGCGTCGATCCCAGGAGGCGCCCCCCTTGAGGGGGAATGCCAATTGGATCGACACATTTTTTGTGCCTACCACCCATAAGCTTCGGCTTGTGGGTGGGCCCACATAAAAATCTCCTTGTGTCACACCCTCATAAGTGGGATGAGAGGCAAATACCCTTACACTTAAAATATATTGTTACTTAAAGTAACATTTAAGAAATTATCCACTTGAATGAAATGTTAATTTTTCAATGATCAATCGTTAATTTATAAATGTAAAGATTCAGTTCCTAAAAAGTCAGTATCTGAGATATCCAATTTAACTTAGAAGTTAATCCTATACTATTTCTCTGAATGTTTGATATGAGGCTTGAAGATTAATATTATTAGCGTTATTCGGACTATTGTCCCCATCTTCATTGTTATTTGTACAACGTTTCAGCCGATATACCCTCCGGCCTTCTTCAGGTATTTCTTGTCGGACTCGGGAACCTTCTTTTCGAACTCGGGAACTTTCTGTCGTATCCGGGAGCCATCACGGAACTTTGAAGGTTCCCAAGTCCGACAAGAAATACCTGAAGAAGGCCGGAGGGTATATCGGCCGAAACGTTGTACAAATAACAATGAAGATGGGGACAATAGTCCGAATAACACTAATAATATTAATCCTATACATTACTCATATCTACAGGAGCCCCACAAACTGTAAGTATTCAGCTAGTGTTAATAAATCTTATTCCTTTATTTGCCATATTTTAATAGATTTTAAATTATCTTAAGTTTTAAAATTAGTACCGTATTTGATGGCATATAAGACGCATCCCCCATTTCAATAGGTCAAATTCAGGAAAAAAAAGGTTTTAGTGTATTTAAGCATATATTGTTGAAAACAGTCTAGCCGTGCATTACACAAGCAGAAACATAGCTGTATAAAAGCAATTTGGCAGTTTAGGGTAGGTAAAAGTACTGAGCATAAGCTGGGTTAGTGAGCATCATAGAGAAGATTGAGACCTCCCGTAGGCCTAGGCTAAACTTCACCTACAATGTATAAGACTCAGGGCAATTTTTTGAGCCAAAATGTTGAAAAAAAGTGCGTCCTGTATGCCGTCAAATACGGTAATTATAATTCAATAGAACCAAGTATATGATTTATTAAATGATTAATACATAAAGAGCCAGGTGAACTCAAAAACACATTGCTGTGGGTTGAGTGCCCTCTTGGATTTCACTGCCCTCTAGCTACAATGATTAGAAAGCTAGTCTCATAGATAAATGACTACTGAATAGTAAGTTCAATCCTCATTGCATGCCCCATACTTGCAACCTTGTGTCGCATACTAACTGTGGCGAATGGGTTGGGTAAATACCAATTAAAGGCTTGCTTCCTTCATGCCACCCCACATTTGCAAATGGACGTGTCTATTTTAGCTTGGTAAGAAACTAAATAAATATACACTTACACTTAAGATATATTGTTATTTGGGGCACCTCATGTGTTGTAATGGTTAGCAAGTTAGATTCGCAGACCATTGTTAGTGAGTTCGATTCTCACTGGGCGCTCCATAATCTGGCCTTGTGCCATATCTAAGCTAAGCTTAGTAAATAAGTATATTGTTATTTGGATGCACAAAAAGTAAGTTAGCAAATTATCTACTTAAATCAAAACTTAATTTTTCAATGATCAATCATTAATTTATAAATGTAAAAAAGAGTTCCTAATAATATTCAATATCTGAGAGAACCACTTTAAGTTTGGATTATTCAAACTATTGACCTCATCTTTTATTATCTATACAACATTTCGGATGATGTGTCATCCGTGGATGTTAAATAATACAAATTATCAAGCCACATCTAAAGAATTCAGAGAAATATTAACTGTAAGTATTCAGCTAGTGTCAACAAATTTTAGTATTCATTTATTTATATTTTAATTGATTTTTTTTTTAAATTAATATTGTACCTTCAACTAATTAAAAAAAAAATTGAAAATATTGATTATTACTGCTCAAGAAAATCATGAATTTGTCTATAGTTTTAAGTAAGTATTTTCCTGACCTCCAATCAGGCCATATTAACACAGGGTCTTTTTAATGTGGGAAGCCATGCACAAACTGAAGCTCATGCAGTGGCCAGTGCAAAAAGTGCATGAATCCCTTCAGATTTCCCTTTTGGGTGGCTCAGGCACCAGGCAATAAACCTGACCATGCCCCTTTTAGATGAGGGGATAGGTGTTGCTTGGTTTCCTGGGATCACACAATTTAATTATATCTTATTATTTCAGAAGCTGAAGCTACAGGACACCGGGCACGAATGATAGTTTTAAGTATATGAATACTAAGTGTTGTAAAAATAATTTTAAAAATACAGTATCCCAATTGTAGAAATATATTAATATGCAGAGACGAGTCAAACATTCTCTAGCATGTTGTTGCATAGATTGGAGTCACATGAAGGGATTAGGATGAACAAAGGCCGCATCCCCAAAGAGCTACTGTATGGTGAACTGGTGGAGGCCACCCGACCGGCTGGGAGACCACGCCTACGCTTCAAAGATGTCTCCAAGAGAACCTGAAGACATGCCGCATCGACATAGACACGTGGGAGGCTTGTGCAGAAGACTGTGCAACCTGGTGCCTCCTTGTCAAACAAGGAACAAAAAGAAGTGAAAAAGAGAGGAAAAAAGCTACCACAGAAAAGAGAGCTAAAAGAAAGGAGAAACAGCAGCACCCCCAACACCTACAGAAAGCATCACCTTTTGTTTGCAGCCACTGCACCAGAGACTGCCATTCGAGGATCGGTCTATTCAGCTACTCACGTAGCTGTAAGTGAGAGAGAGAAAGAGAGAGAGAGAGAGAGAGAGAGAGAGGAAAAAAAACAAAAACTACACCATCGCCTAAAATAGACGGAAGGTTGCCAACCATATATATATATATATATATATATATATATGGTTGGTTGTTGGTTGGCACCTTTCTGTCCACTAAGGACAATGGTGTAGTGTCCAAAAAAAATAAATTATTTGCATCTGTGCAAGTGACTGTGCAGGCCAATTCCTGAGTGACAGTCTTTGGTGCACTGACTGCACACAAACTGTGATGCTTTCTGGGGCTGCTGTCTTTTCTCTCTCTTTCTGGCTCTCTTTGCTGTCAAGGCTACTCTCCTCTTCACCTCACCCTCTCCGTGCCTTGCTTAACGTTAAGCCCCCCCCCCATATAACGTTATATATATTTTTTTTTTTCTTTCCTTTCCCGCTATTCCAGTAATGACATTATCTAACCCTTTTACCCAATTTATACACTTTAACTTTTAAACAATTTACCGATTGTAAACTTTTGACAATGCATCGGTCAAAAGGGCCCTTAAGTCTCCTTTTTTTTTTGTCTCCTTTAACTCCCCTTTTAGTGTTTAAATAGTTTGTAATGGTTGAAACAATGGCGTTTGGCTAGTGTTCTAAAAATAGAAAAATGTAGACACACTGGCACCAAGAATTTAAATTTGGGCAGTAAAATAAGGACCGTTTCTTTTAGATGGGAATAGGAGAGGTAGCAGTAAGAGGTAGATAATAATAGGAGAAGGAGGTAGATGTAGTAGTAATTGTAAGGGTCACTGAAAGGGACACGTGGGAGGAGACAGACCAGCTTTCCACAACAGTCACCGGTAAACCTCAGCTCAACCTTCAGCTCCTGGATCCACACGACAGTTTAAGAGGTTACAACCAAGCTTAGTACAACTTTATGTAAAAGCATAATTTTTCTCAAACCAAAAATAAAACCTCATTTAAAACAACAGTTTGTATTTTCTGTTAATAATTCCACAAAGAAGAAATACAACAAGTTAACTGAACCAAATAAAGTATGATAAATATTTAAGTTTCTAAACAATTTCTTGAGCTGTAATTATTTTGATGTTTGTTATGTTCAATTTTTTTTTAACTAATTAAAGTTACAGTAAAATAAATAAATATTTTTTTTTTTAAATTAAGATATGGTAAATAAATGACTTAAAGCCAAGTATCTGTAATGTAAAAATATTTTATTATCAACTACCTGAATTTTTATTCTTGATAAAAAGTAAAAGCTGATTTTGATTAAACGGGTCCATATTATCTATATTTTTTTAGATGAGACATTATTATGGAACATATGACCTTTAGGCACCCCTTTTTGATCTCGATTAAGAAAGGACATGTTTTCCTAAAATTCAGCGATGGAGTTCAATAGTGCTAGACCAAGGAGATTGTTTTTTACCATCAGCTCCTTACTTTACCGCACAAATCCCTGTGCTACTCATACACTGAGTTTATATAGCCGAACGCTCTACCGACTGAGCTAACCCGGCCCCTTTTTACACCGTCAATATTGTTTTAACAGAAAATTTTTAGATTTTTTTTTTAAATTATAAAACTAACCCTAACAAACAACCGGATATTGATAGTGTAAATGAAAACATGTCCTTTCTTAATTGAGATCAAAAAGGGGTGCCTAAAGGTGATATGGTCCATTATTATTATTATTATTATTCTCTACAATATAGACTACTATACTCATCTTGGTTGGTATAAATAAAGTAAGCAAAGTAGTCTATTGTCAGTATCAGCTGGACAGTGAGGGAGTCAATCTCCTTTTAACTAGCACTAGACCAGGGAGATTGCTTTTGTATCTCAGATAGAGCACCCCACCTACCATCACCTCCCCACTTTACCACACATATCCAAACCATGCTACTCATTTGCTGAATTGGTAAGGGCTGTGGTAATTTATGAGGAAGTGCGTCCCGTTCTCCTGCCTCAAAAATTGCTACCGGTGACTATTAAAATAACGACCCAGCTCAGTCTATTCAAAACTATCCATTTCATATCTATCTATCTATCTATCTCAATTTGTTCATATTTATCTATATTACTTTAAATAGTAAGTTTTTTTTATTCATGTTTGTTTAATGTCTTGTTTTTTAAATAAACAAGAATTACAACAAAAAAAGATGCGACCCCCCCCCAATACATTTACTTGTCGAAAATATCTATCTCCATTTGTTCATATCTATCTATATTATTTTGTTTGTTTTTCTATCTATCTATCTATCTCAGTCTATTCCAAACTATATATCCATCTTCATATCTAAACAAGAATTACAACAAATTACGATAAATAAACAAGAATTATGACAAGCTGGGGGTTGTTATTTTGATAGTCACTGGGTAGCAATTTTTGAACCCTGTGATTCCATGGTGGATGCTCTACCGACTGAGCTTGCAACTTGTGGAGGTTCATTAAACTAAAACATTTTGATTGGTTTGGTTTCTTTATTTAATGGCATATCAACCTTCATGGGTTATTTAATGCGTAAACCATCCTTGTAGAAGAACAGTAAAAAGTAATAAAGTCAAGTTGTTGGGGCAACCTAATGTCAGTATGAGCCAGACAGCGAGGAAGTCTATCTTCTTTTCACTAGTGTTAGACCAAGGAGATAATTTTAGTGTCTGAGGTGGAGCGCCACACCTACCATCATCTCCTTACCTTACCACACAGATCTCTGTGCTACTCATATGCTGAGCTGGCGAGCACCGGTATCGAACCAGGAACCTTGTGATTCCTAGCCGGATGCTCTACTGACTGAGCTAAACCAGCCCTAGAAGAACAGTAGTGGTACTATTTAATCTATAGCTGGTGGGATGAGATGTTCATACATTTCCCAAGAGTATTAGTCAGGAACCTTGTGATTCTTAGCCGGACGCTCTACTGACTGAGCTAAACCAGCCCTAGAAGAACAGTAATGGTACTATTTAATCTATAGCTGGTGGGATGAGATGTTCATACGTTTCCCAAGAGTATTAGCCCAAAAGAGAGTGTTATAATGCAACTGGAGTTCAAACTCATTTACTATGATGTCATAGTCCAGTACATTAGTATGACTCCTCCCACATTTTTATTGAACCAAACATTAAAAATGTTTAAAATTTATGCACACCTACTAAAAAAAAAAACCTGCATGTTATTTGCTGAAATCAGATAATCAGTGATAATGCTGGGTTTATATTTTGTTAGGTAGATTATTAAATTGAGTCATCATACAAGGACAATTTTTACTCTTATTTTTATTTTATCATCACTTTTAAACTGTGATTACTAAGAGACCTACTCCTTAAAGTTTCTTAACAGATATAGGTTTTTCCCTGTCTTTTCTCCCCTATTTATAAAAATATCTTGTTGGTTTATATATTAATAGACTTTATATTGATTAGACTGTTGCATCAGATTTCAGCAGATTTATCACAAAAGATTTTCTTTGACATTATAGTGGGAATCTGTTTCCAAGTAATAGCAAATGCAGATGGAAAAACACAACATTGATTTCATTAGAAATTTAAAATCCTTATTATTTCTAGTGACCTTTAACTTAAGCCATTAGATTTGTTCACTAAATTACCAATAGGTCAACTGTTTTTCAGGAAAAATACCAGCTTCTATTTTCCTCAAGAACCCATATATGTTACATTTCACTTAATCATTAAAAGAAATAATATAAATTATAAAATAATATAGAAGAAATAATATAAATTATAAAATAATATAAAAGAAATAATATAAATTATAAAATAATATAAAAGAAATAATATAAATTATAAAATAATATAAAAGAAATAATATAAATTATAAAATAATATAAAAGAAATAAGTTTTTCTGGTAAAATACCAGCTTCTATTTTCCTCAACAACCCATATAAATTATAATTCATAAAAAAAAAATCTGACGTGTATTTTTATGGTTTTATTTATTATAGTGTTAAGAAAACTCAGACCTGATGAATAATAAGAATGACATTAAAAAGTTGATAGCAACTGAAACCTGACAAAATCTTAAATGATAAAATGTTCATATTTGTAGCCTTTACTTCAACATTATATATATATATATATATATATATATATATACACACACATGCACACAATTTATTTTTAAATCTTGAGTAATGAAAAAGGCAGATAAGAATTTTTTTTTTTTCTTTTAGTAAAAACTGTGAAAATAAAAAAAAGGAAATTCATAGAAAGATGTGTGCATCATCCTATTATGTTCACTTTTGGACTAATACCCTTGAGAAAGGTATAACCCCCCCCCATTCCCCCACCCCCAGCTATTGGTTAAATAGTACCACTACTATTTGTCTGAATTTTTTAAAGATGTGGCTTGATAATTTGTATTTTTTGGACTGCTGTCCTCATCTTTATTGTTTTGGCCATTTCAAAAACACCTGAAGAGAGCCAACTTTTACAAGAATGGCTTAGGCATTACATAACCCTTAAAAGTTGATATGCCATTAAACAAAGAAACTAAACCATGTGTATATCTATAATATGTAGGAAATTTGAAAAGCTTGTATATTAATATTTTTGTATAGTAGAAAATATTTTTGCAATTATGTCAAACATTGTAATTTTGTATGTATATTTTATATAGGTGTAATTTTAATTGCTGTGACCTTATAAATTACAATTAGCAAATATAACAGACAGCAGTAAAAATGCTCAACATTTTACACAATTTCTGTCTTTCTTTTGATAGAAATGATTCAAAAGAAAAGACAGACTTGTTTTGTTTTTATTAATGTTTGTGCAAATGAAAGAAGCCTTTGTGTGGCTGTGTCATGCAAGTTTGCAATGTTAGTTTCAGCACTAAGTAAACATATAAAGAAAATGAGAGAGAGAGAGAGAGAGAGAGAGAAAGAGAGAGAGAGAAAGAAAGGGTGTGTGAACATATAAAGAAAAGGTGTATGTGTGACAGAGAGAGAGAGAGTGTGTGTGTGTGTGTGTGTGTGTGTGTGAACATATAAAGAAAAGGTGTGTGTGTGTGTGTGTGTGTGTGTGTGTGTGTGTGAACATATAAAGAAATGTGTGTGTGTGTGTGTATGAACATATAAAGAAAAGGTGTGTGTGTGTGTGTGTGTGTGAACATATAAAGAAATGTGTGTGGAGAGAGAGAGAGGGAGAGTGTGTGTGTGTGAACATATAAAGAAAAGGTGTGTGAGAGAGAGAGTATGTGTATGTGTGAACATATAAAGAAAAAGGTTGGGGAGAGAGAGAGAGAGAGAGAGAGAGAATGTGTATGTGAGAAAGAAAGAGAGTGAGAAAGAGAAAGAGAAAGTGTATCTGAATGAATGATAATGTTAGCTTAATTGATTTATCATCATTGTCTTTGCAGAAAGAAAAATGTGAAACTTGTTTATGTTTGAGGTTGTAAAGGAGACTTGAAATGTCAGCTGGAAACAGCCATGATTTAAGAGATAATTCTTTAATCTCATTTCTCATGAATGAAACAGCTATTACTGCCTACCACTGCAGTAATACTTCTGCTACCATTTCTAGAAATGAATGAATCTTCTTTTTTTTCTTTTTTTTTTTTACAGTCAAGTAGGAAGGATAGAAGAAAAGAGGGGGCGTTGAGACAAATAAGGTACAAGTGGGCCTGTTAGCCGGTCTTGGTTGAGTGGGAGTAGGCAAGCCATATAATTATATTCTAAAAAGAAGAATAATTTCCTGTTTATACTTTTTTCATTTTAAAAGAAAACTGATTAAAAACTATAGTAAAATGATAAGATTAACTGAGTATACCAAGTTGAAATTAATTACACAAAGCATAGAACCTTTAAAATTAACTTTTTAGTTTTCATTAAATTATTTACTCAGCTTTGTATGTACTTACCCAACCCCTCCAAATGAGCTGGATGTGACACAGGGTCAATCTTTATTTAACAGGTTTGAATTCAAAATGTTCCTTCTCCTAGACAGGTTACCATCAAATGTTAAAGAGCCCAGTCTGCCTTACTATTTACTTACCCATAGCTGGATGGAAAATAATTGGATGCATACCTTTCCCAAGGGTATTAGCACTATATGAAATGAAAATGGCCTCAATCAGGATTTGAACTCTGGTCAACATGTCCTACAACATTTTCTATGATGATATACCATTTCTTGGTGTGTAATGGTATATATATATATATATATATATATATATATATTATATAATATATATATATATATATATATGTATATATGTATATATGTGTGGGTGTGGGTGTGTGTGTGTAAAAATAATAAATGTGAAAAATAAGAGTAGTGAAGATGATTCATTAATATTTGAAAATTATTGTCAATGTTTAAAATGTTTCAATTAATGAATGATATATATATATATATATATATATATATATAATATATATATATATATACACACACACACAAGTTTTGTTGAACTGTACAGACAATTCTTGTCGGACGAGTTTTTGGTTGATCCTTTCTAATTTTTGGGCCATCTTTTTGGTGTCGGGGTGGAACTGGTGTAACAGTCCACCAAAGGTTCTGATACGAGCGCTTTCGGCAATACAGTTTGCCATCATCAGGTAGGAAACGATGGTATGGTTTCGTGTCTCGTTTTTAAGGAGTAGTAGCAAGGAATTAGAAGTGGGAGGTAATAAAAATATATATATATATAATTGAAGAAAAACGTTATGAGTCTACCACGGTTTCAATTTATATGATCTCTTCAGGACTACCTTATATTTGACTAAGTTGAACTCATTTTCCAATAATGATGGTCAAATGCTATATCTATGGGTGGGGGTACCAGATGATCTTTCTATTTCTCTTTTTGTTCCTATTTAGTATATTGTTTTTAGGCTCATCATTAAATTTAAGCTTATTTCTTGTATATCCGCTATCATGTAATGCTTTATGAAATATATCATTAGTGTTATAGAAAATTTGCTGGTTTGATAAATTTTAAATAATTGTAGTTATACAAGAAATAAGCTTAAATTTAACAATGAGCCTAAAAACGATACACAAGATAGGAACAAAAAAAAAATAGAAAGAGAAATAAAAGGAATATTTATTTCTCTGAATGTTTGAGATGAGGCTTGAAGATTAGTATTATCAGCATTATTCGGACTATTGTCCCAATCTTCATTGTTATTTGTACAACATTTCAGCTGATATACTCTCCGGCCTTCTTCAGATATTTCTTGTCGGACTCAGGAACCTTTTCTCGGACTCAGGAAAAAAGAAGGTTCCCGAGTCCGAGAAGGTTCCCTAGTCCGACAAGAAATACCTGAAAAGGCTGGAGGGTATATCGGCCGAAACGTTGTACAAATAACAATGAAGATGGGGACAATAGTCTGAATAATGCAGATAATACTAAGGAATATTTAGTTTAATTCCCCATTCAACTTAAAAGTAAAACCTAAAATCGGTAAAATATTTTAAAATTTAGTTAACAAACACTTTCCAGTCAACCATAGAAATAATAATAATCAGGATAAATAGAAACAATGCAACTGCCAAAATATTACAATATGCCCCATGAAGGGAAGATGCTCGACTAAAGGTGTTATTAACCAGGCCTCAGTGACATCTAAAAACCAAACCTAACTAAATTCTACGTGGGATGCACAAAATCAGAATTTAAAACTAGATTTGCAAATCATAAACATACATTTTCTTATATTAAGCTTAGAAACGCAAGAACTCTATCTAGGTATATTTGGGATTTAAAGAAACCTAACACTGATTATTCAATGGAATATCTTACAGAAATCAAATGTGTGCAGATCTCTAAATGATCCATGTTTCCTATGCATATATGAGAAATTAGCAATAATTAGATTCCCAGATAGGAAAAATCTTTTGTCATTAACATAGACATATAAGCTGCTGAAGCACTGAGTCTTTCAAAGCCTCCATGCTTCCTGTGGTCCGCCGACACTATACCTGATGCCGCTCGCCACATACATATGCACACACGCGCACACATACATGCATATTACTACTGTAAACTGTTCATGTTCCTGACACTACATTATTCTGTGTACTTGACATGAGACTTTGATGAGTTGTGGTGCACCTGAGCACTGTACACAATAAATTTCATTATTATAAATATACAATACTTTTTTTTAAAATTTTATAATGTTTACCATGTATAAAAGCAATTTTTTTTTTTCAATATTTTGTCTGGTGATATTATCAATAATATATCTAGAGTGAATAGACAATAGGCTATGTCTTTATACTGGGTGGTTTCCAAAGATAACTTTCTAAATATTTGATTATTAGATGTTTACTAACATCAGGTATTTTGGGGGGCCAAGCAGAGTTGCAACAATAATATCACTGTTCATGCTGTAATCAATAACCTTAAAGCACCAGAACATGTATAAATATGTACATGAATGTAAATGTACCAATGTTTGAACATGTCTAAACATATATTTAGATAGATATAGAACATATATACAAACAGAGTGTCTGTGGTGTAATGGTTATTGTTGTAAGAAATGTACATGGCTATACAAGTTTAAATCCTGGTCAAGTCTGGTTGAATTTCACCTAGTACTTATACCCTTGGGAATGATGTATATCCAACTATTCCCCTTCCAGTTATCAGTAAATAGTAGGATAGACTGGGCACTTTAACCCAGTTTGGCCATTAGTCTAGGAGAAAGAGAACTCTGAATTCAAATCTGTTAAACTCTGCTTGAGAAAATGACCTTGTGTCACATCCTACTCATTCGGAGAGGTTGGTAAACACACACACACACACAGAGAAATATATCAAAACAAAATTAACATAGATTTTAATGAGTGGGCTAATTTCTTTAATGTAGTGTAAAAACTCACAACCCTGAGTTTTACTGCAACTGGTTTCAAAGAAAGGGATGCATGACACTTATGTACTGATGTCATTAAGTTTATTTAATAAATACCATGAAACATTACAAGGAAATACAAATAACATTCAATAAAATGATAACAGCAAATATATTTCAAAGAAATTAAAAACCTGAAAGAAATGGGAGAATTTACCATGTCGCCTGTCTCAACTGGTGGCGTAAACTAAAAGGGTTTGTATGTCAGTTCCCCTTACCATTTTCTGGTTAGGGATTCGTAGATCGCAGAAACTAATGGTCAGCACAAAATAAAATTAATAGAACCACTAAACTATTCTAAATTGGATACTGTGGTTGTAGTTAATTTTATAAACAAAAAATAACTATATAAAAATGAGATATAATTAACTGGCCAGTTTAGCAGCAGTTACACTGAGGTCCATATCTTCAATCAGCATTTAACATGTATGTGTGGATTACTGGCTAACCTGAAGGTCGTAGACATGAAACTCAGAGATGTAAGTTTTACTCAGCCTAACATTTTTTTTATAATTGATGATATATTGAAATTTTGCTGTATGTTTTTTTATGTATTAAGCACTGTAAAGATTTTGAAGATTAGAAGTACTTTTATCATTAGATTTTAACCATATATATATTGAATTTCATTTTTAGTTACTTTGCTGAATTTGGTTATGGTTTGAACCAATGGGGATTGTTCCACAAAATCTTTTACTGAACCCAAGTGGCATCAATCATGCTGCTACGTAACCTCAATCAACCCTTGATCCACCCAACTATTCAACAGTACATGACTCACATCAAAAGTATGATGCCCCATGTATCCTCAATCCCCAAACTATTCAACACATGAAACATTCAGTAACATGAATCCAAAAGTAAAGTACTATGATGACCCATGTCCTATGTAACCTCAATCCACAGAAACTATTCAACAGTACATGACTCAACATCAAAAGTATGATGACCCATGTCCTATGTAACCTCAATCCACCCAAACTATTCAACAGTACATGACTCAACATCAAAGTATGATGCCCCATGTATCCTCAATCCAACCAAACTATTCAACAGTACATGACTCAACATCAAAAGTATGATGCCCCATGTCCTATGTATCCTCAATCCAACCAAACTATTCAACAGTACATGACTCAACATCTATGATGTCATGTGACTATTCAACAGTACATGACTCAACATCAAAAGTATGATGACCCATGTCCTATGTAACCTCAATCCACCAAAACTATTCAACAGTACATGACTCAACATCAAAAGTATGATGACCCATGTCCTATGTAACCTCAATCCACCCCAACTATTCAACAGTACATGACTCAACATCAAAAGTATGATGACCCATGTCCTATGTAACCTGATTCAACAGTACATGACTCAACATCAAAACTATGATGACCCACTATGTAACCTCAATCCTCCCAAACTATTCAACAGTACATGACTTAACATCAAAAGTATGATGACCCATGTCCTATGTAACCTCAATCCACCCAAACTATTCAACAGTACATGACTCAACATCAAAAGTATGATGACCCATGTCCTATGTAACCTCAATCCTCCCAAACTATTCAACAGTACATGACTCAACATCAAAAGGTAGATGACCCATGTCCTATGTAACCTCAATCCACACAAACTATTCAACATACATGACTCAACGTCAAAAGTATGATGACCCATGTCCTATGTAACCTCAATCCACAAAAAACTATTCAACAGTACATGACTCAACATCAAAAGTATGATGCCCCAAAAACTATTCAACAGTACATGACTCAACATCAAAAGTATGATGCCCATGTCCTATGTAACCTCAATCCACAAAACTATTCAACAGTACATGACTCAACATCAAAGTATGATGCCCCATGTCCTATGTAACCTCAATCCACAGAAAACTATTCAACAGTACATGACTCAACATCAAAAGTATGATGACCCATGTCCTATGTAACCTCAATCCACCCAAACTATTCAACAGTACATGACTCAACATCAAAAGTATGATGCCCCATGTCCTATGTAACCTCAATCCACAGAAACTATTCAACAGTACATGACTCAACATCAAAAGTATGATGCCCCATGTATCCTCAATCCAACCAAACTATTCAACAGTACATGACTCAACATCAAAAGTATGATGCCCCATGTCCTATGTAACCTCAATCCACAGAAACTATTCAACAAGTACATGACTCAACATCAAAAGTATGATGCCCATGTCCTATGTAACCTCAATCCACCCAAAACTATTCAACAGTACATGACTCAACATCAAAAGTATGATGCCCCATGTCCTATGTAACCTCAATCCACAGAAACTATTCAACAGTACATGACTCAACATCAAAAGTATGATGCCCGATGTTACCTCAATCCACCCAAACTATTCAACAGTACATGACTCAACATCAAAAGTATGATGCCCCATGTCCTATGTAACCTCAATCCACAGAAACTATTCAACAGTACATGACTCAACATCAAAAGTATGATGCCCATGTATCCTCAATCCAACCAAACTATTCAACAGTACATGACTCAACAAAAGTATGATACCCCATGTCCTATGTAACCTCAATCCACCCAAACTATTCAACAGTACATGACTCAACATCAAAAGTATGATGACCCATGTCCTATGTAACCTCAATCCACCCAAACTATTCAACAGTACATGACTCAACATCAAAAGTATGATGCCCCATGTCCTATGTAACCTCAATCCTCCCAAAACTATTCAACAGTACATGACTCAACATCAAAAGTATGATGACCCATGTCCTATGTAACCTCAATCCTCCCAAACTATTCAACAGTACATGACTCAACATCAAAAGTATGATGACCCATGTCCTATGTAACCTCAATCCACCCAAACTATTCAACAGTACATGACTCAACATCAAAAGTATGATGACCCATATCCTATGTAACCTCAATCCACCCAAACTATTCAACAGTACATGACTCAACATCAAAAGTATGATGACCCATGTCCTATGTAACCTCAATCCACCCAAAACTATTCAACAGTACATGACTCAACGTCAAAAGTATGATGACCCATGTCCTATGTAACCTCAATCCACAGAAACTATTCAACAGTACATGACTCAACATCAAAAGTATGATGCCCATGTACCTCAATCCAACCAAACTATTCAACAGTACATGACTCAACATCAAAAGTATGATGCCCCATGTCCTATGTAACCTCAATCCACAGAAACTATTCAACAGTACATGACTCAACATCAAAAGTATGATGCCCCATGTCCTATGTAACCTCAATCCACAAACTATTCAACAGTACATGACTCAACATCAAAAAGTATGATGACCCATGTCCTATGTAACCTCAATCCACCCAAACTATTCAACAGTACATGACTCAACATCAAAAGTATGATGCCCCATGTCCTATGTAACCTCAATCCACAGAAACTATTCAACAGTACATGACTCAACATCAAAAGTATGATGCCCCATGTATCCTCAATCCAACCAAACTATTCAACAGTACATGACTCAACATCAAAATATGATGACCCATGTCCTATGTAACCTCAATCCACCCAAACTATTCAACTACATGACTCAACATCAAAAGTATGATGACCCATGTCCTATGTAACCTCAATCCCCCAAACTATTCAACAGTACATGACTCAACATTAAAAGTATGATGCCCCATGTCCTATGTAACCTCAATCCACCCAAACTATTTCAACAGTACATGACTCAACATTAAAAGTATGATACCCCATGTCCTATGTAACCTCAATCACCCAAACTATTCAACAGTACATGACTCAACATCAAAAGTATGATGACCCATGTCCTATGTAACCTCAATCCACCCAAACTATTCAACAGTACATGACTAAACATCAAAAGTATGATGACCCATGTCCTATGTAACCTCAATCCACCCAAACTATTCAACAGTACATGACTCAACATCAAAAGTATGATGACCCATGTCCTATGTAACCTCAATCCACCCAAACTATTCAACAGTACATGACTCAACATCAAAACTATGATGTCCCATGTCACCTCAATCCACAGAAACTATTCAACAGTACATAACTCAACATCAAAACTATGATGACCCGTGTCCAATGTAACCTCGATCCACCCAAACTATTGAACTACATGACTCAACAATCCAAAGTATGATGACCCATGTCCTATGTAACCTCAATCCACCCAAACTATTCAACAGTACATGACTCAACATCAAAACTATGATGTCCCATGTCACCTCAATCCACAGAAACTATTCAACAGTACATAACTCAACATCAAAACTATGATGACCCGTGTCCAATGTAACCTCGATCCACCCAAACTATTGAACTACATGACTCAACAAATCCAAAGTATGATGTCCCATGTCCTATGTAACCTCAATCCACCCAAACTATTCAACAGTACATGACTCAACATCAAAACTATGATGTCCCATGTCACCTCAATCCACAGAAACTATTCAACAGTACATAACTCAACATCAAAACTATGATGACCCGTGTCCAATGTAACCTCGATCCACCCAAACTATTGAACTACATGACTCAACAATCCAAAGTATGATGACCCATGTCCTATGTAACCTCAATCCACCCAAACTATTCAACAGTACATGACTAAACATCAAAAGTATGATGACCCATGTCCTATGTAACCTCAATCCACCCAAACTATTCAACAGTACATGACTCAACATCAAAAGTATGATGTCCCATGTCCTATGTAACCTCAATCCACCCAAACTATTCAACAGTACATGACTCAACATCAAAACTATGATGTCCCATGTCACCTCAATCCACAGAAACTATTCAACAGTACATAACTCAACATCAAAACTATGATGACCCGTGTCCAATGTAACCTCGATCCACCCAAACTATTGAACTACATGACTCAACAATCCAAAGTATGATGTCCCATGTCCTATGTAACCTCAATCCACCCAAACTATTCAACAGTACATGACTCAACATTAAAAGTATGATGCCCCATGTCCTATGTAACCTCAATCCACCCAAACTATTGAACTACATGACTCAACATCAAAAGTATGATGCCCCACGTTCTATGTAACCTCAATCCACCCAAACTATTTAACTACATGACTCAACATCAAAAGTATGATGACCCACGTCCTATGTAACCTCAATCCACCCAAACTATTCAACAGTACATGACTCAACATCAAAAGTATGATGCCCCATGTCCTATGTAACCTCAATCCACCCAAACTATTTAACTACATGACTCAACATCAAAAGTATGATGCCCCATGTCCTATGTAACCTCAATCCATCCAAACTATTTAACTACATGACTCAACATCAAAAGTATGATGCCCCACGTCCTATGTAACCTCAATCCACCCAAACTATTTAACTACATGACTCAACATCAAAATTATGATGATCCATGTCCTATGTAACCTTGATCCACCTAAACTATTCAACAGTACATGATAACATCAAAAGTATGATGTCCCACGTCCTATGTAACCTCAATCCACCCAAACTATTGAACTACATGACTCAACATTAAAAGTATGATGATCCATGTCCTATGTAACCTTGATCCACCTAAACTATTCAACAGTACATGATAACATCAAAAGTATGATGTCCCACGTCCTATGTAACCTCAATCCACCCAAACTATTGAACTACATGACTCAACATCAAAAGTATGATGATCCATGTCCTATGTAACCTTGATCCACCTAAACTATTCAACAGTACATGATAACATCAAAAGTATGATGTCCCATCAATATCGTTGATTAATTTTCTTCTCAGTCAGTAGAGCATCCGCCTGGCAATCACAAGTTTCCTGGTTTGATACCAGCCTTCATGAACTCAGTGTATGAATCGCACAGGGATGTGCAGTTAAATGAGGAGCTGATGGTTGGTGTGGTGCTCCATCTCAGACGCTAAAACAATCTCCTAAGTCTAGTGCTAGTGAAAAGGGGATAGACTCCCTCACGATACTGACATTAGGCCGCCCCGCAGACTACTTCCCTATTAAACTGATTGTAAATGAATCTGAGGAAGATGAAGACTTAACGTATCTGCAATTAATGGTAAGTAAATATTTCATTCATCAGGTTTACATATATTTTTATAATCTGCTTATATATATATATATATATATATATATATATATATTTGCTTGATCAAGGTGGGGGGACATTAAAGTTATATTGGAATCCCTGACTACTGGTGTTGATTTGAAATGGAAAATATATCTATTTGATTAAATAGTGTCAAAAAAATTAAACGGTAATAAATATTGTCTATCCTACACTTATCTTATGATTGAAAAAACAAAAAAATGATTTGTACATTACTGGTGTTAATTTGATATAATACACACACACAATGTATTTACTTGGTTAAATAGTGCAAAAAACATCAGAATGTAATACATATCCATCATTAAATAAATTTCTGATTAAAAAAATTAAAGAAAAAGATTTGTACATTACTGGTGTTAATTTGATATAATACATTATAATGGTCACTGAATTGACCTGTTAGTTATACTTTATATATATATATATATATATATTTTTTTTTTTTGTTCACCAATTTAACTACTACTACAATATCAAGCCCTTAAAATGATTTAGTTGACTTTTATTATAAGTTTCTGCTGCCCCTTATATTCACTGCGGACTTCAAGACTCAAAGAGGAAATGGGTAAGGGGTTAAGAAACAAACAAATACCATTCCTCCTCATTTCACCACTGCTGGTCAAGAAGCAACAAGGTAATTATACTGCTCCCTTTTTAAGAACTAAATATAAGATACACCACGTGTCCATTTCTTTCTTGTGTTTCCATTTCTATTGAAATATATTCTCTTGTTACCTATTCTTACCTATCGTTATCTATTTTTTCTTTTGTACAATTTTCATGATATTTATTTAATAAAATTGATAACATCTTTCCAAGACCCGCGTGTAGCTACATATAGACAATGTATTTATTTGATTAAAAAGTGGCAACAAATTGTAATAAATATTGTTAATCATTCAATTATATTTTGATTTAAAAAAAAGGAATAAACAATTGTTAAGTTAATTTGTTATAAAACGGGCAACGTTGGATATCCCCGCTAGTCTAAAATCGAGAATTTTTTTTTTTTTTTAGTTGTCGAGCAAGAGTTGTTTCCCTTGAGCAACAAGAAACTTCATTTCGTTACGATCGCATTGACAGGTAAATGTTTTAAAGTATAAGTTATAATTAATTTTTCCTAATTTTTTTAATATTCATTTAAATTCGGAGAATATTTACTTTGTGTTTTGTTTACGGCAATATTCTTACAAGTTTGATGTTTAGTTGTTTGATATTTACTTGTCAGCGCATTGTGATTTCAACATAAACATTTAGGTTTTTACTTTTTTTTTGTCTTTTACACGATGTTTTCATATTTAAAATATATTTTCTTGGGAAAGAAAAAAAAAAAAAAAGCAAAGATATTAACTAAGAATAAATAACTGGGAAAAAAATTAAAAAATAAACTTAAAAAAATGATGCTGTTATTTTTTTATTCTCAAAAAACATTGCCAGCATCAAGAATTTCATTATTATTTTTGCGTCGTAGCTGGATTTTTCTTGTTTTGTTTTGTTTTTCTAATGTTTTTTGTTGGGGTAAGAATAAAATTTGAATCTTAATAAGTTTTGAAACTTAGAATTTACTTTTTGCTTCTGAATATTTATATTTTCTTAAAACTTTAAAAGGAATTATTTTTCTTTTGAGGTCAGTACTTTTAAAAATAGAAAAAGATTAAAAATCACCAAAAAAATGTATGTGATTTTATAATAAACTAGACACCCCCCTCCCCAAGAAAAAGAAGAAAAAAAGAGAAATTAATATATATCCTATTACTACTGTTATTCAAATTCATAACATTACATGGAAATAATCATTTATAAATAAATAAGCTTCATACTGACATTTTTCTTTTGTTAGAGAAATAATCAGAAAATATTATTTTTATATTTCTTAATTAAAACTGTTGTGTTCCGCTTTGTTTTGTGTAACCTACGCATCTCTTAAGTTTCGTGATCAATGACAACAATTGACACTTTTGTATTTTACTTTCAAACAATTGTTTTTTGTTTGTTTTTTTGTTGTTTTTATTTTGTAGTTGTTTTTAATGTTTTTACGCTTGAAGCAATCAACATTCAACAGGTGTTTTCTGTAGGTTTAATATTTTTGCTACTATTTAGAACAACCTTCTGTCGTTTTCAATTAATTTGAATCATTCAGGGTTTTTTTTTGGGGGGGGGGGGCTTTACTTTAAATAAGGTATTTTTTTTAAATTATTATTTTTTATCATCATCATTATTATTTTTTATCAATTTTTTTTTCATTCAATCAATTGGGTACCGGTTTAAACAGATGGTAATCTTCAGGCAAGCGTAAAGTCTTTTAAAACTATTTTTTCACACATTAATTGATGGAAATGAAGAAATATTACAATTGTTAATTGGATTTTAAAAACCTAATGCTAGTTTGCTGGTATGTACAAACACACGCACCTGCCTAGGCACCGGTTCCCCCCCCCAAAAAAAAAAAAAAAATCGGCTAATTATCGGATTTTAATATTTAAAAAAAAATATTTCAATCAATAAAACAAACAAAAAATCAATTTTTCTTTAAATTTTTGAAGACATTTGATTCCTTTAATAAAAGTTAAGTAAATTATTTTTTTAAACATGTTTTTAAAATAATTCCATGGTGAATTATATTTCTTTTTTTTATAACGGTTTGTCTATTTTGTTCATACGGATGCTTTATTTTTGAAGTTCACAAAACGGTAAAATAAAGTACAATATTCCTCTTTTAGGCATTTTTCTTTCTTTTTTTACAACAGACCATATTGCTGTTTTCTCTCAACAGAACTTTATTTAAGAATATGAACTTGTTTTCCAACCAGACATTCAACTTTTTTAAAGTAGGTAATATTCTATTAAGATAATGCTGGATCACATCATTGGTGACCAGGGAAAAGTTATAATTGATAGGCTGGGAGATCTCCACCATATTTATCAAGTCTGGCACCTTCAGATCACCATTTATTGCAGTTTTTGCAGAATTCTCAAAAGTTAATTCCCAAGATGATTGTAAAAGTCATACAGGGGAACGCTTTGTTGGGAAATATAAGTTATTGGAAACTGAAATTGCCTGCAAGATGACAACAGAAGATAGTGGAACAAAAACAGTAAATAGGTTGTTTAATAAAGTTAATATAAAAAAAAAAATTGTCTTATTTATTACCTATGATGCCAATGAAATTTTGGCTGAACTTACACAAAGGTGTCAAAATTAGGGTGACCCAGAAAAACAGAACTCACAAATTTTGTAATAAAACTGTTAGTTTTAATTATGGGGGTCTAGGGTTGGGGTTAGTTTAATGGGAAAATGAATAAATAATTTGGGTTCTGTTTTTTCTGGGTTACCCTGTATACCGGTGACCCAGAAAAAAAAACCCACAAATTTTGTACTAAAACTTAATTTTAACTAGGTGGTTTAGGGTTGGGGTTTAAGGTTAGTTTAATGGGAAAATAAATAATTTGGGTTCTGTTTTTTCTGGGCCACCTAAATTTTGACACATTTGTGTAAGTTCAGCCGAAATTTTTTAACCACTGAATATATAAAAATTATCTGTCAGTTTTATAAAAAGTTTTCTGCACACAATAGGGAATATTTAATTTAATCTATTTATTTTGAAGCAGCCATTTTACTTTTGAAAGAGTTTACAAGTTTTTATGTTTATTTTTTGTCTTTAAGACAAATTAAACTTTTGATATGCAAATTTGTGTGTGTGTGTAATCATAAATGGGAATGGTAAATAAACCAACACAAATCAATCAATTCAATTCTTGAGCAAATATTAAATTTTTCCCATGAATTGAATTGACTGCTTTGTGTTGGTTTATCTATTTTTCCCATTTATATTTTCACACTTAGTTGGATTTTTTTCAAACTGTTTCTTCATGAATGCTCACACACATACATGTATGTGTATGTTGAAAAAATAATTGTAATAAAAACATACATACTTTAGTTAGGATGAAATTTATTGCTGTTATTGCATCCTAACCAAAGTATATATATATATATATATATATATATATATATATTTCTTCCAATCATTTTTTCAACATATCTGTTGGATTCATTTATATTTCTCTCTCTCACACACACATATACATATATATATATATATGAGGTTAAGTAAACAAACAAATGTGTTTATTTTTTTATATAGCTTTAAGCCGACAATCTTTGGAGGATATGTGCTTAATTGAAGTCATACCTAATTTTGAAATGTAATTAGTTAATAATTAATGAATTTAGGCGGGCATATATGTTCAAATGTAAGGCTTTTTGACATTTTCTCGATTTGTTTAAGCCTTACATTTGAACATATATGCCCGCCTAAATTCATTAATTATTAACTAATTAATTTTCAAAATTAGGTATGACTTCAATTAAGCACATATCCTCCAAAATATATATATTTCAGTGTGGCTAGACTTTGTAAGCTGATTCAAGCTGTAATTGAAATTCAAGCAATTTTTCATCAATCAGAGCCTTTAACCACCAGGCTATCAGCACACCTACTAGTGGAAGAGAATTTTTACTGATAAATACATACACATGGAGAGACAGGAAGGTAAATGATATCAAATATTTCCATGATAAGATTCAACAAGAGTAGAGAACTCAAATGTACATATAAAAACATTTTGCTTACATACATATAAATATATGTATATATGCATATGGAGTAGAATATAAATATATAAATGAAAACTTTAGTTTATTAGATATAAAGTTATTTCAGCCCTTTATGGCTTTTTTAGTATAGATAAGAGTGACAGATTGGGTTGGTTTAAACATATATATATATATATATATATATATATAACCTTAGTTTATCAGATAAGAACAAAATATATTTTCCTGTTTAAAAAACTAGTAATTGTCACATTCTATCTTGCTGTAACTATTTAAGTGATTTAAGAAAATATGTTTTTAAAATATGATTCCTCAATAAATTAAATTAACTATGTGGACTGAACACTCGTTTTACAAGAGTGCTTGTCTTTTTTAGATTTGCAGAATTTTCATTAGCAATTGATAATTATCATGATCGAAATAATTTCCTTGAATTTTAATTATCTTTTTAAAAGTAATTATATTTGTTTATTTTTCAGCCATGAGTCTTCCAGAAGCAGACTATTTTTTCCTGTCCAACTCGGCTGACAGAGTATGTTTGTGCATCTTTGGGATAATTTTATCACTTTATGCACTTTACGTTGAAGTCAGAAAGGAACATGATTCATCTTTTAGAGCAGCCTGTGACTTAGGAGAAAATATTAGTTGCTCCAAAGTGTTAACATCTAAGTAAGTAAATATAGAAAAATAATCAAAATGTTTTCTTTTGAATCTTTTATAACAATTATCTAACTTTAAGAAATTCAGATTATTGTCCTCATGTTTATTGTTATCTGCACAATTTCAGTTGATATAACCCCCCCCCCCAGCCTTCTTTGGGTATTTCTTATCAAACTCAGTAACTCCCTCTTCAAACTTGGGAGCCTTCTCTTCAAACTTGGGAGCCTTCACAGAATTTGAAAAGTTGATACCCATTTTTGTGTGTTTATTCCAAATGATACAACTTATCAAGCCTCACCTAAAAAAAATTGAAATATTAAGAAATTTGCTATATATTTTGAATACTAAATCTCTAAAGAGTTCAAATGTTTATTGCTTGATTATAATGTAGTCAGTTATTTATGTAAAATAAAATCTAAACCAATTTTTAGATTGATTGAGTGATTGTAACAGCATGTCAATGAGTATAGGGTTATTTTATGACACTGGGCTATTATATTACATTCATTGTACATTCATATTTATATTTTTGTGTAACTGTTTCTTAAGAGATTTGTTTTTTGCACCCAGTCCTATTGAATACAAAGATTTTTTAAACAAATCTATTTGACTGATAGAGAGGACCAATTCTTAGAGAAAAAATAATATAATAGTGACACATTTTTTCTATCTATTCACATTACTAGAGTTGTAATTTGATTTGGTTTCTAGTTTTTGATAAGTGTCCCTCTTTGAAATAATGAAGATTATAAAATTGAATATTTAACTAAGAGATTAAAATTATATTATATATCTTTATTTCATTTTATATTTGTTACTAATACAGGTATGGACGTGGATTTGGCCTTGTTAGCGTCCTATTGGGAAACGAACATTTCATGAACGTACGAAATTGCAATCTTGGTATTTTGTTTTACAGCTTACAAATCATTGTTGGTATGTACTTTTTTTTAAAAATTTTAATTTTGTGCATATATTTATTTTTTACAAGTCTATGCACTTGTCAACTGTTGTGGTCCCAAATGCAGTGTTCAGCCATTAGACTGAACTAGACACTTTATTTTGCAGTGTTCAGCCATTAGACTGAACTAGACACTTTATTTTGCAGTGTTCAGCCATTAGACTGAACTAGACACTTTATTTTGCAGTGTTCAGCCATTAGACTGAACTAGACACTTTATTTTGCAGTGTTCAGCCATTGGACTGAACTAGACACTTTATTTTGCATTTCATACTCAACAAAGCTAATAAATAATTTTCTTTTAAGATTAATTCAATATATTACAAGAAAAATGAATTTAGTAAAAATAGTAATCAAAGCCTCATCTAAATGTGATGGTAGCATAGAATGATGCACTCGCAACATAGCAGTCTTTAATTTTTTATGCATTACTCCTAAATGCATTCAACCAGAAAGTTGGTATATAAAATACAAAATAATATAGTAATGATGGAAAATGTCCGCATTCCAAACGACCTTTTGTATGGTGAATTAGTAAAAAGTTCCCAATCGGTAGATAGACCATGCTTACGCTTTAAAGATATCTGCAGAAGAGTCATTAGGATATTCTGGTAGAGCATTCGGCTAGAAACCGCAAGGTTCCTAGTTCGAAACCGGTCCTCGCCAACTCAGCGTATGAGTAGCACAGGGATCTGTGCAGTAAAGTGAGGAGCTGATGGTAGGTGTGGCGCTCCACCTCAGATGCTAAACTAATCTCCTTGGTCTAGCGCTATTGAAAAGGGGATAGACTCCCTCGCTGATTGGTTGTTACTGACTTTAAGCCACCCTGATGACTTTACTTACTTACATTGATACAAACACATGGTAGGTAGATGCAGAAAATTGAACGGCCTGGCGCTTCAAATGTTAAACAAGGCATGAAGAGGAGTGAGGCAGAGAAGAAAGTAGCCTCGACAGTAGATAAAGTTTTTTTTGGGGGGGACACTACGCCGCCGTTCTTAGTGGACGGATATGTTCCAACAATATAGCAATGAAATATCAGTACATTTCATTTGGGAGTATGGAAGTTAACAAGTACCTAGTTTTAAAAAAAGGCGATACTCATGTGTGTGTTTTACCTGGGATAATAAAAAATAATATCCTAAAGCAAACTTTATTAAATAAAAATTTATTCTTCAATTTTTGCAAGATTTTCTTTTTAAGCATGAACCTTTTTGAGTTGACCCAACATAGGGATTTTGGGTTCAGGAAAGAAGAAACATTAGGTTTAAGATTTCCAAAATTCCACCACCTGATAATGGCCTTGGTTGGTTGTTTTTTGGTTTTTTTTCGTTTTATTACATATCAACCCTTTTTAGGTCATTTAATGTTGGATCAAGTCATTTTGATAAACAAAGGTCATAGGTTGCTTATAGTACCTGCTGTTGCTTAAGAGGTTACCTAATTAAGTATTGAACAGGCTCATGACAATGGATTTGTAGATGTAAGAATTATGATTATGGAATTCAATGCCTGGGTCAGGTGAATAAATCCTGGTTCATGAACACAAGTTAATTAAATAATAATCTTAGTTGACACACAATCCACTACCTCTTATAAGTAGAAATCAATTAAGGATCTAACATGGATAGTGGAATGTGAACAGTGTGGATTGAATAAAGAGTTCAATTCAAAATTCTAAGAATATTGCATGAATATAATAGATATCTGTAGAAGGTTGGAGTGTAGAACAGCCAGGGCCAGTAAGTAAAGTCATCAGGGTGACACACAATCCACTACCTCTTATAAGTAGAAATCAATTAAGGATCTAACATGGATAGTGGAATGTGAACAGTGTGGATTGAATAAAGAGTTCAATTCAAAATTCTAAGAATATTGCATGAATACAATAGATATCTGTAGAAGGCTAAAACAACTTGGACCAGCGTTGTCCTTTAGGTGAACTAGGTACTCACCTAGGGCACCAACATCTAAAATCTAATTTTTTAAAATTCTTCTACACATTATATGATGTTACCTATTTAAGTAAATAAAATATCAATTGATTGTATTAAGTTTTAATGTAAATATTTTTTTTAATGTGATTTGGTCAAAGTTGAAATTATTTTAATTCATAATTGTCTCCATTAAGCTTTTTCTATTTATACTTAAGATGTCAATTTAATATATTGTTTGACCAATGACTGATCACAACTCAGAAAATATCTTATTTTAGACTATATGCATATAATAATGTAATAATAGTAGGTCATAACTTGTCAGGGGCTGGAGCAAGCTAAATACTTATGATATTTATTAAAGATTATCCTAAAATAAAAATAAGTAAAAATTGTTTCATTTACATTTATGTCAAGGATTTATTGACTTAATGTAATAACAATAATTGATAATTTGCATGGATGAAGTAATAAAGCTACAAGATGAAAATTATGTTATCAAAGGTATTTTGAGAGCTAGAAACAATGTAGTAATGAGTTACTGTACTTACATTAGCTTATTAAAACTTTAAGGGGGGCATGCATCTAAAGGCTCGCCTAGGGCACCAAATCATCTTGCATTGGCCCTGACAACAACCATTGTGATTATAACTACCAAAATGTGAGGGCATTAGTTTTAATAAATCACTTGTTGGAGATGTATGGTCTGATGGTTATTGTCATAGGAAATGTACTCAGCAGAGTTCAAAGTCTGTGCAAGGCTGTTTGCATTTCACATAGTGCTAATACCCTTCAGAATGGTATGCATCCAACTATTCTTCCTTCAGCTATGGGTAAATAGTAGGGCAGACTGGGTTATGCAACAAGTCTAGGAGCAGGAAAACTCTGAATTCAAAACTTTGCTTAAAAAAATGACCATTCCTTACATCATACTCGTGCATTGGGAGGGGGGGGGATAATAATTCTTCATCTCAGACAAATTATTTTTTTATTCCATAATCATTGGCTTTAATTATGACTATCATTTCTTTTGCATTCTTTTCAGGCTTGTTTCCTGGTCCCATTCCTGTGTTCCTGCTTCTTCTGGCCTCAATTGTTTCTGTTATTGGTTCTTTGTATTTGGCTTTCATTTTGTTTGCTATTCTCAAAGACCTCTGCCTTGTATGTGTTGCTACATATATTGTTAATGGTGGACTTATGTACTTAAATTATGCTGCTTATACAACTTAATCATCTTTTACAAATCAATCTTAAATTTCTTTAAAGCAAATGTTTAAGAATTTGCTTTAAAGAAATTTTAGTTTTTAACTTTGGTTTTAATTGATTCCCTACAAATTTTTATTTTATGCAAGTTTCATTTTTTTTACACTTAAAAAAATGTGCCTTTCATTCTTTTACCTTATACATCCCTCACCAGATTTTTATTTAAATTTTTTTTTTTTTTTTTTTTTACAATCCAAGTTTTTGATTTTATTATTTCTCCATCCCAATTTTATTTTGTTTTCTCTTTTTATTTTGATTATCTTTCTTGTACACACGAACTTAACAAATAAAATAAAATAAAAAATATTATAAATAATAACTGATAACTACCATGAACATTGTCCTTCACTTGCAAACATACACATTACACATATATATTTTTTTAAAAAGAAAAAAGAAAATGACTCTTCAGGAAAAAAGGAAAGAAAACCGAATGAGTCACAATTGTGACTTAGTTGGTAAAAAGAAAAATGAGTTGCAAAACAACAAATATTGAAAAAGTGCTCAATATGTATATAGAAGTTTACTACCCTATATATATATATATATATATATATATATATATATATATATATATATATATATATATATCAACAAAACCTAAATGATCATTAACCCTTAAAATGCCGATATATTTTCAGATTCTTACTATAGCAGTAGTATTCTCAAGTTACCAAAAGGATACTTTGCCATTATTGCTGAAAAGTATATATGGTGTTTTAAGCTCTAATGTTAAATAGTCTATATTAAATGACATAAGAATTGTTTGATTTAAATACTTCTTTTCTTTTTCTCAGTTTCATCTTTCTTGTTTCTTCACACTGCTAAGTAGCAGATTACATTTTATGCATTTAAGACTTTATTTTTATTAATTATTCTTTCATTTAATTCATAGATTTTGACATAACAATTATACCATAACTGATCTGAAATAGAATTAAACAATACAGATTTACTTAAATATCAATGGCTATAAAATTAAGTAAATAATTACTAATTTTTAAAATAGTTTTGTAAGTAAAATAAACTAAATGATTAATGTAGGACATTTTATAAAAATTAATTCAGTTAAAATGTTATATATAAAACTATTGTTTGCAAAACTTGTTTGTCTCATTCTTTTTGCAGTGTTTCTTCTTAACATTTATGTTCAATTCTATATAGGAAATGTAATCATAATTTTAGTTGACATAGAAATCCTTTACAATTCTTAAAAGTAAAAATCAATTAAGTACATAATAATGATGTAATGATAATGAAATTATTGTTTACTGTGCTCAAGTGCACTATAACTCATCAATGATGCCTGTATAGTACATAGAATAATGTACAAACATCAGGAAAATGAACTGTGTATAGTCATGATAGATGTGTGTGTGTGTGTGTGTGTGGTGTGTGTGAGTGCATATGTATGGAATGGGGATATTATGTATAGTGTTGGCAAATTACAGGAAGTATGGAGTTTTTGAAGGATGCAATATCTCAGTAGCTAATAATTGATGCAGTTAGTTTGTTCCATTCTTCAATAACTCTAAGCATGAAAAAATTTTTCTGGAAGTCATGGGAACTGTGCTGTTTTCTGACTTTGTAGACATGACTGTGTGTTAGACAAATGGGAAGTCTATTTTACCTGTTCTTCAGGCTAATATCACATTCTTGTTAGTTTTAGCCAAATCGTAAAATAATTCAAAGGAAAAATATTAATATTTTCATGAATCTTTGATACCTGTATATCATCTACTAGATGGAACCACCCACCATTGCCTACTTGAGGAATTTCAAATAATTATCAAGTAATGTTAAAAACCAACAAAGATGAAAATATGAGTCTAAACAATTTAATAATGACTCGTGTTAAAATTACAGATGATATTGGATTTTATCTAAGGCTAAATAATTTAAGTAGTGTGTGGTATACAGCCCTCGCCAACTCAGCATAGGGATCTGTGTGGTAAAGTGAGAAGCTGATGATGGGTGTAGCGCTCCACCTCAGGTGCTAAAAACAATCTCCCTGGTCTAATGCTAGTGAAAAGGTGATAGACTCCCTCTCTGTCCTATTGATACTGACAATAAGCCAACTCTGCAAACTTTACTAATATATATATATATATATATATAATAAATACAAAGGAAAAAAAATGATTTTCCTCACTATTATCTCTATATTCAACAAGAGAAAATTGAATTCTTATACATTGATCACATTATGTACTTAAGGGCCGGCTTAGCTCAGTTAGTAGAGCATCAGCCTAGGAACCACAAGGTTCCAGGTTCAATACCGGCCCTCACCAACTCAGCGTATGAGTAACACAGTGATCTGTGTGGTAAAGTAAGAAGCTGATGGTAGGTGTGGCGCTCCACCTCAGACACAGAAACAATTTCCTATGTCTAGCACTAGTGAAAAGAGGATAGACTACCTCACTGAATGGCTGATACCTGACTTTAGGCCATCCCGACGACTTCATGTACTTAAAAACCCCAAAACTTTTTTTTATTAATTCCAAATTATCAATCAAACTTTGTCAAAATCTCTGTATAAGAATTTCTTTATAATTGTTAAAGAACACAATGTTAAGTAACTAAGTCAAATTAGTTATGTATACATAAGTTAAATAAATTAGGGTATCCCATCATGGTGTAATGGTTAACAAGCTAGTCTCACAGATCACATTACTACTGAATAGTAGTGTGGATGCCGCATATTTGCAACCTTGTGTCACATCTTAGAAATTGGGTTGGGTAAATACCTACAGGTTAAATAAATAGAACAATAAAATAACTAAATCACAACAAGAATAAGACAATCAAATTCAGTTTATCCTATACAATAATTGTAGATTTTCTGTAATTTTCATTATTTCCATAAATATTTTTAATCTTCATTTATTTCTATTTTTGGAATTTTCTTATTCTGCATTTTCATTTGTCAGAATTTTTTTTTCTTTTTTAAATCAATTTTTGATAAATTTTTTTCTTTCATTTTATTTTTGTTGCTTCAAAGAAATTCAAACAATTTTTTAAAAACTTTAATATAAGTTAACATTTTTAAATTGAATATATTTTTAGACCCTGTAATTTCAGTATTAAAAGTGAAAAAAATGTTTTAAAAAAATACTAACATATTTTACAGAGTTTTAGAATTTCTTTTATAAAAACATTAAAGTATATATTTTAATTCTAAACAAGTAATATAAAAATAAAAATTAATAATTACAAGAGTAATAAATTTTTAAAGTTACAAAATAGAAAAAATAATTTTTTACTAAAAATTTACTCAAATTAAAAAGAAAAGAAAGAAAAAAAATTTAGTGAAAATATTTCAAATGAGCCAAAATACTAATTTCTTTTTAACAATTCCATCCTCCATTAATATCTGCTGTGAACAGATAAAAAAATATATAAAGTATCAGATATCATCATCATAACATATATATTTTTTTAATTTTAATTTTTTCGTCCTACATTATAATATTTTACAATAATGACTCAAAGATTGTGTGTATGAAAAAATGAAAAAGAACACAATTTTTTTCTGATTTCTGACTAAACAACATGATTAAACGATAATGATAATTCAATATGACTCAAAATTCAACAAATAATGCTTTGATTGGATTAACAATTTGAAAAATGTGCTGTTTTTAAATGTGCAATAAAGTAATTTCATGAAAAATTTAAATAAAACTGTAAGTTTAATACAGTTTCTTTCTGTGCTTTTATGATTTATTTGTTTTATTTTTATGCATAAATTTATATGTATAATTTCATGAAATAAATTATACATGTGAAATAATGTTTTGTGTTGGTTCATCCTATAACCTTGAAATTGTTAGGAATACCATACTGGATTTTTGTCCTTCAGAGGACAAATGAAGGTTATTTGGTAGAATGTATCTCTTCCTCCTGTGAGTTATTTCTAGATTACATGATTCCAGCAGCTGGGAAGAACTCCTGATCACACATACTTCTATCATTCCTTTCAATATGATAGAGTCAGGGTATATGGTAAATAAAGGAAGATTCATGCCTTTCCTAAATTCATTAATTGTTCAATTGAATCATTAGACAAAAATTGAATTTTGTTTACTGATTTCATTCTCCGTGTTAATAACTGTTGTACTATTTTCACAAATATTAAATAATGTTCATTTATGCAATAAAAATTCCATCCATATTTCTCCATGTGTATTTGTGTTTATATACTAAAAACAAATTTGCAGTAATGGCTGCCATGATGTTTCTTCATATTAGCTCAAAACAAATTTATTCAAAATTAACACAATTCTTTCAATTGAAATACATTGCTTGCACACATAAATCAAGTGATATTCAGTTATTGAGAATTCCAAGTTTTATTTCTCAGCTAAATTTCATTAAATCAGTTAACCTCTATCTGGTTTCATGCATACATAAACCTTTGTCCTATAATTGCAGTCTTGAGCTAAATCTAAGCTTTAAAAAGGTGCCTTCTGTGGTTTAATAGTTAGCGAGTTAGATCATCAGATCATTACTAGTGAATCCTCAATGGGTGCTCCATACTTCTGGCCTTATGCCAAACTAAGCTTAGTAAATATATATATATATATATATATATATATATATAGTAAGCTTAGAAACTTATTATATATAACCTTATAAGTGAATTCAGTTCTCACTGAGTGCTCCACACTTCTGGCCTTGTACCAAACTAAGCTTAGTAAATTATTACAAATATACATAAACACACATAATTGTAACTATTATAACATATGGCCGGTTTAGAGCATTCGGCTAGGAATCACAAGATTCCTGGTTCAATTCCGGCCCTCGTCAACTCAGCATATGAGTAGCACAGGGATCTGTGCAGTAAAGTAAGGGGCTGATGGTAGTTGTGGTGCTCCACCTCTAAAATAATTCCTTAATCTAGCGCTAGTGAAAAGGGGATAGACTTCCTCGCTGTCTGGCTGATACCGACATTAGGCTGCCCCGACAACTTTACTTACTTTTAGTAAAAATATGCTCTCTTTGATTTCCAGTAATTAATTTTGATGTAATGAAATATATTAAATTAGAAAGATTGAATGAATAAAAATAAAAAATATATAGAAAAAGTGTCAGTTTCTGGAAATTATCCTACCACTCTAATCATTAATTAGTTATATAATCATTAGTGTTTACTATTTACTTGTATCCAAAGTAAAAAGAAGATCCAAAATTTTATGGTTTTATACTCCACTTTGGCTAGACGGGCAGTCGGATAGGCCCCCTTGGATCAATCGGCTGGTCACGTCAAGCCCTAGCACCTATATGATTTTCCCAACCCTATTGCCCTTATGGCAACCCCCAACCCCTTTTTATCATATGGGTGCTAAAAGGCGGTGGCTGCGGGTCTACATGTCCTGGGAATGACGTTAAACTCTATCTGATGGTGAGGTTCCAGTTTTGGAGGTTTGGGGAATGTGGAGTACCCCTTCATCACCATTGCTCCCTGGTCCACTCTGACACGGAGTGGTAGTACCTGTTAGGGTCCCATCTATGGGTTAAATAGAAAAATGTATTTATAAACAAAATTGTATTATTCATTAAGAATTGATTTATTTCAAAACTTTATCGGCATTAAATGATCCACTGAGGTTGATATGCTGTAAAACAAAACAAACATTCAAGGTTTTAATTTTTTTAAGTGAAATTGAGCAATATAGTAAGGAAAAAATAAAAATAAAATGAATTAAAAAAAAAAATGAATAAATAAAATGAGACAGACTTAAATGAGAACTCCTTTTCTGAATAAAATCAAAATCTAAAAAAAAAAAAAAAATTTAAGCATATAATTTTTTGAAAAAGAAATGTCTCTGGCAAAAATAATAGTCTTTTCTTTATTACCCACTCCATGGAAACTTTGCTATTCACGGAACATCTTTTCGAAGTTATTGTCTGCTTTAATTCAAATTTTATATTTCATAATTTAACTTTAACTAAATTAGAATAAAGAATAAAATTAGTTTTTTCTTTTGTTAATAAATTTATTTTAAGATTTATCAACAGAATTTTAGTTCATATTCATTAAAATAAAGCTATACAATTAGAAATTAATAATAAACGAATATTCATTAAATCAATTTTTTGAAGATCAATATGCAAATTAGCCTTCCCATTCTCATTGTAAACTGCCATTTGATTGTATATATAAATTCAATTGCATGTTATCAGTAAATAGTTAAGGCCAAGAGAGCATTATTAAATAAAACTGAAATCATGGAAAATGTGACGTTAATAACTAAGGTGAATTTTGATATCAGTGGTCATGTATTTCTCTGAATTTTTTAGATGAGGCTTGATAAATTTTATAATTTGGATTATTCATCTTTATTGTTATCTACACAATGTTTCAGCCAATGTACCCTCCAGCCTTCTTCAGGTATTTCTTGTTGGACTCAGAAAGAGAAGCTTTCCTAGTCTGACAAGAAATACCTGAAGAAGGCCGGAGGGCACATCAGACGGAACATTGTGTAGATAACAATAAAGATGAAGGCAATAGTCCAATAATTAAAATAATAAAAGTGGCAATGTAGCTTCGGCTATAGACAGTCTCCACAAATTTTATCACTTGTAATATCTTTATAAGGATTTTATTTTAACAAAATACAATAAAGAAAGAAATACGAGAAAGAAAAAAAACTGTCAAAGTGTTATAGGTGATATACCCTATTGACCAATGGAATGTGCCGACGGGTTACTATAAGTAACAGGGATAATTGTGGCTTGGGAGTAAGCCAATGCCTCTATTGTCGGACGTAATTTCCACTTATCTCTATTGTATTTGTCTACTTTCTGTTAATACATTTTTCTACATTTGTTACCCGTCGTTTTGTTCTTATGTTCAAAGCAAGAGAGAATATAACTTCATAAAATTCCGTTGATAGAATTCTTATTCATGGGGTCAGCTGTGTTGTTATTACAAATAAACAAGTGTTAACATATTAGTTGACAGAGGTTCTCTATTATTTCAAAGTATTACTGTTTTCTTTCAATCTAGAGGTACTAGCAATTTCAAATGTACTTACTGCTAACCATGTTGATAACTTAGGGCCAAATTTTTAATTTTGTTACCCCCCCCCACACACACACACATACACCGAAAAAAATAATCTAGACTTTAGCAAACAATGATCATCAAGTCTTGCTGACAACATGGATACCCATGACTTTCTCTCATCACCCATCCCTATCGGTCATCACTTTAGGCTTGTCTTTAGCACAGTGTCTGTAGAGAGCTGATTGATATAGGTTTTTACTGGTTGGCCTACACTGGTGTTTGCCCTTGCTTTTTCAGCATGTCTTCTTTGTCTCAGTTGTCAAAACAACAACATATTACAAGACATAAATTTTAATGAGCATCTAAAATATATCAACAGGATTGATGTATAAAAATGTACAAGAAAATGTATAAAGACAATCAGTTTACAAAATTAAATAGTTATATAATTTTTTAAATTACTCTCACAAAAAAATAAAAATAAAAAAATAAATAGCTATTTTTAATTAAAAAGATTATATTTTGGTTTGGTTTGGTTTGGTTTGGTTTTACGGCATATCAACCTCAGTGGGTCATTTAATGCCGATAAAGTTTTGAAATAAATCAATTCTTAATGGATAATACAATTTTTTATAAATACATTTTTCTATTTAACCCATAGATGGGACCCTAACAGGTACTACCACTCCGGGTCAGAGTGGACCAGGGAGCAATGGTGATGAAGGGGTGCTCCACATTCTCCAAACCTCCAAAACTGGAACCTCACCATCAGATAGAGTTTAACGTCATTCCCAGGACATGTAGACCCGCAGCCACCGCCTTCTAGCACCCATATTTATATTTTGGATTTTTTTAAAAAATGTAGAAATGAGAAACTTCCAGGTCAAATTCAAGAAATTTGAGACTAAAATGTGGACTCATATCTGTCCAAAATAACTCAAAAGCACAGCTCAACTACATAAGTGGATTAATAGCACTATGAACTGCAAGGCATACTCCTCTTTTGAAGGAGTATCTACTAATCACAGAATCGTCTCAGTTAAGATACGCCTGAGTTTGCATAAAAAGCAAACCAGTAAATCTATATGATCTAGTCCTCATTTACCAACAGTGATATAAACAATCGCTACTTGGTAACTGTAAGAAACTAATTTAATACCCTGCAGGAGGCTTCAAGAAGTCATACACCAAATGATTAATAGGAAAACTTTGTTACCGTCCAGCCAGATGCATACTAGCCAAAGATCCAAACATATGGGAGTCAAAGGTAGTTAGAGAAAAGAGAGAGAATATAAAAAAGCATCCCTATAGACAGAATCTGGACCATATTATCTTAAGGCACCACTTTTCAATTTCGTGTCATTAGGCCATTTTTTTTGTTTACACCGTCAATATCCAGTTGTTTGTTAGGGGTTAGGGTTAGAACCCCTAACCCCTAACAAACAACTGGATATTGACGGTGTAAACAAAAAAAATGGCCTAATGACACAAAATCGAAATGTAGTGCCTTAAGGTAATATGGTCCCAGAATCTTAAGAAAGTCTAGATAGAACTAATTAAAAACTACCCCCCCCAAAAAAAAAACCCAACTATAATACATACAAAGCCAAATAAATGAAAAGGAAACTCTAGGAGATAAACAATTGCAATTAGCAATGCAGAATAGTAAATGAAATTAGGAAACACAGCTCAAGATCAAAACTAAAAGTTGTCAGCCATGAAAACTCCTGTGGAAAAAAAGTATTTGAGGTGGGCCCACTACTCACGTATGGTGTCGGCTGGAGTGGTAGTGTCTAGTACAAAATACTGAAGGCGAGATCTACACTGGATGGGAGTTTTATGCCTTTCTACTGGGAATGTGCGCAGGTCTGCCTTTAGTATAAATGGACTTCAAATGACAGAGAGTGCAGTGATCGTTTCACACCATTCTTCATTTCACGTCATACTAATCATTTGTTACCTGACCAGTCTTCTTGATCACTTGAGATTGATACAGAAAGAATCTTTCTTACTCTTTGATAGTTAATTGACCCTTGATTGTATCAGAGGGTCGCGAAACTGGCATTGTTTTGCAGGAGCCGGATAACTGACCACAGACTATGCCCTTGTCCCTTTTTTTCTTACTTCCTCATGGTTGAAATATGGACCATATGACCTTTAGGCACCACTTTTTGATCTCGATTAAGAAACGACATGTTTTTCGTTTTACACCGTCAATATCCAGTTGTTTTAACATGATTTTTAGATTTTTAAAAAAATTATAAAACTAACCCCTAACCCTAACCCCTAACAAACAACTGGATATTGACGGTGTAAATGAAAATTTCTTAATCGAGATCAAAAAGGGGTGCCTCAAGGTCATATAGTCCCGAAATATTTTGACACTCCTAAAGTGGAAAGAACACTTCAAAAATCTGCTTGACCCCCCCCCTAAAATCACAGATAAAAACACTCAAAGAATATTTAATAGCCAACTAGACATCAAATTAGGACACTTTATGTAGGATGAACTCAACAAAACCCTAAAGCAATTCAAAATAGAAATGCTACAGACCTTGACAAAATTCCTCCTGAAGAATGGAAGCCAAGGAAATTTGATGACATACCCTTTCATTTATATAACACAGTGTATAAACAAAATACAATAGAGAAATGGATGAAAGGATACATCCTCACATTCTCAAAGAAAGGCAACCTTAAAATCATTAAGAAATACTGAGGTATTAATTTTACTGCCATAGATGCTAAGATCTACTATGTCCTTCTCCTCAATCGCACCTAACCAGAAGTAGAGAAAATTCTTAGGAAAAATCAAAATGACGTTTGCAATAATCTATCTATTTTTCAGATTGTCAAATCATAGAAGGGGTACAAGCAAAAGTATTTCGAGGCAACACTTGATTTCTCCATGGCTTTTACTCCATACACAGAGAAAAGATGGAGCAAATACTCCTAGCTTATGGTCTCCTCAATGAAACAGTTACCATAATAATGATTTTCTACACAGGCACAAAAGCAATGGTTTGTTCACCTTATGGTGGTACAGATTTCTAACATTGTTGTTGGAGTCCTACAAGGAGATACATTAGCACAATCTGAATTTATAATTTTCCTACACTACATACTATGAACATCATTAGATTTAATGAAAGAAAAAAGGTTCACGCTAAAAAAAAGGCAAGAAGCAGGTGATATCCCATAGAAACTATTACAGATGCGCGCTACACAGATGATTTAGTAAATACAACTGATGAAGAGTTAACAGAAAAAAAATGAATATTGGTTTGTCATAAAAAAATCTTGAGATACTCTGGCAGTAATTTTCTTTTGTAATGTTTTATTCATTAAAATGTTTTACAAAATACAATTAAAAAAATTATTTAACTCTTTGGCCTCTTTAAATCATTCATAGCGGCTCTCCCACCACTGCGATCCTACTGTTTGCTGCTGGCAGTGGCTCTTACAGGGGTCACTTGTTTACACTGAACAATCACTACATGAACATCCCTGCCGTCTTTTGTTGAATAGATGGTGAATTTTGAAATATCCTATCATACAAGTAAAAAAAAAATACCAAGAAAATTTGGACGAGTTAAATCATAAAAAAATGAAAAGAAAAAAAAAATTTAATTCCATCAAAATTGTTCAATATTTATGCTGGCTGTCACTTATAAAATAAAAAATGTGAATTTAAAAAAAAAAAATTTGACCCGAAATGAATGAATGAATATGAGAGAGACAGACAGACAGACAGACAGAGACACAGACAGACAGAGAATTGATTGAATGTGTATCTTTTTCTTTTCTATTTATTTAATTCTCTTTGGGGCGGGGGTCTTTCTGGATGAGTTATTAATTTACACCTGTATTTACGAGTCCCAAATTATTGTCCTCATATTTGTTATGTGCACTGCACTATGTTTCGGCCGTTGTATCCTCCGACCTTTTTTTTTTTCTGTCATTTTTTTTTTTTTCAATTTAATTAAGTGATCCATTATTTTCTATTTTGAATTTTCTGTACTTATCCAGAATAGTACGCTGATGAAATATAAGTACACAGGTGTACTACATCGCACGTTCTTTTTACAACTTTTTAATACTGAAATAAACTCAAAATAATATCTACCATTTTTGAAAAAAATTGTAATAACCGAACATTAAACACTAAAATGTATAGCACTTTTTTTTTAATTCAATATTTTTATATACCTTAAATTAATAAGTTATTATTTTTAGTTAATATTTTCTTCGTGAAAATTTCGGTTGCTCTTTTAATCGCAACTTAATACGAGACAAAAAGAGATTATCCATGCGTGATTTATAAGCGCCGTTATTCCCTGTCGTACCGATAAGGAAATATAATTATAATTATCTCAAAATAAAAATTACTAGATAAAATTAGAAATAATAAGCATCCATAGAACACTTGTTTTAAAATAATACGGAAACAAACTTTGCAATTAATTAACCGGCTATAACTTTGAATCGTTGAGTGAACAAAAGTACAATGTTCACCCATAGTAGTAGTAGCTCGTAGTTTTGTTTTGTAAATCAAAGTTCTTTGCAAATATAGAAGCAAACACAGGTAGTATTCTAATTTTGTTTTAATTTTTTATAAGGTTAAAATATTTGACAATATTCATACTTATTGTCAATAGATAATAATTTTCTTCCAACTTAACTTAAGCTGGTCGCCTAATCAGAGACGATCAGCTTAAGAAAATGTTTGTTTTTCCTTTTGAGAAACTAAGTTCATGTATGTGTATGTATGTATTGTATTGTTATTTGTACTTTAACATTTGTAGGGTAAAATATATAAATAAAATATATTCTAAGTTTGCACGTTTTACCCAGAGTGAATTTCCTACTACAATTATTTTTTTCATTTATTGTCAATAAATTATTGAAATAGACTTTCTACGATCTCGTTATTTCAAAAGTAAAAAACAAAAAAACAACAACACTACAGTGAGATTATATATCCAACAATTAGAAACACTTAAATAATTCTCTCCTCATTAAATTATCCTTGGCTTTGACGAATTTGTAGAATGAAATTGAAAACAGATAATTGTTGTATGAAAAAATGAATAACTTGTTTTGAGTTACATTGTCAATTTATTTATTTTTTTCTTCTCGTTCGTGTTTATATAATATAGGATTTTCACTTTTTGTATAAAAGTAGTAACAATAACATTACTTTACTACTTTTTTTGTGATATTTTTTAGGAAGTATTCTAAAAAAGAAACTTTTACAGGAAGTTAGTAGAATGAAAACTGTTGATGAAACGATAAGGCAAATACCTTACGTACGGGGATAGGCAGATGTGAGTGTGTAGAATAAAAATAAAAAGCTAAAATAACTGAAAATATTCTCATAGTATAGTAACAATACAAAAAAGAAAAAAAAATAACCACTGAATATGACGTAGAAAGAGAAAGAATAAAAGAAAAAGAAAGAATAAAAACTGAACGGGACGGGAAAAGAGAGAAAATGAAAGAAGAAAAAAAAAATGAATAAAATCAAACTGAATGAATAAAAGTAGTATTTGCCAGAATTGTACAGTTCTGGCAAATACTACTTTTACGCGATTAATTTCTACTTTATTTATTTATTTATTATTTTTTACTCAGGTAAGAACGAATTCGCGTTAAGTGTATCAATGTAGGTATTTATTTAGTTTCCGCACCAAAATGAAGGTATAATTCCCCCACCCCAATGCCCCAAGCTATGGGTTTAAATAGAGTGCCACCAAAGTTATTATAAAAGGATGGCTTTGGCATTAAATAACTCACGAATGTTGATATGCCATTAAAACAAAAACAAAAACAAAAAACAATTTAAAATGAGGTACAAGGTGGGGGAAGAGAAAAAAAATGATTTGAGTCTGTTGGTATTCCCCTGTCCAGGATCGGGTGCAGATTGCAGCTGGGGTCAGATAAATCCCTTTGAGGAGTGCTTCAGGCGCCAAGCAATTAACTCAGCGATGAGCCCTTACTTCTTTTAGATGAGGAGGCACTGCTTCTGGCGGGGGAAGGCACTCTGAAACTAACCTGTTATCATTTCTATTAAAAGATTATAATTTCATAATTATTATATCACCTGAATTATTTTTCAAAGTTGAGTGCATTTTTTTTTTTTTTTAATTTAATTTTTTTTTCTTGTTATTGCTAGCAGGCAATCGTGTTTTCCAATTTTCTGTAAATTTCGATGCTTCTTTTTAATTTAAATATTTCGATCATTGGTAAAGTGATTTACCAATGATCGAAATTTTTAAATTCTTGGAGGTTTCAACAAATTAAAAAAGATTCTTTAAGTTCTTTCTTTCTTTTCTTTTTTTTTCTTAAGTTATTTAGTTATTTATTTATTAGTAGTTTCAGCTCTTTCGCTTCTTTGGTTTCAAATCTTAAAACTTTCAAATTATTTTTTTTGAATCTTGATTGGTTGGCAATTGAGACGCCTCAACTTTTGTTCACCAATATTTTTATCAGCACGAACCACCTCAATAAATTAATAATTCTTACGTTGTGTAATTATTTTCTTTATCTAAAAATATTTAAAACCAGTACTTGTCCATAATAGCACACTGTAATGTACAAAATAACTTTATAGAAATGTAATACTTACTCCATTTCTTTCTTAAATGACCGGTGATGAACTTCCAAATAACATCTTCTACAAGCTGCAGATAGCCATTTTCTTTTTTCCTTTAAACGTTTTCCTCTATACCAGAATTTATTCATACCGGTAAATTTAATAAAAAAAATATATGAATATAATAAAAGTTGACACATTTTTATATATTTTTTTTTTTTAGGGTAATACAAGAATGGCAATAAATATTAAAATTATTTAAAAAATCAGCCTACAAAACTTGTTCTTTTTTACCAAACTTTCTGACAAAGTTTATAACTTTGCATATGTTTATATTATAAACATATGCAAACTGATATATAAGGACAGTAATAAAATTAAAAATGATAATGAATAAAGTTAGTTGAAAAAAAATTCCAACAAATAAAGACATTTTTTAAAAAGTTTGAAAGGAATAGGTAACATTTTATTGAATATTTAAAAAAATATGTTAGAATATTTTGGTTGGTTAGTTTCTTTGTTTAATGGCATATCGACCTTCATGGATTATTTAATGCCAAAGTCATATATATGTAGAAGAATAGTAGTGATACTATTTAACCTTTAGCAAGGTTTCTCGTTGTGGTGTAATAGTTAGCAAGTTAGTCTCACAGATCCATTACTACTGAATAACAAGTTCAATCCTCACTGGATGTCTTATACTTGTGACCTTGAATTATACCCTACCTGTGGGAAATAGGTTGGGTAAATACCTACTACTTAACTCATGGCTAGGGAGATCAGGATGTTCATACCTTTCCCAAGGGTTTATGTCCAAAATTGAACATAGTAGCATGACTGGAGTTTGAACTCACTTACTATAATGTCGCAATCCAGCATGTTAGCCACTATGCCATGGGGATTCCCCTGATAGAATATGATATCAATGATATAAGTAAAAGTAAAGTTGTCTAGGTGGCCTAAATTCAGTATCAGCCAGACAGCGAAGGAGTCTATTCTTTTTTCACTAGCACTAGATCTAGGAGATTGTTTTTGTGTCTGCTTGTGGAGCAGCACACCTACCATCAGCTCCTTACTTTACCACACAGAACCCTGTGCTACTCATGTGCTGAGTTGGTGAGGGCTGGTATTGAACCAGAAACCTTGTGGTTCCTGGGTGGATGCTCTATCAACTGAGCTAAACCGGCCCTATTTTGATGATTAATGATATAGACATGCTAAAACATTAGCTTTTACTAATGTGAAAGGTTAGCATACTTCTTATTTGATAGCTTATCCAATCATGGAGATTGAATGGAGAATCCACAGTATTGCTGGACTTTGTTTTAACGACACTCATGGTTGATAAGGAAATCAGACCATATGACCTTAAGGCACCCCTTTTGCGATTTCAATTCGTGGGGACATTTTTTTCCATTTACACCGTCAAAATCTGGTTAATTGTTTACAGACGATTTTTAGAGTTTTCTTTTTAAATTATAAAACTAACCCCTAACCCCTAACAACAACCAGATTTTTACGGTGTAAATGAGAAAAGTGTCCCCACAAGTCGAGATCGCGGAAGGGGTGCCTTAAGGTCATATGTTTCAGGAAATCTTGTAGATATAAATATTCTGCTTTCAATTTTATCCAAAATAAAGGAAGTGATGTTGCCATTTGGAAATTCCACTTCAACCTTTTATCAGCAGATTTGGATAACCAGATGCCATCCTATCATTGTGGTGGAATACACCTATGCAAAATCTAATATTGTTATATCCCTGTGTATGATAATGCAAGGTAGGAGAGAAAGTGTGGGTGGAAGAGGAAAGACTGACTTGATAAGGAAACATTGTACCACTTACCATTTGGTTGAGTGGTAGAAAGAAATGATAACAGACAAATAGGTTAAACAACAATTTATGGTTAAACAAGGTATTGTGTTAGTATAGCATTTAATTCTAAGACTAACAGCAACAAATAAATGAATTAAAACTTAGTTTAATTCTAACAATTTATTAAAGACAAATAAAACAATGATTAACAATATAAAGTCCTTCCTGTTATTGTGTTAGTATAGCATTTATTTCTAACAGCAACAAATAAATGAATTAAAACTTAGTTTAATTCTAACAATTTATTAACAAGCAAATAAAACAATGAGTAACAATATAAAGTCCTTCCTGTGTATAAAGTTGAGTTTGAGGGACTTACTGGCATGCTGGAGAAGATATCTGGTATCTTAGGGTGATTTCTTGGAAAGGTTTTAAAGTCGCTGCCTCGTCGACGCTGGTCCGGGGTCTCTCTGTTGAATTTTGGTATTTTGCGCCAAAACTTCTGGGCTCATCACGTGATTGCTATATCCAATCACAGAAAGCCTCTCCCTCACTTAACTCCACACACAGGGATTACCATTTTACTGATCCAACAAAGGTAAACTTATTTATAAGTGGAATATACAAAACAAATATACAATATGAATTTCCATTTCAGCAGAATTGGTTTTCTTGTTCTGAATTCAATGAATGGACTTTCTTTTGTGGTCTGTGTTACATACATCATAGCAAGGATACTGCTGCGTACCACTATGGTGGGCCCAACCGAGATCTACCTCAGCTGCTGCTGATACTATACTTGCCCTGTCCCTGCCCCTGCTGTTGCTGTTACCCGAAACCTTGAGTACAGAATAAAATCCTTGTATCTGACACATGTGTTTGTTAGCCTCTCCTTTCAGTGTCACTTTTTCATTATTCTCTGAGTATACTAAAGTGTGTGTTGTATTAGCATATCATCACATGTGATCCTAATTGAATACTTATTTGTTTACTTTCCAGTTCTTCCTGGAATTATTTGCACCTTATTTTTACCTACTTCCCATCCCCAGTTGTAATGGTGTCCCCATGTAAATAAAGAATGTATTCGCCTACTCTCCATCTCTGTTTTTAATCTAAGCCATCCACAACCAGCCATAACACAACAGTCTGTATATTAGATTGTTGCTTGTCTGAGTGGGTGGGTGAAAGGTGTTATTACGTGGCCCCAAAGGATACCTGTGAAAACCATTCTTTGAGAAAAGAGAATATTGGGGTTTGGAGCATAGACTTACTTGCAGTAGTTGAAAAGTGGCCTTGGTGTAATGGTTGTTGCCGAAAGAAATTGACATGGTGATATGAGTTCAAATCTTGGACAAGGCTAGCTGCATTTCATATATATATATATTTACCAACCCCTCCACATGAGCAGAATACGACTCAGTCAATTTCTTATGCAGAGTTTAACAGGTTTGAATTCAGAGTTTTCCTTCTCCTATACTGGTTACCTAGACATGGTTAAGAGACTAGTCCGTCCTGCTATTTACCCATAGCTGGAGGGAGAATAGTTGGATGTATACCTTTGCCAAGGGTATTAGCGCAATGTGAAATGCAAACAGCTTCATCCAGGATTTGAACTCGAATCAATGAGTCCATTTTTATGACTAACCATTACATAACCATTTCATATAGCACTAATACCGTTGGGAAAGGTATGAATCCAACTACTCTCCCTCTAGCTATTGGTAAATAGTAGGGCGAAATAGGCTCTTCAACCTTGGTACAGCAACTGGTCTAGGAGAAGGAAAACTCTGAATTCAAACCTGGTAAACTCTGCTTAAAAAATGATCTTGTGTCACATCCTGCTGGTGTGGAGGGGTTGGGTAAATACATACTTGTAGAAGTTCTTATTTTGCTGTTGTGAAAAGAAAAGTCAATGATAACAGACATGACAAGGTAATGTTGTGAACAGTGTAGCATAATTATTATGGTCTATGAGGAATTTGGGGATTGAAATAAAACAGTATTCTGATTTCTGGAGAAAGAGAGGAAAAAGAAATAAGAACTAAGAGAGGTTAAAGTTTGGAACACAATTGACCAACCAATGACCCCAGAACTAAAGTTAAAAATAAAACCAGAAGTTCTAGTTTCTGGAGTGGAAGTGCCTCTCCCAACCCCCGGGACGAGAAATGGAAGAAGAGAAAAATCATCCTGCTTTTTCGGAAGGGCTTTCGTGGGAGGCAAATGGGGTCTTTCCTGGTTCCCCCGTAAGGTTTCACATAGTAGTACCGAACATGATTTACAATAAAGTAATTTAACTGTACTCTCTCTTTCTCTCTCTTTCCTTCTCTCTGAAAAAGACCCCACAAGCCTAGAAAGAAATAAACAGCCCCTTGTGACTATACAACTTGCATATGTTGTTTCTGAACTAATGACTATTACTGCTACTAACGACTACTACTACAACTCGAGATTGGCTCTATGCAACAAAGAGTGCTGAGGATTTTTTTGGTGCTTATTGAACATTGGTAGGATAGGTGTAGTGACGAGTTGAACCTGACTCAAAGCTGTGTCTGGCCTGCAGAATGAGACATGGCGGAAGAAGGAATGTGGTTGGGGCGGTATGCCACTGTACCCACTCTGAGTAAGAAGTGTCAAGTAGTTGGAGGGGGCAGAGTGGACTTTTTATAGAGGTTGCAAGGCATTATGGGTGACTACCCACAGTGCAATGCAACTTTTGTTTGCAACCCATTTTTGCCAGAATGGTGCATTGCATTTTTGTTCTTCAGTAACAGAGTATCAAGGAAGAGGAAGAGAAAGAGAATCTGGTGAATAATTTAATAGGTGTATAAGAATGAGTCAACATATAGTCACAAGGGGATCTTATTTGGAGACTTGGTTAAGTGGATTTGTTTTTGGGTGTCATCAACAATAACTGATGTGATGAGTTATTGTCATGATGAGTGCTGTGGAGTTTTTTTGGGGGGCAGTGATTGAACTTTTGACCTTTTCACTCAGAAACAGTAATTGTAACTTAAGAGTTGACCTTGTTGCTACACTTCAGCAAGTTTGGCATTAAGAGTATAGATTTATCTTGTAGTACTTTGTGGTTGTCTGTGCATTAGAGGAGAGGGTCTTTACATGGCACATATTGATGTGGGTAGAACTATTAGATGGGATCCCAATGCAGCACAAAATGATATGGATAGGACAATGATATGGTTTGATATTAAAGCTTCAATCTTCAAGAAATCTATAAGAAAATGGGTTTTATGTATGGCTAGAATGAGGGGTTCACCATATATATTTTTGGTCCATTATCTGTGCGGTAAAGTGTGGAGCTGGTGATAGGTGTGGCATTCCACCTCAGCAAAAAAACAAAACAATCTCCCTGGTCTAGTACTAGTGGAAAGGGGATAGACTTCTTTGTTGTACAGCTGATACCAACAATAGACCACAGCAGGCTAGGTAAAAAAGGTTATTATATGTGGCTAAGACAAGGGTCCGCCATGTTTGGTAGCTGATGACTGAGAGAAAGGGTAATCATGCATGTGTGGCTGGACCTAGCTATGTTGTTGCTTGCTGAAGACCAACCGGAAAAAGTGAAGGAGAGAAAGAACATTTTAGTGCAGTTATGTTTGGGTGTTTTTAGTGGGGGGTAGTTGTGGTGTCTTCCACTTGACTGAAAGGGATCATATGACCTAAATGTTACAATGTCTGCACAGTAGACACTTAGCCTCCTCAAATATTTTATTTTTTAACTGTGATGAAAAGGGTCATCAATCATAGTGAAATTTGGCTTAGAGTGTCCTAGCTACATTTTTTATATGATGTATTTACCCAACCCCTCTACCACAGGCAGGATGTGACACAATGTCAATTTTAAAGTGGAGTACAATTTTATTCCTTCTCCTAGCCTGGTTTTCTTGATTTGTCTGCCCTACTATTTACCCATAGTTGGGGTAAGAACAGATGGATTCATGCCTTTCCTAAGGGTGTTGGCACAAAGTGAAACATAAACAGCCTCATCCAGGAAATCGGATCCTACAATGATAACCATTACGCTAATCTTTTAAAGATATAGTTGAGAACTTCAGAACTTATTGTTTTTATTGGTAGTGAAACAAGAAAGAAAAAAACACAGCCTCTTCCTTCAAATTACTTGCATGCACATTAGGGTAGGTTGATTTTTCACATTAAAAAAAATATCAAATTCTCTCACATAGCAAAAGTTGAGTGTTGGTATAATAAATACTGATACCAAAAAATAGATCTCTTACTTGTATCATTGTTTGAGGAAATAACATCAAAGATTGTCAGCTAAAATGCACCAAAAATCCTCATTTTCACAACGTTTAGCCTAGAAATTGGTTAGAAAATTTAGCAATTTCAGTATTTAAAACAGAAAAGGTTGTCATTTTAAACGAAATGAATAAAATATTATAACTAGAATTCAAATTGAAAATATGTCCCCTCTCACCACTGACACTTACAATGTGCTGCTTTTTACCTAATAATTAAGCTGTAACAGTGATATGACTTTAAAAGATTGAAATATATTTCCTCAAACGAAGGCAAACTTTTGAAGAAAAATATTTGGTGTGGTAATTCTTTATCTTAATTTGTAACTTTCACCACATGGAAGACATTACAGTTCCAAAATCGACTTACCCTAATGAACATACACCATCAGAATTTTTTTGGCAAGATTTGTTTATTCATGAAGCTACAAAGAAAAGTTCTTTGTTTAATCTGCCCTGTGAATTGATATCTGATATTCTGAGCCAGATCATCAATTTTCACACTATAGTGTCATTTGACAATCGCACTTGAATCACTTTTACTTAATGACACACATGAGTTGTTGCTCACTGAGTGTGTACGGTTTTGTAATGTTAGAGCAAAGAACATCATAAGAAGCCTGCAAAAACAAATATTCATGTGTGATACTTTGTTGCTGGTGCTTATACTCTCTACTGAGACAACGTTGTCTCCGATGGTTGGGTCATGTACGTCGGATGGATCCCAAAAGACATCTTCTATGGAGAGCTTACGTCTGGTAAAAGACAGATTGGTTGCCCCCAGCTGCGATTCAAGGATGTCTGTAAGAATGATCTCAGTTGCTTTGGCATTGCCCCTTCCAGCTGGGAAAATTTGGCCCAGGACCGCCCTCAGTGGTGGCAGAATCTCCGTAGAGGCCTGTTCATGTCAGAAGTTACCCTGACACAACACCATGAAGCTAAGAGGTCCAGAAGAAAACAGCAGCAACAAAGCATCGGAACATCAACATCTTCAGGGGCAGCCTTCGCATGTGACATCTGTGGTTGTGAATGTTTTTTGAACATTGGACATCACAGTCACAGGAGTCGCTGTAACTTCAGGGACACAAAAACTATATTATAGTCTTCCGTGATTGAAATGCCAATAAATGAAATTGAACCACTTTTCCTTAATAACACATGAGTTGTTGCTCAGTGAGTGTGTACAGTTTTGTAATGTTAAAGCAGAGAAAAACATTATAAGAAGTCTGCAAAAACAAATATTCATGTGTGACACTTCAATCATTTGTTTTTATAACCTTTTAAATCAACATAGTGGAGTCTCCATGGGGTAGTGGCTGATGTGCTGGATTGTGACATCATATAAGTGAGTTCAAACTCCAATCTTGCTATTATGTTTACTTTTGAACTTTCTTTCTTTTCCCTTTTGGAAGTCCGTCACAGACGACGATGACATCACTCCATATCTTTATTTGTGGAGCCAATGGTGGCTCATTAGTCCAATTCTGGACTTGCAGATGTGGTCACACACATTGCAGGGGAAATTCCCATCTATATTTGGTTGTTCATGATGACGAAGATATCGCCACTCTCAAGTCCTGTTTATTTCATTATTGAGCCGCTTAGCTCCTGTGCGGTAGGTGTCTTACCAACCCTGTCTGCTGGAGGCCAGATCTTCTACACTTGAAGGTATGATGTTACATTTCATCAGCGTTGTCTTTGAACCACTTTTGGGGGGCTCCTGTCCTCCGTGTGCCATCTGTAAGTTCACTGTAGAGTAGTTTACAGGGGAGTTTGTCTGCAGGCATGCGGATGGTGTGACCCAATCATCGCAGTACTTTTGAACTAATACCCTTGGAAAAGACAAAAACCCCCTTACAACCTTAGCTATGGGTTAAATAGTAAAACTACTGTTCTTCTACAAAAATAGATTTAGCATTAAATAACCCGTTATTGTTGATATGTCATTAAACAAAATAAACAAACAAATCAACATGCTTTCTTTTAAAGAACTCTTTTTAACTTATTTCTTTAGGTTGGTTGGTTGGTTGGTTGGGTTTAACGGCATGTCAACCCCTTGGGTTATTTTATGCCGAATACTTCTATTGGTAATTAGGTATTCAAAAATGTATAGGTGTTTATTTGCTATAATCAAGTTTTCTGTTGAGAATTTTAACATCAAGAGAGTGAGTGGTTTGGTTTGGTTTGGTTGGTTGGGTTTTACGGCATGTCAAACCCTTGGCTTATTTTATGCCGAATACTTCTATTGGTAATTAGGTATTCAAAAATGTATAGTGGTTTATTTGCTATAATCAAGTTTTCTGTTGAGAATTTGAACATCAAGAGAGTGAGTGGGTGATTTTTGTAGGTCTGTGAACTTACATCCTTGATAAGAGGTCGGTTCTTTTCAAAAAGTTTAATATCTTCTTGGGATCTATTTTTCCAAATAGTTTGTCCATGCTGTCAAAATTGTAGAACTTTCTTTGAGTATTCAAATGCAATTTAATGTTTGACAGTTTCATTGAGTCATTAGCCAAGATATCTCCATAAATAAAGAGACTGCAGTTTTTGCACTCCCAATCATTTGTGGCTACAAAACTGGATTGAATGTATTAGTCATCTTAGTCATCTATACATATAAGACTTACAGTGGGGAAACTGATGATTTTCTGAGTTTACCACATTACAAAAATAAGAACGGTCTATAATTTTCATAAGATATCAATACTGCAAGTAATCTCATAACTGATGATAACAACAATGTGGACTGACATTTCAAGTTTATTATCAGTGATGATGTATTCCAACTCAACCACTTTGGACTGATTGAAAATAATCATTTTCATCACTCAACAAGTTCATTACACATGTCAACATAAAACTCCCTGATTCAGCCCTGTATAAAACTAGTTTCTTTTTTTTTTGGGGGGGGGGGGTTACTAATAAAAAGCCTCACTATGCTACACATGAAAAGTTGACAGGACTTTCACAATAACAAAAAGATATGCAGGATGAAGAAAGATTCCTGATCTCACTGTAGTATTCAGGGTTAGCATGCAAGCGTATGGTGACGAGGAAAAGAACAGACACGGATTTTGAGTTTCAAAATTGTACTGAAAAATAACATGAGAACGGTGAAAGATAGAAATGAAAATTAAAGGATAATTTTGGTGATAGTTGTGTCTTGAATAAAAAGTCAGCGAGTGTCCAGTGGCCGAATCAGTTGTAGTGTAGGTGGAGAGGTGGGCAGAAGGACCAGTGGTAGTGGTCAGGTGTTGGTAGGTGAGTCGAGTCTTGCGTTGTTTGGTCGTCGTTAGCGGTTGTGTTCCTTGTATCAGTCGGTGTATTTATTGTTGTTGTTGTAGGCAGAATTTTGTGTTTCGGTTATTCTGAAGTCGATAGCTGGTCGTATCGTGTATGTGGTAGTTGGCATATTTTTGGTGTCGCTGAACGACGTGGAAATGTTCGCTTGTTGACTGCCGGTGAGGTCAGGTTTGGGTAAGTAGGTGGGGGTGTAATCGGCTGCCAGTGATGTAGATTTCGTTTGCAAGTCCTCGTTTGGTGTGTGTTCGACTCTGACGCCTGGATCTCTGTCTGTCATTGGCTTTTCAAAGCTGTTTATTTATAGAAAGCCGCGACCCAAAATCGGATCAGTTGAAGTCATTTTCATTTCACCCGGGAATCGCTTTCATTGGATGAAAATGTGAATTTTATTTACAAATTTTCTTTTCTTTAATGTTAGGAATTGATTATCAAAGCAGAACTCCCGATCGGAGCCCATGCGCAGATATGTGTTAAAATGGTCCTTCTGTTTTAGGCTACGATGGAGTAAACTTCCGATTTGGTGTCTGTGCCTTATGTTTGTTTTGTTGGTGAGTGTATGTATCTTTTATTATTGCGGTGTGTGTGCGAATTGAAATGCTGAATTAGTGAATCGGAAGATATCTATATTTCCGTATATAACATCACTGAAGATGGACTTGGGTACCCAACCTACTACAACAGTATGTATTTACCCAACCCCTCCGCATGAGCAGACATAAGGTCAATTTTTAAGCAGAGCTTAACAATTTTGTGGGGCCAGTTTAGCTCAGTTGGTAGAGCATCTGACTAGGAATCGCAAGATTCCGAGTTCAATACCGGTCCCTGCCAACTCAGCATATGAGTAGCACAGATTAGGTAATCTGATCTGTGTGGTTAAGTGGGGAGCTGACTGTAGCTCCACCTCAGAAAAAAAATCTCCCTTGTCTAGCAAAAAGGAGATAAACTCCCTTGCTACAGCTGATACTAACAATAGGCCAGTTTGCCAACTTTACTTTTTTACTTAACAGGTATGAATTCAGAGTTTTCCTTCTCCTAGACTGGTCACCAAGCCAAAGTTAAAGAGCCCAGTCTGCCCTACTATTTACCCATAGCTGAAGGGAGAATAGTAGATAGAGAATAGATAAACCAGTTTGCATAAAGCTATTGTATTTGTCTGTTTGTTTGTTCATGTTTTGATTTGGTTCTTAACAAAACAACAGATTCTTCCCACCTCAAACCAGTTTCTGACTAGCTTACTTAACAAAGGTTATATTTTTCTCTAAGAGGATTGGCTAATTTGTATATTTTGCTTTTAAAATGACATTGAAAAAGAAAATGGGTTAGTAGAAAAAACAAGTTTGAAAAATGAATAACTATTTTATTATTCAAAATTTCATCTTTTAATAAGCGATTTTGTTGATAGTTTTTATAATTATTCTCACCTATGATTCTCACCTGTGATTATATTGTTATCATCCTTGACATTTTGACAGGTAATGTTAACATTTTAAATCCACACACCTAAATTTTTCTTGAAATTAGGATAAGCATATTTACCTATAAAAGTGAATCTTCAGTTTATCCAAACTACCCACCTAAAAAATTAAAAATGAAGACACAAACACTAGATGTATGATATTATTACTGAAAGAACAAAAACTTATCTCAAAATGAACACCTCCAGAAGAATTAAAGATTTATTCAGTATTAGACAAAAGCTGATATCACACTCAAAGTAGGATTTTATGAAATTGTATTAAAAAGTAAATTCTGTGGAGTAGCCTATTGTCAGTATCAGCTGAACAGCAAGAGAGTCCATAACTTTTTCGATAGCATTAGACCAGGGAGATTGCTTTTGCTGAGGTGGAGTGTTACACCTATCCTTAGCTCCCAGATGCTTTACTGCACATATCAGATTACCCAAGCTGTGCTGAGTTGGTGAGAACTGGTATTGAACCTGGAACTTTGCGATTGCTTGGCAAATGCTCTACCAACTGAGCTAAATGGGTAAAATAATAGGGGCAGAATAGGCCTGGTTGGTAACCAGTCTAGGAGAAAGTAAAGGCCTGGTTGGTAACCAGTCTAGGAGAAAGTAAAGGCCTGGTTGGTAACCAGTCTAGGAGAAAGTAAAGGCCTGGTTGGTAACCAGTCTAGGAGAAAGTAAAGTCTGAATTCAAACTCTGTGTCACATCTTGATCATAACAGAGGGATTGAGTAAATATATACTCTCTTTCCTTTGATTAGATTTCACCTTTCCCCACAAGGAACAATTTTTTTTATTACATCAAAACCTTCCTCTAAGTATAGATACCAAATTCAGTAGCTCTATATCAGGTATGGCTAAAATTTCTAAAAGTCACATATATCAGACTTTTGGGCCATTTATAGAGGATAGACAAATTCTTCCTAATTGTTATGGTAGATATACTAACCATAAAACTTTCTTTTAAAAATTCTGTTTAAAATGTTGATCAGTACAACTTATTATTATCATTACTACTACTACTACTACTACTACTACTACTACTACTATAACAAAATTTATTGCATACAGGGCTCAGGTGCACCACAATTCATCAAAGACTCATGTATAGTACGTAGAATAATGTACTAATGTCAGGAAAATGAATAGTGTACAGTTATAATATACATCTATGTGTGCGTGCACATGCATATGTGTATGGAGGGGGGGGGAATCATGTATATTTTTGTTGAGTTATAAGAAGCATGGAGGTTTTGAAAGATGCACTGTTTCAGCAGCCTACAATGGATGCAGGTAATTTATTCCAGCACGTTTCATGATCTTTACACCTCTCCAATTTAGAGTGATGTTTATCTAGTTGAGATCAAAAAAGGTATTGGGAATTTTTATTGTTTTTTTTTTTAAATAATTTTTATTGTTTTTTTTAAAATAATTTTTATTGTTTTTTTTAAATAATTTTTATTGTTTTTATTGTCATAATAATGTCTGTAATTTCCACTTTGTTTACAATTTTTTTGTTTATTTGTTTTATAAATATTCAAAAGGAATATGAATATAGTTGATATTTCTTCTCGTATATAAAAACATTCTAGCCTTATAAATTCTAATGATCGTCAAAGTTAAATAAAATGTAAAATGTATTTTCAATTAATCTTCTTTCTATTTAAGTACAAAATGGATGGAACAGAATCAGAGGCTGTCCAGATTAATTATACAGATGATTCTCCTTCTATGGCCATGTCAGCTACAATTCTTTCTTTGAAACTAAAGTTTCCAAATGTGAAGCAAATTTCAACAAACATTTTAGAATCTTGGGTAAATTCCACAAATTCTGATGATGGGAAGTTCCCAAAACTGAAGGGAAAACTTATTATAATTGTAAGTATTTTAGAAAATTCTAAATCATTTGCAGAATCATTTCAGAAATAATTTCTTTGTTTAATAATTTTTTGATGTAATGAATATTCAAATACCTAGGTACCCTCTCACTGTAATATGATTGGTTAGTGTCCACCATAAATACTTAACACTGTAGTGGTACAGTCGCCTACTACAACAACTACCACTATTTTTATGCCGACTACTTGGAAGACTACTACTAATTATAATATAATTTTTTGATGTAATGAATATTCAAATACCTAGGTACCCTCTCACTGTAATCTGATTGGTTAGTGTTGTAAGATTCAAAGTTATAACAAAGTCATAATGTAATATATTGTCTGATCAGTGCACCCAAGGACCAGGCTGAATAGGAAGTGCATGGGAGCCAGGTGCAGCCTGGAAACGAAAACAGGATGTGGCCCCGACCTGACATTTTGCACCTGGAAATGCAGGTGGATGTTTGTCATGATTTTGGTGCAGAAATCTGTAGGCGTAGCCCATAGCCAATGAAAACAGCCTGCGTGGGTGAAGAGGCGTGTCTACAGAAAAAAACTGTGTAGGTGTCACGAACAAGGAGGCGTGACACCGGGGGTCAGGCTACAATAAAAGAAGCCCGTAGAGATCGATTAGACAGATGACGATCAGGTTCGAGATCAATTGAAGAGAACTCCCAAAGGCTCCACATTGCGTAACCCTGCCCACGACTCTCAGTTGTACACAACCAGGGAAAATAAACATCTCTTATATTTTCCTAAATACAAGTGTTTGTGTTTTTGACGGGTCCAGTGTGTAACAATAACTAGTTGAAACATAACAAACTCTGACACGTTTGTGAGACAAAACATTTTATATAGATAACAGCACATGGAAATGATACATAAAATACAAGATAGTGTACATAAACATATATACATCAAAGGACTGGATCGTCCTTACATAGAGATCACTTACTAAGAGGGGGGGGCCGCAGCCCCACCGAGAAGGGGGTAGACAGTAGTCTAACCCATGTGCTCGTTCCGGAGATGTAGCTAAAAGAGGCAGCAGCGTTTTTGAATGAACGCGCTTAACTACTAGAGGTCCCCTAGTGGACCAAACAGCAATGCAGCAAGGAGATAACTCTTCCGGGAAAAGGAAGATAATTCCCTACAGTGTCCACCATAAATACTTAATGCTGTAGTGGTTCAGACGCCTACTACAATTACTACCACTATTTCTATGCCGACTACTCGGAAGACTACTACTATTATTACTTCTACATGTCAAACACCCCTGACAGTCAAACACTTATTGATGGAGTGCAGATTTTTTGCTCACATCAGAAAACATTATTTTAAAGCAAACAATATGAAGGACCTATTTGAAAATGTTAACATAGAGGATATTTTCTCCTTTTTGAGGGAAATAAAATTATACCATAGAATATAGACATGAAACAAATCAATGGCATACAGTATGATTCCCAATAATGCTAACACATTGTTAAAACCAATTACTAAATGTATATATATGAATACACAATATGTATCACAACCCAACCGCTAGGCATGATATAACCCTGGACGGGTTGATATGCCGTTAAAATTAATAAACCAACCAACCATCTGATGCACCAGTTTCTATGTACCTGCGAGAATACCTTACTTCAACTTAATAATATATCCCTTACCCGGATATATCATTTTTTTCCTTCATATTTCTTCTTGTTCTTGTTCTTTTTTATTTTCAAATTCTGGAAGAGACTATTTATGTTTCACCATTGAAATTTCACCAATTCCCTTAGGAAAGGTATGAATCCATCTGTTCTTACTCCAACTAGTTGGGCAGACCGGGTTCTTCTTTAGTCTCAATAAGGCAAACAGTCTTGAAGAAAAGTATTCATTTTATTATTGAAAATGTATCTATTTCTTTTATTGAAAATGTATTGACTTTTTTTCATCAGATAAAAGTAAGAGATTTCCATTGGAAATATGAAATTTGCCATCACTTTTTGATAGGACAACATTCTCATAATCCACTATGCCCTATAAAATATTGTTGGCATGAGCAAAAAAAAAAAAAAAAAAATGCCCTCCCGGGGGCATAAAACTTAATTTTTGAAAGATATTGACTGAGGGGGATGGGAGCTAAAAATTCAGTGCCAGAGGATTCATATCATAAGTAAGTAAAATTATCAAATTTATTAAAGGAGTAAAAAAAACAATTAGAAAAGGAAACTTAGTTCTGTCCCCCTCAAATAAAATGTTGATTTCATCTATTAATTATTAATTGAATAATTATTTTGAATATTTTACACAAATTTTACATAAAATCGTAGGTATTTATTTGTAAACTTTTGTAAACCACTTGTTACTGAAAAAAGGGAGAGAGTAAAAAATAATTTTCAAAACTGATTACAGGATTGTTCTTTATTCTATGTATTGACGATTTTTGGCATTGTGATGTAAGCAGTGACATAGTTTTGGTTACAGACAAATAGTAACTGAATTTCCATTATTAATAGATATAGGAATTATTATTAAGTTTGTTATTAACAAGAAAAACCAATGAAATATTATATTTTCTTTCTTTCTTTCTTTATTTCTATTTCTATTTATCCTTCCTAGGATGCTCGATCAGAGGAAGAATATGCAGTGAGTCACTTACCAAATGCTAACAGAGTTGATTTTAAGATTTCTGATATTTCCGAGTTTGTCAATACAGTTCCAGATTTAGCAAACAAAGGTTTGTATATTTTTAAACAATGGTTGTTGTTCAGAATAACTCGCTCATGAAAAATTTCATTTATTCATTGGCAATGTACAAAAGATTATATGGATATGTAAATACTTATATTCACATTCTAGATAAAAGTAAGTTTCAGGCATTTGTTTCATTTTTTTTTTTTTTTTACTAAACTGTTAAGTCCTAAAATTGTGTCTTCAACTAGCTACAATTAAGTCATTGGCCATATTTCTTTAGTCTTTCTCTCCCCAATATATGAAATTATGTCAAGTTATGGTTGTTACATTATTCGTGGGTTGCCTACAAATTATGTCTGTAAGTGTAATAAGATTTGAATAACAGTATGGTAAATGGAAAGTTACCATTAACTGTTGTAGAAGTGATTGACAAGCAGTTCATCTTTCACTGACCTAGGCATGGATTTCTGATTGGCTAAAGGAAAAGAGTGAGAAGGTAACTGACTGTTAGTTAGATTTTGGTGGTCAGTCAGGAGAAGCAAACATGCCATCTTCTCACGGCGCGGTTAAAACCTTTTTCGGCTTCAGGTTTTTAATAAGGATGTCTTGAAAACTAAATGTAATGTGCATAATCTCCCCAATGTAAACAGTAAATAATTGCCTGAAGCTTTGAAAAATGCAAGTTTTAAATAAAACTGAAACTTGTCTACCAGCTTGTCTTTCTCTTTCTCTTCTTTTTTAAGCTCACAGAATGTAATGATGAAAGGGAAAGCATGTGTACTTTTAACCTTATTTATTAACATGAAACAACAACAGTCGATACAACAAGTACTTAGAGACAGTACTTACAGTTCAGTTGTTACTCTCTCACTGAGGGAAAAGTTCCTTCAGTCACAAGGGACTGAGACAAGAGCTCGTTTCTATGAGGCTCGCACGTTCATACCAAATCCGAGATGACATTTTTCATTTCTGCCTCACCACATCACAAGGGACACTAACTCTTTCTCCTTCCTGTCCCCAAAACGCACAGGAGAGTTCAGGTCCCTACAGCACTATCAAAAGTCACCCACAACTCCCCGCAAAAAGTCCATTCTCCCCCTCCAACTTCTCGTCACTTCTTACTCAGAGTGAGCATAATGGCGTACCACATTCCTTTGCCTGCCAGGGACAATTTTGGAGGCTAGGCATCTGAAACGCTTTGAGTCAGAATGAACCAGGTTAAAACAACAATGACAACTGGTGTTTATTGTTCATCTGACCAAGGATTTGAACCTAAATTTTTAACTAAATGGTGATTGCTGAGAGACTGTGCCCCATTGGAAGATTTTTTTTGTGTGTGTGTTGGCTTTCCTTCACTAAACAAAGTCTTGCTTCATTATTTAAAACAAAGAAATGAGCACAGACAACCACAGCACATGATAATAAAAGCTGTATCAACGAGAGGAAGAAAGCAACACAAAAGAGGATGGCCAGTGATGAACATCACTCTCTCTTATATACCCAGCAGATGAAGTGGCTATATAAAAGTGACCAATTTTTAATTCCAGGAATTAACTATAACCGTTCAATAAAAAAATGATTGAAATTCACTGGATGATGAATGTTATTATTACATTTCTATATGATCTTTTGGAGGTATTTACCCAACTCGTTCACCACAGGTAGGATGTGACACAAGATTTCAAGTATGGAGCATCCAATGAGGATTGAACTCACTATTCTGTAGTAATAGATCTGGAAGATTAGGTTGCAAAACATTACACCACTATGGAATGCCCTTATATATATTTACCAACCCCTCCGCATGAGCAGGATGTGACACAAGGTCAATTTCTTAAGCAGAGTTTAACAGGTTTGAATTCAGAGTTTTCCTTCTCCTAGACCGGTTGCCTAACCAAGGTTAAAGAGCCCAGTCTGCCCTACTATTTATCCATAGCTGAAGGGAGAGTAGGATTCATACCTTTCCCAAAGGTATTAGCTAAGTGAAACGCAATTACCACATCCAGGATTTGAACTCGGAACGAGTCCATTTCCCATGACTTTAACCATTACACTACGCACTTCCCATGGAATGCCCTTATATGATCTTTAGGCACGTGGTGTAATAGAGTTGTAGGAAATGGACTTGGTGACATGAGTTCAAATCCTGGATGAGACTGTTTGCATTTCACATAGCACTAATACCCTTGGGAAAGGTATGCATCCAACTACTCTCTCTCCAGCTATGGATAAATAGTAGGACAGACTGGGTTCTTTAATCTTGGCTAGGTAACCAGTCTAGGAGAAGAAAAATTCAAAATTCAAACCTGTTAAACTCCACTTAAGAAATTGACCTTGTGTCACATCCTGCTCGTGCAGAAGTGTTGGTTAATTTATATATGATCTTTAGTACATTACTGCAAGAATAACAAAAATTTTCATGGGTGAGCTATTCTGTGCAAGCACCTAAATAATTTATTATTCTGATTTAGAACATTATAGCTCTTAAGTAGAACTGCCAGATTTGCCTAATAAAAATATGAGATATTCTGTTAAGATTTAAATTCAATTTATATCTAGTAAAAAAAGTTGTCATAGTGGCCTATTGTTGGTATCAGCCAGACAGCAATAGAGTCTATCCTCTTTTTGTTATTGCTAGACCAGGGAGATTGTTTTTTGCTGAGGTGGAGCACCATACAGCTTCACACTTCAGTGCATTCGCTTGGAAATTGCAAAGTTCCAGATTCAACACTGGTCCTCTCTAACTCAGCACATGTGTAGCACAGCTTGGGTAATCTGATCTGTGCTGTAAAGTGGGAAGCTGAAGGTAGGTGTGGCGCTCCACCTCAGCAAAACAATCTTCCTGACCTAGTGCTAGCAAAAAAGGGGATAGACTCCCTCACTGTCTAGTTGATACCAATAAAAGGCCATTTCATCAACTTCACTACTACTACTATTATTGTCATATAATTAAATTTTACTATTCTTTAATATATTTTTATTATGTACTTTTTATTTTGTCCTACACACAACTATTCTTTTTATCTAATATTAATACAATTTCAACCAACAACAAAGAGATACCAAGCAAACATTTCATAGATAAAATAAAAAATAAGGACTGACTCCTATTACCATTTTATACTATTCATCTTACACTCCCTTCACCGATCACTACTACAACATGACCATTGCCAGACTTGCTACCTACATACCTTCTAGATAATCACTTCACAGTCACACTAGAGAATACACCTTCTTCAACATTCACTACTTCCCTGCCACAAGATAATTCTTCTCCAGGGAACCTACTTCACAAAACTACCATATTTGTAATAAAAGACAGTTTCATACTTTTACATTGGTAACATCTAAAGTTTATTGAAAACTCATTTTATTTCTTTAAAAACATTAGTACAAAATAAAAAATGCATTCCGGGCGATATAAAAATAGATTTTTGAAACATATTGCCTGAGGGGTGGGAGTAAAAAATTCAATGTCAGCGAGTTTGTACCCTAAGTAAGTAAAATCATCAAATTCATTAAAGGATTAAAAAATAAAACAATTTGAAATGTAAATTTTAAATATGTATTAAAATAAAACAAACTATATATAGATATATAATACCAGTCATGTATTTATTAAAACTTGTTTTAAAAAAGAATGTTGTTTTTAAAAAAAAATGTTGCATGTTCAAATTTTGAGTGTATTTATTCTGTTATGATTTTGGGTAATGTGACGTAAGCAGTGACATAATTTTTGTTACAGACAAAAACCGGAAGCAAATCTCCATTATTAATAGATGTACAACTAGTCATTGGGTAAGAAATTTATTAGGTGTAATTCAACAAGTCTAATGTTTTCAAAAGAATTAACCTAAATTCCACCATTGTATGTCACCCCGACGAAAGAAAAAAAATACCAAAAATCAGTGAATTTACCGAATTTAATAAAATTTTCAGTGTTTATATATTAATGAATAAAAGATATAAGGCACCAGTTATTTTATTTAAAAACTTTTACATTTTTTCAGGTCAGTTACTTTGAACCCTGTATCTTTGAGAATCTGTGTTACACCTCAAAGACATGTGGTTCAAAGTTAACTTACCCAAAAAATGTAAAAGTTGTAAAATGAAAATAATTGGTGAATTATATCTTTTATACATTAATATATCAACACTGAAAATTTCATTAAATTCAATTAATTCCCTGATTTTCTTTTTTTGTTCGTTTTTTTTTTTCGTTGGGGTAACATACGATAGTGGAATTTAGGTCTATTAAGTTCGATTTAACAGATTTTTTTTTTGTTTAATGAACAGTCTTTCTTATATAGCACCACTGTTCACAATTTACACAGAAGTGTGTAGTCCACAGAAAAAATGTGAAATATTTCAATACATTTCATAGATACAAGGCTAAATAATACTATTAAGAGGAGAAGTGGTTACAAATTATTTCTAGAAGTCCTGATAAACTTAAATTTAGAATTAAAACTAAATATTTCAATAAAGACATCTTTTTATAGCTGAAATGTCATTAAAAAAAATAATGAAATGAAATTTATTGCATACAGTGCTCAGGTGCACCATAACTCATCAAAGCCTCATGTATAGTAGATAGAATAATGCACTAATGTTAGGATCATGTTTTAATTTAGATTGTTTAAAGGTTGTATATATTTTTTAGAAATAAAGATTTTTTATTTTATTTTTATAGTGTGTTAGAAGCATTAATTAAAATGTAATAAGAAACTTTTTTTGAAGGCAAAATAATGCAAATTTATGTTGAAAAACGTATTTATTTAATTTTTTTTCTTCCTTTTTTTTACTCTTAATATTTTCGGGCAAGGCCCATCTTCAGAGAGTTGAAAAGTTTCCATTTGTGTTTGTTAAACTCAACTGTGGTATTAATACGTTGAATCTTCTAATGGAAATTTAAATGTTCGGCAAAGATCGTAAAATCCGTTCGGCAAAGATCGTAAAAATTCCGTTAAATCCCGTGTTGTGTCTTGTTTTGTGGGAAGTTTTGAAAATCATTTCAGATATATATTTTTTAATACTATAAAAATAATGAGGCCCTGATCGGGGATATTGAAATAAAGTTTTTTTTTTATTCTTATAGTGTGTTAGAAGCAATAATTAAATTTATGAGTTGAGTTTAACAAACACAGATGGAAACTTTTCAACTCTCTGAAGATGGGCCTTGCCCGAAAATATTAAGAGTAAAAAAAATTAAAAAAAAAATTAAATAAATATGTTTTTCACCATAAATTTGCATTATTTTGCCTTCAAAAAAAAATATCTTATTATATTTTAGAAAGTTTTTTTTTTAATAACAGTAAATCTAAAAGTAAATAAAAATCTCTTTAGAATCCAATAGTTTGAATAATTAATAAAATCTTTTACTATTTATTCTTTTTTTCAGATTCTAAAACAATTGTGTGTTATTGTTCTCTTGGTTACCGTTCATCGGTAATGGCAGAGAAATTTGAAGCATTCTTTGCAAAGGAAGGTAGGTTGACTTACTTTTATATAAAATATATTTTTTTAACAGTGTATATTGTTACTTAGTGTTTAAAAAATATTTTCAATACATTGTCTTGCTCATAGAATGAATAAAATATATATGGTGTTGTTCGTATATGTATATATTTGATATATACCTCCATAAGATTGAACAAATAAGAAAAGAAAGACAAACATTCAATGAAATAATAAATAAACCTTGTATTCAAAGTGATAATAATTACAAGAGTAATATTCTAGAAACTGTACAGAGACGTGCAACCAAACAAATACCCTCCATCAGGCATCTGTCATACTCTGAATGTCTCGCAGCCCTGGGAATGGATTCATTGAAACTTCGGCGTCTGGCAACTGACCTGGTAAACGCTCATAAGGTCATTAATCATCTTAACAACAGCAACCTTGAGCACGTTTTTGATCTCCATCTTTCTAACACACATGGGCATACCTACAAAGTCAGAAAACAGCACTGCTCACGTGACTTTCAGAAACATTTTTTTACACTCAGAGTTGCGGAGACATGGAATAAACTGCCCGCGTCTGTTGTAGGCTGCCGAAGCATTGAGTCTTTCAAAGCCTCCATGCTTCCTGTAGTCTGCCAACACTATACCTGATGCCACTCTCCACATACATATGCACACACGCACACACATACATGCATATTACTACTGTAAACTGTTCATGTTCCTGACACTAATACATTATTCTGTGTACTTGACATGAGACTTTGATGAGTTGTGGTGCACCTGAGCACTGTACACAATAAATTTCATTATTATTATTTGTTCACAGTTCCTGTATATAGATAAGGAGAAGATGAAGTAGTAAGAATGTTCAGTAGTAGAGAAAGAAAGGGTTACTTATAGTCCTTTCAGTGAAATAGATTTTAGATAGACAGAAAGGAGACAGCTTTATTTAAGGATGGTCTTTTTTTTAGGTCTTTTTGTTAGCAGCCAGCAAATATCTCCACAGCGACTGACGTGGAGTCGTTAGGTGGATGTTTTGATCTCTTTTCTTAACTGAAAGCAATTCTATTTATATAATCCAGATAGGCTTCAAATTCGGGCTTTTTTAAAACTTCTTGTTTAGGAATGAAGGCCTCTGATTGGTCCAAAAATATTATTTTTATTTTTACTTTATACATGCGCCGATCCCAAACGCAAATGCCTGTTTTCATTATTGTTATTTTTGCTTTTGGTGAGTAAACTTCCCGTTTCCTTTATTATTCATATCACTACATATACATTAACACAAGATTTTTAAAAAATGTAATTTTTTGCATAATTTCTTTTCTTTTCTCATTTTCTTTTTTTATAGGAACTACACCTTTGAGTGAAGTGGATATCTACAACCTTGAAGGATCTATATTTAAATGGGCCAATGAAAATAGACCAATGGTTAATTTGAATAATCAAAGGACAATATACACCCACCCTTTCAATAATGTTTGGGGTAAATTACTTAGACATAATCTGAGAAAAACATCAGTTTGAATATTATCAATCTGTTGTTGCATTTTCTGATTTTAGTTTTTCAAAAATATTTTAGAGTATGTGTTGTAACTTGAGTATCAGAGTTAACAGAGAAATAATAGGAAGAAACACGAGTATTAAGGATAAGGAAAAAGGTTTACAAAGCAAAGATACAAGGTGAACAGAGTAACATTTACACACTTTTTTATTCCCCTGAAACATTCTTAACCCATTAACGCATGGGAAGCCAAGACTCTATTCTACTAAATTATAATCCTACTTTCAGCTGGTCACATGATCCTCTAAGCCAATGAGAATGCCCTATTCCAGATGACTCTGGATTCAAGGCTGTTGCCATTCAAAATATCTGACAGTGATTTTCTACTGTTTTACCTTTATTCTAAACAACTCTACACTACTTACTAAAAATGATAGGTTATGCCTATACATCATGTAACAGTGACTTAGTCTCTGTAAACATTCAGCAATCGTCAATGAATGGCAGTGGATGCAATTCTTTTTGCATGGAGAAATTAAATAAAACACCTCTGCTTTCAAGTCAGATGTCCTTTTTGCCAGACTGCTGCTCTGCTATTATCTGTAATAAAGCAAAAAATTATTTTAAAAAAAGATTATGTGCTATTAAGGGAAAGGTTCAACGGTAATGCTTAACTATTTCCTCGTAAATTTCTACCATAAAATAAACTGAACCCTCATTTTATGTCCGTGTTTTTGCAATAAAGGTTTTATTTTTCTTGCACCCGTTATTTTACAATACTAAATATATTTTATTTATTTATTTTAATATTCACTTCAATGTGTATATTCTAAAAGATTTTATTTTGTGAGAATGGTTAGTTTTAAAGTGGGGGCTCGTTTTACAATTTAAGCATAAATTGGATCCTCCTTTTATGACTGTAATTTTGTTTTTTCATCGACGATGATTAAAATCTGACATTTTTATTTTAGAGTACCAAAGCCAAAAAAAGAAATAACAACAACAAAAACTAACCATTCTCACAAAATAAAAACTTTTAGAATATACACATTGAAGGGAATATTGAAATAAAGAAAATATATTTAGTATTGTAAAATAACTGGTGCAAGAAAAATAAAACATTTATTGCAAAAACATGGACATAAAATGAGGGTTCAGTTTGTTTTATGGTAGGAATTTACGAGGAAATAATTAAGGATTACCGGTTCAACATCTATTAACATACCACCAACATCCAATTCTGATGTTGTGAGACAACATAAAATGGGAGGCATTATTTTTTGGATGAGCCTCTTATGAGTACAGCATATAAGTTCCTTGCTGGTAAAAATCCATAATTAATAGTAGTGACTATATGGGAAAATAATATTTTATAGCTGAAAACTTGCTCTATCCAATGATGTTATTGTATTCCCTATATCCATTGTACTTTCCATGGAAATAGATAAATAGTAGACTTTACTTTCAGAGTGTTGCATCTCTATCTATTAATAATGGAGATTGTCTGTATTTCTGTCTGTAACAAAAACTACATCATAGCTCTACGTCACAGCTTACATCACAATATTATTATGCTATATACACCCAAAATTTGAGTAAGCAATTTTAAAAATTGGTTTTTTACTCTCTTCCCTTTTTTTTACAGTAACAAGAAGTTAACTAAAAAGTTTACAAATAAATAAATACCTATGATTTTGTGTAAAATTGATGTGGAAAATATTCAATGTTTGATTATTACATGCATGCAACATTTTATTTGAGAGGGACGGGGCTCAGTTTTCATTTCAATTTGTTTTGTTTTTTACTCCTTTAATAAATATGAGGATTTGTCTTACTTATGATACAAAGCCTCTGACATTGAATTTTTAACTTCAGGCAATGTCTTTCAAAAATTAATTTTTATGGTGCCCGGAGGGTGTTTTCTGTTGCTAGTATATATAAATGAAAATATATTTATATAAATCTATTAGGTCAGTTGGTAAAGCACCTGCCTCAGAACTTGTAGCAGAGCTTGGATTTGTGCAGTAAAGTGGAGAGTTGGTGGTTAGTGTGGAACTCCATCTCAAATGCAAAAACAATCTCTTTGGTTTAGCACTAGTGAAAAGGGGTGTAAGGATTAAAGTGATAATACTTGAAGATAAAACTCCAACAAAGGTTGATAGACAAAACATTTTATATACAGCACAGAATAAACAGGGTACATAATGCATAGAGGTGTACATGAACATACATACATAAGTAATATAAATACATATAAGAGTAGAGATAATGACACATTCATGAATGGTAAAATACAGGATATTTAGGTATCAAAGAGATACCTAAATGTACGTAAAAACATAGTTACAGATACATGACTAAAGGATAGTCATATATCGTATACAAGACTTACTAGCAGTGAGTGGCCAGTGTTAAGGGCCGAAGCCCCAACGAGAAGGGGGTAGACCGTGTCTAATCCATGTGTCTCGTAGGTCGGCAGGCAAAGAGAGTGAGAAGTTCAAATCAGCCGCTTAAATACACCCGAGGCCCCTAGCGGGAACCAGCAAAACTAAACGGGCAGACAACTCTCCAGGCAAATATGAAAATAAAGCAACAGGGGTTAGAATCCCCCGGTCTGGCTGATGCCAACAATAGGCCACTCTGCCAATTTTACTTAGTTATATAATAATATTAAAAGAGAAGGAACAAGGAGAAGAATAAGAGGGTGTGAGGAAGTGTGAATGGAGGAGAAAAGGCAGGAGATAAGAAAGCTAAAGAAAATGAAAAGAAAATCAGGTCAAGTTGTAAGTAATTATATATGTATATATATACAAGAGTGGAGAGATATAAGATATAAGTAATAAAAAATAAAGACAAGGTGGGACAGGCTTGCTGATTGAATATCAAGAAGAGACAATGAACAAAAGATTAAAGGGAGAGGGAGAGGGAGAGAGAGAGGGGTGAAAATTTGTGACACCTTTTATGGAGAGATAGATCAAAAGAAAGATAAAAGAGAGGGTGTAGTAAAATATCTATGCATTCCCCATTCCTTTTTCAAATATGAAACATATAATCCAATTGTATGATACAGTGGTACCTTGACTTACAAGTGCCCTAATTTATGAGTTTTCCAAATATTGAGCTGACATTGGTTAATTTTTTGCTTTGTATTGTGAGCTAAAATTTGAGGTACAAGCGAGCTTCAGATATGCTTATGTTAATAAGTTCACTAAAAACATTTAAGTTTCCAAATTTTTTGCTTTGTGTTGAGAGCTAAAATTTGAGGTACAAGCAAGCTTCAGATATGCTTATGTTAATAAGTTCACTAAAAACATTTAAGTTTCCAATTTTTTGCTTTGTGTTGAGCTAAAATTTGAGGTACAAGCGAGCTTCAGATATGCTTATGTTAATAAGTTCACTAAAAACATTTAAATTTCCAAATTTTTTGCTTTGTGTGGTGAGCTAAAATTTGAGGTACAAGCGAGCTTCAGATATGCTTATGTTAATAAGTTCACTAAAAACATTTAAGTTTCCAAATTTTTTTGCTTTGTGTTGTGAGCTAAAATTTGAGGTACAAGCGAGCTTCAGATATGCTTATGTTAATAAGTTCACTAAAAACATTTAAGTTTCCAAATTTATTACACCCAAGAAAAAATATTTATATTATTTGTATTATTCGGGCTATTGTCCTCACCTTTATTGTTATCTGCACAATGTTCTGTCCAATGTGCTCTCCAGCCTTCTTCAGGTATTTCTTGTTGGACTCGAGAAACATTATGCAGATAGCAATAAAGATGAGGACAATAGTCCAAATACTACATATAATACAAATTATCAAGCCTCATCTCAAAAGTTCAGAGAAATAAGAAAAATATTATTTATAAAAAGATAAACATTAAAATATATTACAGCACATAATTCATTGCATTCTATGTTATTATGTTTTTGTCAATACAGTGAATATTTTTCTTATTTAAAAAAAAATGTAACAAACAAAATTGGGGGGGGGGTGGAATGGATTAATGTCATTCCACTTTATTTCAATGGGGAAAATTTATTTGAAATATGAGGAAATTGAGTTACGGGCAGAAAAAATTAAACTCATAAGTACCACTGTATTTAGGTTAAAAAAAACATGGATGAGATTGAAATGGATAAGGGATAGAATGTGAAGATACCTGTAAAGAATGAGGGTGGAAAAGCATGAGATTATGGATACTCTTATAATAATAATAATAATATCTTTTCAGTTAGTATATTAGGTCTGAGACCTGTCAGCTGTTCCTTATAAATATTCATTTTAAATCCACAGAATATTTAATGTCATTCCACAGATTATCCAACTTTGCCTTGAAGGAGTTTAGAGATGGGGCATTCACTACTGATGAAGGTAGTTTATTCCATGTATTCACCACTCTGTAGCTAAAATAATTTTGTCTTGCGTTTGCTTTACAAGATTTTTTAAGGAGTTTTAATTTATGTCCCCTTGTATAGGTATTTTGAGCAATGTTTAGTAGGTCAGAGCTCGTTGAATAAAAACCATGCGTGTATTTGTAGGCTTCAATCATATCTCCTCTCATACGTCGGAAAACCAGACTTGGTAGGTCAATGTTCCTAAGTCTTTCTTCATATGAAAGGGATTTTAAATTATTCACTAATTTAGTAGCTCTCCTCTGGACTCCCTCTTAATTGTCAACATCCATGGAAATTCCATGGGTTAAGCTAGTATATAATTCACATACACATGATTGGTAAGAGTATAATTTTTACCCAAAATTCAAGCTGCTAATATTATTTCAGTTGAATTTATATTTTGTTTATACATTGAATAAAAATCATCTCATGAGATAATGTTTTAAATAAAGGTTATGTGGATGTAATGAAAATAACATACCTCGAAACTCAAAGCGTGCGCGGACGAGTTTGGCTTGCAGGGTCATCGCGGGAAAGAAATATGGCTGCTGTAAGCACTATATTTAACGATGGGCGATCTCAAACCAGAGAGAATGGGATTGCACGTATGCAAATTCTCTCGAGATCGGGCGTGCATATAAGCATATGGCAACGGCTAGAGGCAGCGTCACACGATTATGTACGACGACTACGAAAACAGCTAGCAGTAGTATTTTGGCTCTTGCGACAGGTAGACGAGGCATTTCAAGATAGATTTTGATTGTTGGTGAGAAAGAGTGCAGCACAGTTGGGAGAACATTATTACTAGAGGTTAAAAAGCCACTATATAAAATGTGTTTTTTTAAATCTATTTTTTTTATTAAAGACCAGTATACTTTTATAGATTTGTTCAACAATAATCTTGTTTGTTTGTTTTGTTTTGTTTTACGGCATATCAACCACAGTGGGTCATTTAATGCCAGCAAAGTTTTGAAAGATTCATAACGATTATTTGGAAGAAAACTTTTTTTAACTCAATTTTTTTATAAACACATTTTTCTATTTAACCCATAGCTGGGACTTTAACAGGTACTACCACTCCAGGTTACAGTGGACCTGGGAACAATGGTGATGAAGGGGTGCTTTACATTTCCCAAACCTCCAAAACTGGAAACTCACCATCAGATAGATTTTAACATCATACTCAGGACATGAAGACCCTCAGTCACTGCCTTCTAGCACCCATATGATAAAAAGGTTTGGGGCTTGCCATAGGGGCAATAGGGTCAGGACAATCATATAGGTGCTAGGACTTAACATGGCCAGATGATTGATCGGAGTGGGCCTCTCTGAAAATAATCTTGTAAATATAAGATAGTACCCCTGTATGGTGAGGATCATCTAAGAATAATTTGGTAGACATATTCAGCAAGAAACATATAAGTATAATTTGGTACACAAGAACCATGCAAATTCAATTTGGTACACTTATACATGAATTATACAATTATAACTTGGAAATTTTGTTCAACAAAAATCTATGTGAATATCTTCCATACCTTTAAAAATGACTTCTACTAAGAAGTGACACCCTCCATTGCCATAGCAACATATCCTGGTATAAAAGAAAAGGCACAAAGATATTCAATTCCTTTTCAACCAACATGTGGTAAGAACAAAATGTTATAATTGTTTTTGTTTCTGAGATTTTAAGGTTCATCTCCTTTAAAGAGATTCTAGGGTTTCTTCAGTTATGGATCTGCGAGACTAGCTTGCTAACCATTAAACCTGATAAAAATATACGGTAATCTGAACATTAGTTACATAAATAAAAGTAACCTCCCCTTGTTTATTTCACTTTGAGGAAGCCATGTGTTTTGGTTGGCCATTTTCATTTCACCGTAAATCTACACTGAAAATACAAATTTGTTTGGAATCAATACAACTGCATGTTTTAACATGGAAATATCATAAAATGTGTTCTTAATTGTTCTTGTGCATTATTTGAAATGAGCTTAATTGTTATTAAGAACACATTTTATGATATTTTCATGTTAAAACATGCAGTTGTATTGATTCGAACAAATTCGTATTTTCAGTGTAGATTTACGGTGAAATGAAAATGGCTGACCAAAACATATGGCTTTAATATTAAAAAAACTGTGAGGTTAAGAGACATCACACACAAATCCTTGTAACTGTTGTATTTTTCCATTAACTTGAATTCAAATAAATTGCACTAACTGTGCATAATTGATTATTTATCAAAAAAAAATAGTGAACAAATAGAATAATAAGGATTTGTGAGTGTTTTAATTTTAAAACAATGATTCAAATAAAACTGAATCCTATTGAAACTGAAACTGTAAATACTGAGAATTTAAAAAGAGAAAATAGAATTCCAAAATAGAAGACTTGTTGAAAAATAGAATTTATCAAAAATGGAAGACGTGTTGTTGTGTTGACCTTTGTTGAGTGTAAATCAAGTAAACATTACAGAGAAGACATTTCTAAGATATCAATGTTTATAAATGGGACAAATTCTGAGTTCATAGTTGAAAACAGACTTGTTCAGTTAATTGCATAATTATAACATGAACACAACAGTGGAAATAAAATTCAAAAACAAGGAAAAATTTACAAGGTTAATTTAAATTTACTGGGGAAAAATCATTATAGACCTCATTATCATCATCAGGTCATGTTGAAAGCACAGATACCCATGACTTTACCTCATCAACCATCCATATCATTTATCACTCCAGGAAGGTCTTCTGCATGGCATCCATGCTAAGTTATGTTCATTGGTACTGGTATCTTGTCTCCAATAAAACTGGTTCTTAATTCTTGTGGGCTGGTCAGCTGAAATGGAATTTAAGGAACGAAAAGGAACAAAGAGGAGCAAAAAGGAACAAAGAGGAGCAAAAAGGAAGGGGACAAAGGCAGAAGGTGGCTTTATGACTTAGGCTTTATTGACCAGGTCATAATAGCCTGTAGCAAGGAAAAATTTCCTAGCTAATAGGACCAACTAGACCCAGTTACAGCCTCAGTTCGAATGACCGAGGTATTCTTTTTGGGGTAGGGAGTCAGTCCCTTTTGTCGAACATGCGCAAAGGGGTTGCAAAGGGGTTCTTCCGGTCAAGGCCCCATGGGAGTTTGTTAATTTTTTTTTTTGTATTTTTTTTGTTTTGTTTTAATCCCCACAAAAATTAATTTTTTCTTAATTCTAATTTTTCATAATCAATGAGTCCAGTGTTTTGATTTCCAACATATGCTTATATACAAGGCCAGTACATACTACCTGCTTGGGGTTCACAAAAGGGCAGGTTTCATATATTTTCTGTAAATACAACTTTATGAACTTTGACATGTAGTAGAGTGGGGGTTCATATATTTCATATGAATACTACTTTATAAAAATTTATTACTCTTTAGCAAAAAATCCAATTGGTTAATAGACTTAGTTTAACAGGTTTGAATTAAACCAGTTGACATACTTAGATTAAATAACCAAGGTTTGGTTTGGTTGGGTTTTATGGCATGTCAACCCCTGTTGGGTCATTTTATGTCGAATACTTCTAATGGTAAAAAAAAAATGTTTAATGCTAACAAAGTTTTGAAATAATTTCATTTTTAATGGATAATACAATTTCGTTTATAAACTCATGTTTTCTATTTAACTCATAGATGGGACTACCACTCCGGGTCAGAGTGGACCAGGGAGCAATGGTGATGAAGGGGTGCTCCACATTCCCCAAACCTCCAAAACTGGAACCTCACCATCAGATGGAATTTAATGTCATTCCCAGGACATGTTGACCCGCAGTCACCGCCTTCTAGCACCCATATGATAAAAAGGGGTTGGGGCTTGCCATAACGGCAATAGGGTTGAGAAAATCATATAGGTGCTAGGGCTTGACGTGGCCAGCTGATTGATCAGAGGGGGCTTCTCCGACCGCCCGTCTAGCCCAAGATAGGGCCAAAGTGGAGTATTGCAAGTCATGAACTGCTCATCCACCTGGGCTCTATCCTTAAGCATCATGGGTCACCACCCACGGCCAACAGGTGGCCCCATTGCGGGAGTCTTACCCCTCTGCAAAGGTGCAGTCGGTGCATTCTAACGCCCCAGCCGACAGGGCAGGTAGTAGAGTGGGGGTTCATATATTTCGTATGAATACTACTTTATAAAAATTTATTACTCTTAAGCAAAAAAATCCAATAGGTTAATAGACTCTGTTTAACAGGTTTGAATTCAGATTCATCCTTTTAAACCAGTTGACATACCTAGGTTAAAGAACCAAGTCTGCCATAACTAGCAGGAGAATAGTTAGATGTATACCTTTCCCAAGAGTATTAACACTATGTGAAATGCAAACAGTCTTGTTCAGAATTTGATCTTGGGTCACATTTCCTCTAATAATAACCATTAAACAATGTGTGCCTTTGTGTTTGTATAAAGCTTAAATGAAGTATCTTGAAGATTCATTCTTTATTGGATACCATGTCAGAAAAAACTGTTGACATTTTAAACATTATAAGAAAATATAACAGTAGTTATCAATTTTCCTTACCAGTTAAAATATTTAGGTTGAATTAGAAGCTATAGCTCAAATGCTTTATCTAGCACTAGAAGTAGCTACCCGGCATCACCTGGGTAGAGGTATGGGGGAGAGATAGTCTTACAGATCCATTATTATTGAATTGCAAGTTGGATCCCTGCAGGATGCCCCACTAAAATCCCTATGTAAAAAAAAAACCCAAAAAAAACAACACCTTACGTTGATGAAAAGAAAAATTAATATCTCCTATTTAAAATATTAAATGCAAAAAAAAAAAAAATTCCATCCTGTTATCATTTTGATTTTATTTTTTAAAATTATTTTCACAAATATAAATCAAATCTTCATTATTTTTGTTTAAAAACCAAGCCCTGGTGATATTTAATGTGTATATTTACTTTGTCGTTAATTGTTTTATTTTTCGAAGTTTCCTCAGAACATACAGATTCACACAACTGCCCTTAATATATGTATAGATTATATTTAAGGGATTTGCTTTACTTTAAAATGATGTTGTACAGTGGGTTGTGTTAAGAAGACTATCACTAAAAGATGGAATAAAATGTCTATTAAACAACAAAACTATACTTAAAAAAACAAAAAAAAGTTGAAGGTGACTTTCAATGACTATGTATCTACTCAAAAAGTAAACAAAACTTTCAGGTGAAAGTGAAAATAAGATTATATCTATGTATCATACTCTGAAAGTTCAGGTTATCTATCTCCTGACATGGTTCAAATTCCTAAGTTTCTTTTACATTTTAATTATATATATATATATATATATATATGAAAGTATCTCCTGACATGGTTCAAATTCCTAAGTTTCTTTTACGTTTTAATTATATATAAAGTCGTCGGGGCGGCCTAAAGTTGGTATCAGCCAATCAATGAAGGAGTCTATCCCCTTTTTACTAGTGCTAGACCAAGGAGATTGTTTTGGCATCTGAGGTGGAGCGCCACACCTATCATCAGCTCCTTACTTTACCGCACAGATCCCTGTGGTACTCATATGCTGAGTTGGCGAAGACCAGAATCGAACTAGGAACCATGTGGTTTCTAGCCGAACGCTCTACCGACTGAGCTAACCTGAAAGTAAGCAAACAACCTGTTTGAGATGGCGATAGCCGACAATTTTGGGGAGAATATGTGCTTAATTGAAGTCATACTTAATTTGAAAATTAATTAGTTGATATGCTCGCCTAATTCATTAATTATCAACTAATTAATTTTCAAATTAGGTATGACTTCAATTAAGCACATATTCTCCCCCCAAATATATATATATATATATATATATATATATATATATATATATTGTTTTAAATAATCAAATTCTTGAGTAATTCTATTCATTTTGTTGCTGATATTCCTAAAACTTAAGGAGTAAAAATTTTATAAAGCGAAAGTATAGAATACACACACACACACGCACATATATATATATGTATATATATATATATACACTTGGTTTGAAAATATATATATACGCACTCAGTTTGAAAATTGCATAGATGAGAAACTGACAGTTACCAAGCACCATTGACTTTATGTTTTAGCTACCCCAACTTAGATATATTTGCTCTATTAATGATATTGAGCACTTTTTACTTATAAATATAGCAAACTATATTATCAATATCAATATCAATATTATATATATATATATATATATATATATGATGAGTAGTTTGGAACATCCATTTTGTTCTTCCTCATTTGAAACCACTCTATCCTTTCCTTTGTGGGAGTTTTCAATCACTTGCCAGACAATCCAATTCTATGATATCCACCCCACCCCCAATTTTTTGTTTATGTGGCCCCCACTCTATTACATGCCATTGTTCATAAAGTAGTTTTGATAGAAAATATATCAAACCCACCCTTCTGTTGACCCCAAGCAGGTAGTACATGCCACCCGTGTGTATAAGCCTCTTTTAGAAATCAAAACACTGGACTCATTATTGATTGTTATAAACAAACTTTTGAATTAGACATAACTTAATAATGATGATGTATACACTTATTGTGTTTGAGTTGGGGTTACCAGTTTATGGTGGGGGAGTTGATGGGAGTTATATATATTTGGGTAATTTACTCATATAATAATAATAATGAAATTTATTGTGTACAGTACTCATGTGCACCACAACTCATCAAAGTCTCATGTCTAGTACATAGAATAATGTATTAGTGTCAGGAACATGAATAGCATACAGTAATAATATACATGTATGTGTACAGTGCTCATGTGCACCACAACTCATCAAAGTCTCATGTCTAGTACATAGAATAATGTATTAGTGTCAGGAACATGAATAGCATACAGTAATAATATACATGTATGTGTACAGTGCTCAGGTGCACCACAACTCATCAAAGTCTCATGTCTAGTACATAGAATAATGTATTAGTGTCAGGAACATGAATAGTGTACATTAATAATATACATATATGTGTACAGTGCTCAATGCATCACAATTCATCAAAGTCTCATGTCTAGTACATAGAATAATGTATTAGTGTCAGGAACATGAATAGCATACAGTAATAATATACATGTATGTGTACAGTGCTCAGGTGCACCACAACTCATCAAAGTCTCATGTCTAGTACATAGAATAATGTATTAGTGTCAGGAACATGAATAGCATACAGTAATAATATACATGTATGTGTACAGTGCTCATGTGCACCACAACTCATCAAAGTCTCATGTCAAGTACACAGAATAAGGTATTAGTGTCAGGAACATGAACAGTTTACAGTAGTAATATGCATGTATGTGTGCGCGTGTGTGCATATGTATGTGGAGAGTGGCATCAGGTATAGTGTCGGCAGACTACAGGAAGCATGGAGGCTTTGAAAGACTCAGTGCTTCAGCAGCCTACAACAGACGCGGGCTGTTTATTCCATGTCTCCGCAACTCTGAGTGTGAAAAAATGTTTCCGAAAGTCACGTTAGCAGTGCTGTTTTCTGATTTTGTAGGCATGCCCACGTGTGTTAGAAAGATGGAGATCAAAAAGGTGCTCAAGATTGCTGTTGTTAAGAGGATTAACCATATGTTGCATAATCTATGCGGTTGCATAGATTATTGTCAACCCCCTGTATTTCTGAAGGGATGGCCCCTTTTCATATCACGGGCGGGACTTTCCATGGAATATTACAGAAAGTACGTGAAGTCACGTGGGACCGAGTTAACTCTCAGTACCTGCTTGGGCATCTGATGAGAAGCATGGGCTCATTATTCACACGCGCGTTGTGTTAGTTAGAAGAAGAATTTTAGTTAAGTAAATAAAAGTTTAAAGAAATAAGATGGTGTTCTCGTTTGATGAATGTCTTGGCAAAAAGACTGACCAAGAAGAAGGAATGCATCAAAGACGAACAGCCAACAGAAATCTAGAAATAGAATTCAACATGGAGAGGAAAGAATAGAAACCACTAGAGATCCCCAATGGTCAAAGAAGTAAGTTATGCATCTCTCTGTCTACCTGTGTCTAGCTCTCACCCCTCTCTAGTATGTAACACATAAGGTCACATGTATTAAGGCAGAAAAACAAAGAACTCATAAATATAACGAATAAAATGTGTATTGAAACAAAGATTACAATAATCAATAAAATACTGATCAATGTCCTGCAGAAAACGCTTTTTTAAATATTCATGTAATAAGATAATAAGAATTGTTGAGTTGACTCCAACTGAGAAAAGAAAGGGTAACATTCAAAATCAAATTAGCAGTCAAGTTACTTAGAGAGAAAGATATAGTTCATAATACCTTCTGGAGTAAGGAAATATTTCTTATAACGAAAGGTGTAGAGTATTCAGGCGTGGTTCTTTCTTTACTGTTCTTGGAAAAACCTTCGTTTATATAGGGTTCAGATAGGCTCCAAAAAGGGTCTGTTTGATAAACTTCTTTTTAGGTGAGAATGCCTCTGATTGGTTGAAAATTATCATTTTTAATATTTCTATTTTTCTCTCTAGTTGCGCCGATCCTTATGTGTAAAACGTTTATTTCCATCATTTTATTTTTGCTTTCAGAGCGTTAACTTCCGGCTCACTACACACTAATATATGTATAATAGTCATCCCTGCTGAACAGCCATAGGCATGTGGGGGGACAAGTATTTACTGTTTTGGTCTTAATGTCTGTGATTATTTCTGGTGCATGTTCACAGGTTTTCCTTTTAACTTCATCTTATTTGGTGGTTACTCTGAAAAGGAATTAAAGAAAAGAAAGGGGAGAGACAAAGACAAAAGGTAGTTTTAGGATTCAGGCTTTATTCATGGGTCATAGCCACCACATGGAGAGGAAACTTCTCCCTGTCCAGTAATAGTGTCTAGTTTCAGTTAAGACCCTCGTTCAACTGGCCAAGAGATTATCTTGGTGGCCAGAAGTGGGTTCTTTTTCTTGCACATGCTCGGAGGGTTCTTCTGGTCTGAAGGCTCATGGGATATTGTTATTTTTTAATTTATTTTATTTTTTATTTTATTTCAATCCCTATAGGCATCAAAAGTATGAAAAGAATATGAAAATAATTATTTCTTGAGGTATCATTTATGGAAACCAATAATAATACAAAATAGAAATGTTTCTTCTATGGTTTCTGTTGTGAGGTTGTTAAGGGTCACAAATGAAGACAAAAAACTGGTGAAAGTTAACACAAGTGTATTGAACAGAGAAAGTAGAATTTACAGAAGGAAGGTGAAGTTACGTCCGACAATACAGTCTAGACTGCATCAGGTCGCTTACCTCAAGCTACAATTGTCTTTGCTACTTATAGTAGTAGTAGGATCATTCCATTATGTAGATAGGTTATATCACCTATAACAGTTTCCCTTTCCGCTCACAGGATAATTGTGTGACCCATGTGACTATTTGCAATAAATGTTATAAAAAATATCTAATGTAGGTGGGTACCTATCTCCCTTGGTCGACGTACCTCTTTTCAAACCAATCAATCACAGGCCTGCAAACTTTAGTGACAAAATTGAAGATAAGAAATCTTCCTCTTTACAACATGCAGCTCTTGAAGTCGGACATGAATTACAATGTTCCCCATATTCAGCAAAGCATGGTAAGATATAAAAGAGGCCGTTGTAGGTACGATAACTTACCAACTTTACAAGGACTCAGTTAAGTGGAATTGTATTCATTATATTTATATAATTGACATTTCCCGCAGACAATACTATCATTTTCAACCACAAGTATTCCAAGCTTAATTTTTTGTTTGTGTAAAAGTATTAATACTTGTTATTTGAAATTCCATGTCATGTTCATGTGTTTTTTGTTTCAACTTTTGTGGCGTAAATCAGCTCAATGTACCAAGCAAGAAAATTATGTCTAATTGTGCTGATTCAAATCCTTACCAAGCTTGGTGGCAACCATGTTCAACTGGCTACACTTATTATGTACTACAGATATACCTTCAATCTGCAACCATTTTGGTTATAAAAGATTAAGTGTTATTATTGCAGCACACTAGAGAGATAGTTAAGTGGGAATTAAAAATAAAGGTTTATCCATTTAGGAATAATATGTGTGCTGATTTAAACCGTGTGCATGGAATTAACAAGAGTTAGAAACTGGAAATACAGGATATATCAATATAATGAATACAATTCCACTTAACTGAGTCCTTGGAATGTTTATGGTAAGTTATCGTACTTACGACAACCCCTTTCCTATCTATGCTGAATTATAGGGAGCAGCGATTTTTACGTCTGACCCCAAGAGATGCTGGTTCAAAAGAGAGGAAGATTTCCATCTTCAATTGATGCTACCAAAATTTGGGGCCTGTGACTGGTCGGTTTGAAAAGGGGTACGTTGACCAAGGGAGACAACCTACCTACCTTAGATATATTTTTTATATATGTTATTACAGCTCATAAAAGTTTAGATACTATTGCCAATCATGCAAAAAAGTCAAGAAGCAGGCAATATCCCAGAGAAACTATCACATGCAGACTATACAGATAATCTAGTGCTTCTTGCAAATACACCTTTACAAGCTGAATCACTGTGGCATAGCCTAGAGAAGGCAGCAAGAGGCATTGGCCTCTATGTGAGATATCTTCACACTGGATGACAAGACACTGAAATTAGTAGACTAGTTCACATACCTAGGTAGTAATATCTTATCTACTGAAAGCAATGTCAATGTATGCATAGGAAAGGCATGGACTGCTATAGATAGATTATCAATCATATGGAAATCTGATCTTTCTGATAGGACAAAGCGAGAAATCTTCCAAGCTAAAGCCGTGTCAGTGCTACTGTATGGCTGCACCACTTGGATCAAACAAAATTACTGGGGAAAAAAGCTATATGGGAGCTACACAAGAATGTTGTGTGCTATCTGAACAAATCCTGGAAGCCGTAAGTAAAAGAAAGTAAGTATTGAAGTCAGTTAGTCTACTGTCGGTTTGAATAACAGCAGCTAATTAAGTACAACTGAAGCATTGTCCAAGACAGTTGGTATATATAGAAATCAAGAATGATCCATTCATGAATTTGGGTGATTTGGGTGATTCCATTCCTTGAGTTCTGATTGGCTGCTTGATTTGAATGATACTGTGTAGTTTTATAAATACCCTGTCATGCTGCAGTAGACTTTGTGACTATTCGGATTTGTATTGAGTTAAAATTGTTTGTTGCCTTGTCTTCCCAATTCGACGGTAATTGGAACTTTGATTATTCTTCAGTAAGTTGTTGTTGTTGCTGGCGGGGGTGGGTGGGCTAGTTGGTATCAGCCAGACAGGGAGTGAGTCTATCCCCTTTCACTAGTGCGAGACCAAGGAGATTGATTTGCATCTGAGGCGGAGCGTCACACCTACCATCAGCTCCTCACTTTACCGCACACATCCCTGTACTACTCATGCGCTGAGTTTGCGAGGACTGATATTGAACCTGGAACCTTCTGGTTCCTAGGCTACCGACTGAGCTAAATCAGCCCCTTGAAGTAGTAAGAAAGTAAAGTCGTCGGTGCGGTCTAAAGTCAGTATCAGTCAGTCAGCGAGGGAGTCTATCCCCTTTTAATAGCGCTAGACCAAGGAGATTGTTTTGCCGTCTGAGGTGGAGTGCCACACCTACCATCAGCTCCGTACTTTACCGCAGTAATTCCTACAAAATATAAGACATTGGAAGATATGATTATTATTACAAGTCTGTGATATTTAAAATAGACACTTACCTCTGCTTGAAACCAGCTAAAATTTAGTGTTTTCAATTACTGATTTTTTCAGGACTCTTTCTATCACAAGTTTTCAACTCTAACTCCTACACATTTAGCCTTGTGCCAAACTAAGTTAAGTTTTCTAAATATCTATAATTACTACGAATGTATGTAATGGATGTTGAGAAACTTTTTTAGTTGTATTGGAAGCATGGAAAAATCACAATATTCATCACTTTGAATTTTGGTTATTATTCCTTATCTTATATTTTTCCATGCTTCCAATACAACCCAAAATGTTGCCCAACATCCACTACATATATCTATAGAGAAGTATATGTGGACTCTCTAACAACATCATATAATTACTATATTGTATATAAGTTTCACCAAACATTTTTCTTAAGAAATTTTCTATATATATTTTTCAAACATTAAGTTATGCTATTTTCTTTTCTTTTCTTTTCTTTTTTTTGTTCAACCTCCTAAACTATTGTTTATCACATTTTTAATATATATTCATATTATTATTCTTAAATTATATATTTTTAAATTTTCTTTACAATAACATAGATGAATAGCACAGGATTACTGAAAATGTCTATTTGAGTATTATTACAATATAATAAAAATTAAATATTATAAGTTCATAGCTTATATAATATAAATAAATAATATAAATATTTATAGATAAAAAGATATAAAATTGCATAAAATATAATTTTCTAATTGATTAATTTTTAAAATTTGGTTGCTATCATTATTTACTGAAATATTACTAGAAAATGACAATTAAAAAAAATAGGTCACAATGACACATTTCTTATAAAAATAGGCAACTTATGATATTTCATTACTAAATACTTATTTTACCATATTACTATTAAAATTTACTCTTAAGCAGTAAAAAAGATCAAAATTGAATATTTTTTAATTAATAAAAATGAAAATTAATTGATTTGTACATAACTACTTTTATGCATAAACATATGAATAGTTTAGGATTTTTATGCATTGGACATATATATAATACAGGATAATACAAATTTCCTTTTCAATGAATCTTTAGATATTTTAGAATTAATATCTTCTTTTTTCTTTTTGACTATTTTAGTAATAACTTATGAAAATTAATGAAATAGTAAAACAAAATGCGTTATGCGTATCTTCAATTAGTTTTGCCTTAACGAAACTTTTAAAATGGAAAATAAAAATGATAGGTTTATTTTGATGCATAAAAAAGTAAAGTCGTTGGGGCAGCATAATGTCGGTATCAACCAAACAGCGAGGGAGTCTATCCCCTTTTCACTAGCGCTAGACCAAGGAGATTGTTTTTGCATCTGAGGTGGAGTGCCACAGCTACCATCAGCTCCTTACTTTACTGCACAGTTTTCTATGCTACTCATACTCATTCAAAATATTAAGAATGTCAATGAATAAAATCTTTGATGCTTTAAAAAAATATCAACTATAAAAAAAAATAAAATAGATTGAAATAATATTTTTAATAATTTTCCTTTACCAGTAATATCAAAAGTCGGCTGGGAGTAGATGCTCAACAGAAAACTATAAAAATAGGCATGTTAGTGAGAGTAGGCAAAATACAGTAGACAAATTAATCAGATGATCCCAAGGGGTTGTCCCCTAAGGCAGCATCTGCCCCCCTTGTCTAAAAGGGGTAAGGCAGCATTTATTGCCCAGTGCCTGAGGCACCCCAAAAAGGGAATGCCATTAGTATCCACGCATTTCTTTGACTAGCCATCACATGGCCATCGGTATGTGCATGTCTTCCCACATTAAAAAAGACCTTGTGTCGCATCCTGATCTGGTAGGAGATTAAGGTAAATACCGAACCCAGGTGGCTGGCGAGGCACCATTAAGTCCAAGCCATTGGAACTAACCACTCTTTCAGGGTGTTGCTGAAGAAAAAATTGTTTCCCCAGCAGTTAAGTGTCAGCTACTTCTTAGCTTGCATGCTCCTGTGGGTTCCCATGAAATACTTGTAAGTCCACCACATTGGAGCTTCAGGCTATGGCCCAGGGAACATCCTTTTCCCAACAGTTTGAGCCATAAGCTATTCCATTGCTTGCCTCCTTACCATAGGTATGCTTTCTTATAAAAATAAAAATATATATCTAAGGTAGGTGGCTTCTCTCCCTTGGTCGACATTTCAAATCAACCAATCATAAGCCTGCAATTTTCGGCACCAGAAATCAAAGATTAGAATCTTCCTCTTTTAAAATCAACATCTCATGGAGTCAGGCATCAACTTGTTGCTCCCACTAATTCAGCAGAGATAAAAAAAAAAAAAAGGGCCATTGTAAGTATGATAACTTAACAGAAATAATAGCTAAATAAGTAAGACTATTAAGACTGGTGTCATGAAGGAAAGGTACAAGGCAATTATAAGAGTTTATAATTTGGGTTAACAGTTTATTGGGTTAGATATTAATGTGTGAGAGTATACAATTGTGTAAATGTCTTTAAGAAGTTGCCAGATGATTTCTCCTGGCGGGGATATATTTAGGTAATGAATAGAGGTTCAAGTACACTTATCTTAGTTGTATTTGTCTTAGCAATGTCTCGAAGTTGTCCGGTGAAGTCGCTGTGGTTCTGTTGTCCGGTAATTTGCTGTGCTTCTGTTTTCTGCTAGTGCCAGCTAGTTCTGTTCCCTTTGCCTGTCGGGCCTGTTCTGTGGAATTTTAGGGGTCTGCCCCTGGCGTCTGATTCCAGGAACTAATAGGGGCAGATAACCCAATTTCTGATAAACTTGCCATAACCATTTACCAAGGACTCAGTTAAGTAGACTTATATTCATTTATATTTATATGAATTTATTACCGCATACTGCACAATTTTCTGCTACAGAAAATATTACCAGTGTACTTTCTTCATGTATAAATGTAATAATACAGTATTATTTAAATTTCCAAGTTGTCTCCAAATTTCCTGATACTAATTCATGTTAACTCCATATTCATGGCTTAAATCAGCATGCATACAATCCTATTTCTGTTGATCCTCTTCCTGCAGTTCTTCAGCCACTACCTTCTAGCATCTATATGATAAAAAGTGTTGGATATTTGCTATAAGAACCTAGAAACATTAGGTAAAAATTGATTAAATAAGAACAGGAGAAATCAAAGTATTTTTAATAAGTAAAAATGAATTTTAAAAACACCTTCCGCACGAGTAGGATGTGATACAAGGTCAATTTCTTAAGCAGAGTTTAACAGGTTTGAATTCAGAGTTTTCCTTCTCCTAGACTGGTTACCTAGCCATGGTTAAATAGCCCGGTCTTCCCTGCTATTTACCCATAACTGGAGGGAGAATTGGATTCATACCTTTCCCAAGGGTATTAGCACCATGTGAAATGCAAACAGCTTCGTCCAGGAATTGAACTCAGGTCAACGAGTACATTTCCTATGACAATAACCATTAGACTATGTGTTTAAAAACATATAGGCAATATATTAATTCAGCATATAAATAAAATCAAGGTTTTGTTTATTCTATATAAATAACATTTTTGCAGATGACATTAAGTAAATTAAAAATAACATTGTTCTGATCTTGATTGATAACTATGAATCAGAATTTATTCATAGTGTTCATGAGATCTATACTGTTGTAATCAATGAATAGTTATCATCTATACATATATAAAGGGCGGTTGTGTGCATATGTATGTCCGGAGGAAACTTTGAAAATAAAACAATTAACGACAAAGTAAATATATATATACATTAAATATCACCAGGGCTTGGTTTTTTAGCAAAAATAATAGAATTTAATTTATATTCATGAAGATAATTAAAAAATAAAATTTAAATTATAACAGCATGGATTTTTTTCATTTAATATTTTAGATAGTAGATATTAACATTTCTTTTCAGAGTAGCTGGATCAATGCAAGGTCTTTTTTTTTTTTTTTTACATAGGGATTTAAATGGGGCATCCCACGAGGATTCAACTCACAATTCAGTTATAATGATCTGCGGGACTAACTTTAAAAAAACTGCCTCTACCCAGGCTGTTGTTAAGGGTCACAAATAAAGACAAATGACAGGTGAAAGTTGATACAAGTGTATTGAACAAAGAAAGTAGAATTTATAGAATGAAAGTGAAGTTACGTCCGACAATACAGTCTAGAACTGAATCATGTCGCGTGTTCCTCAAGCTACAATTGTCTTTGTTATTTATAGTAGTAGTAGGATCATTCCATTATGTAGATAGGTTATATCACCTATAACACAGGTGATGTCGGGTAGCCGCTGCTAGTAAGAAATAAATCAAAGTAAATAGAATATCTTGATTTGTAGTTGGTTTAGCTCAGTCGGTAAGTAGGCCTAGGAATCACAAGATTCCGGGTTTGATACCAATCTTTACTAACTCAGCACATGAGTTAAATTGCTTGGGCAATCTTATCTGTGTGGTAAAGAATCTGGAAGCAAATGGTAGGCGTGACGCTCCACCTAAGCAAAACAATCGCCCTGGTCTAGTGTGTCGCAGGGTTTATAAGGATGTTGACTACACGAACGTTTTTTATAAGAGAAAGGTTAACACAAACCAAGCAAAGGAGGACAAACAAGAAGTTTACGGTTCAAACAATACGTGTGAGTTACAGTAAATACGGTTCAAACAATGCGTGTGAGTTACACTAAATAAATAGAAATGTATGTCATGTTTGTCAGACAGGTCTTCTGGTGTCTGGAAATCAACTGGATACACCAATATGAGGAGGCTGGAAAAAGGCCGGATGAGGGTTGGCAGGAGACTGGTTAGCAGAAAACTGGACTGTTGGCTGAGCAGGCAGAAAGATCGAACCGGAATCGAAGCTAGATCATGGCCAGGCAGAGGCCAGATCGGAAAAGGTGCCACAAGGGGGTAAAGCTGGGGAGCTTGCCACAAACTGGGCTTTCGTTAGTGCTCGAGGCAATTTGTGTGGGTTCGTTCAAGCCACCGAGGTAGCGAACTCGGCCCTCAAAGCACTGTACCGGGCACAGGGACTGGGGAGCTAAAGCTCCCAACCACCCAGAGTTGAGTTGAAGACAGAAGACCATGGCAGAGCTGGATTGAAAGCTGGAGACTTTGGCTGAGCTGGACTGGAGGCAGGAGACCACAGAAGAGCTGGACTGGAGGCAGGAAACCGTGGTAGAGCATAGCTGAGGCAGGGAATCGTATCAGGATTGGAGCTGTAGGCAGGAAAGGTCTTGTCAGCAGCGGTGTGGTCAGGTGTCCAGATCCAGGGAATTCAAGTGCCAGTCAGGAAAAGGAATGCTAGAAGCTACAAAAATGCTCTGATTATCAAGTGTTTTGGTGTAGCCTCTTCGCATGACTGGCACTTGTTCGGAAAAATTTTTCTGTTGTTTCTCTCAAAGATACCACCTTGAGACTATCACACACACTATTAATACTATTTTAGTACAACTGTAATTGACTGGTATGTCTTATATTATTCATAATTTGAATGTTTATAAGAATTCTGGTCTTTTTTGGGAGTGGAGAAATGCTAAAGTTTAAAGTCTGCCTGCTGGTTTCTATGTCATGTAAAGTAAAGTTGACAGGGTGGCCTAAAGTCGGTATCAGCCAAACAGTGAGGGAGTCTATCCCCTTTTCACTAGCGCTAGACCAAGGAGATTGTTTTGGCATCTGAGGTAGAGCTCCTCACTTTACCGGACAGATCTCTATGCTACTCATATGCTGAGTTGGTGAGGGCCGGTATCGAACCCAGAACCTCAAGGTTCCTAGTCCAAGGCTCTACCGACTGAGCTAAACCGACTATGTCATGTAAAGTAAAGTAAGTAAAGTCGTCGGGGCAGCCTAATGTCGATATCAACCAGACAGTGAGGGAGTCTATCGATATATTTATTGATCTATTTCATTATATCATGAATTATATATTTATTGATCTATTCCATTATATATCCAATGATAAATTTATTGATCTATTTCATTATATATCCAATGATATATTTATTGATCTATTTCATTATATATTCGATGATATATTTATTGATCTATGTTGATAGATTTATACAAGGATTTATATATAAATATATATATATATATGTGTATGTGTATGTGTGTGTGTGTGTGTATGTATGTATGTGTGTCTAATATCTAAGGGTTAAAAAAGATTTTGTATTTTACATAAGAGTATCCATTAGGCTGGCAATAGTAACATTCTTGATGGCACTATTCCAAAGATTTAATTTTCTGTAAATGTAGTAAAAAGAATAAGAACCCCATTGAGAAAATTTCATATAATTTCATTCATTTCCAATACCATCAACTTTTACTAAGCATAAATTGAATCATGAAGGACAAAAGATATTTCTATTATCCTTTGTTTGATATCCTTTTCAGCAAATCATTTCATCTTTATCATTATTTGATAATTCACTCATTTTATAAATTTTATAAAATTATTGATTAAACATGTGATAAAGCATGATCTTAAAATAAATTCATCATTGGGCATATAATGATCATCATCATTGGCAATTCAGTGTCGAAAGACTATGATAAAAGTTTTTGTGTGCCCCTGAGGTTGCAGCGCCTCCTGTGACTATGAAGTCCTATGTTTGAGAAACATTCTCGACCACAGATTTTGCATTTGTAGGTTGTCCCTGTAGATGATGATGTTCCGATGCTTTGTTGCCGTTCCTTTCTTATGGACCTCTTAGCTTCATGATGTTGTATCAGGGTGAATTCTGACGTGTAAAGGCTTCTATGGAGATTCTGCCGCCACCGAGGGCGGTCTTGAGCCAAATTTTCCCAGCTGGAAGGGACAATACCAACGCACCTGAGATCATTTTTGCAGACATCCTTGAATCGCAGTAGGGGGCGACCAATCTGTCTTTTACCAGATGTTAGCTCTCCATACAGGATGTCTTTCGGGATTCGTCCATCATCCATCCGACGTACATGACCCAACCATCGGAGACGACGTTGTCTCAGTAGAGAGTACAGGCTGGGGAGTTGAGCTCTCTCCAGGACTGCTGTGTTAGTGATCCTGTCCCTCCAGGTGATGCCCAGTACACGTCTAAGGCAGCGAAGGTAGAAGGTATTTAGCCACCGCTCTTGGTGGGAGTATAAGGTCCATGTTTCACTTCCATACATGAGGGTGCTGATAACACATGCCCTATACACTTGTACCTTTGTACGGATAGTGAGCTTGCTGTTGTCCCACACTCTTGTTGTGAGCTTCCCAAAAGTTAAGGCAGCTTTTCCGATCCGGCAACTGAGTTCAGCATCAAGTGACAGGTTGTCAGTGATGGTGGATCCAAGGTAGGTGAAGGTGTTTACGGCTTCCAGGGTGTAGCTGTTGATGGTGATGGAGGGAGGATTTCCAGTTCCCTGACCCATCGGCTTAGTTTTCTTTATACTAATGGTCAGGCTGAAGTCCTGGCAGGCTTGGGTGAACTGGTCTATGAGTGTTTGCAGCTGCTCCTGAGAGTGTGCTACCACTGCTGCATCATCAGCAAATAGTATGTCCCGAATGACAAATTGCTTGACCTTTGTTTTTGCTTTTAGACGGCTGAGATTCAACAGATTTCCATCTGTCCTTGTGTGAAGGTAGACTCCTTCTGTTGATTTACCAAAAGCCTGGCGCAGAAGGAGGGAAAAGAAGATCCCAAACAGAGTGGGAGCCAACACGCATCCCTACTTGACACCACGACGAATGCTGAAAGGGTCTGAGGTGGACCCATCAAACTGGATGGTGCCTTTCATGTCAGTGTGAAAAGACTGAAGAATGCGGAGAAGTTTTGGGGGACAGCCTATTCTTTCTATTAACTGGAAGAGACCACTCCTGCTTACAGGGTCGAAAGCTTTTGTGAGATCAATAAATGCTATGTAGAGTGGTGAGGTCAATAAATGCTATGTAGAGTGGTCTTCTCTGTTCTCTACATTTCTCCTGAAGTTGCCTCAGAGAGAAGATCATGTCAGTAGTGGACCTTTCTACTCTGAAACCGGCCTGTGATTCAGGGTAAGTCTTTTCTGTGAGGATCTGAAGTCTATTTAGTGCAACTCTAGCAAAGAGTTTACCTGTAATGCTACGGTAATTATTGCAATCACTCCTGTCTCCCTTGTTCTTATACAGTGTTACGATGGTAGCATCCCTCATGTCTTGTGGGATAACCCCTTCACTCCAGCATAGGCAGAGGAGCTTGTGGAGTTTTTCTAGGAGAACAGGCTTCCCATACTTTAGGATTTCAGCTGTGATTCCGTCGCTTCCAGGTGATTTGCCACAGTTTAGTCTGTCAAGGGCAATGCAAAGTTCTTCAGTTGTAGGTTCCTTATCTAGCTCTTCTGCTACTGGTTGTTGCTCTACATGACGAAGAGCTGCATCAGAAACGGTGTTGTCGATGGTGTAGAGTTCTGAGTAATGTTCTACCCAGCGATCAAGTTGTTTAGATCGATCTTTTATGATTTCTCCTGAGGCTGATTTCAGAGGAGCGATTTTGCGATGTGATGGTCCAAGCGCCTTTTTTATGCCGTTGTACATGCCTTTGATATTACCAGACTCACCAGATGATTGAATGCTGCTGCAAAGCTGTAGCCAGTAACTGTTAGCACAGCGACGTGCAGTTCGTTGTAGCTTCTTCCTTGAAGCTCTAAGGGCTTGTAAAGTCTTGTCATTCGGCACAGATTTGTAATTAATGGAAGCTATATTTTTTCTTCCAAGATTGGTGTCAATACAGAGTCATTGGCTTTGAACCAATCATTTGACCTACGTACTCTTTTGCCAAAAACTGCCAGAGCTGTGTTATGGATGGTGGTCCGTGGGCCATCCCAATATTGCTGGGCAGAGCAACACTGTGGTAGGTGGTGGAGAGACTCCTCTAGGGCATAGAGGAAGGCAGCAGCTTTGGTTGGGTTAGCTGCTTTGGCACTATCTACACGAGGGCGTCCATTTAATTTGACTCTGTGGAAATTTTTCATTTGCAGTTTCACTCTACAGCAGAAGAGGGAGTGGTCCGAGTCACAGTCTGCGCTGTGAAAGGTACAGGTTTGGAGGACACTTTTGAGGTTGGAGCGCCGTGTTATGATCAGGTCCAACTGGTGCCAGTGGCCTGATCGTGAGTGTCTCCAGGAAACTTTGTGACGCGGTTTGGATTGAAAATATGAGTTGGTGATGCATAGATTGTGGTATGTGCAGAACTCAAGGAGACGTTGTCCATTCTCATTACTTCTACCAATGCCATGATAACCCAAGCAAGATGGCCAGGAGTCGTGGTCAGCACCAACTCTTGCATTAAAGTCACCAAGAAGATAAAGTTGATCTTGTTTGGGGATGTTTTTTATAATCAACTCAAGCTCATCATAAATTTGTCCTTTGTTTCTTGAGGGGCGTTAAGTGTTGGGGCGTATACACTAACCAGGTGGACAGGTCCTATCGAAGAGTTCAGGCGGAGGGTCAAAATTCTCTCTGAACCACCTGTAGGTGGTACTGTTGCGGGGCCGATAAGGATGTCGACCCCACAGACTTTTGAATAAGTGAAACGACTGGAGGCAATGAAAGAGACAAAGGCAGAGGATTTAGATGGCAGGAAGTAACCAGGTGGTCAATTTATTCACGAGAATTGACAAAGTAAATCGGCAAGTTGAGTTTTCGTCGCTCGAGGTTGTTCGCTCAACGTTCGGTCAGTCTTTCGTTAATCTGGGTGGATAGGTCGTCCGTTGTCGGATAGGCAGCTGGAATCCGGAATCGGGATACAGTGCGTCTACGGGTTTCGGTTGACGTCGTGGTCGGTCGGTAACGGTCTCGGCTTGCGGTTGTATCGGCTGCGAGCCCCGGTCGTAGTCCCGTCGAGGACTGTTCGGGTACGAGCGTGAAACGTAACAGCGACGGACCGTTCGCTTAGCACGTGCGTTGCTGGGTCTGATTGGCCGCGGTTATGCGGGATTCAGACCAGGCTGGTACGTGTGCGCAAATGCCTCGAGTAGCTAGGTGTTTGCTCGGCGGAAGATCGAGCGGATCTACCAAGCTAGGACCTAGCGTACTGTCGGCGAGGGACGCCTATCTGGTCGTAAGATCAGATCTTCTAGGGATTTCGCCCTAGATCGCATTCGTGGTTCTGAGGTGAAAAGGGCCGACTGGTTAGCTCTGAAAAGAGCTGGGTTTGTTTAGCCTTGAAAAGGGCTGATATTGCTGGACTGGAAATATTGGTGTCATCACAGCAAGAACGAGGCTGGTCGTTTAGCGTCAAAGAAAAGGCGGTCGTTCCAGCAGCGTAGAGAGGCAGGGCGGTCAGGAATCAGGAAAGGCCATTTGTTTCAGAATAGGAATCAGGATCGTTAACTGTCGGTGGCTGGCTGGAACTGTCCTCGTCATCGCAAACGACTTTCTAAATACCGAAATTTGCCGGAAATATCAAATGACGTCAGGGAAAAGTTCGTTAGAAATGATGATGACATAATTTTGACTACGTGACCCAATACATGCGAAAGGGGTGGAGCTTAAAGGGTTAAAGCTGGGCAAAAACTGGATATATCTGGTCAGACATGGAAAGGGGTTTGCTTACGTGCGAAAATGCACACGCGTGCTCTGATTACGTGCGTTCGTTCAGAGAAAGGGGTCAAGGCTGTTTTGGCCCCGACAGTACTATTGCTCCCAGTAAAGTGTTCCTGACTGCAAAGCCAACTCCATGCTCTCTGGTTTCACCAGGAGGTTTCCCTTGCCAGAAAAAGGTGTAGTCTCTTTCTTTCAATGAGCTTGACGAGAGAAGTCAGGTTTCTTGAAGAGTAGAGATGTCAACTTGTCTCTTCAAGAGTTCTTTATTAATGATTGCAGTTTTGCGTGCATCTCTTATATCCATTTTATCGTTGTCCGTTTGTCCGGGTGTCATTGTCCTAACATTCCAGCATCCGAGGTGTAATGCAAGAGTCTTAGTTTTGTTCGTTTTGTTTGGTGCATATGTTTGCAACCCGCTTGTTAGGATAAATCCCTTAGCTACATGCACCCAATGAAGCAGGCAGGTTGTGGCGGGACAGCACCTAATTGGCTGAGGGCTGCCCAGCTTGAGGCGGGCGGTAGCTGTCCAGTGAGATGAAGACATCTCTCCCACCGACGGAGATCGCCCCTGGCGCCCAACTCTACGCCAAACGAGAAAGGGCTTATAACCGGTAACTGCTGACCTCCCGTGCTGTGCCCACAGCACAGTGTAGAAGGAGTTTCACCTCCAGGGCACAAAAAAGAAAAAAAAAGAAAAAAAAAGAGCCTGGGCAAGATGTATGGAGGCCCTGGATTGCCCAAGTGACAGGGCCCCCTCTCTGCCTTGCTGGCGTGATCCGAAGGAATGGTGAACCACTACATTCGGCGTCAGTTTGGCTGCAGGAGTTGCCAGATAGTGCTTTACACACTGAACTGCCTAACGGAGTCCAAACCGTGATTTCTGTCAGGGTTTTCTCCCTTAGCCTTTTCCTATCCAGAGGATAACCACAAGGCAGTGGGGGTTATTTAGACTATTACGCGCCTGGATACCAGCCCAGGTATTTCTGTGCTCTCGCGTTAATGTGCTAGATGGCCGTTGAGCGGGAAGCTTCCTCTGCCCTTTCACAGGTTTTGTTTTTCGTCCTGCTGGGTGTCTAGCCACCCTCCTCACCAGGCAAGCCTGGTGGGGGTGTATATAATGAAATTGATCAATAAATATATCATTTGTGATATAATGGAATAGATCAATTAATCTATCATTGGATATGTAATGAAATAGATCAATAAATCTTTTGTTGGTGATATAATGAAATAGATCAATAAATATATCATTGGATATATAATGAAATTGATCAATAAATTTATCATTGGATATATAATGGAATAGATCAATAAATATATAATTCATGATATAATGAAATAGATCAATAAATATATCATTGGATATATAATGAAATAGATCAATAAATATATCATTGGATATATAATGAAATTGATCAATAAATTTATAATTGGATATATAATGGAATAGATCAATAAATATATAATTTCTGATATAATGAAATAGATCAATAAATATATCAGTGGATATATAATGAAATTGATCAATAAATATATAATTGGATATATAATGAAATAGATCAATAAATATATCATTGGATATATAATGAAATTGATCAATAAATATATCATTGGATATATAATGAAATTGATTAATAAATATATCATTTGTGATATAATGGAATCGATCAATAAATCTATCATTGGATATGTAATGAAATAGATCAATAAATCTTTTGTTGGTGATATAATGAAATAGATCAATAAATATATCATTCGGTATATAATGAAATAGGTCAATAAATATATAATTTGGATATAATGAAATAAATCAATAAATTTATCATTGTAGATATAATGGAAAAAAATTCTTTATCTAAGAATTTTATGCAGCAAAACATTTGTTGCTGGAGCATATCACTTATAAGTTAGAATTAATGGATAAGCCTTGTGTGAGTGTATTACTAAGAATACTATATAGCTGCAAACTAGATAAAAAGGGATGTTGGTCTGGTAGCTGCAAGAGAAAATGAATTCCTACTACCTTTGGACATTGGTAGGTAGCATGTCAAACAGATAAAAATAATGACGTGGTTGTTGAATAGGGTTAATGAGGAAATAGTTATTTACAACATTTACAACTATTTTTACAAGAACATATGCAAATTGTTCAGTAGCAATACTTAGACAACAGTGTCTGTTGTTGGAATTTTTATTTGTGAATGATAAAGTTTGAATTATGTTCAAACATAAAAGAAGTGATGAGAACATGGACTGACATTATAACAGGTGATGAATAACTCTTTATCCTGACAAGGCTGTGAAAAACCCATCTTATAAAGCCCAGTTATCATTGTAGGAAATGGATACAATAACCAAAGTTCAAATCTGGGACAAGGATGTTTCCATTTCACATTGCTCTTTAGGAAAAGTATGAATCCAACTAATCTCCCTTCAGCTATGGGTAAAATAATAAGGCAAGACTGGTCTCTTTAACTTTGGTATGGCAAACGGTCTGGGAGAAGGAAAACTCTTAATTCAAACTTGTTAAACTCCACTTAAAAATTGATATGACTATCAGTCGGTAGAGCGTTCGGCTAGAAACCACAAGGTTCCTAGTTCGATACCGGTCCTCGCCAACTCAGCATATGAGTAGCACAGGGATCTGTGCTGTAAAGTAAGGAGCTGATGGTAGGTGTGGCGCTCCACCTCAGATGCTAAAACAATCTCCTTGGTCTAGCGCTAGTGAAAAGGGGATAGACTCCCTTGCTGCATGGCCGATACCGACATTAGGCCGCCCCAACAACAACTTTTTTTTATATATATTATATATCATATATATTGTATATATATATATATATTATATTATATATATATATTATATATTACTAGCAAAATAAAGACACCCTCCGGGCGATGTAAAAATAATTTTTTGAAAGATATTGCCTGAGGGTATGGGAGCTGAAAATTCAATGTCATAGAGTGTGTACCATAAGTATGTAAAATCGTCAAATTTATTAAAGGAGTAAAGAAAGAAAGAAAGAAAGAAAGAAAGAAAATTTGAAATAGAAACAGTTCTGATAACTTTAAATATTATATTAGAATAAAACAATCTATATATAAATATATAACGCCGGGCATCTATTTATTGAAACAATGAGGATTTAGACAATCCTCATTGTTGCATGCTCACATTTTGAGTATATTTATTCTATGTTATGACGTTGGATTATGTGTTGGGTAATGTGACGTAAGCACTGATGTAATTTTTGTTACAGACAAAAACCGGAAGCAAATCTCCATATATTAATATATATATATAATATATATATATATTATATTTATATATATTATATTATATATTATAATATATATATAATATATATATTATATTTATATATATATATTATATATTATATATATTATATATATATATATATTATATACATAATATATATATATTTATTTATTATATAATAATATATTATATTTATATATATTATATATATAATATATATTTTTATTTTTTTAAATAGGCATTATATATATATATATATATATATATATATATATATATATATATATATATATATATATATATATATATATCATATCCTGCTTGTATGAATACATGTAAAGCTCTTGGTTGGATCAGATTCTGATTGGTGAAAATAACAGGAAGATTTGTTGGTTAACTGCAATTTTTTGCTCCCTTTTGTCCTAGCTTTGGAGGTGTGAACATCCTGTTGAGTTCAATGTGAGATAAAGGCAGGAGGTAAAGACATGAATAAAAAGGAAAAATAACCTATAGAAAATGCTTTCATAAAACCTGAATAATTACAGACACAACATGTGTACTTGTAATTTTTTATAGGTTATTTAGTAACACTGCTTTTTATTAAAAAAAATAAGAGAGAAGTATAGTAATTTTATAGTCAGGCCAAAGATATATAAAGTTATCAAGGAGAAAATTATATGATTATTAAAAAAGGTGTGTCTTTTCAATTTTGCTATAAAATATCTTTATATGATTTATTATGATTATAAAAATGCTCCTATTTTATTAGATAAACTATATGAAGTTGAAGCCTATATTTTTATAAATAAGTTATATATACTAGTACAAAATAAAAAACGCACTCTGGGCGATGTAAAATAGATTTTTGAAACATATTGCCTGAGGGGTGGGAGTTAAAAATTCAATGTCAGCGAGTTTGTACCCTAAGTAAGTAAAATCATCAAATTCATTAAAGGATTAAAAAATAAAACAATTTGAAATGTAAACTTTAAATATGTATAAAATAAAACAAACTATATATAGATATATAATACCAGTCATGTATTTATTAAAACTTGTTTTAAAAAACAATGAGGACTGTCTAATGTTGCATGTTCAAATTTTGAGTGTATTTATTCTATGTTATGATGATTTTGGGTAATGTGATGTAAGCAGTGACATAATTTTTGTTACAGACAAAAACCGGAAGCGAATCTCCATTATTAATAGATAAGGATATATTTTTTGGGTTGAATATGGATGACAAAGTTGAGGCTACTTATATATTTGGATTGCATTTAGAATAATAGTCCTAAAAATTGATTTAGGATTTTTTAAATTTTATTTTATTAAATACCTGTTTTCCATCCAATTTCTTTTAAAGTTAGTTGCAAATTGAAAAACATTTTTATTACATTGTGTATGTGTGGCTGTGTGTGTCTGTGTGTTTATGTGTGTCTGTCTATAGAGTATTACTTATAAATAATTATATAAATAAGTATTTCCTTAGAATTTTTATTGTGTTGTTTTTGACAGGGTCTGAGTCAGTATCAGCCAAACAGCAAGGAAGTCTATCCCCTTTTCACTAGCGCTAGAACAAGGAGATTATTTTGGTGTCTGAGGAGGAGCACCACACCTACCATCATCTCCTTACTTTACCGTACAGACCCCTGTGCTACTCATATGCTGAGTTAGCAAGGGCAGGTAATGAACCAGGAACCTTGTAGTTCTTAGCCAGATGCTCTACTGGCTGTTCATAAACAAGAGTATTGGGATTTTATTTCTTCTAATGGAATATCATATAATCAAAATGGATATTATTAGGTATTATCTATAACCAAGCACTGAAACTTTGGAACCAAAAATAAAATTGCATAAATATTTATACTTATTTTTGGACTGCTATATATTCCTATTTTTGGTTATATTGAGACTCTAGATGGTTAAAATATTGGAGAAACTTAGTGGGAGAATGAAAGTTGTCTTTTCCATATGTTAATATCGGGGATACCACTTGGAGACATTTTCATTTTAAAGGAATTATTATTGGGATAATGACACTTTATTACTGTGGACTTGAAATCATAAGTTGTGGTTATCATTTTAGTAGTGGTAATGAATGTAAAAAAAATAGGTACAACTCAAATATTATTGAAAAAAAAAACCCCCCCTAGAAATGAAGATATATAAAGAAATTAATACATGAAAATTAAATGAAGGTGTGTATGTAGAAAAATCCTTTATGTCATGTACATGTACATGAAGTTTCTATAAAAGCACAAAAGTTTGTGAGAGACTTACATATTTGAGAACAGTTCTTTTAGTTATTGGCTATCTGGAGTTATTAGACATGCATGTATACTGTGCACTCTTGCGTAGTGTCATGTTCAGTGTGTAATAAAGTCTGCTGATGTCAAATGTCCCTGTCCCAGAGGGAGGAGAACAGATCCTTGCTTCTAGGCCTTTCTGTGAAGAACACTATGGTGTCACTATCAAGTGATTATTGGTAGAAGTCTTTTGATAGATAAGGGGGGTAATCGAACAATATAAAAAATATAATTCATTCACAAATTAGACTGGAAATTTTAGGTGCGGCGCTCCACCTCAGATGCTAAAATAATCACCTTGGTATAGCCCTAGTGAAAAGGGGATAAACTCCCTCACTGACTGGTTGAATCCGACATTAGGCTACCCCAATGACTTACTTACTTATTTTGAATGTATAATTAAAAAAAATCTAGATCTATGATTTTTATATACCCTACCTATGAACATTAATGGGTATGTCCCAATCCTCATAGATACAGGAGTATTATGCTGACTGAGTAATCTTATACCACTAGTAGTGTTTCACCTTCTTCACACTGCTGGTGAGTATTGTATTTTGTTAATGTTATAAAGATTTCATTTCTTTTCCAACCTTTGTTAGGTTACAACAATGATATGCTATTTTTGCTGGTTTATTGTTACATATAAACAAATACAATAATGAGAATTTTAGTGATATATCATCATCATCATCATAAGATCATACTGATAGCACAGATTCTCATGACACTCTCACCACCTGTCCCTATCGGTCATAACTCCAAGCAGGTCTTATGCATGACATCTAGTATCTGCTCAGAGGTGATTGATGTATGTCTTTACTGGTTGACCAACACTAGTGTGTCCATGTGTAGGTGTCCTCAGGAAAATGTCACTTATGAGTTCATCCTTGATTCTCCAGCAATGTCCAGTTCATCTTATCTGAATGGTTTGTGGGATAGGAGGTAAGTACAACTGCTTTTTTGTGGGGTTCTTCCAAGATTTGTTCCAGACAGCATGCAGCATCCTTGTGTAGTTTCCATTGAGCTTTTTTTCTCTGTGTTTCATTAAAGTCCAAGTGGTGCAGCCATACAGTAGTACTGACACAGCTTGAAGAATTTTTGTTTTATCTTAAATAAGGGATCAGATTTCAGTATGATTCATAATCTATCTACGGCAGTCTATTTCTTTCTTATGCATATATTGGCATCTCTTTCTGTAGATGAGATATTACTACCTAGGTATGTGAACTGATATACCAATTTCAGAGGCTTGCCATCCGGTAGGGAGATGTTTCTATCTAACTGTGGATGGGGGTATCAGGTATAGTGTTGGCAGGCAGCTTATTCCATGCCTCAGCAACTCTGAGCGTGAAAAAATGTTTCTGAAAGTCATGTGAGCTATGCTATTTTCTGACTTTGTAGGCATGACCACATGTGTTAAAAACCTGGAGATCAAAAAGGTGCTCAAGATTGCTGTTGTTAAGATGATTAAGGTCAGTTGCCAGGCGCCGGATCCATTCCCAGGGCAAGACGTTCAGAATATGGCAAATGCCTGATGGAGGGTATTCGTTTGGTTGTACATCTCTGTACAGTTTCTAGGAGGTTAATGTTCTGAGCGAGATAGGGGTTCCAGACTGGTGATGTAAATTCCAAGTGTGGTCGCTCCATAGCTTTGTACAGCTTTAAATAGATAGCCGGTCTGCGGTTGACAAAGGTCTTGCTGGGCAATGCCAGGACACCCTCGGCCTTCTTGACAATTTTAGAGATGTGTTTGTATGATAGAATGTAAGTGGCCGTATAGCTGCTCTGCTTATTTGTTAGCATGCAGCATTCTTGTGTAGTTTATAAGTGTTTCATTAAAGTCCCAGCCATACAGTAGTACTGACACAGGTTCTGGATTTGTTCATTCCTGTTCTCAAGACAGCATGCAGCATCCTTGTGTAGTTCCATTGAGCTTTTTTCTCTAAGTGTTTCATTAAAGTCCAAGTGGTGCAGCCATACAGTAGTACTGACACAGCCTTTTTTGTGGGGTTCTGCTTCCAAGATTTGTTCAAGACAGCATGCAGCATCCTTGTGTAGTTTCCATTGAGCTTTTTTTCTCTAAGTGTTTCATTAAAGTCCAAGTGGTGCAGCCATACAGTAGTACTGACACAGCTTGGAAGAATTTCTATGTCTTTCTTATGCATATATTGGCATCTCTTTCTTTAGATGAGATATTACTACCTAGGTATGTGAACTGATATACTACAGCTTGATGTATTTATATATCTCATAGCACTCCTCTGATATTTTGATACTGAAAACTAAAGCATAAATGCTGACAATATGGATGGCAAGTAAATAACTAAAATACGTTAATGGCTGTTATAAATTTAAATTGATCTAATTTAATTATTATTAGGCATCTATGTATGTTTAATAGAGATGATTTATACACATTTTCAGGCAATAAAATGGATTGGTTTGGTTTGGTTTGGTTGGTTGGGTTTTACAGCATGTCAAACCCCTTGGGTTATTTTATGCCGAATACTTCTATTGGTAAAAAAAATGTTTAATGCTAACAAAGTTTTGAAATAATTTCATTTTTAATGGATAATATAATTTTGTTTATAAACTCATGTTTTCTATTTAACCCATAGATGGGACCCGAACAGGTACTACCACTCCGGGTCAGAGTGGCCAGGGAGCAATGGTGATGAAGGGGTGCTCCACATTCCCCAAACCTCCAAAACTGGAACCTCACTCTCAGATAGATTTTAACGTCATTCCCAGGACATGTAGACCTGCAGTCACCGCCTTCTAGCACTCATATGATAAAAAGGGTTGGGGCTTGCCATAAGGACAATAGGGTTGGGGCAATCATATAGGTACTAGGGCTTGATTGAGTGATCAGCCGATTGATCGGAGGGGGCCTCTCCGGCCGCAATAAAATGGAGAACACGTTCAGATAGAGCTGACATGGGATGGACTATTCAGCCTAATTCCGGATGTCTGGTCACTCACATTAAGATTAAATTTTGCAGACCCAGGATTGCTGGAAGTTAAGACTTACTCTGGCCTGTGGTACTGCCAATATTGACTGTAGTACAATTATGTTTTTTTAAGAGCTCACAAAATACATGTGATAATAAAAGGAAAAAAAACTAGTAAATCATTATGCCTATTCTTTTCTCAGTTGTGTTATTTTTAAGAAAGTTTTTAAGAAAGTTTCAATAATCATTAAGTCGTTCTTTATCGGAGCAGCCTAATGTCGGTATCAGCCAGACAGCGAGGGAGTCTATCCCCTTTTCACTAGCACTAGAGCAATGAGATTATTTTAGCGTCTGAGGTAGAGCGCCACACCTACCATCAGCTCCTCACTTTACCACACAGATCCCTGTGCTCCTCATACACTGAGTTAGTAAGTGCCTGTATCGAACGAGGAACCTTGTGATTCCTAGCTGAACGCCATACCGACTGAGCTAAACCAGCCAAAACTCATTAGAATAAAGAGTAAAGAATGAACTTATAAGCTTTTAACATAAGCTTGCTGGTCATTGTGCTAATTGTTTATGTTTAAATACCAACAAAATTAAAAAATAGCAAATAGTAAAGTCGTCGATGTGGCCTAAAGTCAGTATCAGCCAGACAAGGCAGTCTATTCCCTTTTCCCTAGTGCTAGACCAAGGAGTTTGTTTTGACATATGAGGTGGAGCACCACAGCTACCATCAGCTCCTTACTTTACTGCACAGATCCCTGTGCTACACATTCGCTGAGTTGGCTAGGGTCGGTATTGAACCTGGAACCTTGTGGTTCCTATTTGATCGCTCTACCGACTGAGCTAAACTGGCCCTTCAAAATTTAAAAATAGAAAATAAAAATAATAAATATGTACAAAAGATTTTTTTTTCATACATAAAAAAGGATATATACCCGAATATATATTTTTTGATGAAATTTACTGTATGAACTTACTCAAAACCTCTATCCTGGACAGTATGCAACATGAGGTCAATTTCTAAATCGAGTACAGCTGGTTTGAATTCAGAGTTTTCCTTCTCATAGACCAGTTGCCTTACCAAAGCTAAAGAACCCAGTCTGCCCTACTATTTACCCATATCTGGGCGGGGGAGGAGAAGAGGTGAATTCATACCTTTCCCAAAGGCATTAGCATGAAGTGAAATGTAAACAGCCTCATTCAAGTTGATGAGTCTATTTCTTAAGATGATAACCATTTGCCTCCATTATTCATTTACTGTAAAGTTTATCTGGGCAAAGTGTTTGTAATTTTCAGTTATCATTACAATTTTTTATACAATTAAAAAATAAAATATCTTTAAAAAAATAGTTAAACTTCCACTTGTCATATAGGCTGTCTCCTTTGATCCCTCAAACTTACATTCATCATTTAGACTGTCTCCTTTGATCACTCAAACTTACATTCATCATTTAGACTGTCTCCTTTTGATCACTCAAACTTACATTCATCATTTAGACTGTCTCCTTTGATCTCTCAAACATACATTCATCATTTAGACTGTCTCCTTTGATCACTCAAACTTACATTCATCATTTAGACTGTCTTCTTTGATCACTCAAACTTACACTCATCATCATCCAGAGTGTCTCATTAGATCACTCAAACTGTCACTCATCATCCTGAGTGTCCTCTTAAATCACTCAAACTTACACTCATCATCCAGTGTCTCATTAGACCACTCAAACCTCCTCTCATAATTCTTTTTGGACTTCTTAGAGATTCAATTTTTAAATTCCTAGGTAACTTTTAGGTCATGATAAAAAAAAGCAGTAAACATCAATTTTATACGCATTTATATTATTAAAATTATAAGCACAAACAAAAAATTCCTAAGAAACCATGATAGCTATTTTGATATTTTTTCTTTTGTCTTCTCTTTCTTTTTTCTTGATCTCATTATTCTATCTTTTTTTACCCGCCCCCTTTTATAATGATTTGTTTTGTTTTCTTCACTTTTCCTTTAACCTTCATTTTTTTAAATCATCTTTTTAATACTAACTTTTTCTTTGGGATTTTTAAAACAGAATTTTAATTCAATTTTAGTTTAATCAATGTATTCAACATTTTAATATGTATTGCTTAATTAATTATGTTTTCATGTGTAGTATTTTTGTTTAATTTGATTTTTCTTAAAATATATAACTATATAAAAAATGGGAAACATTTTTAGAATTTGAGAAAGAGAATACAAAAGAAAAATACATGATAAAATATAATGTAATAATAAGAGATTTTAGAACAGTAAATTTAACCTTTGGTGAAAAAGGCACACAATTTTAAATATCCTTTTCTACTATCAAAATAGATAGAAAAGAAAGAGAAGACAAAAGAAAAAATATCAAAATAACCATCATAGTTTCTTAGGAATTTTTTGTTTGTGCTTATAATTTTAATAATATAAATGCGTATAAAATTACTGAAATGAATACGATTTTATGTATTTTATAAGAGGAACAAGGATGATTTAAAGGTAAGATGATATTTAAAGCCAGATTTTTAAGATTAAAGACTTAAGGGCCGGCTTAGCTCAGTTGGTAGAGAATCAGCCTAGTAACTACATGGTTCCAGGTTCGATACTGGCCCTCACTGACGGTAAAGTAAGGAGCTGATGGTAGGTTTGGCACTCCACCTCAAATGATAAAACAATCTCCTTTGTCTAGCGCTAGTGAAAAGGGGATAGATTCCTTTGCTGTCTGGCTGATACCGACTTTAGGCTACCCTGACAACTTTACTTATTTTACTCCTTAAGAAAGTCATCCACTTAAAAATTTCCATTTACACAAATAAATACAAATAAATAATATATATGATATTAAAAAAATAAAATAAATAATTTTGAATCCATTGTTCTAAAAAGAACATCAGATCCTTTCTTTTATTAATAATCTGATTGACATTGGTAATTTATGAAGCAGATGAAAACATATATCCAAAGGAATAGATTTAATGGTGACTCTTTCTATTTTTGATAATTTGGTAATTTGGAAGGATAATAATTTCTAAATTGAAGCTCTTCCTCTTCTTATCTTCACAATTCTTTTGTATTATTTTTTGTTCCTTGTGTTCAAAAATCAATATTACTTGGCTAGTTTATTCCATCAAAGACTTACTTGTTCTAAATCATATCATATGGTCCTACAAGACAATTTTGGTTACTAATGCATTAAATATTTTACTAAGCAATGACATTTTTAAAGATTCTTTTTTTTACCCTGTAGATTTAAAAAAAATATTTTCTCCCCTGAAATGAAGATTTTCATTTTCTATCTTTTGGAAAATTTTCATTTTCTTTCTTTTGGAAAATCATTTATATATATATATATATATATATATATATATATATATATATATATATATATAATCAAAAAGACCAGAGAAGAAATCTTCCTTATGACACAAGAGTTTTATTTAAAAAAACCTGTCACAGTTTGAGAGCTCAATGTGTGCTCTTAATGTTATTAGAGTCACAGAGCAAATATATAAGTAAAGAAATAACAAAAGACTTAGAGATTTAGCATTATAGTCTATTTTAGGGAGCTTAGACAAAGTGTCTAACTCTCCAGACTTATCTGATGAGTCGGGAGAGTTAGACACTTTGTCTAAGCTCCCTGAAATAGACTATAATGCAAAATCTCTTAGTCTTTTGTTATTTCTTTACTTATATATATATATATGCAAAGTGTCTAACTCTCCCGACTCATCTGATGAGTTGGGAGAGTTAGACACTTTGTCTAAGCTCCCTGAAATAGACTATAATGCAAAATCTCTTAGTCTTTTGTTATTTCTTTACTTATATATATATATATGCAAAGTGTCTAACTCATCTGATGAGTCGGGAGAGTTAGACACTTTGTCTAAGCACCCTGAAAGAGACTATAATGCTAATCCTCTAAGTCTTTTGTTATTTCTTTACTTATACTAGCAAATATATGCACCCTCTGGGTGCAAGTATTTAAGTTTTAATATAATAAAATATCATATTGAATTAGAAAGGCAAATGAAACTGAATAAGAATGCAGATAAAAAGATTTGTAACAGAGGGGGTATGATTGAAAAATAGAACAACTTTGAAACTAACTCTTCCATCATTTTCCATTACTCCCGTCTTTCATTGGTAAATTTTCCTAATTTAACTATTTAGTTAAAATAGGAAGTAAAGAATAATATTACTGTTATTTCTTCTTGTGATGGATTTCATTTAAGATTTATCCCTGAGATTTTTGCTCATATTCATTAAAATATAACCAAACAATTAGAAATCAATAATACTAAGCATATATTTATTAAAATCAAATTTTTAAGATCAATATGCAAATTAGCTTTTCCATTTACACTGTAATCCGCTATTTTGTTGTATATATAAATATAATTGTATGTTATTAGTATGTAGATATGGTCAACAGTCTTAATGATGTAACACAATTTTATTAATAATTGAGGTTTAAATAAATAAAATCATGGAGAATGTGATGTAAATAACAAAGGAAATTGTGACTTGTATAGTAATATAGTTTCGGTTACACACAGACAAACCCACAATCTCCATTATAATAAGATATATATATATATATAATGAAATGAAATTTATTGTGTACAGTGCTCATGTGCACCACAACTCATCAAATGTCTAGTACACAGAATAATGTATTAGTGTCAGGAACATTAACAGTTTACAGTCATAATATACATGTATGTGTGCGCGTGTGTGCATATGTGTGTGGAGAGGGGTAACAGGTATAGTGTCGGCAGACTACAGGAAGCATGGAGGCTTTGAAAGAGGCAGTGTTTCGGCAGCCTACAACAGACACAGGCAGCTTATTCCATGCCCCAACAATTCTGAGCATGAAAAAATGTTTCCAAAAGTCATGTGAGCAGTGCTGTTTTCTGATTTTGTAGGCATGCCCACGTGTGTTAGAAACATGGAGATCAAAAAGGTGCTCAAGGTTGCTGTTGTTAAGATGATTAATGACCTTATGAACGTTTATATATATATATATATATATATATATATATATATATATATATAAAGAAATATTTTTGTCAAAATATATTGTATTAAAAATAGAAATAATTCAACTGGGCTTACTGGTTTTTTAACATACATATGTTATTTATATGCACACACATACATAAAAAAAATTAGCTTTCTTATAAAAAGTAAAAATCTTCAAAAAAACTAAATAACTTGAATTATATCTATATATCATTTATCATTAAAATATTGTAAAAATATTTTTAAAATATTTCTAAAACAGAAAACAAGATAGATTAATGTTGTTATAACTCGGTTAACAGAGAAATAATACACAATAATACACAATAATGAGAAATAATACACAATAATACACAATAATACACATGACATGATAATTTTTTAAGCAGAGTTTAACATTCAGGGTTTTCATTCTCCTAGACTGGTTGCCATACCAAGGTTAAAGAGTCCAGCCTGGCTTACTATTTACCCATAGCTGCAGGGGGAATGTTTGAATTCATACCTTTCCCAAAGGAATAAATGCTATGTGAAATGCAAACAGCCTCATCCAGGATTTGAACTCTTCACTGTGTCCATTTCCTATGATGATAAGCATTACACTGATAGTACCTTAACTAAAATTTATTGTTCAATAGCAAATTTTTTCACTTATTTCCACTATAGTATTTTTATACAATTTAACCATAAAAACTATTGACATTAAATTAAATTGGGAATTAATTTCCTAGCTTCAATATCTATAACAATACAAATCCCAAGGGTGTGGTAGTACCTGTTAGGGTCCCATCTATAAGTTAAACAGAAAAAAATATGTTTAAAACAAATTGAGTACCTATCAAGAATGAATAAAACAAAAATGTCTTTGGTATAAAATGACCCAATGGGTTGACATGCCGTAAACACCAACCAACCAACCAACCAACAAATCACAAAAGGTATTGCACTTTGGCCCTTACTTAGGCTAGACGGGTGGTCGATCAATTGGTTGGTTACGTCAAGCCCTAGCACCTATAACTCTGATGGTGAAGTTCCATTTCTGGAGGTCTGGGGAATGTAGAGCACCCCTTCATCACCATTGCTCCCAGGTCCACTCTGACTCAGAGTGGTAGTACCTGTTAAGGGCCCCATCCATGGGTTAAATAAAAAAATATGTTTATAAAAAAAAAGAAAATTGAGTATCCATTAAGAATTAATTTATTTCAAAACTTTGTCGGCATTAAATGACCCACTGAGGTTGATATGCCGTAAAACAAAACAACCAAAAAAAAAACAAACAAACACTTGCTTAGAAGAAAAGAAAATATTTTTAATAATATCCATGTATCCTAATATAACGTCAGCAGAAAAAAGAGAGACATTACAAAGATGATAGGAGTGTGCTTATAACGTCAATGCATACCTTGACAATGTAGCTATTTATTAAGCTTAGTTTAGTTTTGGCACAAGGCCAAAGCCAAGGGGCGCCCATTAAGAATCAAACTCATGAGTAATGGTCTGTTAGCCTAGCTCACTAACTATTACACCATGAGAGACACTTAAAAAAAAAACTAAGCTTCACTTATGTTTGGCACAAGGCCATAAATATGGAGCATTAAATGAGGATCAAACTCACTATCGTATACTAATGACTTTGTCAGACTAGGTTTCTTAACCATTAATGCCAAGATGGAATGTTTATAATGCAACTGCATCAGACATTTTTTTTAGCTGCCGTACTTTATAATCATCTGTTTTGACTGGAAGCGCGTGGTGTAATGGTTAAAGTCATGGGAAATGGACTCGTCGCCCCGAGTTCAAATCCTGGATGTGGTAATTGCATTTTTCACTTAGCGCTAATACCCTTGGGAAAGGTATGAATCCTACTCTCCCTCCTGCTATGGATAAATAGTAGGGCAGACTAGACTCTTTAACCTTGTTTGGGCAGCCGGTCTAGGAGAAGGAAAACTCTGAATTCAAACCTGTTGAACTCCGCTTAAGATATTGATATTGTGTCAGATCCTGCTCATGCAGAGGGGTTGGTAATATATATATATATATATATATATATATATATATATATTTATTTATTTATAGTCACCAATACAATTAAAAGTTCGTCTTACCAATGGTTTCGGAACATCACTTTTAGGTGATTATCACCTAAAATATTAATTGTATTGGTGACTATTGATAAATAAATAAATACAGCTCTTACAGAAGTAATTGAGCACTTTATAATCATTTCTCCAATAATAATAACAAAAAATTAACTATATATATATATATATATATATATATATATATATATATTTGGGAATAAAAGACCTTAAATACCATGGCTATCGTGGTTATGGACCATTTCCACTCGCGAGTATGCTCACGAGCTTCTTCAGACCACTGATATATATATAATATATATATATATATATATATATATATACTAATAGAGGAAAAATGAGAAGAACTAAATGAAAATTCTAGTACAAATTCTTATTATCTCAAAAAGTACTTTAGGATGGGGAAGAAGAAAAAAAAAACTTATCTAAGCTGTTTATCACTATTTGTGCCAATACAAATTTTTTGTTTTTTTGTACTTTTTTGTTTCAAGTCAAATAAATTCTATCTACTACATCTATTTCCTGGCAGCAGAAAGAAAGTCTTTTATTTTACCTTATACTTCTTTCCTCTCTCTCTTTCTTGCTATTTCAATCATATTTTATTATGTGTTTGAGTGATCATGCTTCATTTCTAACTTGCTGCTGAACCAACTAATGCTGAGCTAATTCACATGTTTGCACTCTGTAGCTCTGACAAACATAAATCATACACTCATATCATACAAGTTATATTTACAAACAGAAATTGTTTTGCCAACTTTGTATTCCAAAACATTTACTTATAGTTGTTACTTCCTAAAGTTTTTGTTGGCTGTAAAACTAGTGCCCAAATAACATTCCAACTGTAAATCTAGTTTTCATTTAAAAATAGCTAATTAAAATTTTCCAATATGTATAGATGTATCTATTAATAATGGAGATTCGATTCCAGTTTTTGTCTGTAACAAAAATTACGTCACTGCTTACATCACATTACCCAAAATCATCATAACATAGAATAAATACATTCAAAATTTGAACATGCAACATTAGACAGTCCTCATTGTTTTTGAAAACAAGTTTTAATAAATACATGACTGGTATTATATATCTATATATAGTTTGTTTTATTTTAATACATATTTAAAGTTTACATTTCAAATTGTTTTATTTTTTAATCCTTTAATGAATTTGATGATCTTACTTATTTAGGGTACAAACTCACTGACGTTGAATTTTTTACTCCCACCCCTCAGGCAATATGTTTCAAAAATTTATTTTTACATCGCCCGGAGGGTGTTTTTTATTTTGTACTAGTATTCCTAAATTCAAAAATCGTTGACAAATTTGGGGACTGATTTCAATTTATGGAAATTTTATGCAATGAAAATTCTAGTAACTCTAAAATAAATGTAGCTGATTCTATCAAGCAGATTGGTAATTTATGAGGAAGTGCATCCCGGTCTCCCGCCTCAAGGACTGCTACCCGGTGACTATCAAAATAACAACCCCAGCTCGTCGTAATTCTTGTTTATTTATTGTAATTTGTCGTAATTCTTGTTTAGATATGAAGATGGATATATAGTTTTGAATAGACTGAGATAGATAGATAGATAGATAAACAAAATAATATAGATAGATATGAACAAATAGAGATAGATAGATATTTTTGACAAGTAAATGTTTTTTTTATTTTTGTTGTAATTCTTGTTTATTTAAACTAAAAACAAGACATTAACTCATTCCCCCCAGCCAGAAGTCACATTTATTTTACTAATCTACCCAAATGATAACCTTTGTTTAAATGTAATATTAAACATATTTAGAAGTCTTTAATGTAAGGGAAATAACAGGTAAGTTTTAATGAAATGGAGATTTTTTCCCATTTTTGATAAATGGTTATAGGAATTGGACTGTGGACTTAGAAAATTCTCAACAGGATGTTAAGAGTTCAACAAACATAAATAAAAAAAAAATCTTAGTATTTAAAGTAATATAGATAAATATGAACAAATTCAGATAGATAGATAGATAGATATGAAGATGAATAGTTTTGAATAGACTGAGCTGGGTCGATATTTTAATAGTCACCGGGCAGCAACTCTTGAGGCAGGAGACCGGGATGCACTTCCTCATAAATTACCGCTGATTCTATCAAGCATATCTTTAAAAAGGGCACATTCCATCTATCTGACTGAATTCATAAGAAGAATATGAGGCTGAGATTTTATCATATCACATTTGGTACATACAGGTAAATACAGGTAAATACAGGTAGTAGATAATTTGAAAGAATCATCAGTTGAAAATTCAGTAAACATAAATGAATATGTGGAGAAAATGTAGAACAAACACGAAATGTTACGAATGGATAAAAATTTATTAGTCGATATTTATAAGTTTATAAAGGAAACCTTCTTCAGGACAATGAAATTAGTTCAGAAAAAAGGATTTATGTAGTTAAAAAGATTATGGATGTTTTAATAATAATAATGAAATTTATTGTGTACAGTGCTCAGGTGCACCACAACTCATCAAAGTCTCATGTCAAGTACACAGAATAATGTGTTAGTGTTACGAACATGAACAGTTTATAGTAGTAATATGCATGTATGTGTGCGCGTGTGTGCATATGTATGTGGAGAGCGGCATCAGGTATAGTGTTGGCGGACTACAGGAAGCATGGAGGCTTTGAAAGACAGTGCTTCGGCAGCCTACAACAGACGCGGGCAGTTTATTCCATGTCTCCGCAATTCTGAGTGTGAAAAAATGTTTCCGAAAGTATCGTGTTGAGTTTGGAAAATGCCTAGAAAAAGTTTTGTTAGCGTTCATGATTTATGACGTGATTGCTACATGTTAAATTTGGTGATTATGATCTTTGTTGGTTATATTATACTAGAAACAGCTACCCAGCATCACCTGGGTAGTGGAGGGAAAAAAGAAGAAATTGGATTAGCAAGTTAGTTATGTATATTTTAATTTTTAGATATCTTCACAAATATAAATCAAATGTTCATAATTTTTGCACAAAAATCAAGAACCAGTGATATTTAATGTGTATATATATTTAATTTAATTGTTTTATTTTCATAGTTTCATAGATACATGGCAATAGCATAATCTTTACAGATCATTGCCGTCCCTCACAATCCCACAACTCCACCACCTTTGCATGAGCCCTCAAATGACTCATCAAACCTGCTGCAGATCCACAAAGTTTGATACAAATATGACATTGAAAAGACTAACTTCCCGTTGAATGAGATGATTCAGATGAATCAGATGATAAAATTTGATGCTTATGCACCACCATATGTCTCTTAAGACCAGAAGCCGACTTACAGACCTTGTCACAGATAACACAAGACACATTGTTTGCTCCTGGAATCTGCATGGATTGACCCAGGTGAGACTTCCTATGATTGACATCATACATACATGATGGCTGTCAACTCGTGATTCGAGTAAGACCATTTCCTGCTTTTTCCCTTTTTTTATTTTTTTTTATCATCATATTTATATGCCAGTTGTATTTGAGAGTAAAAGATTAGAAGTGTGTGAAAACTCCATTCCTGTGTTTTCTCAGATGACTCACCAGGCCAGCCCTGGAGAGACATACTCTTCCACATAAACCACATGTTGGAACTTCTCCACTTTGAATACATACATACATACATACACACACACCAAGTGCCCCTTATATATATAGATGTCATGTGTTTGTATTGTCAATATCTTTCCTAGATATTTTATTAATTCAAAAATAATAATAGTTTAAAATTAAAAGTCTGCAGGATAAAAAAATAAAGATAACCTTACAAACTTCAACCCACATCACATCACGACAATAAAATGAAACTTGTGATAATTATAGGTTTCTATCACAGAGGCCTTTAGAATTTGCAGCACTTAATTAAAAAAATGTTACATTTATGACATTTTTAAACTCCTCAATTATCCTAATTACTTTATATACAATGCAAAGAAGAGAAAGGTATACAAAATAAACAGAACTAAAAAAATAAAATAAAATTAGAAACTGTAAGGTTAGGTAATAAATAATGTCTTAATAATAGTTATGAAGTTGAGTAAGTCTCTGTAATAGACATTGTCTTGTCAAGAGATGGTAGCTCAACTGCTTTTGCTGTGGTGATACTGCTTTTATAGCAGTACCTTATTTTGTTTTAAAAGTATGTGTTAATACCCATGTATCCAGACTTTGTGGACACCCTGTACATATGATCATTGGTACCTTATCTTAAAATGACCACTACTTTGAAGTATTAGACGGCATTTTTTTTAAGAATGGTATTTTCGTGTGTGTGTGTGTGTTTTTTCTTCTTCCTAATATTGTTATATAGCTGTTCATTTCAGGTATATAAATGGCGGGAGAGACAGAATGAGGGGATGGTGATGAGTTCTTACTTGTGTCCTTGTCTACTTCATTGGCTATTTTCCTCAGAGCTGATTTTTCCAGGTTGATTTCTAACCGCGCGGATGAGAAGTGGCATCTGTGCCTGCTCCTGCTGACTGGCAACTATTAACTAAAAAGGTAATTTATGAGGAAGTGCGTCCCGGTCTCCTGCCTCAGAAATTGCTACCCGGTGACTATTAAAATAACGTCCCCAGCTATGTCGTCTCGGCGGTGTTACTTGAAAGAAAACAACCAACTTAGGGCGTTAAGTGTATTTTAGAGGGGGGGGGGGCTTCTCTTTTTTTATATGAACAAATGGAGATGGGTGGATAGATATATATAAACAAAGTAAAAAATGAACAAATTGAGATAGATAGATAGATAGATAGATAGATAGATATCCATCTTCATATCTAAACAAGAATTACGACAAATTTCTATAAATAAACAAGAATTACGACAAATTTCTATGAATAAATTTCTAAACAAATTACGATAAATAAATAAGAATTACGACAAAAAAAGAGAAGCCCCCCCCCCAATACATTTAACGCCCTAAGTTGGTTGTTTTCTTTCAAGTAACACCACCAAGATGACATAGCTGGGGACGTTATTCTAATAGTCACCGGGTAACAATTTCTGGGGCAGGAGACTGGGACGCACTTCCTCATAAATTACCACTAAAAAACTGATTTCTGTCTCACACCTTCTATTGGCGAGTTTCGGAAGGGGTTAAGTAGAGGTTATTACCTGTCAATTATGGTAATTTTCCACTCAACTCCCTTCAATTTTCAATTTTTAACAATCTCAATTCAAATTCTAACTACACTACTTACAACCTCCTGAACTGAAATGTCTTTATGGTCTTTGTTAATCTTTGACTTCTAATGATATAATAATATAATTAAAAATTATATAATTATAATTAAAATATTAAATTAAATTATTAAATTATCAAATTATTAAATTAATTATTAAATAATTATTAAATTAAAATTATTAATGAATTATAATCTGAAATCATTGATAATTAATTATATTAATTTGATAATTAATTAATAATTAACTAATAATAATAATAACTATTGATAAATATTAATAAATATTAATGTAAGTAAAAAAGTAAAGTTGTCAGGGCGGCCTAAAGTCGATATCGGCCAATCAGCGAGGGAGTCTATCCCCTTTTCACTTGCGCTAGACCAAGGAGATTATTTTAGCATCTGAGGTGGAGTGGCACACCTACCATCAGCTCCTTACCTTACCGCACAGATCCCTGTGCTACTCATATGCTGAGTTGGCGGGGACCGGTATCGAACTAGGAACCTTGTGGTTTCTAGCCAAACGCTCTACCGACAGAGCTAACCCGGCCCCAATTAAAATTAAATATTAATGTAATTATTAATGAATATTAATAAATATTAATGTAACTAATAATAATAATAATTAAATAATTATATTATATTATTTTTCAGTACATATTATTTGATATAATTAAATTAATTATAATCTGAAATCATTGATAATTGATTGCATAATTATGAAAAATTTAACAAATTAAATTAATTCAATTAAATAAAAATTATTAAATCAATTATTAAATTGATTATTAAATTATTAATTAAAATATAAAATTAAAATATGATAATATTTAATCTTTGATTTCTAATGATTCTTGGGAATCTAAACAGTCTTTCTTGGTGTGTATCTTGGTTTCTTCTGATAGGGGACCTAGGGCTGAACTCATTTTCCTCTTCTGACTCCTTATAAGATTTCTGGTCATTATCCTCCATAGATTGTTCCGTTTCACTTCTAGATTCATTAGTCCCTTCATCCCCTTCATCTTCATCACCTTCAGATTCTTCATCCATTTCTATATCATTTGGTTTCATTCTGCTTCTGATCCACATAAACCAGTACGTTTTGTCCATATTTCATTAGTATTGCTGTGTTGTGTCTTTTTACTTTCATTTGTTGAAAATTACATTGTTATGGAAGCTCTAATCTGTCTATCCATTAATGTGAAAGGACTTTGTACTCTGTCAGCATGTGAAATTATTTTATAGCTTAACAGTTATCTTAGTAAGTAAGTCTCTTATAGACCCGCAGCCACCGCCTTCTAGCGCCCATATGATAAAAAGGGATTGGGGCTTGCCATAAGGGCAAAAGGGAAAATCATATAGGTGCTAGGGCTTGACGTGGCCAGCCGATTGATCGGAGGGAGCCTCTTCGACCACCCGTCTAGCCCAAGATAGGGTCAAAGTGGAGTATTGCAAGTCATGAACTGCTCAACCACCTGGGCTCTATCCTTAAGCATCACAGGTCGGCACCCATGGCCAACAGGTGGCCCCATTGGGGGAGTCTTACCCCTCTGCAGAGGTGCAGCCGGTGCATTCTAATGCCTCAGCTGACAGGGCGGCTTGATTCTTTGTTGGGTCTTTCTGCCATTGAACAATTATTACATGTGTTTCTTTTTATTTTGTCTGAAATTCTACTTAACACTCAATCTTATATATGTATAACATAGACATTTGTCCAAAGTCAATGGTAGTCTACCAAATGCTTTAGGTCTCACTTATTTTACATCCAGTTTTCAACATTCGATCTTATATATGTATAACGTAGACATTTGTCCAAGTCAATGGTAGTCTACCAAATGCTTTAGGTCTCACTTATTTTACATCCAGTTTTCAACATTCGATCTTATATATGTATAGACATTTGTCCAAGTAGTCTACCAAATGCTTTAGGTCTCACTTATTTTACATCCAGTTTTCAACATTCGATCTTATATATGTATAACGTAGACATTTGTCCAAAGTCAATGGTAGTCTACCAAATGCTTTAGGTCTCACTTATTTTACATCCAGTTTTCAACATTCAATCTTATATATGTATAACATAGACATTTGTCCAAAGTCAATGGTAGTCTACCAAATGCTTTAGGTCTCACTTATTTTACATCCAGTTTTCAACATTCGATCTTATATATGTATAACGTAGACATTTGTCCAAAGTCAATGGTAGTCTACCAAATGCTTTAGGTCTCACTTATTTTACATCCAGTTTTCAACATTCGATCTTATATATGTATAACATAGACATTTGTCCAAGTCAATGGTAGTCTACCAAATGCTTTAGGTCTCACTTATTTTACATCCAGTTTTCAACATTCGATCTTATATATGTATAAAATAGACATTTGTCCAAGTCAATGGTAGTCTATCAAATGCTTTAGGTCTCACTTATTTTACATCCAGTTTTCAACATTCGATCTTATATATGTATAACATAGACATTTGTCCAAAGTCAATGGTAGTCTACCAAATGCTTTAGGTCTCACTTATTTTACATCCAGTTTTCAACATTCGATCTTATATATGTATAACGTAGACATTTGTCCAAAGTCAATGGTAGTCTACCAAATGCTTTAGGTCTCACTTATTTTATATCCAGTTTTCAACATTCAATCTTATATATGTATAACATAGACATTTGTCCAAGTCAATGGTAGTCTACCAAATGCTTTAGGTCTCACTTATTTTACATCCAGTTTTCAACATTCGATCTTATATATGTATAACGTAGACATTTGTCCAAGTCAATGGTAGTCTACCAAATGCTTTAGGTCTCACTTATTTTACATCCAGTTTTCAACATTCGATCTTATATATGTATAACGTAGACATTTGTCCAAGTCAATGGTAGTCTACCAAATGCTTTAGGTCTCACTTATTTTACATCCAGTTTTCAACATTCGATCTTATATATGTATAAAATAGACATTTGTCCCAAGTCAATGGTAGTCTACCAAATGCTTTAGGTCTCACTTATTTTACATCCAGTTTTCAACATTCGATCTTATATATGTATAACATAGACATTTGTCCAAAGTCAATGGTAGTCTACCAAATGCTTTAGGTCTCACTTATTTTACATCCAGTTTTCAACATTCGATCTTATATATGTATAACGTAGACATTTGTCCAAGTCAATGGTAGTCTACCAAATGCTTTAGGTCTCACTTATTTTATCCAGTTTTTCAACATTCAATCTTATATATGTATAACATAGACATTTGTCCCAAGTCAATGGTAGTCTACCAAATGCTTTAGGTCTCACTTATTTTACATCCAGTTTTCAACATTCGATCTTATATATGTATAACGTAGACATTTGTCCCAAGTCAATGGTAGTCTACCAAATGCTTTAGGTCTCACTTATTTTACATCCAGTTTTCAACATTCGATCTTATATATGTATAACGTAGACATTTGTCCAAAGTCAATGGTAGTCTACCAAATGCTTTAGGTCTCACTTATTTTACATCCAGTTTTCAACATTATCTTATATATGTATAACATAGACATTTGTCCAAGTCAATGGTAGTCTACCAAATGCTTTAGGTCTCACTTATTTTACATCCAGTTTTCAACATTCGATCTTATATATGTATAACATAGACATTTGTCCAAAGTCAATGGTAGTCTACCAAATGCTTTAGGTCTCACTTATTTTACATCCAGTTTTCAACATTCGATCTTATATATGTATAACGTAGACATTTGTCCAAAGTCAATGGTAGTCTACCAAATGCTTTAGGTCTCACTTATTTTACATCCAGTTTTCAACATTCGATCTTATATATGTATAACATAGACATTTGTCCAAGTCAATGGTAGTCTACCAAATGCTTTAGGTCTCACTTATTTTTACATCCAGTTTTCAACATTCGATCTTATATATGTATTAAACATTTGTCCCAAGTCAATGGTAGTCTACCAAATGCTTTAGGTCTCACTTATTTTACATCCAGTTTTCAAATGGTGACCTCTTTTAACTTATTCCATCTTTTTGGTGGTCCTCTTTACTCTACAGTATGATTTCCATTATGAGATCATTTAGGGGTAACATGTCCATTTCACCCAGTGCAATATTTTATCTTCTGAATTTTCACACACTTCTAATCTTTTACTCTCAAAATTTAGTCTGGATTGTGCATCCACATGTTGAATAGTGTTCTCTTATCACAAACCCCAGAAAGGAATTACTAAAAGTCACATCTAGAATTTTAAAATGGGCTATAAAGCCCATTTTAAAATTCTAGATGTGACTTTTATTAATTCCTTTTTGGGGTTTGTGATTTGACTTCAACAAAAATTCTTGTCCTAACAAAAGAAATTGAGCTCTTTCTGTGCTCCACACTATTTCTAAGGCTTCTTCCTCAATATTTGAGTAGCTAACCTTGGCTGACACCAATTTTATTGACAGGTACATTATTGGATGACCTTCTTGAGATAAAATTGCAGCTACACCATGTTCACTTGCATTTTTTGGATCAAAGGTTTTTTTCCTACTAGTGCCTTTTTTTTTAAGTTTAAAAAGTTATATTTTGCCTTTGAGTACATTCAAATTCTGTATTCTTTTTACAAATAGTTCTATTATGCGGACCATATGACCTTTAGGCACCCCTTTTGCGATCTCGATTCATACGGACATTTTTTCCATTTACACCATCAAAATCTGGTTGTTTGTTAGGGGTTAGGGTTAGGGGTTAGGTTTATAATTAAAAAAAAAAACTAAAGGTCGTCTGTTAACAATTAACCAGATTTTGATGGCAAAAGGGGTGCCTAAAGGTCATATGGTCCTTATTATGCTATATCTTCGTAGATATTAGACAGAAAAGTTGGTCAATTCAAAAAAGAATTTCAATTCCTTTTTATTTTTTGGTGTGGATACTTCTGTGAGGATACCCGTTCTGCACTCCTGCACCTTTGTTGCACAATGTCTAGACCCCAACGCTGGGATATTATGTGCTGGCCGATTCAAAGGGCATGAGTCAGAGACAGGTTCACAAGGATAAAAAACAAAACAACAAAACACAAAGTTTGATAACAGGACGCTGATGGAAGAAGTTGTGACACTTTTGCAGTCTATCCCAGCTGGCAAGAAAGTTGCTGACTACTGGCTTCACTGTTGTGGATCCCTGGCTATTTCTATCTCTGCTGCTACTCACAACACTATCACCTTAACGGCCGGGGACTGAACTGTCTAAAGGGATGGAACTTAGCTGAATTTATGTAAAATTCTACCCCACACCTCTCTACAGCCAGACCACCCAGATGTTCAGCACTTAAATTCAATTTAGACTTTCTGTCTATGATTTCTCTTAAAATTAAAACACTTACTCTTGAGATCAGACTTCATATCTTCAATATTTTAACCATTAATTTCTTCAAAAGAGATTTCCTCATAAAAATAGCCTTTTTGCTTTTAATACCTAGATGCATAAAGATATTATCACTAAGTGGCTTAACTTCATGGTGATCGTACAATTCTCTTAAACTTCACGGCCCAAACTTTTGTGTCCATAAAAGGACAACCACCCACCCATTTATCTATGCCTGGGCTTTAACACATTCTATTTTTATTTATTTATTTACTTTATTTTTTTTTTTCTGACCATGTTCTCCCTTATTCATAGTATCTCACTTCTAATATTTTATTTATCAGTTTATTGTCTGGTAAAATTTCTTCATGAGATATTTGGTATTCTAAATATGATATTTTGTGTCATATTTATCACTATTTATTGTCATTCTAGTTTTTTTTATTTGTTTGAAACTTGGGACCAAGTGACCTTTAAGATTCAGAAGGACATGTTTCGTTTTGCACTGTCAACATCCGGTTGTTTGTTAGGGTTAGGGTTAGGCGTTAGGGTTAGGGTTAGCAGTTAGTTTTATAATTTAAAAAAAATGCGCCTAAAAATCGTCTGATAACAAACAACCATATGTTGACAGTGCAAAGCAAAACATGTCCCTCTAAATCCAGGTCGCCCTTGGGGTGTTTAAGGGTAACTTGGTCTGAAACTTGTTCAGTTTTTGTTCCAATTCCTCTTTACAATCAGCACCAATACATATATCATATTGATATATGATTATATTCTTTACTCCCTCTAATAGAACTTTTTCAATTGCCTTTTGAAAAATATGGCTTGAAGTCTTAACTCTAAATAGAAGATGAGTCCATCTTAGTAAGCTGATAGGGATATTAATTGTAGAGATTTTTAAAAAATTGTCAATTTCTATTTGGTTATATGCCGATCTCAGGCGGTTTAGCTTAGTCGGTAGTGTGTTCAGCTAGGAATCACAAGGTTCCTGGTTCAATACTGGCCCTCGCCAACTCAGCGTATGAGTAGCACAGGGATCTGTGCGGTTAAGTGAGGAGCTGATGGTAGGTGTGGGGCTCCTTGGTCTAGCGCTAGTGAAAAGGGGATAGACTCCCTCACTGATTGGCTGTTACCGACATTAGGCCACTCCGACAACTTTACTTTTTACTTATTATTTCATGCATGCTAATTTATGAGTTGCAGTTTCTATGATAGGTAAGAGGAATAAATCAGAGTATATTTGATGATTCACACCTACTTTGGAATCGCTACATATCCTCAAATCGTCATTGCAACAATTGGTGAATCCCAACTGTTACCACTTTTGGGAACTTTTTCCAATATATCTTGTTCTACCATTTTCTTTAGTTTTGCAACTAAAAAAGTAAAAGTAAAGTCGTCGGGGTGGCCTAATGTTGATATCGGCCATGCAGTGAGGGAGTCTATCCCTTTTCAATAGCGCTAGACCAAGGAGATTGTTTTAGCATCTAAGGTGTGGAGCGCCACACCTACCATCAGCTCCTTACTTTACCGCACAGATCCCTGTGCTACTCATATGCTGAGTTGGCGAGGGCGGGTATCGAACCAGGAACCTTGTGGTTTCTAGCCAAACGCTCTACCAGGGGGTAATTCCATGTCAAATCATCCAGAAAAAAGTAAAATTGTCACCCACCCACTTCAATTTTTCTATGTGTGGACTATGTTAAACTTAGACAATCCCCAAAGTTTGAGCTTCCAATTTCAAGAATTGGCGGAGTTATGTCAATTTTTAGCTCTCCAAATTTGGTGGGGTTCGCAAAAAATGGTGACTTTTTGTAATCTATTTTTGTCTGTAAAATGAGTTCTAGAGCTTCCCTACTCATAAAAATTGGTTTATAAAAGCATTTTTGCCCAAGGAACCAATTTTAAGTTATTAAAGATTTCTGATTTTTTCATAGCAAGATCAATATCCCAATGTAGCATGCATCTATGACAAAATTGTTTTCTATTATTCTTTCACATATATTGAATATTATTTGTACCAAAGAGATAGTTTGGTTTTTGCTCAGAACTGAAGTTACAACCTGTTAAAATTTTGCAAATCAGAAATAATTAATAACTTACAAATTAGTTAACTTTAAGACTTTTTTGATAGACTTTCTGGATTCCTTGGGCAAAAATGATTATTTTCTTTTAGGTGAATACTTGCTTTATATCCTTTTAATAATCGTATGTCAGGTTCTTTGGATTTTCTTCAGTTTATTAATTCCCAGTATCCACTTTTAAAATGTATATTCCCAGGAGTCCAAGATTTGCTTGATTACTAAGAATTTGCAAAAAAAATTTAAATGTCAAATTTACAGAGAAGAAGGAAAAAGAATTAGAGGGAAATAATGTGTCAGTTATCATAAACTTTATATGTAAGTAAAAATTGTATGTATAGTAAAGTATGATGATTTTAAAATTTTGTTTATGTTTGAAAATGTCACCGAGATAACTTGCTGTGTATGTTTACTTATTGTTATCTTTTGCCTCATTATTTGGTTTCAAAATGACAAATATGCTCAACAGTCTCTCTCTCTCTCTCTCTCTCTCTCTATATATATATATATATATATATATATATATATTGTGTATTTATATAGATAAAGGGTGGCTTACCGGTGAATATGGGCACGATCGTTGGAGGTGCACAGGATCCAGGGGTTAAGTCCGCGATAAAACAAATACAAAGTGCTCAATACAAAGTAGAGCAAATTTATTAAAGAAATGGATACAATAGAAACCTACTCGAGTTTCACCGTTAGGATCATTAGGGTTAAATCCACTGAATTAATCGAGTTACCGATTAATTGCAGCTGACCACACGTGTGTTCATTAAACAATGAATGAACACACGTGTGGTCGGCTGCAATTATTCGGTAACTCGATTAATTCAGTGGATTTAACCCTGATGATCCTAACGGTGAAACTCGAGTAGGCTTCTATTGTATCCATTTCTTTAATATATATATATATATTATGGACGCTCTCGTCGATTTCAACGCATGAGGGTTCATACAATGAACAATCCACACAGTGATTTGTTTATAGTGGTGAAGGCTCGTGTTGGACCATCCGCACTTTTTGGCACAGTCGATAGAAAAGAATTGGTGCACAAGGAATGCCACAAAACCAATCAACGACTGACCTCAGGAATTTTGAATTCAGAGTTTTCCCTCTCCTAGACTGGTTACCTACCCAATAGGGCGAATATATGGATTCATACCTTTCCCAAGGGTATTAGCGCTATGTGAAATGCAAACAGCCTTGTCTGGGATTTGAACTCGGTTCATTTCCCATGACTCTAACCATTATGCCACGCACTTCCATATATATATATATATATATATATATATATATATACTAGCAAATATATGCACCCTCCGGGTGCAAGTATTTAAGTTTTAATATAATAAAATATCATGTTAAATTACAAAGGCAAATGAAACTGAAGAAGAATGCAGATAAAAAGATTTGAAACAGAGGGGGTATGATTGAAAAATAGAACAACTTGGAAACTAACTCTTCTATCATTTTCCATTACTCCCGTCTTTCATTGGTAAATTTTCGTAATTTAACTATTTAGTTAAAATAGGAAGTAAAGGATAATATCACAGTTATTTCTTCTTGTTAATGAATTTCTTTTAATATTTATCTCCGAGATTTTTTCTCATATTCATTAAGATAAAACCAAAAAAATTGAAGTCAATAATACTAAGCACATATTCATTAAAATCAATTTTTTAAGATCAATATGCAAATTAGCCTTCCCATTCACACTGTAAACCTATTTTGTTGTATATATAAATACAATTGCATGTTAATAGTAAGTAGATATGGTCAACAGTATTAATGATATAAAAAAAAATTATTAATAATTGAGGTTTAAATAAAAAAATAAAATCATAGAGAATATGATGTAAATAACTAAGGGAATTGTGACTTGTATAGTGATATAGTTTCGGTTACAGACAGATAAATCCACACTCTCCATTATAATAAGATATATTAAAAAAAAGTTAGGATAGTGTAGACATAGAGTCAATGGCATTTGTTAATTGTCAGTTTCTCATTTATGTGTTCTTCAAAAGAACACATTGGTTTAAATTGATTTAAGTACAATAAGGTTAGCTCAGTCAGTAGAGTGTTCAGATAGAAACCACAAGGTTCCTGGTTTGATACCGGCACTCGCCAACTCAGCATATGAGTAGCACAGGGATCTGTGTGGTAAAGTAAGGAGCTGATGGTAGGTGTGGCGCCCCACCTCATATGCTAAAATAATTTCCTCGGTCTAGCACTAGTGAAAAGGAGATAGACTCCCGCGCTGTCTGGCTGATACCAACAATAAGCCGCCCTGACGACTTTACTTTACTTACAATTGACTTATGTACAATTGATTTATATGTAAAAAGCTAAAACATGATTACTGTCTTTCCCAGTGGAACACTTCTAACAAACACATACATTTGTAAAAGAAAAAAGAAAAAAGAAATCATGTACTCGTTTCTTTTGTAATTTGAAGTGAAAATAATGAAATAACTGTTCATGGGTTTTTAATTTGAAAAAAGTTCTTTTCAAATAAAATCTTATTTCTTAGTTGAGTAACATTTACAAAGTGACCCAGAAAAAACAGAACCCAAATCATTTATTTATTTTCCCATTAAACTAACCCTAAACCCCAACCCTTAACCCTGACCCTAACCCCTGACCCTTATTGGACTTAAACTTTAAAAAAATTAAAATTAAAATTAACAGTTTTATTACAAAATTTGTGGGTTCTGTTTTTTCTGGGTCACCCTGTAATATTATGTTACTCAACTGGGGGGGGGGGTTAGGGTTTAAGGTTAGGGTTTAGGGTTAGGGTTGGGGTTTGTTGTTAAGGTTAAGGTTGGGGTTGGGGTTTAGGGTTAATTTAATGGGAAAATAAATGATTTGGGTTCTGTTTTTTCTGTGTCACCCTGTAATATCATGTTACTCAACTAAGAAATAACATTTATGTTTCCCTCATCTTTTCATTGTGTATTTTGAGTTATTTATTTTTCGCATGTACCATTCCTCTCCTTCTAAATAAAAATGGTTATGAATGAATCCTCATATTACAAGGCCAAACCAGGATCAGTCAATAAAAAACTATTGTCAAAGCAGTATATAAGAATGAGGCGTGAAAATCTCATTATCTTCACCTGCAGAATATCTTAGAAAACAAAACATATCCCATTTCCCTCTGAGAGATTTTTTTACAGAATTCTCGTAAAGAAAAAACAATTCTCTGGAAGACTGCCCATAAAGCAGTTTCCTGCTGAGAAAGATAAATAAAGTTCTGTGAGAATTGAATTATTTAGTTATCTGAATGAAAAGAGGAAGTTTATTAACATTAATCACAGAATTAATGCCAAAAATATTAAGAAAATTTTCTTTTATTTTTGATAAACTTTTTAAGTTACACAATAATTTTTTTCTTATAAATGGCAGCTCGTGCCTTTCATATGGGTTGGAATATTTTTTCTATATATATATATATATATATATATATATAGTACAAGAGCTCCATATTCTTGCCATCTTCATCCTGCTTGTTTTTTGAGCTGTGTTGCTTTATTTTTTTTTACAACTATCACCATGTAAACATATCAGAAAATCATAACACAGACATGTGGATATTAGCCATGCATATATATATATATATATATATATATATATATATATATATATATATATGAGAAGTAAATACACACCTCAGTGTGTTTATGTTATGGCTTTATTTAGCCGACAATTTTTGGGAGAATATGTGCTTAATTGAGGTTGTACCTAATTTTGAAAGTTAATTAATAATTAATTAGGTATGCCCGCCTAATTAATTAATTATTAATTAATTAACTATATTATTAAAATACTTAAGTATATATTAAATAAAATACTTAAGTATACAAAGAAAAACAGCCTTCATCAGGGTAAAATGTTTGATATTTTATCAAATTTATCCATTTAACATTTTCTTTCTGTTATTTTTTTATCCTTTCAACATATTGTTCGATTCATTTCCATTTTCAGCTTACACACACACACACACACACAGATATATAAACAAATTATTTATACAAATTACAGCTAAGGTTTATCAAATTTTCAAATATTTTATAAGCATGCTAGTTGCCATTATTATATTCCAATATAGTCTTAAGTATTCTGGTTGTCATAGTTTGGAGTAGTTATATCCCTTGTAGAACACTTTCTTTCTTCTCTGATTAAAATGATCAGTTCAAACAAGGCTGGCTAACATCCATATATGTCTGAGTTATCATTCCTTCATTATTACCATTATCATATTCTGATATAATCTTAAGTATTCTGGTTGGTTCATGTAAAAAAGATTTTAAACTTCTTGATAAACTCTAATATCTAACATAGATGTTGCATTTGCTTTTTGGATTTCTTTCATTTCTTTAATAAAGTCAATACTGAAGTTTCAAAACAAATACCTTTCAATCAGAATGTTACAGCTGAGTTCAATTTATAATATATATATTTACCAACCCCTCCACATGAGCAGGATGTGACACAAGGTCAATTTCTTAAGTGGAGTTTAACAAGTTTGAATTCAGAGTTTTCCTTCTCTTAGACTGTTTACCTAGCCAAGGTTAAAGAGCCCAATCTGCCCTACTATTTACCCCTAGCTGGAAGGAGAGTATTAGCGCTATGTGAAATGCAAACAGCCTTTTTCAGGATTTGAACTCAGGTCGACAATTCCATTTCCTATGACTCTAACCATTACACCACACACTTCAAACTTTCTAATATAGGCCTGAAAAATTGAGTCAGTTTTAGATGACATCATCAAATTTTTGTTTTCACAATGATGTAAAATTATTTAAGTATAAAACTGAACATTTATGATTCTTACTAACAAATAAGTAATATTTCACTTTTGCCTATTAATATATGAAGAAAATGTTTTAAAAAAAAATATAACAAACACAGGATGTTATGATCAGAGGAAAAAATGTTATGTGTCTATACTTAAGTATTTCAGTTTTAAACCATCATCAGGACACTGCAAAATAAATTTTTGTAAGGGAGAAAAATGAAAAATGTTAAGTGTATAGTGAATGTGTGAATATAATGTTATTTACTGTTAATTTTTATATGTGCGTTTGTTTACGAAAGCTGATGACATGATCATTGCATGTGAAAAAATGAAAAATGAAGATCATAGCATGATGCATGTAGAACGTGAATAGGCTGAGATGAAATGTTAACAAAGATATGATGTATTTTATATTAATATATGTAAAAAAAGGTAAAATAACAAGTATTGTTCTAGAAATGAGTGGTGTTTAGATATGATATTTTAGAGAAGAAATCTAAAAAAAAAAAAAGAGATATTTTAAAATATCATTTCAAAGAAATTTTCTATTAGAAAGATCAGCTCTTTTATTAAATCAATACCCTCACTGGCTAGGAGAGTTAACCCCGAAAACAAATCCGGAGCCGGAGTCCTAAAGGCGGTGTGATGCTGAACTCCAGTATTACCCAGCAACTCCTGCAACACTACCTCTGCCAAAACTGCATTGGTTTCTTACCTTTCCTTTGGATCACAGGGGCAGAGTGGGGGGTGGGTGCTGGCTGGGCAACAGTTCATCCTCCATATCAATAGTTAAAAAAAAATATTGGACACTACTTCATCATCTCTTGTAGATGGAAGGATGCCAACAACAACAACCAACAAATCTCACCAAACAAAGAAATTTGCATAAAACTTATTTTTAAACTTGGATCTTAAATTTCTTTCATTCATATTGTTTTGATTTACAGCCTTATTACAATAGAGAGTAAAAAAAATAAAAAAATTGACAATTTATTTATTTATTATTATTATTTATTATTTATTATTATTATTATTATATATTTTTATTATTATTATTATTATATTATTTATTATTATTATTATTAGTTATATTATTTATTATTATATTATTATTATTATTTATTATATTATTATTATTATTATTATTTATTATTTATTAATTATTATTAATTATATATTTATTATTATTATTATTATTATTATTATTATTATTATTATTATTATTAATTATTATTATTATATTATTATATTATTATTATTTATTATTATTATTATTAATTATTTATTTATTATCATTAATTATATTATTTATTATCATTATTATATATTTATTATTTATATTATTTATTTATTATATTATTATATATAATTATATATAAAATATATACATATATAAATATATAATATATAAATATATATTTATATTTTGATATATAAATATATATTTATATAATATAAATGTATAATATATAATTATATAAGTATAATATAATATATATATTATATTAAATATATAAATATATATATATATATCATTTGTTATATTATTTATTTATTTATTATTATTATTTATTATTATTTATATATTTATTTATTATTATTTATTTATTATTATTATTATTATTATTATTTTTTATTTATTATTATTATTTTATTATTATTATTTATATATTTATTTATTTATTATTATTTTTATTTTATATATTTATTTATTATTTTTATTATTATTATTTTTATATATTTATTTATTATTATTTTATTTATTCAAAATTGTATTTATTTTAAAATAAAGAAATCAATTGACCTTCATTCTCTTATAATCTATAAAAATAATTTCTCTCAATGAAAAAGAAATAAATTTTATAAAGAGATATTTAAAAAAAAAAAAAAAAAAAAAAAAATTAATCAATTTATATTCCATCTTCCATTCTTAATCGTAACCTGAAAGAAGTTGTGGAGTAAATTGTTGCCAGAAATTGATGTAACTACATCAGTGCTGAACCAAAGTAAGCAATCCTCAAAATTAAATCCTAAACTGTATGCTGCGGACAGACTGCCCTGTAAAATACTTTACAGTGAACTCACAGATGACACGAGCTCCCCAAAAGCGGTTTAAAGACCATATTAAGACAATACTGAAGAAATGTATTATCACACCTTCAAGCATGAAAGATCTGGCTTCCAACAGACAGGGTTGGTGAAATGCCTGCCACACAGGAGCTAAGCAGCTCAATATCGAGATAAATAGGACTGCAGAGCAGTGACATCTTCATCGTCATGAACAAATGTAGATAAGAATTTCCCCTGCAATGTGTGTGACCGCATCTGCAAGTCCAAAATTACTTTTTGGACATTGATGAAGTTGTACATCACAGTGAAAATTGAATTAGAACATTTGGACCATGTGACCTTTGGGCACCCCTTTTACGATCTCGTTTCATAAGGACATTTTTTTCATTTACACCGTCAAAATCCAGTTTCTTTAGTGGTTGAGAGAGAAAAGAAATATGGTGGGTGGGTGAATTGTAGCTAGTGACTAAAATTTACAATATAGTTAACAGACGATTTTTAGAGTTTTTTTTTAATTATAAAACTAACCCCTAACCCTAACCCCTAACAAACAACCGGATTTTGATGGTGTAAATGAAAAAAATGTCCTTATGAAACGAGGTCGCAAAAGGGGTGCCTAAAGGTTATATGGTCTGAACATTGGAACACTTATATTCACCACGCAGATAAAAGTAAATTTCAATCATTTCTTTCATTTTTCTTAAAGAAACAGTTAATTAAATCCCCAAAATTATATATTAGCAATCAGCCATAAGAAAATTTCTTTAGTGGTTGAGAGAGAATAGAAATATGGTGGGTGGGTGAATTGTAGCTAGTTGAAGGCATGGTTTTTAGATGTAATTATTCAGTAAGAAAAAATGAAGATAGTGATTGAAACTTACTTTTAACTTGATAGTAAATGTATTATATTTCTATAGAAATCTTGGACCATATGATCTTTAGGCACCCCTTTTTGATCTTGGTTCAGAAGAACATGTTTTTCATTTACACCGTCAATATCCTGTTGTTTGTTAACAGATGATTTATAGAGATTTTTTTAATTATAAAACCAACCCCTAACCCTAACCCCTAACAAACAACTGGATATGACAGTGTAAATGAAAAACGTTCTTCTGAATCAAGATCAAAAAGGGGTGCCTAAAGGTCATATGGTCCGGAATCTTTGTAAATTGCTACAGACATTTGATCATCATTTTGGACAAGCACCCAAATTTTAAGAGATTTTTTTTCATTTGTTTTTGTCCAAAAATAAAACTTTTTAAAAGACATTACTTTACCAAAGGAATTAAAAAATACTAAATTATTCATCATTAATATAACTAGTACAAAATAAAAAACACCCTCCGGGCAATGTAATAATAGATTTTTGAAACATATTGCCTGAGGGGTGGGAGTAAAAAATTCAATGTCAGCGAGTTTGTACCCTAAGTAAGTAAAATCATCAAATTCATTAGAGGATTAAAAAATAAAACAACTTGAAATGTAAACTTTAAATATGTATTAAAATAAAACAAACTATATATAGATATATAATACTAGTCATGTATTTATTAAAAAACAATGAGGACTGTCTAATGCTGCATGTTCAAATGTGTATTTATTCTATGTTATGGCGATTTTGGGTATTGTGACGTAAGCAGTGACATAATTTTTGTTACAGACAAAAACCGGAATCGAATCTCCATTATTAATAGATTATATTTAGGTCAAAATTACATCAATTTCATAGCATTCAGCTTTATTCAAATTTAGTTTTGTGTCTAAAACAAAATGTCTGGTGAAATAGCTAGATGGGAACTACAAAAGGATGGTGCATTGAACAAATTCTGGAAGCAACTGTAAGGACACCATCTTGCAATTCAAGAAAGACATGCTGGAGATCGCTGGAGAAGTAATGAACGAAAAGAAATAATGGAACTCATAATCGATGTTTTCCTATGGACTCCTGCACCTGAACAGACCAGTGTTGGCCAACCAGCAAAAACTTACATTTTGTTCAGACACTATGTGCCATCTAGAGGACTTACCAAGTGCAATGGCCAATAGGGATGGATGGAAAGAGAGTCAAAGGGATCTGTGTTGACAGACCTTAACGATGATGCATATTAATAAAATTATATCAGCTACATTCACTTATTAAATTATGTAAATCAATCTTGGTAAATACGGGTTTTTGATAATCTCTCATGTTCTCACTTAATCTCTACATAAAAAATTTGAAGAAAATAAGATGTATTATTGTTAGGAAGACCTAACAAAAATAGAGTTGCTTCCCTTTGATCAGCAGGGGACTGGTGGGAAACCTGGAAATAGTGTTTCCGCCATGTTACATTTGGGATTGGGTTTGGTTGTGAGTGGACGCAATGGATGTGTATCAACACGGTTGAACTAGTTAAGTCACTTTTAGGGTAGGGTGTTAAATAAAACCTTGTTAATTTTCAAACGACCTGGTCTTGCATTATCATTCAGTCTTCCAACACATGTGAGCTAGTTAAGTCACTTTTAGGGTAGAAGCATTCTCTACCCTGTGTTAAATAAAACCTTGTTCATTTTCCAACAACCTGGTCTTGCATTATCATTCAGTCTTCCAACACATGTGAGCTCGTTAAGTCAATTTTAGGGTAGAAGCATTCTTTACCCTGTGTTATATTAAACCTTGTTAATTTTCAAACAACCTGGTCTTGCATTATCATTCAGTCTTCCAACATGGTTGAACTAGTTAAGTCACTTTTAGGGTAGAAGCATTCTCTACCCTGTGTTAATTAAAACCTTGTTAATTTTCAAACAACCTGGTCTTGCATTATCATTTAGTCTTCCAACACGGTTGAACTAGTTAAGTCACTTTTAGGGTAGAAGCATTCCCTACCCTGTGTTAAATAAAACCTTGTTAATTTCCCAACAACCAGGTCTTGCATTATCATTTCAGTCTTCCGTATTTTATCTGTATGTAAAAACATAAGAATTATTTATGATCATAATAAAACAAAAAGCCTCCCATAACCTAACCCCTCCATCATTTAAATTCTATCAACAAAATTAAAAAACATACAGCGTCCCATCATGGTGTAATGGCTAGTAAGTTAGTTTTTGCAGATCCATTTCTACTGAATAGCAAATTTCATCCTTGCTGGATGCTCCATGCTTGTGACCATGTGTCACATCCTACCTGTGGGTAAATACTTAGTGTTTACTTACTTCTTGTTCATATAAGAAAGCTGAAGGTGGTATGCAGTGAAACGCCAACTGCGATAGTTGGGTCACACCAGCCACATGCCTGCAGACAGACTCCTCCATAAAATTCTTTACAGTGAACACGCAGATGGTGTGCGGAGGACAGGAGCCCCCCAAAAGCGGTTCAGATACCATACTAAGACAACGCTGAAGAAATGTATCATCACACCTTCAAGCATGGAAGATCTGGCCTTTAACAGACAGGGTTGGCGAGACGCCTGACGCATAGGAGCTAAGCAGCTCAATATCGAGATAATCAGAACTGCAGAGTGGCGACATCTTCATCGTCATGAACAAATGTCGATGGGAATTTCCCCTGCAATGTGTGTGACCGCATTTGTAAGTCCAGAATTGGACTAATGAGCCATCAGAGAGTCCACAACTGAAGATATGGAGTGATGTCATCGTTGTCTGTGACGGACTTCCAAAAGAAAGAAAAGAAAGTTTATATAAAAGATTTCAGTATAATTCAATTAACCAGTACACTTGATTAAACAATCTTGAAGTTGAATTCAATTAGTTTATCTAATTAATAAGTTTGTCCCATTTTTTTCTTAGTGTCATTATCAAATCAAAATGAAATCATCATGTTGTACTGACAGCACAGATTCCTATGGCTCTCTCTCATCATCCATCCCTATCATAGCGCTCCTTGCAAGTTCTCACAACATCCAGATACACCGGATTTCTGTGCATGTTGGCCAATAGAGCTTGAGAGAAGCATAGTGTGAAGAGGAATTGGCCTCCAAGATCTGACCTCAAATTTGTTGATCCCAACATTCTACATGTGCCATTTGTTGACATAATGAAAATTATATTCCCACCTTGCACATGAAACTAGGTCTCTTGAAACAATTCATTAAAGCATTGCCAACTGAAGGCAACTGTTTCAAGTACTGTGGCTGCCATCATGATCTAGGAAAAAGTCTGCTAGGAAGTCAACTAGTTTGTTTATGCCCTCCCCTCACACCCTATAACTTAGTAACTCAGTCACTGTATTAGCAGTTTGAAAAAAAAAAAAAAAGAAAAAAAAAGAAGGTCCCTTAGTCTTAAAATTACCTATATAGTAAGTGCGACTAGATGAGTGAAAAATATTACCTTGTTTAACTATTAGTAGAACAGACACTGTAGTAGACAGTGTAAACACAAAAAGATATTTAGTATTTGGAAACAAATACGACTATGACACCTTCCCACTGACCATTAATGAAGTCTTGAATATTATTCGTAAGTTTTAAAATGGTAAAGCCACTGGGGAAGATGATCTCCCTGATGAGATTTTTAAACACTCACCTGAGGTTTTAACCCCTCTCCTACACAATATCATTCTAAAAGTTTTGGAAACTGAGAGCCTCCCTCAGGACTGGAGTGATGCCATCCTTGTCCAATTTTACAAGTTTTTGCAAGGCTCAAATTCAGGAGCGTAGGGATTTAATCTTAGACAAAGTTATTCTGGGAAAAGGTCCTCCCCAGCAAGGCGGCTATTTGGATTGGTTGCATTTCTCTTATCTTCCAGTGAAGCAATACTGGATTTTGGCGGTCAATTTTGTCACTGCGCTCTTAGAAAGATACTAAGACATAGACATTTAAACCCAACCCAATAAAGTGCTAACAAGGTTAACTACATTTTCACACATCTAGCTGCACTCAATATATACAGGATTCTAAGACTACGGGACCTACTTTTTATTGGCGCCAAGTTCTAGGGTATAAGGAGAAGGCATAAACTAACTAGTTGACTTCCTAGCAGACTTTTTGTTAGGCCATGATGGCAGCCACGTACCTCATTTTGGCATTTCCTGGCCTATTAATTGAAAAAAATCAAGCCCGGTGAATTTAATTGTCTACAAATTCAGAAAGTTATCAAAGATGAAAATTTCCTAAGATAAGGTCAAAACTCAAAAAGAATGCTTATCATTCAAAGACCTTGTTAAGGACTTTCTTGGAAATGCACGAGTTAAGAATTACATTGAAATTGTCAAGAAACTATTGGATAGACACAAAATGCCCAATTGCAACATGAGTATCAAATTCCATTTCCTGCATAGCCATCTTGAAAACCTTCGTGTGGTCAGCAATCAGTAAGTTGAATGATTTCACCAAGATTTGAAATTCATGGAAGAATGGTATCAAAGTATATGAGATGTAAATATGATGGCTGACTATTGTTGGAGTATAACGTGAAATTGTCCACAGATTGAACACTCAAGAAAAATTATACATGTAAATTTTTACCTTAATTACTTTAACACAATTTGACAGTAACAATATCCTTTGTATGAACAAGATGAATTTGTACAAATATTACAGACAAGCAATGTTTTAAGATTATTTATCATTGTAAATGTTAAGTATCTGGCCGCCATCCTTGGCCAGTTGTAAAGAACTTAAAGTAAATAAGTAAGTAAGTCCCGAGTTATAGAATCCTTTGGGAAGTGAATAAGTCCTGTGATATAGAATCCTATGGTCCGTTGTCCAAGAAGATCCAAGTAGTTATGATTAGCTAAGATTAAAACAGCCAGTATAAATAATAATATCAGCAGCAGAGCACTGCCAGTGGTTGGCTAATAGGTTGGTCACATGGTTATCGGCGAGTCTATAAGTAAGAGTAGGCATTTACCACATGCCTTATATACTAAAAACTCGGGCACCTCACGTGGTGTAATGGTTAGCAAGCTCGCTTCGCAAACCATTGTTAGTGAGTTCGATTCTCATTGGGAGCCCCATAAGCTGGCCTTGTGCCATATCTAAGCTAAGCTTAGTAAATAACTATATACTAAAAACTCCAACAGTAAATTTTTTAAATATTCTATAAGTTTAGCACAAATTTGTTACATGCGGTATTTTAATGTTTTTTGAGACTAAGCGAGGGTATCCTGTTACTCAAAAAGTTGATGTAATAGAGAAAAAATGGGGTCATTTTTGGATTCAGAGTCCAAAAAATTAAATATTTTCTTTCTTAACCTTAAATTATCATTCACTGAAAAAATCAACAAAAAAACAAAACAAGAAAACATACAAAAATTCATAAAAGTTTATAAAGTAACAAGTATAACAAGAGTGATCTAAAAGTGGGGATAAAAAATGGTTTGGTTTGATTTGTGTGTTTAATGGCATATCTTAAAGACCCACTTTCATCTCAAAACTAACAAGAATCCTACATGAGCCTTGAAGTATGATTGTTATGTAATCGCTACCCAGCACCTATATTTGTGGCCTTGTGCCAGACTTAGAAAAACCTTTAGAAAAATGTACTGCTGATTACTGGGTGGTCTTTGTAGAATCACCGAAAAAGTAGTTAGGAAAGATAAAATCTTTTAATGAGAGAAAGGAGACGATAAGTCTAGGTTTAACGAAAAAATAGGATGAGTGACTCCAAGAAGTCTTTGATCTTTAGGCTGGTGAACTCTGGTTGACCAGTGAGATTCGAAGGAATATATAAGATATATGACTTGAAAGTGTCCAGCGACTTGGGTGAATTTAACAGTGCATGCATTTTGGTGCACTTGGAAGACGCAGTAAAAAAAACCACTACGCAACATAGATCCCTAATTGGAGCCACAACATTACAATGATGTTTCAAAGCTTAAATGTGAGGATGTTGTTAATACTTTCAGAATTCAGCCGACATACCGATTTAACAGCTTCGAACTGCAGCAGCTGAACGATAGTCCTGTAGAAAAGATGTGGTAATCTTTTAAAAGCAACATCAAAATCAGTTGCATACAAATCCCTTGGTATCACCAAAAAGCAATCAAAGAACTGGATTTCATACCATACTATCAACCTCACTGACAGAACCGAACAAGCTCTGTTGGGTCTGATGATTACTGTCGTCTTCTTCGAAAGACTGTCGGATCTGCAAGAGCCGATAGAGACACCTATTGGCATAAGATAGCAGAGGAAATAGAGCATGCATCATCAGTGGATGATTTGAGTAAGCTGTAGAAATTATTCTGTTTCAGCACAAAATCATCTGGGATTAGTAATGAAGTCATTCTCAACCAGCAAGGTGAACCCATCACCAACCTTAGCGATTGCATACAATGCTGGAGCGATCACTTTGCCCCACTACTTAATCATGACCATCACTCTGAGGGTATCCCAACTTGTTCCTATGACTATGACACCTTCCCACTGACCATTAATGAAGTCTTGAATATTATTTCGTAAGTTTTAAAATGACAAAGCCGCTGGGGAAGATGATCTCCCTGATGAGATTTTTAAACACTCACCTGAGGTTTTAGTCCCTCTCCTACATAATATCATTCTAAAAGTTTTGGAAACTGAGAGCCTCCCTCAGGACTGGAGTGATGCCATCCTTGTCCCATTTTACAAGAATGGCAATAAACTGTGTTGTAGTAACTATCATGGAATTAGTCTGATTGACATCTATCAAAATTTTCTCCACAACACTGCTGAAATATTTCCAACACCAATGCGGCCTGTGTTCAAGACCAAATCAGTGTGGGTTTTACCCTGGCAGTGGGTGAACTGATCAGATCTTCACACTTCATCGAGTTCTTGAGCATTGTTGGTGCTTCCAGCAAAAAAACAATTGTTTGCTTCATTGACTTTGATCCAGTTGACCTTGGAGCTCTTTGCAAAGTTATGCAGGCAGACGGTATCCCACTGAAACTTTTAAATCTACTGAAAGTCTACTACACTTCCACTCGCACAAACATCAGTGTGTATGGTCAGGAATTTAAATTCTTCAAAATCCGCTCTGGCGTTCAACAAGGCTGCGTTCTCTCCCTCACCTCGTTCAACTATGCTATCGATCGGATCACCTCCCACGCACTCGCAAGCTTCCCAGGTGTCACTGTTGGTTGTAATTTTAATCTTTTGAACCTGGAATATGCGGACAACATTGTAATTTTTTGGGTAGAACTTCGACGATTTCCAATTAGCAGTCGAAGCGCTTCAGTGTTATGCTTCCAAACTTGGAATAAAAGTCGGACCATATGACATTTAGGCACCCCTTTTGCAATCTCATTTCATAAGGACATTTTTTTCATTTACACCGTCAAAATCCGGTTGTTTGTTAGGGGCTAGGGTTAGGGGTTAGTTTTATAATTTAAAAAAAACTCTAAAAATTGTCTGTTAACAAACAACCGGATTTTGACGGTGTAAATGAAAAAAATGTCCTTATGAAACGAGATTGCAAAGGGGGTGCCAAAAGGTCATATGGTTATAAAAGTCAATGCACAGAAAACCAAGCTTCTAATTTCAAGAATTCTTCCTCAATGGTGTAGCCATCAAAGAAGTGAGTAATTACAAATACCTCGATTTGGTAGACAACGCAACAGGCCAAGAAGAGGACATCAACAGACACATTGGTATCGTTCATTTTGCTTTCTGTCATCTTTGTGTGAGATTGTGGTGCAGGTAGGAGATAAGACTGCATACAAAAATACGTATCTACAAAGCTGTTGTTTGCACCATCCTCCTGTATGGCTGTGAAACTTGTCTGATGAGAGTTAGGGATCAGCGCAAGCTTTAGGTGTTTCATCATTATTGCCTTTGCTGTATTCTCCGTGTTCAATGGTGGTAATTTATCTCTAACACCACTTTCCAGGCAAAAATGCAGAATCTCCTCCATCCAGGAGTCTCTTCTTGCAAGATGTCTTTGCTGGCTTGGGTCATGCACTTTGTTGACAACTCAGTGACATCATCTGTGAATCAATCGACCCAGTGATGATCTCAAAAGCTGGAAGAAACGCCAAAGGGGTCAACTGAAAAACCTGGTTCAAAACAAGTCAAGCAAGATACCAAGCTGATCCTGGGATGGGACTGCGAATGGCTGACACTTATTTCAGTTGTGCTGGATTGCCGTGTATGGTCTGCCTTCATTCAGTATACCGTGAATTTGTTGGGTGGAGCTGGTTCAATGGACCCAGGGTGAATGCTGTCACAAAGAGAGAGAGGGGGGCATATCAACCTTCATGGGTTATCTAATGCCAAAGTCATTCTTGTAGAAAAACAGTAGTCATACTATTTAAACACATAGCTGGTGAGAATGAGGGGGTTCATAACTTTCTGCAGGGTATTAGTCCAAAAGTTAACATGACAGTACGACTGGAGGTTTGAATTTGCTTACTACATTAGCCGTTACAGAATGGGAACGCCCCCATAAAAAATGGAAGTATTCATTATTAGTTCACTAATAGAATGATTGAGAATAAAAGTTTTTTTTTTCAAAGAAAGGAACAAATGAAAAGAAAAAAAAAAAAGTGAGATGAGTGACCTCCCCTGGGGGAAAAAAAAGAAAAGAAAAAAAAGAGAAAATAAAAAGGAAATATAAAAAAGAAAAGAAAAAACAGACAACAAATTTTCTGGTTTATTGATTTATTCAGGTGTCGCTTTAATTATTTATTTATTTATTCTTTCTCAATAATCCATCAACAACTGGAATTGTTCTAAAGTTACAAACAAATAAATAAATAAATAAACTAAGCCACAAAACATAGTAATATTTGTATAACGATCAAATTTTAACCCCTTGCATGCCAATGAATAAGTTTTGATTAATTTCTTTTCAATTCCAGGAGATTTTAAAAGTCTGAAACTCCAGAAAACATGCATCATAACAAGAATGTTTTTTTTTTCTTGATTTCCTTCTCTTTTTCTTGGAAAATCTTATATGGACAATATTAAAAAAAAAAAAAAGAAAAAAAAAAAAAAAGTAAAAAAAGTAAAAAGTTCCCCAATTTTCTTTTCTATACACTTCTGTTTTCCAAACCTGATGATAGATATTTGATTTTATATATATATATATATATATATATATATATATATATAAAATTGAAGTCATGGTTAGATTAAATGAAATATAATGAGAATAACAAGTGTCAGTAATTGAGAAAATCTTTTCAGTTGGAATAGTAACCGGTATTAAAAAATTAGTTGAGGCAGGCAAGGGGTTAAATTATGAATGACATGCACCTATGCACACACACATTATGCATATATATATATATATATATATATATAATATGCATATAAAATGAACAAATATGTATCTATCTACCTATCTATCTATATGTATATGTACATAGACAGTATATGCATATAAATATAGATATAAAACACACACACGCCAAAGTATTCTAATTTGCAACTCATTAACTCCCACCCATCTCTGCTCCCTACCACCCAGCCCCCTACACAAAAGCCAAAAAAAAAGAAAAAAAAAAAAAAGAAAAAAAAAAAAGAAAAAAAAAAAAACTTAGAAAATTATATCATAATATATATATATATATATATATATATATATATATATATATATATATATATTATATACACACACACACACACATATATATAAAGAGGGCATATAGTTTTATTGTTAATACTCTGCTGCTATGCTGACATGTTTTCTCTACATATAATACAACCAAATCATCTAAATGGGTAACACACATCTCACTATGTTCAAATACAATGTACTATACATATATATGTATAAATTTTATAAATACATATATATAAACACACACACACACACACACATGCGCACACACACACGTGTACACACATTTCTATAAATCTTGCTTTGAATATTTTTCTACATTAAAACCACTCCGAATATGAATTCAATAAAAAAAAAGAAAAAGAAAATGATATCATGTCTTTTTAACTCTTTTTTTTTTTTTTTTTGTAATTTTAATTTTTTTTTAATATATATTCATATTGTTCTAGAAATATGTAACAACAAAAACAAAAAAAAATTTAAATGTCAGTATTTTTGTCTTTGTCAACAATTATTGGAATGGGGTAGGGGGAATATCATTTTTTTCAAAAAAAAAAAAAATTGTGAACTCTACCATATCTAACTGTTGTAGCTGTGTACATGTATATATTTGAAAATAAAGCATCTGTGCACAAATTGCAGATATACCAGACTACAATTGTATGTTATTATAGAGCCATTAATAAACTGATTGCAATATACACCTTCTTATAATATACATATAGTATATTGCAAGAATATTGTAAGTATATATACAATATGTATAGTTGATAGCATTTAGTATTCATATAAATCTCACATACACATACATTACAATAATTAGGATAATTCCTATAATAATACATGCACACATATTTTATCATTTAATATAGAATACTATACCATTTTTTTTTCAGATATAAATAAAATATGATCTGACCATTGTAAATAAAAAAAAGCAAGAAACCAATTTTTATCTATCTATTAAAGTTCCTTAAAATACTCACACTATAAAGAAAAGAAATTCAATAATAATAATAATAATAATAATAATAATAAAAAGACTTATTGCATAACCAAATTCATTTTTTATATCTCATTTCCAAAAAATGAGATTTGAAAACCAACACTGCATTAAAATGCATTTTTATAAATATATACATAGTTGTTGATTTTTTTTTGCAATAAATGAACCAATACATACTGCATCATACACACACACACACATTACATGAGAAAGACAAAATTATTAGTGGAATAGGATTAGGTGTATTGGCAAACAAATTTAGTTTAAAATCTTAAAATCAATTACACTTGTAACCCCTTATAGCATACAAAATTAGATAGCAATATGCACACATCATATATATATATATATGGGCACACATAAAATACACATAAAACAAATATCAATTCATATGTATACACTCATATTTGTATATATATATATATAAGACAATCATATTGAAACAGCAGACAAGATCATAGTCATCCATAACTGTTAGACACTTAAACCTGCCAATTAAGCTTCCCCAAATTAAATGAAATAAATGTCAATTTTGAGTTTCGGGAGATGAAATAGAAATTGTATTCCATTTAATAATGACAAATGATAAATGAAAAAATCTTTTAAGAAGTCTCAATCTAATTATATGACTGGTTAATTACCATTATTTTAACAGTATATATATATATATATATATATATATATATATATATATATATATATATATACTTAAACATATATTCAAATATAGACATATATATGTTGATAGATGTTTGTAAGTGTGCATATATACATATATAATATAACTTGATGTATATATTCAAGTGCAAGAGATTAAGACATAAATACAAAGGCTACTCCACCAATATTCTGTTTTTCTCCATTTATATTCATATACATACATTCTTTACTAAATATAAAATCATATATATATAATATATATATAATTAGTGCATTTACCTATATATATATAAGTGTAGATGTATACCATGAGTATAACTATATTCATGAAAACAAAGTATATATACATGTATATAAATTTGTGTGCACATATACATATATCTATATATACATATCTAGATATATCTATATATATATATGCACACACACACAGCCACAAGTTTATTTGTAAAGTTCACCAAATCCATTTCTAAGATCTAACATTATATATATATATATATATATATATATATATATATATATATATATATATATATATGCACACACACACACACACTCTCTCTCTCACACACACACACACATATACATATATATGTAACAGTTTTTAGTTACATATGCGTATATATATTTTTTTTGAAAGTTTTTTTTATCATTATTTTAACAATTTTTTAAAACAAAGGAAACAAAACAAGTGAGAAGAGGGAATAAAAAGCTGCCTTTTAAAATTTATCTATATGGACCAATCAGATTGTTTTTTTGTTTTTTTTAAATTTTTTTTTTTATTATTCATTTACATAAGCACCTGATAAATAGTAGATTTATCTACTGGCTAAGTAAACTGTATAGTTAATTACAAAAATGGTACCAGTCCCTCTCCCTCATATTAATATCTATATATATATATATATATATATATATATATATATATATATATTACTCCTTTAGTGCTGCATTTAGGGCCGGAAAAGTGAATGTAACTGAATGTAAACGAGCAATTATGAGTAAATAACAAGTAGGATATCAAATAACAGTATTCATAATAACAATAAGTAGAATATATATATATATATATATATATATACACACCCATACACATATGTATGTGTATGTGATTAGTAATGTCTGGTGAAAAAAAAAAAAAAAAAAAAAAAAAAAAAAAAAAAAGAAAAAACTATAAATCCCATTGTTTTATATTATCATTAATAACAATAATAGCAAACAACTTAGTCCCATTTTCTGGGTTTGTTCAATGAAAGACTTGTTGTATGTTTGCATGTATACAATAGTGATTATGTGCATGTGTATATATTTGCGTATATTGGTAAATGCATAAATATCTTTTAATGAATATGCACATATAGATTTGTGTGTATGTGTGTGTAAATCTGACTGGTGCAATAAGTTTCTTTGTAATGTGTAAAGTTGAAAATGAAATTAATTTTAACGTAATTTCTATGAATGAAAATAGGTAACCATCAACTTCAATAAATTTACTTAAGAATCTTAAAATCTATTAAAACTTGACCAGAATTAGTTAGTTACTAAAATGGATTTCACATTACTATTGTTATCTTTGCTGGCAAACATTATAGAAAACGTAGAACAGTTATATCATTGTCAATACTAATAGCAAATAAAAAACAAACATATGATAGCTAGATATATAAAGCAATTTGTATAGACTTTTGGAGTAAGAGTTGTCTTAAAAATATAACTTTCATTTTTTGTCACAAAACTTATTGTATATAAGTTGGTTATAGATATAATTTTGTGTTTATATATATATATATATATATATATATATAATATATAAAATTTGCTATTTCAATATAGAACTAGTCTATCATATATTAATTTAATGTGTCTATATGAAACAGACTGATGCATCTGGATATTTAAAAGCTATTATTTAGCTGATGAAAAATTATAGTTTTTCCAATCTTTTTAATTATCTTCATAAAGATAAATATTTATGTAAATTTTAAGATGTAATTTATTGATAGAAGACATAGAAATAACATATATCACAAAATATTACGTTAAAAGCTCAATCAAAAAAATAAAAATAAAAGAAAGAAAAGGTTCAAGTTATGAGAATCTATTGATCTATCTGTTTATGATAATGAAATAAAGTCTGACAGAAAGAATTTTGAAAATCCCAAACAACATGAACATGGTATGATTATTTTTTTTAAATATATTAATCAAACTGATCCTATGAAAATGAAATAAAACCAATGATTGCCATTTCACCAAGTTGTCTTTTAAAATGATAATAACTGATAATGGTAGAAGCATTAAGCTTCCTAAAGGTAAGGATGAAATAAATCCACCAGAATAAAGATTTAGAGAATATGAACACTTTTAGATATCCTATTTCAAACAGCTGTGATCTCTCAGATTCAAACAAAATGTTAAAACAACAAACAACAAAAAACAAACTTGCAGCCTAACTACTAATTAATAAATATATAACTGACACGATATAATAAAATTTGAAATTGACTAATACATATCTATGAAGTTGTATGAACTCACATAATCAACCCATTTATCTATTTATGTATATAGGGATGTATATATGCATATATCAAATAACTCAATTTATATTATTCTATTCTAAACTTCTCACTTAACAGAAAAGTATCCACTTAAAGGTAAATATCCATAAATTTATCCTTTTTTGGGAATAGAATAAATAATCTTTACAGTAGTAGATATTTCAATTACTTTTAAATGCATAAAACTTATTGCAATTTCATTTTTCAAATGAAAGCTTCTACCCTAAAAATTTAATAAGTTTATAGGTCTGATTGTTTATATTGTTTCTTCTTGGCCCTTTGTATTATTAAGTATAAATGAGAAATTATTTAAATAAAATAAAAAGATATTTCCTAACTAGAGTTTAGACACAGAAAGAAAATTTGTATAAAAATGTGTGTAATGGTAATCAAATAAGAAACTACCAGAATGGCCAATTTGTGAACCCTAAAATATAACTATAAATGGAATTTACATTATTTCTGGTATATAGTTTAATATATTTCTAACCTCATCTGGTTAATCTAATATTCAAAACTACACAAAAATATCAATAAAACTTATTTTACTTTCAAGCAATACAAAATCTGTGGATACACTTTGAGGATAAGTTTGCTTTTTTTCAAAGTGAAATGGGGTATATTATAAATCTATATGAAATGTAATTGTAATTTGAAGTGTAATTGCCATGTTAGAATAATATAATCACAAACTGCTGGCATTTACAACACTTTGAACTTTTAAAAACCCAACTTACAAAACTTATTTTCCATACTGAACATCTGAGCTTTCAAATTTCAAACAGATTCAACACAAAATATTCTAAGAACCTGTATTTTTTCAGCCTAGAAAGATCTTTTTTTTCTCCCCCACTTGCATGATCAATCAAATGTCAGTCAAACGTTTTTGATAAAGTAAATTTGGCCAAGCTTAAACTTATATTACCAAATATTCTTTATTCAATTGGGTTTTCAGTTTATTAATTATCACATGAATAAATTTGAATTTCTGTAAGTAACAAGTATCTATACTTTTATACAAATGATTCTATATCGATATGCTTGCATACACACATACACACATGAGATTACATAATTCAAAATATATATAATGATAGGCACAAAATGCGAGATCAAAACCTACCAGATTTAAAACATTTAAGTGTATCAAAAAAAAAAAAAAAAAAAAAAAAGAAAAAAAAGAAAAAAAAGAAAGAAATAAAATAAAATAAATGCACAGAATTAAAATTTAAATGCACAATATTAAAATTTGAATACACACATTATATATATATATATATATATATATATATATATAAATAAATAATCTGTATTCATATATGTGAAACTTATAAACCTTTCATAGGGTTTTTTATTATAGATATCTAAAAAAAATATCATGCAATCCCATATTGAAGGATGTATCTAAATGTGAGGTGAGTGTCAAATCTATGTATGTATTTTCTGTATGTGTGTGTATATACATATATATATATATATACATACATACATATATATATATATATATCCACACCACAATTGAATTGAAGAAATATATAAACATGTAGTAATAATGAAGAAATGCTGTAGACTGCATAACATTATAAATGTCGATGATTGTCAGTAGACATTAAAATATATACAACTAAACTGGTACCATTCTTGTTTATATATATATATAAACATACACATATATATACACACAAAAACACATGAAATATGCATGTGCCTATTTAATGCTTATATATATATATATATATACACATATATATATGCACACACATACATATATATGCACACACATGCACTCATAAATACATATGTACCTATATAATATAAGAATATATGAAAATTCATATTCATTAAAAATACATACATATATAAAGTATATATATTAGAAATATATACTTATTAATATTTTGTGTGCATGTAATGTATATTAAGTATATATATATATATCACAATATATATAACTAGTTATATCACAAATATAAAATACATAAATACACATATACATACATACCCTTGTGTATAGTATGAATATATAGTGTGTGTATATATAAACACACATACGCACATACATATTTACACATGTAAGTATTTTTTTTTCCGTTTTTGTGTCATTCAGTGCTGTAGTAAGTGCTTGTTTGACGTTTTCTTGTTTGCTGTTTACTTTGTTTCTTTTAAATAATTTTAATTGTTTCAAATGTTTATTACTATTTTGGAGAATTGTTTTTATAGCAGTGGTTGTTGTTTGCTTGTATGTCTATCCTCTTTTCTGTTCGTTTCTTCTTTGTTTTTTTTCCTTACAATTTTTTTTATATCAGGAGTTTTTTTTTAATGTTTTTGGTTTTTAGTTTTCATTTGGTTTTAAACATTTTCCATTTTCACGAATGTCTTGATTTTCATTTTTGTTTTGTCTTTATTATTTGGATTTTGTGATTAGTATTTTTTTGAAACAAAGAAACAAACAAAAAAAAAAACAAAGTCCTTTCTTTTATCCACCCAACAATTTTGCTTGGTTCTTTCTTTTTGTTTCGTAGTTGATGTTGTTGTTATTAGTTAATAAATCTACATAAAAATTAAATAAACAAACAAAATCTAAAAGTTGGGGGAATAGAATTACAGATATGGCACAAAGAAAAAAAAAATTATTTACATTTAACTAATTAAATCGTTTAATTGTTTACATCAATATCCATAATTTTCATCTAATTTACATTAAAAATTTCAATAACTAATATTAACTTTTTTAAAACAATCTTAATTAAAAAAAACATTTGTTAAATTATTTTAACTTGTTAATAATTAACAAATTGTTAATTTCCTCAACAAACGTTTCATTAATTGCAAAGTTTGGGTAAGTAAACCTTTTCACATACACACATACATACACTCCCTCCCTATACACACATACACCCCCACACACCTCCTCCCTACACACACACATACATACATACACCTCCTCCCTACACACACACACACAGTTGTGTATTTATCAACAGGCTTTTCTTATTCCCAGTTTAATATTTCACACTTTGCTTCTTTTTTTTTCACAACTAATTAACATTAAATAAATAATTGTTTTGTTTTGTTTCTAATTATTACAACAGTGATGGGTCCATAACTAATTAACCAATAAATGAATGATTTCTAATTCATTTAATTATTCTAGTGATAGGATCATTTTAATAATTAAACCAGTAATGGGATAAGGATGAAAAGAAAGAAATAACAAAGTCGTGATATAATGGTTAGCAAGCTAGGCTAGCAGACCATTGCTAGTGAGTTTGATTCTCACTGGGTGCCCCATATTTTTGACCTTGTGCCAAACTAAGCTTAGTAAATGATGTTTATGTATTGACTGGTAAATGAAGTGAAGCATTCATATGATGTTGATAATAAACTAAATAGTTTATTTTTTGATTAATTTTATTACTTGAATTAAAAGTTATTTAACTTATTAAAAATGTCTTCTGGTAATAACCATTTGCACCTGTGTAATTGTTTCCCTCCCCAATAAAAATGCATCAACTCATCCCAAACACCCTCTTGTGTAATGTATAAAAACAAGATACGAGCTGCAAAGAAAGCCATTATTAAAATAGCAACCCAATGCATTACTTTTCTTGTATTTCATTTAAGGTTCTTTTGTAACCATTATTTCTATGGGGTAGGGTCCATTCCCTCACTTTCAAAGCCTTATAATCCTTATAACTCTGAGGGATGAGGGTCCACTTTTTCCCAGTGCCCAAAGCCATCAATTATTTTTTTATTTTTTTCTACATCATATATTTTCCAACCTTAGGTAGCATTTCTCCTCCTCCTCCTCCTCTTGTGCTAATCTTCTTCTTCTTCTTCTTTCCTTTTTCCTGTGCACGCCAGGTTGACAAAAAAGGGGAAGCCCAATGTAGGACAAAAAAAAAAAAAAAAGAAAAAAAAAAAAAAAGCAATTTAGGGGGAAAAAAATTCGGGATTTTGTAGTGGTTTTGTTTTTGTTAGATGCAAATTAGAAAGCCACGCATTGTTTTTCCATTTATATATATATTTTTTTGGTTGGTTTGTTTTTGTCTCTTCTCCACTAGGAACTCACTTCCTGAAAAAAAAAAAAAAAAAAAAAAAAAAGAGAAAAAGAAAAGAAAAAGTAAGTAAATATGAATATATGCACATTTGAAAAAAAAAAAAAAAAAAAAAAAAAAAAAAAGTTTGTTTTGTAGATACATAATATTTTGCATTCTTTTAATCTTCTTATAATAATTTTTCCAGCATAGTTTAAAAAAACATTGAAGTAAATTTTAAAAGACTATTCATTATTATGATCATTATGAATTAAATTTTCAGCTTTACTTTCGATTTCTTACAATCTTTCACCAAGTCTTTACCTAAGAGACCTAGGGTGAAGGGACAAAGTGATTATATTCTATAAGTATAAGAATTCTATGTATTCATGTTTTTTTTTGTGTGGGGTGGAGGATATGATTCTTTTGAGTGTTACCTTTTCAACTTGCATTGATAGTGCTCTCCTAAGGAGATAAGTAGTTCCACAAAGTGCATTTCTTATATGTTGGAACTTTTGGGTATCTTATTAATGTCCCTTTCTTGATTATACCCAAAATGCTCCCACTATTACTGGTGCAGTGCTTCTTTTATTTTTAAGGTGCCACTTTTTTCAATTTCTTATTCCAGGTCTTTATATTTACTTATTTTATTTTATTCTTTGATATGTTATTGTCTATTGGCACTGACATATCAGAGAGCATATTTATTATTATTATTATTTGCTCTTTTTGAGTTTTTACATCAGCATTAGCTGATGGTCTTTCACTGGAGTCTGAGTGACAGTAAGTCTCCTCAGATCTCCAGGACTCTTCTGAGTATTCTGGCAGATTGCAGCAGTGCAGTGTTCTGAATGGTTTCAACCCTTCCTCTGATTTCCAAACATTCCAGACCCGTTTCCAATCCTTTTGGGACCATTCCAAGTGCACCAACTACAATTGGTATCACTTTTACTTTCATATTCCATAATTTTTTCAGTTCTCTGGCAAGGTCCAGATATTTGTCTATTTTTTCATTTTCCTTTAGCTTCACCCTGTGATCTGTTGGCACTGCAAAATCCACCAGTTGACAAGTTCTTTTTTTTTGTTTATCATTATTATTATTATTATTATTATTATTATTATCTTTTATATTTTTAATTCTTAGCTGGTTTCTATTTAAAAAAAATTCAACTGACATCATCATTTATAATTCAAGTGAGTAGTAATAAAAAATAAGATAAAAGAAAATGATATTCAAAATTTTTAATGATATTGGCAAGGCTTCAACTAAAAATAAAGATAAATAAAAAGCAATTCATCTATTAGACTTTAAAAAAATTACATATTGTTATATTAATGAGAACATTATATGATAAACAATAGATTCTTTAGGTTTAATAAAATGTTTTATAATGTAATTAGGAATGTTGATCATTATGAAACTTTAAAAAGCAAGAAACAAAAAAACGTTTGGAATTGTGCTTATGATTGTTATTTAAACTATGACTTAGAGGATTTTGAAATATTATTGTTGTGAGTGTATGTGATGGGAAATAATATTAGTAATAAATTATAATAAAAAAAGAAGACTTTAATGTTACTTTATAAACCAAATGAAAACTCTGAAAAATTCATAGAATCTACTGCAATCTCTTTGTATCAAAACAGTGACCCAGATTTTTATAACCTAACACTTTTCTAGCAAGGTTAATATTTAAACAAAACAATATTCCACTTAATTTCATATACATCTAAATGGTTAGAATGGCAAAGATTTATTGTCAACATCATTGACTAATTCAAATATACAACTTAATTTATAATTTATGATTAACAATGGAAATATCAATTAGAATTAAAGACTACCAATCAGAAATCAGAGTTAAAAGACTAAAGAATAATGTTTGATAAGATATTGTGCTTGGATAATCCTAGAATAGTGTAGCCAACATATGACCTATAAAAAACAAAAACAAACACTGTTTTGACCTTTCAGTGGATCTGAAATCTTAGTAAAGGGAAGCTGTTTGGAAAGCAGCCAACTTGTTAGCAACAAAATCTCTAAAATGTAATTTCTAACAATGAAGATGAGATGCTTCGAACAAGTTTAATAATTGCTGTAACAATCAGTCTGATATATATATATACATATACATATATATATATATAAGTAAAGAAATAACAAAAGACTTAGAGATTTAGCATTAGCATTACTTATATATTTGCTCTGTGACTCTAACATTAAGAGTACACACATTGAGCTCTCAAACTGCAACAGGTTTTTTAATTAAAACTCTTGTGTCGTAAGGAAGATTTCTTCTGTGGACTTTTGGAATATATATATATATATATATATTATACTACAGCTGAGCAAATCAACTTTTTTATCCTAAAGGCTTTTTTACTGTTATACTAAATTATTCCTTAGTTTTAGGATTGGGTTATGTTTGAACCCCCCCCCAAGAAAAAATCCATTTTAATTGGTTTTAATTAGTTGTAAATTGCAATTAAGTCGAAAACTGACCCATCTCATACTTCACATTCTGCCTGTCACTTTCCCCTTCTCTGTGTATATCTTGATTACTCCCTTGTTATATATGTTAGTCTCTCTGTGATGGTAAAGAGAGTGATTTATAGAGTGATTATATTGGTATGTTAATTTTCAGAAGAAGCTAGCCCATAACTTAAATTAGTTCAAACTTCTTAGAAATCTTACAAAATGATTTTAATGTTTTTTTTTTAAATTTTCCGGTCGTATTTATCTTTTTAAAAATTTTATTCGCTTTGCAAACTCACTTCTCCCTAATCCCAATTATCAACCCAGAGCTCAATGAATCACATTTTGTCTAGCGTGCGTGTGTGTGTATATATATATATATATCAGAATTAATAAAATTTATTCAATAGGACTTAAATTTCAGGCTCTTTATTTGGCTATTCCAGTCTAATATAAAGAATTACTATCACATCAACTGTTTTTTTATAATGGCTGTTGACACTTCAATGTATTGGTTATTCTTATAAATATCATCAGCTGAAACTTCCCTACTAATGTTGTTTACTCTGGTAATTTATTTTTTCAGTCATTAAATTAGTAATGAATGGTTGTGGTCATTAGAGCATCTGCCAAGGAATTGCTATATTCTAGGTTTGATATGAGTCCTCACCAACTTGGTGCATAAGTAATCTGATTTGTAAATGCGGTAAAGCATCTGGGAGCTGATGGTAGGTGTAGTGCTCTACTTCAGCAAAAACAATCTCCCTGGTCTAGTACTAGGAAAAAGGGGATAGACTCCCTCACTGTTTGGCTGATACCAACAATAGGTCACTTTGCCAACTTTACTTATTATGTCATAGTCCAGCATGTTAGCTACTAGACCACAGGGACTCTCCCAAGGAGTATTATTGGTTTAGTGCTGAGGCCTCATATGCTGAAACTCAAATATTTGTTTTATGCTGTTAACTCTTAACATCCTATACTGCTTCATTCCACCTGGCCGGAAGTCACATTCATTTTCCTAATCTGCCCCAGACAATAGCCTTTGTTTAAATGTAATATTAAACATATTTAGAAGTCTTTGATTTATAAGAAATAACAGGTAACTTTAAATGAAAAGGCCATTTTTAGGTATTTTTTTTATAAATCCTTATAGGAATGGGGCTATAGACTTTGTTTAAATGTAATATTAAACATATTTAGAAGTCTTTGATTTATGGTAAATAACAGGTAACTTTAAATGAAAAGGCCATTTTTAGCCATTTATTGATAAATCCTTATAGGAATGGGGATCTGGACTTTGTTTAAATGTAATATTAAACATATTTAGAAGTCTTTGATTTATAAGAAATAACAGGTAACTTTAAATGAAAAGGCCATTTTTAGCCATTTATTGATAAACCCTTATAGGAATGGGGCTATGGACTTTGTTTAAATGTAATATTAAACATATTTAGAAGTCTTTGATTTAAGGGAAATAACAGGTAACTTTAAATGAAAAGGCCATTTTTAGCTATTTATTGATAAATCATTATAGAAATGGGGATCTGGACTTAGAAAATTCTCAACAGGATGTTAAGAGTTAAGTCAAAAGTACTGCAATGACAATTTAGGATCCAAAATTTGAACACTTTTCTACATTCAAATTCTTCCCTTTTTTGTTTTAAGATTAGAACCAATAGGACAATCAAGAAACTTAAACTATTTTCATTAAATTGTGGGAACGATATCAAATACAAGAAAATAAAAGTTGCACTATTTAATTTTCTGAGTATTCACTCCATCTACTAAACATGTAGCAATATTCAGGAAGTGTAGTGATCTTGACATCTGAAGAAACCTTTCAAATTAAAAAAAAAAAAACAAGGAGATATTTTGAAATATAACTCCCTTTCAAATGTTAGCTATAACTGAAACAGTTTTATTCTTTCAAGGCCTCCAATATCTTTTTAGAAGGGAAGCCATTTTGTTTTGAGAGTAGATATTTTGTTAGATGTCTCCTCTAACCACAACAAAAATTCTAACAATAACTCTCATAGTAGCTGATTCTATAATAAAATTTCTCTTATAGCCAAGTTCATTTTATTTTTATTTTCTAATGTTTTACCACTGTATTCATATACAGTAATATTTTTTATTGTAAATGATTTTTTTCTTCTTGTCTGCAGTCTTGATTTATATTCAACTTTACTAGTAATTTGTTTTGTGTAAAATGTTTTCTTTTTTCTTTTCATTTGTTATTGCATTCATTTATATTTTCATTGAGAATTTATTTTCTTGTTTAATTTAATGATTTACCAATATTTTCCTTGCCACCAATAACTTGTTTTATAAAATGTTTTCTGCTATATTCAAAAAGTAAAATAAAAGTAAAGTCGTCAGGGTGGTCTAAAGTTGGTATCAGCCAGACAGTGAGGAAGTCTATCCTCTTTTCACTAGTGCTAGACCAAGGAGATTATTTTTGTGTCTGAGGTGAAGTGCAACACCTACCATCAGGTCCTCACTTTACCACAGAGATCCCTGTGCTACTCATATGCTAAGTTGGTGAGGACCGGTATCAAACCAGGAACTTTTATCATTATTAATATTGTCATTATTTCACTCATTTTAAGCAAGTGTTAACTGGTGGTCTTTCACTGGAGTCTGGCAACAAGTCTCCAGGACTCTTCTAAGTATTCTAGCTGATCCTAACAATGCTGTAGTCTGGATGGTTTCAATTCTTTCTCTGATTTCCAATTCCTTTTTTAAAAAAAAAAACTTGAGGTAAATCTTATCACCAAATATTCATCAGAATCTGCCAAGAATGATGATATATACAGTGATTCTGATAGCTTTTTAATTTAGTGTCTCCTGGGACGCACAGATTTGATTTGAATGAGTCTCCGGCAAATTTGATGGATCCCAACTAAAGTTTCTTAATAAATTGTAGAGTTTTTATCTATGAACAACTAAAGCCATTTAACCCCTAACTTATACCCCATGCAGTGTAATTAATTTCTAAGAAAATGTCGAAATGTATTTACAGTTAGAAAGACCCTTGACACAGGACGCATACCTATCAGCATCTCTGATATATATAATGTTACTTTATGATTCTTAACTACATTCAGCCATTATATAGAATTTCTTATTGTATTCAACATTATATAAAATTATTTTATAAAATCTTAAAAATTTTTTTTTTTTTTTTTTTTTTACAAGTGATGATACAATGTAAAAAAGACAAATTTCCTGTTGATGAACATTATCAATTTATAACTTTTTTGTTTCTTATTCAATTTAAATGGAATCCATTTATAAAACATTTTACTCGCCAATAGAGCTTGAATAATTTAAAATTCTAATTTTTTTAAAAGTAATTGGTAATTTGCTTGAAGCATTGTTGAGTATGTTATAAAATAATAAAATTCGAAGGCAATACAATGCGTAAAATTTTTTTCATTGAAATAATTTGTAATTTTCTTCTAAACTACATTCTAAGGAAATTACCTTTTATAGAATAATCTTAAAGATTGAGTAATTTTAGATATAGAAAAATCTCAATCATAATAATATCAGATATAGAATAGTTTAAATCATAAAAATAATCTTAATATAGAGTAAATTTAAGCATAAAATGAGGTATAAGCATGTAAATTTAAATTTCTTCCACATTCAAATCTTAAACAGCAATCAAATTTTTTTTTGTTTTTTTATAAGATTTTTTGCGTAAAAACGAACAACAAATTTTCATTATAACACAATTTTAAAAGAAATTCTTATTTTGATCAATTGCTTTTTATAAATTTATGTTTACATTTGTAAAAATTAGGAAAGTAGAAAAATCAATTAAACATTTTTATGCAAAATACACTCACATCTAATTAATGAAATTTAAAATTTTAGTTATTTATTCATTGATTTCTCAATCTATATATGAAAAAATTACCTAGTAAAAAAATAAAGGAAATATTTTTTAACACCTTTATTTAATTTCATGATATATCAATAGAATATTTGATGGAGCTAAATATTCTTTATGTGTTAAAAAAGAAATAGACTTTTAAATCAAAATTCTATTTTCTAAATTATTTTACATCAAATTTTTTCTCTATTTATTCTACATTTAAAGTTATTCTATAAAAAGTAATTTCCATAAAAATCCATTATGATGAAAAATTGATTTGATAAAATATTAAATGGATCATTTTCTATAAAAGCCTTCAAATATTTACCATTAGTTGATGGTTTCAGTTAACCTTTTCCTTTGTTTAAAAAAAAAAAATGAAATGCCCACTTATAAATATTTAAAACTGAAATTTTAAATCTTTATTTATAAAACATGCATTTCCATATTCATTCCTAGTTTCAATTTTATTCTGGCACAAATTGAACTATATATATATATATATATATATATATATATGTATTATAGTTGTAGAAAAATTTTTCTATCTACCATGGTTTCGGTGTTCAAGGTACACCCTCTTCAGGAGAACTAAGTATTATAGGTAGCTACATTTCATATATACTTGTCTGGTTTGGAATTATTTTTATTACTCTTTCTGTCTTTTAATTAGTTTGTATGAATTTTAGTTTATAAGTCTAGACATTTTCCCTTTGAAATCAAAATTCCTTTTGAGAGATAGAGAGAGCAATATCGATGCTATTCTATGTAAGTGTATCATGCTGTATTTTTAAAAAAAGTATTTATTTTATATATATGCTATATATTTATTTATGCCATATACTTATTATGCCATATGCATATTTTATTATTTACATTATATTCACTATAGTGTTTTTATGACTCAAAAATTATCCCTTCCCATCTACGGATGTTAACGGACCACCCCTCCTACTATTAGTCTGTTGACGAGAGGTTTGTCATCGGGATAGCTCAGTCGGTAGAGCGTTCGGCTAGAAACCACAAGGTTCCTAGTTCGATACCGGTCCTCGCCAACTCAGCGTATGAGTAGCACAGGGATCTGTGCGGTAAAGTAAGGAGCTGATGGTAGGTGTGGCGCTCCACCCCAGACGCCAAAACAATCTCCTTGGTCTAGTGCTATTGAAAAGGGGATAGACTCCCTCGCTGATTGGTTGATACCGACTTTAGACCGCCCCAACGACTTTACTTACTTTTTATATATATTAAAGAGTTTGTAGGATAAATTCGATGATTTATAAAAAAAGAAAAGAAAAACAAAATATTCATATGATGTATTTTATAGATGCCAATGTTTTGGTCTATCTGACCATCATCAGGACAGTACTTTATTGTTTACTATTTCATAAAGAAAAAGAAAAAGAAAAAAATGAAATAAGTTATTGCACTTTTCAACATTATATTGTTCTAGTTTTCATATAATATTCTTAATTGATATCATTTTTTAGCATTTGAAATTTAAAAAAAAAAAAAAAACACCTTTAATCATTTATTATTCTATAAGTCTATAAAATAAAATTATATATATAACAGAAACGTTATGGCAAATACTTCAAAGTATAATAAAAATAATGAAGCCTGATGAAAAATAAATGTAGATATATCCAATATTTTGGTTTGATTCACATCCTTCATTGGACAAAAAAAAATCAAATCAAAATAAAAATGGTCACCTCAAACAGGAAGTAATTATTCTTTATCAGGCTTCATCATCTATAGCCTCCAATAGTAAGTACATTTAATTTTTTCAAGACTTTCTTTTATTCATGTTAGTTAATTTTATAGGACATATTATTGTCATCTATCTATATAAGAAGCATACATGGAATCCATAGATTTACAAACAAACAATAAACGAAAAAAAAAAATCGTTTGTTTTTACTAGTGTTGTTATTTTATTATTAATTCAAATTCATACAAGAAATCTGTTGTTAAAGTTTAAAACTTTCTGTTCATTTGGAATTCAAAATAAAACAAATAACATTATCGAAATAGTGCTATTAAATAATCAATTCAATGTTATTCATATTTTATTTTTCATTTTATTAATCATAATAATATTGTATTTGAAATGTGAAATATAATAATGTTAGAGTCCAAAAAAAAAGATAAAAGTTGTGTTTTTTTTTCTCATGGCTTTGAGAGGGCACATCATACTTCTTTGAATTTGAAATACATAAATTTATAATATAGTTTATAACGTAATATAAATTCTCTCTTGATGGATTATTAATGAATATGATGGAGGAAGACAACCCTTTTATGAGGCCCTCCCTCTAAGTACCAATAAAATTTGGAAACTGATGTTGTCAATGATTACTAACTGACAACAACATATAAGGGTTACCCTCTACAATGTCTACTTTCTCAATGAAGACATTATGTCAATAACATTTGGTTAATGTCCTCTGATGAAATTGCCTCTAGAATTTACAATATACAATTGTAACAGCTGGGTAGCTTCAAAGGATAAAGCTTAATGCCTGTCACCACAAATTGAGGGAGTTAAGGACCCTTGCAAAGGAAAGGACAGAATGGCTTCCAATGAAGAAGGACTGAATGCTGCTATAGAATGTTCCAGTCTATTACAGTGGCAGAATACAATAAATCATCATCACACAGATTTAAAGATTTTATAATTCAATGAAGAGAAATACATTTACACATACTGAGCTGAATGTTATTTTACTAAATACTATAAACCTTATATTTTAAATATGATTATATATATATTATTAACACACACCAGTTAATAGTATAAACATATAGTCCTTTAATAAAGTCTATAGACAAATGCAAATGCTCAAAATAAAATCTATTATGTATAGGAATAGTAAAGTTGGCAGAGTGGCCTATTGTCAGTATCAGCCAGACAACGAGGGAGTCAATCCCCTTTTTCGTTAGCGCCAAACCAGGGAGATTGTTTTTGCTGAGGTGGAGTGCCACACTTACCATCAGTTCCCCACTTTACCGTACAGATCAGATTACCCAATTTATGCTACTCATATGCTGAGTTCGTAGGGACCAGTATCGAACTCAGAACCTTCCAATTCTAAGTCAGGTGCTCTACTAACAGTGCTAAACTGGCCCTATATATAATAATAGTTAAAAATAAATAAGCACACATTTATTAAAGCCTAAATATATAATGTTGATACACACACTATTCAAAATGTATTTACTTCTGTATCTAATTGTACTTATGTTCAAATACATAACATGCGCAAAAAAAAAGAATAAGTTATATAGATACATAACCAAAAATATATGTACACATATAGCTAAGCATATGTAGAAATATACATATATAAATCAACAAACAAAAACTCCAAATTCTCAAAGCTCTACACATTAAGCAAAATATACCCACTTTAAATAAGATTAATTTTGAATATAACAGTCACTTCCTAAAATGACTATAACTCATTTCCCATTCCCCACACCATTTCATATAATTTCTGAGACTTCCTCCTCCTACTTACTCCCACTGCTACTCAGTAGTTTAACCACCTTGCGTGTTTAAAAAGAACCAGGAATCAACTCAATGACATCTACCCCTGATGATGGCACAACAGAGTGCTATAAATGATAAAAAAAAGAAACCTGTCAGATATGAAATGTCAGTCTTGTTCAACAGAGTATGCATAAAAAAATAATACTGCCCAAGTATACATATATATAAAACTAATGAGATATGCACACCTGATGTATATAAACACATAATTAAAAAGTATGATACAAAAAAGTATATATATTTACAATAGCATTTAGTTAAAGTAAATTCACATTTAACATATTGAAATCCTTATAATGAGAACATTTTTGCTTCTTTTTTGCATGATCATTCTTTTTATTGATTTTACAAGAAAACTAGTCAAATTCATACATGTCGAAGTTAAAACTTTCATTTAATACAATAAATATCCAAGACACTTATTAGAGTAGCAGGTTGCCATTTTATAAAAACACATTCTTTGGATATAATCCACTAAAAAGGTCCTGAATCACAACTAAGATCCCAACAGTTAAACAGCCAATTTTGTTAGGAAAATAAAATAGTGCATTTTCAATAAATTGTCTATCGATTTCTGATTTTTATTTTCAAAATGAAATTTACACAAGAAATGCCTCACATCTATTTTGAATAAAGTGTTGATAAGTGTGTGTGTGTGTGTGTGTGTGGTATATGAAAGAATTGAGCATTTTGGAGGAAAATTTGTGCTTTTAGCATAAGGAGACTAAAAAATATTGCAGATATATTATTTAATACAGTGAGTGTAATATGGCAATGGGGAGGTTAAGTATTGAAATATATAAAATTCTTACTATGAAAAAAAGTTGACATATGTTCAATCACTAGTTAAATTACTTTAAATGGAAGAGTTTTTATTCAAACTGTTATAAAGGAAAAAGTCTTGAGTAATATGGGAATAAATTTACTAACAGATATGAAACTTTTGGAGTATATGAGTTTCTGATTTTATGACTGTGCTTTTTTGATAGTTTATATCTAGGATTGAGTGTTAAGGATCTTTGAGTTTGTATTTATGTTATTTGTGTGTGATTGAATAAAACAATTATATTTAAGCATTTGTTATTGATAAACATCTAAGAATATGCTTTTTGAACAATATAAATATATATCACTATTAGATATCAGTTACACATGCATACAAACATACACACATACATATTTATCAGTTCTATAAATAAAACTTGTACTAAAGATGGTTTAGTGTAAGAATATAGGTAAGAATTAATCTTGTATTATTAAGAATTAATTTTAAGTAAAATTAAGGAACTTTTTTTTCTTCTTGACTACTCTAAATATGATATAGACATACATTAAGGTATATATATATATATATATATATATATATATATATATATATATCTACATTGGACATATTGTAAAGGATGAGTTTTGGATGAAGAATGATATTCTAATATACATTTCTAAATTTAGTAGAGTTTGGAATTTAATATATTTACATAGAAAATAAAGTTTAGAGTTAGGAACAGATTTTCTTATAAGCTCATAATATTATGGTCAGTCATTTTTAACCACTACATTGCAATAAATTTTGCATTATAAATAAGCTTCACATGACCAAATAATATAGTAGCATATTTCAGATATATATATATATATATATATATATATATATATATATATATGGATAAAGTATTTTATTTTAAGTGTTTTTTTGCTCACAAAATATTCTTTGTTTTGTAATGCATTTATATAATATAAAGAAAATGATTAATTTTACATTTGCAGATTTCATAGGGGATTGAGAATGAGACTAGTTTTGTATAATTTGATTTCTAATTTCTGGGCATCATCAGAGTGCAATATGTTTATATAAGATGTACATAAATCAACTTTGTGATATGATAAAATAGATGAAATTTCCAATTCTTGATTGCAGTAGATTTTCTGTCTTTCTAGAGTCTCATTTCAGATATGAAGTGTTTTGTTTTTATTGAAAATTATAATGTTGTTGTTTAATTTTCTATTATGAGATTTTACTAAATAAATCTAACATTAATGGATATATGAATAACACACTGTCTGGCTTGCATAGGACATGTTCCTCTTAATTTAAAAATCACTGATAGTTAAGTGCTCATTATTTTACCATAGTGTGTATAGTATGAGTGCATATGAATGTATGCTTATACATTACTTACATAATTTTTCCTCTATATTTATGTAGAGATAGTACATGAATACTATTAAACAACTTATATATTGAAAAAGTGTAGATTTCTATAAACAAAGTTATTTAAATGAACATGTCTGAGTGTATATTTAGCAGATGTATAAAAATAGAATTTTTTTTTTTTTTTTGTTTTACTTACATTATTTACTAATCTACATTTTAGATTATTTTTTCCATTTCTTAATCCCCTAGAGTGACATCAAGAGTCTGCCTCAAGCATCTCGAGGAATAACTTGTGCATGATGACTCTGCCATCTTTCTTCACATCAAACCAATACTGCCGTGCAAGCAGCTTGACATGTGTCAGATGCGGCAGCAGCATGAACAAGTGACCGAGTCGCCTCATGTTCCCTGTGTGTTTTGTTTTCACATACTCAATCAGTGTGTCGTGGAATTTATCCTGTAGTTGCTTCACTGATCCATTGCTATCAGGAGTAACATCTGAAATATAATTGAATAGATTATGAAAAGATTATTTAAAAAATTAGCACAACAAATTCAATTTTAAGTGCAAGAAAAAAAAAAAAAAAGAAGCAAATTTTAGTATTTAATTAATGAAATGTTTTCACTTAATACCACAAATATACAGTTTGCTAATGGAAAAGAACCCTAGCTGAAGTTAAATAGAGAAGTAATGGAATAGTGGTATAGTTAGTGAGAAAAGACCCAAATTTTCCTATTATTTCTGTGTAATAAAATCTAGCTATAATTATTCTTTCATTTTTTTTAATTACCAAAATAAGTGTGTAATGATTAGAATGAATGAAAGTTTTGGCATATTTGTTTAATAAATCCCAACTATATAATTTTAGCTAAGTTGATAGAGCATCTGCTAAGGAATTGCAAGGTTTCCAGGTTTGATACCAGTCCTCACCAACTAACTGCATGAGTAGCACAGCTTGGATAATCTGATCTGTGCAGCATCTGGGAGCTAATGGTGGATGTGATGTGCCATTTTAGCAAAAAAAATCTCCTTGGTCTTGCTGTCTGGCTTATAATGACAATAGACCATTCCACCGTCTTTACTACTATATCATCATGGATAACAAAAGTGTGTATGCATGTAACACATATATTCAGATCCATTGAAAAGTTTTCAGTTTTGATAATCTTTTTTTAATATTGATATTGAAATGATTTGAAGAAGGATGAATAGAATAACCAATCTATTTCAAAACTTAATACAAATATCATAAAATGCTATAATAATCACACAAGAAAAGATTTGTTTTCTTTCTTTAAATTACAACTCCTAAATTACAAGAATATTAAACATTTCAAGATTAAAGTTTTTACTAAACATTTCTAATAAAGTTTGGATGTCACAAAAAGACATTCATTTAGTAACTTAGTGGGAAATGAATTAAGTAATTTATTTGACAATTTTACAATGAATTTCTGCAGCAATTAACAGGGAAAGTTAAAATCTTAAAACAAATAAACTACAAACTATTATAGTATAAAAATAAATTTTCATTACAGAAAAATATAAATTTAGTCATTGATGATATACTAAAAGGATTCTTTCCCTCTTCTTCAAACTGATATTAAAGTTGGAATTTTTGGTAGATTTCTATGTCCATATTAACTAAATATATATGTTAGTATGATGTATATATTTTGATAGATTTACAAAATGATTTGAAAAATTTTAAAATTAAGTTTTTAACTGAGAATATATAATTATAGAATATTTGCCTTTATCTGAACAAATATTTTCAAATGTTACATTGAGATTATGCAAAAATATCATTCTTCACTTTGTTAAAAAGTGTGTGTCTGGGGACAAAATTTTTAGTTGTAAAGAAGTTTCAAAATGTTGAGCACATTTCATTAAAAGAGAGAGAGAGAAAAAAAAGAGAGAAATAATGGTTCCTTACAATATATTTTATAAAGAGAGAGAGAGAAAAAAAAAAAAAAACAAAAACAAAAAAAAAAAAAAAAATACTTTCTGAATTTGTAGCCAACTTATAAAGAAAGTGAGTTTGAACATTTTTTTCTTATACAAGCATATTAAACAATATATGTTTTTTTACAAAGATAAGATATGCCTTCCCAGCATGCATCTCTATTGCAGCTTTTGAGGTAATGATATTCAGTATAAATAATCAATCTTGCTAACAGGGAAAAAGATATTTCTTGTTAAGGAACTTTTGCAATAAATTTGCACCATCATTTAATATCCATTTACATCTTCTTAAGAAGTTAACTATTGGAGAAAATTGCAGTGAATATACTAAATAAAATGCATAAAGAGTTTAACCTATATTAAATATACTTTATAAGATAAATAGATTTTCAAAGGAGTGATTAAAATTAAAATTTTCTTTGGACAATTTGTGCATTTATTAATTTGATGAAGTCCAGAGAATTTATAAGTGCAGAATGAGAAAATTGAAGCAGACAGCATATATATATATATATATATATATATATATATATATATATATATATATATTGGAGCTAGTTGAATTGGTAGATGTTTCAATGATATATATATTTCTTTGATTAGCAAGGACATTACTTGAGCTCCTCCATGTATCATTTACAATTTTCTGGGTACAAAGCTGACAATATAGTCATGTCTATGCATTCATAGTGTACTTATAGATTTCATGTATATAAGTAGGTGGGTGTATATATACCTGCATACAAATATAAAGGTTATGAAATATGTTGTAATACTTATGTATTTTACTAACCTGGGTTGCAAAGTATTAAGGCCTTCAAAAGTATATATTCTTCTTTTGTAACGCCAAGGCTGGTGATTTTACTGGCGAGTTTCCGGCTAAGGGTGTCCATTTCAGGTGAGCAGCCATATGTATTTGCTGCTTGTTCTTGGTCAATTTTGAAATCTTCTGCAAACTTCAAGAAGTGGTTGTAAGGACAGGATCGATGGGCAAGGTTCAGACATAAGATCTCAAGCCATGAATGCTGTAGGAGATTCATTTGGTCACCCAGAGGAAGACTGGCAAATCCTGTTATATATATATATATATATTGATAAATAGATGGTACTATTTAAAAATATTTGAATCTCACATATACACATAGATCTATAGTAACAAGTATAAAACATCTGAAAATAGAGTTTGAAAGAATTTATACATGGATGCATACATATAGAGATAAACCGGAAAATAATCAGAATTTAGTTACATAAATAGACTATATATATAAAAACATATAGAACCATATATGTGAAGAGAAAAATGGAAGTGAATCTGACGGTATGTAATATAGTGAAAATTTTATAAAAACACAGGTTCATAAAATGAGTGATGTTTATTCAGCCAACGCTGCAGTGTTTCAATCTGTTTAGTAGATCTTCTTCAGGGCTTTTGTTAATTTAAGGAAAAATAAAATTTTATCACAGATAATAAGGAGACTGTGAGAGTCTTTTGTTGGTCAATCTATTTTAAAATGTTGAATGAAAAACTAGCATTCTTAGGATTGTTTGAAAATTATGAACGCTGAGATAAATGGTTCTGGAGATGACATAGAATGTTCTCTTACGTGTGTGTGTGAGAGAGAGAGAGAGAGAGAGAGAGAGAGAGAGAGAGAGAGAGAGAGCATATATGAACCATATATATCTTTATGCACACACATTCATGTATATATCAATATATATTTATATGGCATGAGAATGGGTATTTGTAAACTTATATATATATATATATATATATATATATATATATATATATATATAACCTTTCATCTAAATGTATAAGCATACAACACACTTATATACACATATATGAAATAAGTGCTATATATATATTATATATATTACCAAATTTATATGAAAATATCTTGAAATACTATAGATTAAATTTATCCAAAGAAATCGCCAATGGCTTCAACAATGGCTTCCAGAAAACTTTGAATTCTTCTGCAAGACTTTCCGATAACTCCCTTGTTTAAATTGGTAAATGCTGCCATTATCCTTGTCTTCAGTTCATCTTTTGTGTTTCACAGAGTTTTATGTCTTGTTCAAACACAGCCCACACATAAGGGGATTGCAATCTGCAGATTTAGGCAGCCAGATGTTATGTGTTATTTGGTCGCAGAAATTTTCTCACAGCCATGATTGAGCTCTCCTGCTTGTGTGACATGGTACTGAGTTCTGTTATCAGACATAAGGTCTTTCAACAGCCACCATCTTGATCCAGGGCAGCATTACCTCTTCCAGGCACTTGATGTAGGCCTCCATGTTGAGTAAGGCCATTTGGGAAGATGAATGGAGGCATAATGTCATCATTGCTATTGACCACTCCAAACACCATGTTGTCAACTGGGTGTTTGGTTTCCATCACTATTGGTACATCCTGTGGGGACAAAGAAATCCAACAGTTGTTCTGTGAGTTGAGTATTTGATCCTGGCAGAATATATTCTCATCTGAGAAAAACAAAAGAATGTTTTGGTTGGAGATGATGCATGAGTTTGTTCAAAAGCTTTGCAGCATCATCTTTCCTCTTGTCCTTCATGGCATGTGATAAAAAAAATTGACCCTTTCTCATCTTGCATAAGAAATATGAAATGTCTTCATGCACTACCTGTCTGATAAGAAACTCAGACACACCCATGTCCCTGGTATGGACCTGATTGACTTGCAGGGATTGTTGTCAATCATAGCCTGGATCTCAGCAACAAATTCAGGATTTCTTTTCTTATCAAAACAATCAGAATGAGGCTTCAGAGCTACTGTATCCTTGTAATCACTGTTGGACTCAATCAACTCTTTTTGAAACATCTACACTGTCCTTAGATTGACATGCAAACACTCTGAAATCTTCATATTGGAGCTTCCGGTATGAATATCAAGCAGTACAGCATGCTATTTCCAAATTTCTGGAGGAGTGAATTGTGTCACGGTGGTGCTTTCCTCAGACAGTGTCCAGCTGACTCTAGTTGGCTGCACAATAGATAAAATCTGACACAAACAAAGCACATGCACAAAACTGATAATTTAAAAATTGCACCCTATATATATTAGTTGTTCTTTTGATGTTGTACACATACGCATATCTATATAGAGTGAAAAATAAAATTATTAAAAAAAAAAAAAGGTTTCTATCTTTACCTGGCACCTGTTTTGCCCAGCTGATAGTGACAACCAGTTCACGGTCTGCGAGGTCTGAAACAATGGACATGAATTTAACCTCATTTTCAGGAATTTCAGGATCAGGGGATGCATACAGTTTATCCAATTGTGCCTCAATGGCAAGGAGAGAATCCATGATTTTGCTGTCTGAACCTAAATAATGAAATTAAAAAAATAATTAAGAAAATACAAAGTAAATAAAAAAATAAGAAGATAAAGAGTGATTACCAAAATTTAAAACAAATGGTTAGTTCTTAAGTTTATTTACATATCAAAATAGAATCAAATAAAAATTGAAGTATATTTATAAATTTATAAAAAAAGGAGAAATCTAGATTAAAGATGGTGGAAAATTAGACTAATGATAAGTTTATACATTTTAAAATGAAATTTGGGCATCTTTCATTTTTTTCTAAATTTATTTTAATGTGTAAACTGTTTACTGATTTACACCTACTAAAATGGCCTAATCTCATGTAAAATGGAAAAAGATAAAAATTGCTTATTATTGTATAGCCACTAATTTAATACTTTAAAATATGAATTATCTTCAATATTCAATTTATATCAGTTATTTGAAAATTATGATTATAATGTTAGAGATTACAATAATATTAATGATTTAAATAATGTTAGAGATGCATATCTAGTTTATTTAAATCTATAACATATCCATAAAAAATTAAAGAAAATCCATTTTTCATTGGTGTCTTTCTATAAATTTAATATTATTTGAAAACATAACTAGTGATTTCAATATTAATATAAATTATATCATATTGATACAGAATTGAAGCTATTTAAATTTTATAGTTGATACTTTTTTAAAAATTTGACTTCACAATTGTGTTCTCTTATTTAATGATTCTTAATCAATATCAAATTTCTATGAAAACAAAATCTGACAAGCATATATCATTAAAAAAACGCATTGTCAATTTTGTTTTCAGCTTTTCATATGTTATTAGTATAGACATAACAATTAGCAAAAAATATAATGCACAACAAAAGGTTTTTTTCAATGATTCATGAAACAGTTATTTTCAAATTGATAAATTAGCTAGAGGCAAGCATAATCTAGCACAAAAAGTATCTTTACATGGTAATGATGATTATTAATGGGTCATAATTTTTAGTCAAATTATCATTATTGTTAAATTGTTATTCAAACACATGGGAATCTTTTTCTTTTCTTCTAATGACCTTTTAAATTATTATGTTCCTTTGCTATTTCAAATAATTGATTTGTAATATTTCAACTTAATGATTACAATTTAATTTGGTATTCAAGTAAAATGTTCACAAGTACACATTCTGTGAGTTTTATCATTTTTAAGTTAATAGAAATATAAGAAATTATCTTTTGGGGGGTAATATTATATTGGTGGAATAGGTACATTTAGGAAAACAATATAAAAATAAGAATGCCATTATGTAGAAGTCTTGGTTAGTGACATTCAATGAAATTATATATATATATATATATATATATATATATATATATATATATATATAATATATATACACACACACACACACACACTAGGAGGGTCATTCAATAAATAAGGGCTAATAAAAAAAAAGCAAGATAACGCTTATTTTTCAGAATTTTTTTTCCATAAATATAATTCAATTGTTTGTAATAAGTTTATAGTTAAAAATTATTTTAATCTTGCAAAAATATTTGTTTTGAGGCTATTCAAAATGGTGTGTAATTTACAGAAGAATGTATGATGTATACGGAGAAAAATATTTACAAATGAAATAAACATGGATTTGCCATTATGAGTCTGAGTTGAACAGACAATCCATGGAGTGGAAACACACTAGTGATTCTATGGTAAAGAAAAAGTTCTGGGTGCAGTGGTCAGTAAAGAAGGTCATGCTGACAGTCTTTTGTGACATTAAAGGACCCATCACTTTTGATTTTGTTGAAAATGTGCTCCCTATTGCCAACTCCTTAGGCAAAAATCACTTTATGGCCCTCATATATATATATACACACACACTCACCCATGTATCTGTATATACCTAGAATAACAACACCCACACATAAATGCATACACAGAAAATCATTCCATCAATCAATTAATTAAACATTAGAAAGATATAAAGATTTACATGCTTTGAATTTGAAAACAAAAAATAAGTATTACTGAACAATATATTAAAAAAATCTTGAGGAACATAACAAAATAACAATAAAACAACAATATGATTTAAATGCAAAAAACTTAATATGGAAATATAAAGATTCTCCAAAGAGGCAAATATAAAAAAATACAACTATAGACTTTAAAGATTGTATTGAAATAAAAAAATGTGTATGCTCACTATTATCTTGAAGACTTAAGATAGAAAAATTTACTACTATTAGATGAGCTTGGTCTTTTTTTTCTTAAATTTTTAAAATCATTTTAGTATGTTCTCTCTACTTACTAATTTTGTTTTAGTTACTTTCCATTCTTAGAGAAGCATCAAAATATAAAAATAACCTGTCTTAAAGCTAATTATCATGGCTTCAGTAATTATAAAAAAACTGTCTACTAGAATCAACACATGTATTTTATTGGTCTACTAGTCTTGCTATCTAGTATAATATGCTACTTTTATTACTCTCTTAAAAGTAAGTGCTTGACTACTTCCCATGGATCCACCAATTATTCATCAAATTGTTTATATTACTGATTAACTTTCTTTTATGGGGTCATATATCACATGGATAATAGAATTTTCTTTTAGAAGTCTATCGCAGATGATGATGATGTCATTCCATGTTGACCCTCTGGTAGCTAGTTAGTCCAATTCTGTACTTGCAGATGTGGTCACACACATTGCAAGGAAAATCTCCATCTGCATTCTGTGGTGCATGGTGATGAAGATGTCACTGCTCTGCAGCTCTAATGATCTCGATATTGAGCTGCTCAGCTCCTGTGCTAGCACGTGTCTCGCCAACTCTTTCTGTTGGAGGCCAGATCTTCCAGGCTTGAAGGTGTAATGGCACATTTCTTCAGAGTTGTCTTAATATGGTCTTTGAACAATTTTCAGGAACCTCCTGCTCTTTGATTGCCTTCTGTGAGTTCACCATAAAGTACTTTACAGGGATAATAGAATAGCATACTTTTGTCTGACAATACTTTGATTTGGTGAAGTGTTAATTAGAAATTTACACAAACTGATGTAAATTTATCTGTTGACATCTATTTCTTTGAAATAAGAATATTCAATATACATACATATCTATATATGCACATACAAAGAACAATGTCAATAACTTGTATTAATTCATATATGTAATTTTATGTAGATGAATACACAATCATTTGTGCTCATATTTTTATACAAAGGTCATTCAATCCATAAAGTGAATATTGCCTAAGGGTTTGACAATAAGAAGCACTGTTTGCAGTTGTACATTTTACAAGGAAATCAATAGTGATGGGTCCTTTCATGTTCCACAAGACATTCAGTGTGACATTCTTTACTAACTGCTGTGGCTGAAATTCTTTCTTTAGAGTCAGTGTTTTTCCACTCTATGGACTTTCTTTTCAACTCGGACTTGTAGTTTCAAACTCATGTTTAGTCCATCGCATAGCTTACATGCTTTTTGGAAAAGCAATGTTTCCGGATTGAATTGAAATTATTTTCTGCTTCTCTCTCGAGGAATCCGGATTAAAAACATTTACATCTAAAAATAGACCTAATTATCATTATGCTCTGATGATGATTTTTTATAAATTGAAATATTGTTCAATATTAGCTATGAAAAAGATATAAAAATATATTCATTTTAACAATATTGAGTGTTTTCATACTCTTTTATCTATACACATTCTTCCCTGTATACATCACAGATTCTTCTGTAAACTTCACATGGTTTGCACTTCTCATCAAACAAAAATATGATGACAGACCTCTATTCAAGCCAGGAGTACTCTCTTTAATTTATGGCCATTTTGAATAGCCTTAAAACAAAATTTTTTGAGAAATTAAAATAATTTTTGCTATGAACCAATTCCAAATGCAAAGTTTAGATTTATAGAAAAAAATTATTTTGCTTTTTTCAAAAAAAATTCCCTTTCTATTGAATGACCCTTGTATACATACATGTTACTTTTATGTAAATTTGAAAATTTACACATAAAATCTATTTAATCAAACAAATATTCATATTCAAATGTGTTAATACCCACAGAATTGTATGTACAAACATCTATATATATATATGCATATAGTTCTTCTCTATTCATATTAATATACACAAGCAAAAAAAAAAATATATTTAAACAATTCCAATACATAGACAAAATAGGATTGGTATGTATTTTATGTATGTATATATATATATATACACACATATATATATTACACATACACACTCACACACAAACACAAAAGCATGCATGTACATAATAAAATACACATACATACATATATACATACACACACACACAGAGGTATACGGAATATCTGCTTACCAGGGGGCAACACACTCTTTTCTGTTCGTGGTTTCCCTGGAAAGGAACATAAAATGTATATATTTAGTAAATATATATATATATATATATACATATATATATATATATATTCATTATATCTTTTATATATATGTATATATAGATATGTACATACATACATGTGTGTTTATATCAGTTTTAAGATATAGAATTTTTTATATACCAGTAATATACATAAATTATATATATATCTCCAGCAATATAATTGTGAGAGTGCAAGTCTGTGTACACACACACACACACACACATTTTTTTTATTTATTGCATATTGCCTTTATAAAAACACAAAATTGTGTGTGCGTGTATATATGCAAAACATATTGTAAACATGATAAATTGATGTGTGTGTGTATGCGTGTGCATGTGTAAGCATACATCTCATTTTGAGTTATAAATTTAGAAAGCATATGAAAAATAAGTACATGTATAATACATATACATAGTAACTATATACATATTTGATATATAGTTTTATGTTTGTATATAGCACATATCTATTAACTAAATAACTGTATATACAAATACATTAATTTACAGATGAATTATTTTAGAATGCATAAGATAAGAGCTCTTTGTGTGTGCATATATGTACATGCATATACACTCACATAAACATACAAAGTTATTTTATCCTCTAAAAATTGTCGGCTTAAAGCCATATAAAAATAAACACATTTGTTTGTTTACTTAACCTCATACAAAGTTATGTAAATAAATTTTGTGTTAACATATAACTAATAAAAATGAATATGTACAATTTTATATATACATATGCATTTAAAAGTTATGTAAGTGTATATAAACATGTATATTTACGCATACAATTATATCAACTCATTTGCATATCACATATATAAAATCATAAGAAATGGAAAGTGGATAGATGTAATATACAGTATCGTCCATAAATAAGAACATCCCAAAAAATGTTTGTTTATAAAAATTTGATTTTTTTCTAAACCAAGGATACCAAGATTTTATCCTTTCTAGTAGAACATTATACATTCAAAATGGATATTATTAGGTATTATTCATTACTAAACTTTACAGCATTGAAAATTTCTAACCAAAAATATGAATATGTAGCAGTCCAAAAATAAGTAGAGTTTCAATATTCTCCTCATCATAATTTGTGCTGATAGCATGGATTCCCTTAATTATCTCACCATCAGTCCCTATCCATCATCGCTCTTGGTAATGTCTCCACAGAACTGATGAAGGTAAGTTTTTACTGGTTGGTCAACACTGGTGTGTCCATGTGTAGGAGAACATTGCTTATTAGTTCAGCAGTGCCCAGCATGTCTTCTTTGTCTTCTTTGGATGGTTTGTAAGATGGGAGGTAAGTGGCTGTAAAGTTGTTTTGTGGGTGCTTCTTCCAGAATTTGTTCAAAACAGCATACAGTTTCCTTGAGTAGCCTTTTCTCCAAGCATCTCTTTAAAGTCTAGGTGGTGCAACCATACAATAGTACTGACACAGCTACAGCTTAGAAGAATTTTCAGCTTATTTTATCAAAGAGATCAGATTTCAATGCTCTAGTTTGGTAATAATACCTAATAATATCCGTTTTGGTTATATCATAATGAAATCCTGGTATCTTTGGTTTAGAAGAAAATTAACTTTTGTTACACATTATTAGGGTATACTTGTTTATAGGTGATATTGTATGCATGTTCATTCATTTTATATATATATATATATATATATTATATATATATAAAGTATAAGAAATAAGAAAAAACAAATATTCAGAGGATGTGTTTATCTATGAATGAATAAATAGTTCTGCCTATGTTTGAACATTTCAGTTTTTATATATATTGGACATATTAACCATCATCAGGGCAATATTAAGGGGTCATGTCATGAAGCTCCATCAAGAATGTTATTTTCAAGGGAGATGAAGTGAAAATATTTCCCTGGTGGTGGTTATGATATCCGATATATTTAAAATGATGGTTAATATATCCAATGTATATAAAAACCGAAAACAGAACACACACACACTGACACAAATACATACACCTATGCAATGCTGAAATTGGAGTTAGTATGTAACTCACTAAATTTACAGACTATTAACAATAGTTAAAGTTAATTTAAAAAGACAGATTTCAGTTTATGAGACTGTTCAAACTTTGGATCCTATTATTTTTGTATAGGAATAATTTAAAGAAAGTATATGTGAATAGAATAAAATACTTAAGTGATTGTGAGATAAAAAAAATATATAAGAATAGTGAACAAAGTATTGTAAAATCACAGGTAACACAGGCTAAAAACCAATAAAATTAAATTGGTACTGACAGTGTATGTGGGAATGCTGTATCTACAGATTTACCCGGGATAAAAGTTTATCTTTGATGCTCTTAAAAAAAACTTGCCTTATGTTGCATTTAGTAACAGACAACTTATAATAATTATCTGTTCCTTTTATTTTAGTATAGATAAGTTCAGATCATTTGGAGAAATATGTAAATCTTAGTTTAGTAATCAGAGATTAGATGATGGTTTCTGCAGTGGAAATTAAGATACTTAGCAGGATGTTTATAAGAATACTTATTTAATGATTTTGATCATTACATACAAAAGCTTAAAAAAATTATTATGCATTATTGCCAAAAATGTCAGTAATATATTTTATACTTAAAGGATATAAGGAGGAGGTGCTCGTGATGTAATGGTTATTGTTGTAGGAAATGGACATGGTGACCATAGTTCAAATCCTGGATGTGGTTATCTTTCTTTCACAGTGTTAATACCCTTGGGAAAGGTATGCAAACAACTATTCTTCTTACAGCTAGAAGTAGAGTGGACTGGGTTCTTTAATTTTGATATGGCAACTAGTCTAGGAGAAAGAAAACTCTGAATTCAAATTTGTTTGCTTAAAAAATGATCTTGTGTCACATCCTGATTGTGGAGGGGTTGGGTAAATACATACTTAAAGGATATAATAGGTGAGTAGAAATAGACTTATTCTCTATATACTTGTCACTTAAAGAAACAAAACAGATTAAATGCAAAGTGGGTTTTATTTATTTATTTATTTTTTTTTTTACTTGGTTTTATTAAAGATTGTGTGTAATTTATTTTGTTATTTATTACTGTCACTTTACAAAGAATCCTGAAAATCTGATTATTAGTCGGATCAAATATGGAAATTATGCATCTTTTTGTCGCTTCAAAAAAGTACACACTTTCTGATGATTTTGTTATAGAATACAGATTGTTAAATATTCCCCAGCAAAAAATCAGCCTGAATGATGGATTCAATTTGACAGCAGTATAAAATGACAGACAAGATTATCAAGGATGGTGATTGATTGATGGGGGCTGTTTATTCCTTATTAAGTAGTTATATTCTCAAATGTTTTACAGCAGTAAGCATTGATTCAGAGAAAGTATTTTACAGAATAATAACAGATATTTCTATTGTTTTCATAGAAAATTTCTGTTAATTAGTCTAATGCTACTAAGACAGCATTTTCATCACATTACGTTTTATGATAGATATAACATTCTTTGAGTGAATATTATGCAAGTATAAATAGGGTTAAAGGGTGATTACAGGAATTGGAGATTGAAATAGTAACAGATATCTTATAAACCTCTTTTTAATTTACTTTTTGCAAAGGATGGATTTGACAATCACTCACTCATTTTTCCTCAATAGTAAAAACTGTTTTGGGTTTTAACAGTTTGTAGATGTCACATTAAAAGATTAAACTATGGAAATTTAGATTAGCTAATTTACAGTTAATGAAAAATACAATATTATAATTATTTGTCTGAATGTTTGAGATGAGGTTTGATAATTTGTATTATTTGGATTTTTCAGACTGTTGTCCTCATCTTTATAATTATATATACAATGTTTTGGATGATGTATCCTCAAGCCTTATTCATGTGTTTCTTGTCAAACTCAGGAGCCTTGGGTTGAGTTGATACAGTTTTAAGTGACAATAACCTCTAGGTTGCAGGTTCAATCCTGACCACAGGTGATAATAACACAGCTTAACACTTGTACCCAATCATGGTTAGCAGAATGAAAACAATCTACCCTGGAAGATTGAATAAAACATTCAGTTCAAAGTTCGGTGAAAGCTCCTGATTATAACTTGAAGGCTCCAAAGTTCCGGAGTTTGACAAGAAACACCTGAAGAAGGTCGGAAGGCACATCAACCGAAACGTTGTGTATATAACAACAGAAATGAAGACAACAGTTGGAAAAATCCAAATAATACATATAACTATTTTTCTGAATTTTTGAGATGAGGCTTGGTGTGAATTATTTTGATTTTTCAGACTGTTGTCCTCATCTTTATTGTGTTATGTAAAAACCACAACATTTTGGTCACTGTATCCTCCGGCCTTCTTTAGATGAACAGGCTATAGCAACCAATAATTAAAAAGGCTAGATTAAATTTTTATATTAATTCTCATATCTGAGGGTAATTTGGTTGCTGCTAGCATTAAGAAATATCATTTTATTGACTTTTAATAAACAGCATAAGGCAAAATAGATTTGCTTGTTGTGTGAAGTTTTAAAATACATAAATACACACGTGTACAAACACATATGTATGCATGTATGTACATATATACACATTTATATAAATTATATATACATTTTATATAGATTAAAAAATATTTTGTATTCATACATATAAAAAGATAGAGAAGTGCATATAATTAGGTATATATAAACACTCACACATATTTATCTACAAATAAACTTTCATAAATTTCACTCATGTGCATAAAAACAATTCGAAAATAAAGAATATATGTTTTACTTACGTTCCAAACAAGACTTCTTAATAATTGTCTGTGGATGAATTGGATATTGTGTTAAAGGTTGTGAATCCGGACTTCGTTTGTATTTCTGTCGACCACCACGTACTCTGTCTAATCGTACACCTATAAAATATAAACAAAATAAATAAATAAATAAATATATATTTTCCAAATTCGACTCATTTAAAAACATCCATCATCTTTTTAACAACACTTTACTTGTTTCATATTGTCCTGAAGAAGTTATTTTTATATAAACCAAAACGTTTGAACGTCAACATTATGACCAATAATAACCTTCCATCCAGTGTAACATCCCGTGTTTGTCTACATTTCTCCACACACACACACACACACACAATAATCTTCATAGAATGACTGCTATTTACACAGTAGCATTGCAACCAACAAAGCCTTCATCAGATGATGACTCTGGGTTCAGGCATAGTTTCGGGGCCGAAGCATCATTACCACTAACCCAGAGTGCCCAGCAGTATCTCACGATACCACCAGACTTTGTTGGTTTGATGTCACAATATAGGACTGCCATATCCATGCTGATGTGGTTAGAGCTTTCTTCTGGATTTTTTATGTATTTCCTCTTGTCTGGTGGAGAAAGTCCAAGTTTAGACAAAAATGCCAAGGTTGAGTTGTATATATATATAAATAACATGATTAAAAATTACTTGTACATCTTCCTTGTGGGTCCAGAATATAAAAATATCATTCATATATCTAAATCAGATTGAAAGTTTTATTGGGATTGTAAAAACAATTCATGAATAAAATATGATAGAGAAATCCATTTTTTTCCCTTATATTTTAACGGTATGTCAACCTGTTTAGAGTAATTTAATGCATAAAGGATAGAGAATCAGATTCGTTGTAAATACATATTAACTTTTTTAGTGTTAGTTGTTTCTTAAGAGTTTTTAAATTTTTTTTACATACAGTCCCATCAAATATGAACAATTTTTAAACAAATCTATTTCACTCACAGATGGGAACCTAATAGGTACAATCACTGTGGGTTAGATTGGACCTGGCAAAGGGGTACTCAACACTCTTTAGATCTACAGAACTGGAGCCTCACCATGTCATACCCAGGACACCCCTTTGCAGGGGCAAGGCAGAACTTACTCCTCAGCGGGGGATACAGTCAGCATATTCTAAGCCCCACCGACAGGGTAGAGGAAATCCATTGCTTTAATATCTTATTATAATGGAAATTGTGTGTTTTTCTGTCTGTTACCGAAACTATACGACTTACTATTCATGTCATAATTCCCTTAATTATTTATGCCACATTCTCCATTTCATTTTTATTTAAACCTCAATTATTAATAAAATTGTTTTACATCATTAATACTGTAGGCCTTATCTACATACTAATAAAATGCAATTGTATTTATATATACAATGAAATAGTGGTTTACAGTGTGAACAGGAAGGCTAATTTGCATATTGATATTAAAAATTTGATTTTAATAAATGTGCTTAGTATTATTGATTTCTAATTGTGTGGTTTTATCTTAATGAATAGGAGTTAAAATCTTAAAAGAAATCCATTAACAAGAGGAAATAACTGTAATTTTATTCTTTACTTTCTATTTTAACTAAATAGTTTAATTAGGAAAATTTAGAAATGAAAGTCGGGAATAAAGTTTCAGTTGTTCTATTTTTCAATTATACTCCCCTCTGTTTCAAATCATTTTATCTGCATTCTTATTTAGTTTCATTAGACATTCTAATTTAATATAATATTTTATTACATTTAAACTTAAATACTTGCACCCGGAATGTGCATATATTTGCTAGTATTAATAATGATGATTAGGAAACAATTTTAAAAAATTTGTTTTGCCTTTTGGGATCTTCAAAAGACAAAAAATTTTTTTTTAACTATTGTTTCCAAATTGCCATTATTGATATAAGGTCAGTTCATATAAAAATTCTGTAAAAATGTTATAAATCTCTGGAGATTTTTATCATCCTATATGTATTCTAATAATGTATTTTGTAAAGTTTTACTGTTTGTTTTTGTTTTATTGCAAAAAGATAATGCAAGAGAGTTATGGTTTTGCTTTAAATTTTTGGACATCTTAACTTTTGAATTATGTTTTGAAGCTAATAAATACTGGAACTAATGAATACTCATATAAATTTAAATTTTTAGGTAGTTTAAAAAAAAGTAATGGTATAAGTTTTACCATGTGTTTTTCATTGTTTCATTGCATCATAGGTAGTAAAATACATAGATACTAATAATACGCTTGTTCCAAATTGTACAACATGAAGTTCAAAAATGTAAATACTGATTATCTGGTGTCGCTTATCCACTGAATTCTTTTGAATTTCGTCACCTCAGCTAAATAATGGACCATTCCATTTCAATTTTAAAGAAAGGGAAGAAAAAGGACATGCTACACAGAAAAATATAATAAAAAAGAAAGAAAGGGAGAAGGAGAGAGAAGGGGAAGATAGAGAGAGGGGGCGATAATGCTAATCTGTTTCAATCAAACAATGAAAAGAAGGAAAGAAAGAAAGAAAAGAGAGAGAGAGAGAGAGAGAGAATTAAATAAAGATTATTATACTTTTTACATATTCAACTATTTAGCAATAGCTCTAAGGTAAATATATCAAATATTGTAATAATTGAATTATTATACTGTGGTACATCCACAGGTCCTGCTAGTAGATACTAATGCTTTTAGTTTGTTTCAAAGGAAATAAATATGAAATACCAACTTTGATTGATTAATTGTTTGATTTCAATTGCACGTTAATCAGTCAGGGGTCATTTCATGCCTAGAAGGGAATTGCGTATGTTTATATTTACATTTTTTTTTTTTGGTGTAGATTTTAAATATTATCTGCATTATTCGGACTATTGTCCTCATCTTTATTGTTATCTGGACAACGTTTCGGACGATATGCCCTCCGGCCTTCTTCAGGTATTTCTTGTCGGACTCGGGAAATTTCTTGTCGTAATCAAACATTCAGAGAAATAGATTTTAAAAGTTTTTTGTGCACATGATTATATGATATAAGGCATTCTTATCTAATGCAAATAATTGGCAAATATTTGACCCATAGATGGGATCCTAATAGGTACTACCCCTTAGAGTAGACATAGGAATAATGGCAAAGAGGGGGTGACTCAATATTCCCTAGATCTCCAGAACTGAAGCCTCAACACTAGATACAGTTTAGTGCCATACCCAAAACTGCCCCCTTTTGGAGGGGGGGGGGCTTACCCCTCTGCAGGGGATACAGACAGCATATTATAAGCTCTGCCTACAGAGCAGAACTTATCTTAAAGGCTCAGTGAACTCTTTCCTAGAATTAATGATATATCTACTGATAATGTATTTGTAGTAATCTGTGATTCATCTAAAGCTAACAAGGATTTGAGATTTATACAACTGACTTTTATAAGATACTCTACTGACTGAATTTTATTAAAAAAAAAGGTTTGGTTTGTTTGTTTAATGGCATATCAAGCTTCATGGGTTATTTAATGTCAAAGCCATCCTTGTAGAAAAACAGTAGTGGTACTATTTAACCTATAGTTGGGGGTAGAGATGAGGGAGTTCATACCTTTCCCAAAGGTATTAATATGAAAGTGAGTGTAATAGCATGACTTGCTAACTACAATATCAGTCCAGCATATTAGCCAAAATGGGTGTGAATATATTTTTTAATTTCAGTATAAAAAAAAACTATTTTAATTGTGACTTGGATAATAGTTAAAATAGTTATGTAGATTTAAATATCTATATCTATCTATCTATCTATATATATATATATTATATGTGTGTGTGTGAAGAGATGGAAGTGAATCCGTCGGTATGTAGTATATTAAGAAAATTGAAATCTTTGAAAAATTGAAACCTGTGTTTTTTCAATTTTCTTAATATACTACATATATATATATATATATGTGTAGTATATTAAGAAAGATTGAAAAAAAAAACACAGGTTTAAATGAGTTAAGTGGTAAGTTTATTGGCTGACGCTGCAGTGTTTCGATCTATTAATTAGATCATCTTCAAGGCATTTGTTGGTATATGGAAGGTAATAAGAAATTTTTTATCACAGAATAACGAGAAAAGTGAGTGATAGTCCTTGTTTATCAGTCTGTTTAAAATTTGAAGTCAAAACCTTTAGTAAATACAGGTTAACACACAACACCATTGTTACCGTATTATTATTTTTTTCTTTACACCTGCATTGTGATAGCCTTCTAAATCAACCTCCTAACCAATATATATATATATATATATATATATATATATATATACACATATACATATTCACACACACATTCAAAAAGCAACATATATGCTTATAAAAAGGTATATAGTTATTAATTAAAATGTAAATCTACCAAAAACTTACATAAACATAGATGCATCTTATTATTAAATTAGAATGCAGACACACAAAAATGCACCCATATAAAAAAATCTATTATACACCATAAGCATTAATATATAAACACTATATATATATATATATATATATATATACACACACACATGTATATAATGCATATATATATCCTACATATTTCAAATACTTAACCATGCAATCTTAAACCTCCCCACCTGATACAGACAGGTGAGCAAAAGGCATTATCTCACCTGATTCTCGAATTAACAAGCACCCCCCTCCTCTAGTATATACTCCTCCTCCACCTCCTACCTTTGGTGTTTTACAGTTAAATTCAGGTCAATAACATTTCATAAAGTTCTACAACCTAATAGAGAGCAGGGTTTGGGGAGATTAGATAGATGTGTTCATAAGTAGGTAGGTACTGGTATAAGTAGGTCACTAAACAAATTATACCTGCATCTAAAATATAGTGCATGCTTGTTTTACCCATTTTCTTCTGTGTGTGTGTGTGTGTGTGTATATAGGATTATAAAAGTTGGCTGATTGGCCTATTGTCAGTATCAACTGAACAGTGAGGGAGTCAATCCCCTTTCTGCTAGCTCTAGACTGCAGAGAATGTTTTTGCTGAGGTGGAACACCTACCATCAACTTCCCACTTTACTGCACAGATCAGGTTATCCAAGCTGTACTATTCATGCGCTGAGTTGGCAAGGACAAGTATCGAACCCAGAACCTTGTGATTTCTAGGTGGAGACTCTACCAACTGGGCTAAACTGGCCCCTTTTATATATATATATATATATATATATAAAACCAGATATGAAAAATTATGGTGTTAATTTTATGAAACTGCAGTTACAGAAAATTAACACCATAATATTTCATCTCTGATTTTAAACTGCTCTGCTATTTTAGCATTGAGCACCTTTATATGCTAATACTTTTCATATTCATTCTCCATTATATTATATTATATATTGCCTGTGCATGTTTGTGCGTCTGAAACATAAATAAACATATACTGATGTATTTGTACAAAACACAATACTGGTTTTATCATATACAATTGTTATACATGATTTTTTTTTAACCATCATATGTTTCCGTCTGAATCTTTGAGATGAGGAATTATCACTATCATTCATAGATGAACTTGGGATAGTGCTCTCATCTTAACTGATGAAATATCCTCTGAGCATGGACTGTGGAACGAGAACAATCTATCCCTGTGGATTATATAAGGGTTCAGTTTGTAATTCACAGAAGGTTACTAACTACAACAGACACCTGAAGAAGGTCAGAGGGTATAACAGCCGAAACATTATGACTATTAATAAATAAAATGAGGATATTAGTCCAAGCTCATCAATGAATACTTATCATATGTTTATATATAAATAGGTACATTAATCAGTTTATATCTTTATGAATAAGCATTTATTCTATGTAACAAATATTTTCAACATAATATCCTTTCTTGTCCCTAAATTCAGTGACTAATATTAATCATATTGATCAAACATTATACACTGAAAATTATAGATTAATTATTGATCTACCATATATATATATATATATATATATATATATATATATATATATATATTGGTAGTCCTTTGTTAGTATTGGAGAACTGAAAATAAAGTGCTTGATTACGTGTAAGAGCTTTATTTAATTTATTTATTTATTATAGGGTACAATACATTTAAGGTGCCATTGTTATTATTGGTTTCCAGGCAGCATGTTAGCCACCCTTCTTCAAGATAACAGGCCATTTAAAAAATACAGTGAATGTCAATTCATTTATATATGTATGAAATTTTTGTTGTTAGTGGGCGGGATCTTATTTTTTTGCGTTTTTTGGTAAATTTGTTAGTGTATCTGGACATTATTGGGCTCGTGTTTCAGCACGCATCTCTCGTCTCCCGCCTGCAGCCTGTCTCCTGCTTTTCCTTTCATCTGCTTATCTTCATGAGGGTCAAAAATTCGCTGATTCTGGGTATATCTATATATATATATTATATGAAAATTTAAAGCATAAGGAAGAAAGTGTCTAAACAAGCAAGATTATAAATTTAATACTGATTACGTCTGTATCACATAATTATGTTTGGTTGATTTGTACTATCATCCGATGGAGATTGTGTACATATATATATATATATATACACTAGACAAAATGTGACCCGCTGGGTCACCCATTGAGCTCTAGGTAGATAGTTGGGATTAGGGAAAAATGAGTTTGCAAATCAAATTAAAAAATAAAGACGCCCGGAGAAGTAAAAGAAAAAACAAACAAACAAAAAACAAAAAAAAACAAAATCATTTTGTAGGATTTCTAAGAACGGGAACATTTGACCTAATTTAAATGGACCCAATTAACATGATGAGAAGTTATGTGCTAGCAGCTTCTGAAACTTAACATACAAATATATTTCACATGTTCAAATCACTCTCTTTACACCCACAGAGAAACTAACATATATAATGAGGAGGTAATCAAGATATACATAGAGATGGGGAAAGTGACAGGCAGAATGTGGAGTAAGAGACCGGTCAGTTTTTGACTTAATTGCAAATTAAGACTAATTAGAACTAATTAAAATGGATTTTTTTTTCAAACATAAGTCAACCCCAAAGAATATTTTGATATGAATTTTGTGTCATTAAACTAAATAGGAAAAAAGCCTTTAGCAAACAATTATTGATTTACTCAGCTTTAGTATAATATATATATATATATAGCAATAGCATAATCTTTACAGATCATTGCCGTCCCTCACAATCCCACAACTCCACCACGTGAACCCTTCCTTGCATGAGCCCTCAAATGACTCATCAAACCTGCTGCAGATCCACATAGTTTGATGCAAATATGACATTGAAAGGAATTCCTTCCCGTTGAATAAGATGATTCAGATGATAAAATTTGATGCTTATGCACCACCATATGTCTCAAGACCAGAAGCCGACTTACAGACCTTGCCACAAATAGCACAAGACACATTGTTTGTTCCTGGAATTTGCATGGATTGACCCAGGTGAGATTTCCTATGATTGACATATCCAGCCTTAGAAAGCAAAATTCAACCACATGTCTGACATTTCCAACCCTCCATGTTCTCTGCAATATGACAGGTGTAACCCTTTCGAAGTTGATGCTTTAGGTTTTCATGCACGATTCTTTCACTCTCAAAACTGGTACAACCATCATCCACATGAACTCTCCAGTCAGTTCTCTTCAGTGCCAGCTTTTTTCAATTGTCAGGATTTATTTTTATTTTTACAAGGTTATTTTTTAAGCAATCCTTATACCTCTTCCTAGGCTTATGCTGCGGCCTTTAGCCATCACGCAGCGGACCGTAAAAGATTTGCTTTGGCAATCTAGCATTACTCATACGCACAACATGACCTGCCCAACGCATTTGAGCTGTTATGATAAGAGTTTCAATGCTTGAGCATCCTGCCCTTGCAAGGACTTCTGTGTTAGGTGTGTTGGAATTCCACTTGATGTTTAGAATACGTCTCAAACATTTCTGATGAAAGTGTTCAAGAATTTTCAAATGTCTTCTAAACAATGTCCATGTTTCCGAGGAGTACAATAAAACACTCAACATGCAGGACCAATAAACATTCAATTTTGTTTTATGGGTAATGCCGGTACTAGACCATAACCGTTTTTCAAGCGTTCCATAGGCCACAGATGCCTTCTGGATGCGCCAGTGAATCTCAGCATCCAAAGATCCATCACAAATTAGTGTACTTCCCAAGTATGTGAAAGACTCAACAATATCCAGACAAGTACCATGAATGGCTATTGTTGGTTTGATATATGGTTCACCTTTTATGGGGGTGAACATTACCTGTCTTTGTCAAGCTTATTTTTAATCCAAAAGCAGAGCACGAGGCTGTAAAAAGGTTCACAATATCTTGAATATCCTCCTCAATGTGAGCCAGAAAGTCAACATCATCGGCATAAAGGAACTCTCTGATAATTGCATAGGATGTCTTTGATTTGAAGTTAAATCTTCCCAAGTCAAAAACTCTTCCTGTGATTCTAAATTCCAAGAGGACGCCTTTCTCATAATGTTGGAATGCATGAGATAATATTACAGAAAAGAATATTGAGAATAGTGTTGGGGCCAAGACATCTCCCTGCTTAACCCCGTTGTCTATTGGTATTTCATCCGACAATCTACCACTCATGACAATTCTAGCTTTCATACCATTGTGCAACCGCTTGAGTACACTCACAAATACCGGTGGGCACCCAACTTTACCCAACATCGTCCAAAGTGCATCCCTGTTGACTGTATCAAAAGCTTTTATCAAATCAACAAAAACCTGATACAGCGGGACCCGTTGCTCAATACACTTCTCTTGTACTTGCCTAGCCGAAAATATGTTGTTTGTTCCTCTGCCAGACCTAAAACCACTTTGTGATTCAGGAATGACTACCGGGCAAATGTAAAAAAGCAATCGATTCAACAAGATTCTGGAGAGAACCTTGCTAACAGCACCCAGAAGTGTGATTCCACGCTACTGGTACTATGTAATCCAGTACGACCTGTTTCATAGTCAGGCCATCGGTGACTAAACTGGTAACCCCACAGATTTTATCTGATGAGGAGGGTGGCTAGACATCCTGCAGAACGAAAAACAAGACCTGTTCAAAGGGCGGAGGAAGCTATTAGCTCAATGGCCATCTAGAACATTTTTTTTTTTTGTTGGGAGTCAACATGTTGGACCCCTTATATATATATATATAGAGAGAGAGAAATGTTAAAAGAAAGCACTTTCTTACCTTCTCGGAGCATGCCTACACTTAGGCATTTCTGAAACCGACATGCCTGGCATGCCTTTCGACGTCGTTTTGTTATTTCACAGTCACTGTTGGCAGGGCATGAATACTCTATATTACCTGTAAAGATAAAATATAATTTCATAAATATGTTTATAGATTTATTATTAATAATGATACCAAATTGTTAGGGAATAAAAGAAACCAATAATCAAGATTGCATTTGAACCAGGAATACTTAGGCAGGGTTTTAGCTGTCTTTATTGCTGCAAAATGACTTTCTTACAACTTCCCAACTCAGCTTTAGTTATTTTCTGTACAAACAAACTAAATCATTGCATTTGGAAATATTCACCCAACATTTGAATTTCTTTTAGCATGTTTCCATAGTTAATCTTTATACGGTGCTTTTAAAAAGAGTAATATCTTTTTACAGTGCTTTTAAAACATTTACAGTGCTTTTTATCTTTTTACAGTGCTTTTAAAAAGAGGAGTGCTTTTAAAAAAGGAATATCTTTTTACAGTGCTTTTAAAAAGAGGAATATCTTTTACAGTGCTTTTAAAAAGAGGAATATCTTTTTACAGTGCTTTAAAAAGAGGATTATATCTTTTTACATTTTAAAAAGAGGAATATTTATACGGTGCTTTTTAAAAAGAGGAATATCTTTAGTGCTTTTAAAAAGAGAATATCTTTATACGGTGCTTTTAAAAAGAGGAATATCTTTATAGCTTTTAAAAAGAGGAATATCTTTATACGGTGCTTTTAAAAGAGGAATATCTTTATACGGTGCTTTTAAAAAGAGAATATCTTTATACGGTGCTTTTAAAAAGAGGAATATCTTTATACGGTGCTTTTAAAAAGAGGAATATCTTTATACGGTGCTTTTAAAAAGAGGAATATCTTTATACGGTGCTTTTAAAAAGAGGAATATCTTTATACGGTGCTTTTAAAAAGAGGAATATCTTTATACGGTGCATTTCAAAGAGGAATATCTTTATACGGTGCATTTCAAAGAGGAATATCTTTATACGGTGCATTTCAAAGAGGAAAATATTATCAGTGTCAAGGAATTAATACAAGCATTACTGACACAATAAAGCTTCAATAACATACATATTACATATCATTCATTTATATTCTGTGGTTGTTGTACTGTAATTATATAAAATAAAATTTATTTAACCAACCTAATGTTTTAATGAATTCATAGAAAAACTTATTTATTGAATCAAAATACTCCACAATGTTTTCATACATTTTTGCTTTGACAGTTATCAGTTCTTTTGTAAAAGAATCAATACATTCAAAAAAGGTTTCATTAATTTGATCTTGATTGGAGAAACTCTTACATATAACAAAGTAGATGTTTGGAAAACAAATAGTAATCTATGGGAAAGTTTCCATTTTTATTCAATTCAACTTTAGTAATATCATTTGTACAACAAGAGGGCATACTTCATTATGCAGCAAATTCATCAAACTGGACACATTTTGTCTCAGTTTTGAACACACTATTTAAAGCTGGTCTCTATTCTTTATTTATTTAGACACTAAAGAAAGCTATAATATCTGAAAACTATCTTCTATCAAATGTTCACCATAAGCTTCCAGAGAACACAGTGTAGCTTAACTTTGAACTTTCAACTTCTCATCTGCGTCCAGCAAACTCAGATTTTTAGTTATTATAAAAAAAAAAAAAGAAAAAAAAAAAAAAGAAAAGAAAAATTTAACAAGTATTAATACAATGTAGAAAACATCAATTTTATATTGTTGAATAATCCCTTTTTAGGGAACACACAATCGACTTAGAAAAAATATCTCCCCGTGATATCATGTTATAAAAAGCTTGTTAAATTTTACAGAGAATTTTATAAGTTTAACATACCAGTCTAAAAAAAATGAATACAATACTGAAATTTAAATTGTGTTGGTAGGCTGTCTACAGGGCTAGATTAAGCATCGATGAAAATAAGTTTGTGTTTAGAGCATCAAAATAGAAGAAAGCATCAGTCGTCTATAGTAAGCAAATCATATTTGTCATAAGAGATACAATTCCTTGCCTGACCTTTGAAATAGCCAGGGTAGAAAAACTCACAACCTGAGTCAATTGTAATGGACAAATAAAATAAAAAAATAAAAAGGTAAAAAAAATGCCATTAGTTGTCTTTTGAAATGGCACTCTCAATTATTTCAAAAGAAAACTGACCTTAAAAAAAAATTAGGTTGTTGCTTAGCCAAAAATAAACCAAAACATTTCTTTAGCTATTTGGAAAAAAACAACAACAAACACCACCCACCCCCCAAAAAACCCCAGAGGGATTGTCTGCCATTAACAAACAAAGAAATTAAGAAAGTTTGAAGTAAGTTTCTTTCTACATTATTCCCATTTCAATTTGGTATTTTAAGAATTATCTCAAAGAAAAACTAGCCTTTCCATTTTCCTTTAAATGGTACTAAATTTCTGTTGCATATAAATATACTCATATCATCTTGCAGTTTCCTGGTTTAAATTATCAAAGGTTGTTTTTCTCCTTTAACTCAGATATCAAAAAATTCCTAGATAAAGATTTGGTTTAGTAAAAAAGTTTATTTTTATAAAAAAAATGCATGTATGTATTTTGATGAGTTTTAAAATGAATTTAACTTATTTCTTCAGGAACTTAAAAAAAAAATTATTCATTCAAAATTTTCAAAAACTAACATGCAATTTCTATTAATGAATAAAACTGAATTGTTTCATATATTTTAACTGTTAACAGACAAAATAACAAATAAACCATAAAGACATTTTTATTCAATCAAATTTAAAGGAAAACTATCTTAAAAAAATAATTTCATTAGTGTAAATTAAAATTAAATACTTTAAACTATTAATTATTTTATAAAAAATAATTCCTGATTTTTTCCTACCCAGAAAATAGTTATAACTTTCCTTTATTTTTCTTTCATCTACAGCATAATCTCATTAATAACTGATTCCAGCATTCACTTTTAAAAAATCTTTGTAGAACATTTTCAGAACATTTAGTTTTAAATTTATCCCTAAATACGTTTTTTAGTCCATTTGCTCAAAGACGGAAAATTCATAAAAATGAAATGTCGCTATGTACGCTTAATGGGTGACACTTATAAAATGTGTAAATGAGCAACAAACAGAAATACTGTTAAAGACAGAGTTATGAAAATGAATGCTAATATAGAAAATCAAATTCAAGAACAATTAAATAACTGCAATTATTTTCTATTTGTTTTAAATGGAATACACTGATATTACAGTTATATCAGTTTAATTAGCTATTATTATGCAATATTTTCAGATTTTATTAATGTAGAGAATTTCAAATATATTAGAAAAAGATATAAATGATTGTGCTGTTAAAATATTTTATGAATGACAAATTAAATAGTTTTGATTATGACAGTTGGTTCCCTTAATATGGTAAACTGAAAAATTGGTTTTGTAAAACAATTTACAGAAGTTGTTAGTTATCCCCCTTGTTTGCTTGCATTACATTATACATTGAGACACTAAAATAAGCTTTAAAGATTTTGATGTTGCTATGAGAGTTGTGAAAAAAGATAGTTAATTTGATAACAGCCAGGGATTTGAATAAACAAAAATATATTTTACTTATAAAATTGAACTATTAAATACAATCGTTTATTAATGTACAATGATTGAGCTGTGATAAATTACATAAATAGTCTTTTGAATATTTAAGTGAAATTAGATTATTTTTAGATATAAATAGTGTTTAGCATGATTTTCCTCAGCTAAATGATTTTGATTGGTTAAAAATTTTAATGCATTTTCATTTGAACAAATTTAATATTAAAATGAAAGGTCTCACAAAATTTATTGATGTGATATATCGGTTTGATCAAGAGATTTGAGATTCAACTCAGTGTAATTTGACATAATTTAAAAAGTAAAAGTTTCAAGTAGTTAAGGACAAATAACTTTTTAAGGATACAAAATGTAAGAATCTTAAAGAACATACAAAACAGTTTTAAAAAGGTTCTAGTGGCCATGACTGAGCACTTTTCTTTTAGATTTCTGCAATTCAGAGAGAAAACAATTCATTCATAAAATATCCTGATACTGTAATTAGGTGTATTTGAATTCAAGAGTGATTGAATATTTTATTGAATTATTTTTAAACATCTGGAAGGTGGCATGTTGAAGTCAATATTTTTTACCAGAGATAAAACTATAAAAAAATATCAGTTTCAAAAATGCGCAATTTTGCACAACATATTTTCTGTTGGTCAACTTGCAATTCATTCTTATTTGTAAGTTCATTAAATTTGGTTTGGTTTATTTGTTTAACATCATATTAACCCCTTATGAGTTATTTAATGTTGAAATATAAAATACATTGCACAGTTATATGGTTTCAAGTATTCATATCCAATACAAAATTTTGGAACAGATCTATTTGACCCATAGATAGGACCCTAACAAGTACTACCACTTCAGGTCAGAGTGGACCTGGGAGTAATGGTAATGAAGTACTCCCCAGATCTCCTGAACTGGAGCCTCGCCACTATAAGCAGTTGAATGTTATACATAAGACCCGTTGCAGGGGATGCAGTCAGTGTATTCTAGGCCTTGCCAACATTGAATATGAACGTTTACAAGGAATTATGAATAAACATTCAGACTATAAACTTCTTAGATATTAGATTTGCATTCCTGAAAATTTTGGTGAACTTAAAATTCTTGCAAAAATCACTCCCAACCATTTTCTCATCATTTTCCTTGTTCTTAGCATTAAATAGAATAAAATCTCCCCTTATTTTAAAAAGAGTTGTGTCATATTTTTATCTAAAAATATATATAACAAAAATAAAACTTATTTTATTCTGAATTGGCGAGTCTTAAAACCATAACATCATTCTGAATGTGTTGTATGTTTGATTGAATATAAAAAATAAATGAGACAAATGATGAATGATAATTTTAGTGCGGCCTGTGTAGCATTAAAATGTATGAACTATATATCATAAAGCAATTTCTGTAATTAAACAACAAAAAGTCATTAAAGTAGACAAGAAACCGGAGTTACCAAGCACAGCTGACTATGTCTATGCTATCATAACATATAATAATAATATATACTAGTACAAAATAAAAAACGCACTCTGGGCGATGTAAAAATAGATTTTTGAAAAATATTGCCTGAGGGGTTGGAATAAAAAATTCAATGTCAGCGAGTTTGTACCCTAAGTAAGTAAAATCATCAAATTCATTAAAAGGATTAAAAAATAGAACAATTTGAAATGTAAACTTTAAATATGTATTAAAATAAAACAAACTATAAGCAGTGACGTAATTTTTGTTACAGACAAAAACCGGAAGCAAATCTCCATTATTAATAGATATATATATAAGTAAAGTCGTCAGAGTGATCTAATCTTGGTATCAGCCAGAACACGAGGGAGTCTATCCCCTTTTCACTAGCGCTAGACCAAAAAGATTGTTTTTTGGGTCTGAGGTGGAGTGTCACAGCTTCCATCATCTCCTTACTTTACCGAACAGATCCCTGCACTACTCATATGCTGATTTGGTGAGGACCGGTATTGAACCTGGAACCTTGTGGTTCCTAGTCAGAAGCTCTAAATATGCCAATGATATTGAGCACTCTTTATTTATAAATACAACAAACTATATTATCTATATCTATATCTAAAATTTGGTTTGGAATCCTAGACTCCTGGGCCAATCTTGATGAAACCTGTCATCTCAAAGAGTGTTTTGATTATATTTGTTGGTGGACCAGAAGAGCCCCCCCCCCCCCCCCTCAAATATGCCTAGAATATTTTAGCTCAAAATTCATAAGGCAGGTTTAATTTGTCTAGAAAGCAAATAAAATTAGCATCTGAAAGTGTGTTCTCATCATGGGGAATACCAGAACTTTTATGATTAAAATTACTCAGAGGACACATTTCTACCAACAGACCCATTGTCTAATAAGAAAATCTTAATTAAACTTGGTATGTAAACTCCCTTGACCTCAAGGAGTACTTAAAAGATACCTGAATGGGGAGAAATACAGGGGGAGGGGTGATGCTGTAGATACCCCCAACTACCAGATTTGCTTAGAATATTCTAGCTTAAAATTGTTCACAAAGGTCTAATTTGTCCACAAAGTAAATTAAATTTGCAAGACTTCCCACTACTAAATGAGAGTAGGACTTAAAAAAATAAAAAAAATAAAAATAAGATAAGACCCAAATGTACAGAAAGCAAATAGAATAAAACAATTTACTTTATATTAGTTTTATTCTGGGCAATGCTAGGTCCTTCTGATAGAATTTTATATTCAGCACAATTGAATATATGCAAATTGCATTTAAAAAATACAATGATTGCATGTTTTTTTCTTAGAATTTTGAATGAAAAGTTGGCAACAATGGTATGTGCAAAGTTATGAAATGTCAACTGTTTTTGTATTCTCACGTTTCAAATTGAATAGAACATGAACAAAAAACAAAAAAAAAAAAAAAAAAACCTTTTGTTGAGCGATAGAATTGTGAAAATTGATCAATTGCTTAATGAAGGGAAAAAACACTAGAAATTGCTAAAATTCTTGTGAGAGACAATCAAAAGATTTGTCTTGAACCTGATTGCATACATGTTGTCAAAGAGAAGACATGGATGGTTGGGGGATATTCAATAAAAATAAAAGTTATTAGCGGCCATTAATATTCTCAGTGTGACTAAAATCTTATAATGCTATAACACAAAGTGATTAAGAACATTTACCAAACTTATTGTCTAAAACGAAAGCATTTTGCTAAATTTGTTATCTGACCAAAAAAGTATCTGAAAATAGATTTTCAGTGGGTGTTATTTATGTTTGTGAGCAAGATGATGGTGGATGATCCTGACAGCTGTCAAAAAGGATGGTACATGAAAGAAGATTTGAGGTATTTACAGGTATGACGTTAGCAAGAGAATAGAGGAATTATGTTTTGGTCAGGAATCATTGGAAATTAAATGGTTGACCCATGAAGAACTACTGATGTTCTCATAATAAAAATTCTCTTTTACTTAATCAACTTTAGATATAGTTTAAGAAAACACTTTAACTTGTTCAGCTATTGAAAACATTAAATAATTAAGGTGAAAAAAAAATGAACTTGTGAAGTGGCTTGTCTGTTTGCCAGATCTAAATTCTATTGAAAAAATTTGGAGTGTTGTCAAAAGTCATTAAGAATAAAGTTTCGGAAGCAATATCAACAGTTCAAAAATCATTGAAGAAATTCTGAATTTGATTTCTATAGGCAATTTGAAGTTATTTGGGGAGGGGGGCAGGGAATATAGAAATTAAATCAGCAAATAATATGGTTTTTCTATTGTTATTCAACCAACCTTAGAGTTTGTTTTCTGTTTCATTTATTTTAATAAAATTGTTTGCTCAATTTTGTTCCTTTTTAATCCTCATCCTCATAGTATCATCCTTTTTTCAGTACACTCAATATTTTCCCAATTTCAGCAAGACATAGGGAATAATGAGTTTTACCATGCCATGCTGAGAAATGTTGGCAAGGGATTTGAATTCAGAGTTTTCCATTGAGAATAGTCAACTTAATTCTAACTTCTTTTTTTTTTTTTTTTTACTCATATCTAAGAGAAGTGATGGGAACAGATAGATTCATGCTTTTCTCAAGCATATTAGCATGAAGTGAATTTTAACAGCCAATTTCATTTTATTGTACCAATAAGAATTACACCATATGCATATCCAATGTATACAAATTAGAATATTATAAATAATCATATTTTGTATATTACATCACAACATTTAGCTAGGAATCACAAGGTTCCTGGTTCGATACCAGCCCTCACCAACTCAGCGTATGAGTAGCACAGGGATCTGTGAGGAACTGATGGTAGGTGTGGCGCTCCACTTCAAACACTAAAATAATCTCCTTGGTCTAGCGCTAGTGAAAAGGGGATAGACTCCCTCGCTGTCTGGCTGATACTGACTTTAGACCACTCCGACAACTTTACTTACTGACAATTCTTAAAATCTTAAATTTTATGATATTCTGCATAAATCTAAAGTGTATGCTTGACTGATATTTGATAATTATAGTATCCTTATTATCATTTTATTAATTTGCATATGTATTTATCTTTACATAATATGCATTTAGATATATCATTCAATTTTTATGATACATTTAGAGTTGTAATCTAAAAATATGACTACAGCATTTATAATTCAATTATAATTACACAGGAAAAAAAAAGTAAAATATTAATTCTATGAATAACCTTGAGGGCATCCCATTGGGGTGTAATGGTTTAGTTTGGTTTGTTTTACAGGATATCAACCTCAGTGGGTCATTTAATTCCGACAAAGTTATGAAATAAAGTTATTCTTAATGATTACTCAATTTTTTTATAAACGCATTTTTCTATTTAACCCTTAGATAGTACCCTAACAGGTACTACCACTCCCAGTCAGAGTGGACCAGGGAGCAATGGTGATGAAAGGGTGCTCCATATTCCCCAAACTTCATGAAGTGGAACCTCACCATCAGATAAAGTTTAACGTCATTCCCAGGACATGAAGACCCTCAGCCACCACCTTCTAGCACATATATGATAAAAAGTGTTAGGGGATTGCCATAAGGGCAATAGGGTTGGGACAATCATATAGGTGCTAGGGCTTGATGTGACCAGTTGATTGATTGGAGGGGGCCTCTCCGCCCAAGTTAGGGCCTAAGAGGGGTGTTGTATTGAGGGGGTCTTACCCCTCTGCAGAAATTTATGCATGGTGACCTTGCCTTTTCTAAGGTCAGTTGTTGTTGGGTTTCACCAGGACAATGCAAGATCTCATACTGCAGCAAGAACAGTGGAAACTATCAGTCAATTTGGTTGGGAACAGCTGCCCCTCTCCTTCCTTAAAGTAGAAATTTGGCCTCCTCTGATTTCCACTTGTTTGCCCCTCCCTCCCAGAACCCCAGTGGGAACAAAGTTTTCAAACAATGATGAAGGGAATACCACTGTGAGCAAATGACTAAAAACTCAGTCCAAATATTTTTATGCTGAAACTTGTTTTTAAATGGCAAAAATGTATCTTAAAAAAAAAAAAAAAGGGAGATTATATTGAAAAATGGGTTTATAAAGTGAGTTGTAAATTGTAAAATTCACCTTATTTATTGAATAACCCTCATTTATGTAATACCATGTCAAATCAACAAGGGGTCAATTTATAACCAACACTGATGTTTTTTGTTCAAATTTGCTACATTTAAAGACCTTCATAGTACAAATTAAATGGTATCAGTTTCACTTATTCAAAGTTGAATGATCTTTTGACCTTTGGCAAAAATATGAATTTTAAATTATAGGGTTAAAGTTTAAAATTCTATATCTCTTGTGTTTTTGCACCATGAACCATGAGTTAGGTTTCATTTTTAAAGAAATTTGATGGATCTAAAATGTACTATATGTATTTTTTATTTTAGAGGTCAAATAAGACAGGTTGACCTTGAACTTACTTTTCTCAAAAATATACATTTCTTTTTTTTTTTTTAAATTGCCAAATAATTTTTCTATTTTATATCATGGAATATACAAAATTTCATGGTGAGAATTTGAGTAGAACTTTGTTCTATGAGGATTTTAATGAAATGATCCTAATTCAAAATGGCAGATTTGTCACTCTATGGCAAAAATTTCACATCTCACAAGTTGTATATCTTTAGAAAGCTTTTTTAATGTTGAATAACATTTATATAAGTATCATAGTCATAAAAATCAACAGAATCTGTTATTTGTGGTTAAATTTATAATAAAATAGATCTTTGCTGAAAAAATCTAGATATTTTTGCTTTTTGGCTTACATTTTTTAATACAACAAATGAATTGTGTTAAGAAAAAAAAATGATATAATGAAAATAAATATTTAAAAAGTGATTCAAAATCATGCCAAGATTTTATCAGACACTAACATTGAAAGAATATGCAATATTTTATGTCCATGGTTCACATAATTTATAACACCCACATAAAATATAATATTTAATTGTAAAATCTGCTCTGCTATCTTAGCATTGAGCACCTTCACATGCCAATACTTTTCTCATTCATTCTCAATTGCATATATATAATTTTCTTTGCTAAAATATTCTATGCATTTTCCATCTCAATTTTTTAAAGTTTATAAGTTTTCCCAGTGTCAGTTTTTGAATCACCTAAGCTAAATATATATTTAAAACTAAAATATTGGGATTTGATGTATAATAGAAAGATGAAGAAGGCCCTTTTGGTTGCAAAAATGGCAATTTTATCTCTTCACTGTCTGGATATTTGTCCAGCACACATCCTAACCACTAATTCCTATCATACATTGCTGTGAAAAATTCTGTAATGTCTTTAAACTGTATATAATAGTCAGATTTAGTAATGAGGGCTGTGGAATCAGAGTCAGAAGTAATTAAGGGATCATTGGAATCGGAGTTGGTAAAACTATATTGACTGCAGCTGAATTTACACTTTATATGACCCTAGTTTAGTCTGTAAAGTTATAGTGTACACTCCTTATAAATAGATTATAAAAATCATGGTTCTATATTCATTATATTGAGTTGACAGTTTTTATTTCCACCTCAGTTTGAGATATAGAAATAAGAAAAGAAAAGAAAAAAAAAAAGAAAAGTTTTTGAGTTCCTATAATTGTGGTAGAATTATCAAATCTATCTTTCAAGATGTCTGCTTCATTTTCCCATTCATCCATTGAGGAATATACAGTATCTATGCCTGATATATGTTCTCTTACAAAATTAAATATATATATATATATCAGCTTTTTGATATCAAGATTTTGTCTTTCAGTAATTTTAAAAGCTTTCTCTGGAACAAAAAGCTATTGTGTCAGGCTTGAGACAATTGGATATAATAAGATTAATATGGTACTATTTCATATCATGTAAGTCTATATATAAGTGTAGCAAATTTGAAAAACAAAAACAAAAACAACAAACTCCATGTTGGTTATGGTAATTTTTGTCTAAAAACTGTTGATTTGACATGGAATCATTCTATATATCTATCTATATAAGTTTCACATATGCCTCTTATATGAAAATAACATGGCCTATATATTCAAAGGGCTGGTTTAGCTCAGTTGGTAGAGCGTCCACCTAGGAACCACAAGGTTCCTGGTACAATACTGGCTCTTGCCAACTCAGCGTATGAGTAGCACAGGGATCTGTGCGGTAAAGTAGGTGTGGCGTTTCACCTCATGCAAAAACAATCTCCTTGGTCTAGCACTAGTGAAAAGGGGATAGACTCCCTTGCTGTCTGGCTGACGACAACTTTACTTATATATTCAACTAAGTTTTTCTGCTATATTTCACAAATTCTATCCCTTCAACTGGAATTGAAAAAAAAAAAAAAATGTTGCATTCTTTTCATCAGAATGTAAGTATATTTCTTTATACTCAATGGATATTTAGGTTTTGAGTGAGAATGGTGATAGTTTATGCGAAATTTTAAACAAAAACTCTAATTATCTAAATTGTTTGGTGTTTAATACAAAAACTAATAGTAGGTAAAAAAAAGTTTTTAGTCTGAAAACTCAAGATTACAAATAAGTTTAACTGCGTCATAAATTTCATATTATCATTTTAATATATGATATAAAAGTCAATATCAAAAATCAGGAATCAATTATTTAATTCAATAAGTTGAGCCTGAATGATCAAAAAACTATCTTAAAATCATTTTTCTGAAATTATATTAGGAAAGTAATTTAATATCTAAAAAAAAAAAAAAAAAAAAAAAAAAAATTGTGATTAATACTTTTACTTAGTTCCATGGGTTAGCTTAGGTTTAGGGCAACAAATGACAACAGCTTGAGATTAGACTTTTTTTTCCCTTTTCACTTTTTGCAATTGGTTTAGATTTAAACAGAAACTAATTAAGGACTAATCTTTTAAATTATCATTCTCATGTAGTCAGTGACAAACCCAAAATAAGTACAGTAGTTTGAGTAGATAGAAATTGAGTAAAAAATTTAAAAAAATGTTCCTTTAAAATTATTTCAACTAAATTATTACAAAAAAAAAAAGTGTAAGAGGAAAAATCCTAGTTTGTTCACAGTGAAAAAATCCTAAAGAAAAGGAGAGCAAGTAAAAAAAAAATTTACATTTTTTTTTTTATTGAATTGGAAAACAGTAAATGTTTCAAAGGTTTCTATGAATGAACCTCATTTATAATTTATTTGAAGGTAAAAACAAAATCTGAATTTTATTTATTTACTTTTTAATATCTTAAATGAAAATTTTGTTTTATTAATATAAACTGACCTTCTTAAAAAGATTGAAAAAACAAAAATATTTAAAAGAAATTACATCAAAGATACTAAACAACATTTATATTTTGTTTTTATTTATACACTTTAATTTAGTATCATAAAAATATTTAAACACAAATCTATACTAATAATTAAGAAAAGTTTTTCTATCCTCAACAGACAAACAAAATGTTTAATGCAAGCCTACCAAATTTAGTATGCATAGATATTACACCTACAGAAAGGTTTGTCTTCATATGGAAATAGAGGATCTGTCTTTAACAATATGAACTAATCAATGAGAAACAATTTAGCTGCAAGACATAACTAATCACACAGTATTTAAATTTCAAAACTTCAATAGCCAAAAAATTAAAAAGAAAAAAAAAAAAAAATTTTTTCCTAAAATCGTTATTCACATTTAATTCACCTTTCATTGATAAAAAAGTTTTTTGGTTTTTGGGTTTGTTTTTTTTTGCTTTTTAGGCAGGGTATGTAAGATAATTATGTAGCATTATTGCATTCTGAGTTATAATTGATTTCAAGTTGAGGTGCCTGTGGTGTAATGGTTATCATCATAGGAAATGGACAGATTCAAATCCTGGACAAGGCTGGTTGCATTTCATATAGTACTAATACACCTTGGTTGGTTGTTTTTTGTTTTACCGCATATCAAGACCAAGCCAAAATGCTCAAATCAATAGATGATTTTGGTGACACTCAAAAAATAATAAAAAAAATATAATCTTTTCTACAACAGGGATTTATCTTTTTATAGTAACAATTACCATTCAATATAAATTTTAATAAACGGATTTTAAAATAGACAAGTTTAGGAAAAAAAAGAAAGAAAAGATATTTGATATTTTTCTGTTAGTCTTACTTACATACATGTGATATGTTGTTCCTCACTGGATGCCCCATATTTGAGTCATTATGTCACAAGTCCCAAATGGATTGGGTAAATACCTACATGTGTTATGCTGTTCCACTTAATCATATGACTTATTTTTCATGTGACTTCCCCATCGCATAATTTTCAGAAATATTTCATTTCTTAGTTATCCATATGAGTAAATAGTAGGGCAGACTGGGCTGTTAAACCTTGGTATGGAAACTGGTATGGGAGAAGGAAAACTGGTTAAACCCTGCTTAAGAAATTGACCTTGTGTCACATCCTACTACTGCGGAGTGGTTGGTTAAATATATGGAATTACAGCTTTACTGTTACAAAACACTATTTTTCTATAGTCACCACCATTGACTATACATTTTCAGTGCTACACTATTAGTAGGGTTGTTCTGAAAGTAATGCCTCCTATTTTACATTGTCCCACAGTTGAAAGGTGGATGTTTGTATCCCACTAATCTTATTCTAATGAAGATTATGTGTCTGTCTGTAACTGAAACTACCTCACCACCAATGTTACAATTCCCTTAGTTATTTATGTTATATTTTTAATGGTTATTAAATAATAATTATTTAATCTTAATTAGCACCTTATTTATTAACAATGTCTCTATCAAGGACTAGCTGAGGTAGATTTGCTTCAAAACAGCCCATATCATTAATGTGTTTAAAATCCTTTGATGCGTGTTATATATCATTAAGAAATAAATGTTTACATTGAATATGGTGTGAATAATTTGCATACCGGTTTTAATAAAACCTTGTTTAATAAATAATTACTTGGTGTCATTAATTTCTGATACTATTGCTTTATTCTCAAACGTATTAAAAATGATCCTATGTATAATTTTATATTGAAATCAATTAGAATAAAGTAAAAATAAGTGTAATCTTTTGTTTGTGTTCTTATTTAATTTCATTTGCCTTTCTAATTCAATATAATATTTGATTATATTGAAAGAGGGGGCACACATTTTTGCCGGTAAGACATAATTATTTTTTGCTTTGTTACAGATCAGATAAGGATTTGAGCAATAGTCTGGGAAAATGGTGTGAAAGCAGGTGTATCATTGAATTCCTGCATACAAAAAAAAGCAAAAAAAAAAAAAAAGAATCTCACTGACATTCATTGAAGCTTGCTGAACACTTATGAGAATCAAACAGTAGTTATGGGCACAGTTGAGTCGTTAATGTATTTCCTCAGGGCAACAGTGATGAATGACAAGTTACAATCAACACAGCTGTTAACCCATGAAATAAAGAGCATCACATCTGCACAAATTGGCAGGGTGATGAAAAATGGAGATCATTGCTGCTGTGAAAAAGTTAGTTAGTTGCACCGGTGCAAAGATTTACCAGCACAACATGCAGGTTTTGGTTCATACCTCATAAAAATGGTGGTAACTATGTGGGAAAATTTTTTTTTTTTTTGTAGCTGAAAACTTGCTCTATCCATTGGTGCAATTGTATTCAGTATCTATGAAAATATATTACTTTTGGAGTACCCCTGATATAGAGGTGATTACATTCAGAGTTATAATTGATTTCAAGTGGAGGTGCCGGTGGTGTAATGGTTATCATCATAGGAAATGGACACAGATTCAAATCATGGATGAGGCTGGTTGCATTTCACATAGCGCTAATACAGTTTAGTTGGTTCTTTTTTTTGTTTTACGGCATATCAACCCTTTTCAGGTCATTAAATACTGAATCAAGTCATTTTGATATCAGGTTGCTTACAGTACCTGCTGTTAATCAAATAGTCCCCCACTTAAGTATTTCACAGGCTCATTTCTACTTAAAATACTCCTTTTGAAAGGTATGAATTCATCTATGCGTAAATAGTAGGACAGACAGTATCTTTGGTTGGTTGTTGGTTGGTTGGTTGGGTTTTATGACATGTCAATCCATTGGGTTATTTTATGCCGAAGACGTTTTTGTTTTATTCATTCTTGATGGGTATTTATATTTTTAAACTCCATTTGTTTTAAACTTATTTTTTTCTATTCATCCTGTAGATGTGACCTTAACAGGTACTACCTGGGAGCAATGATGATGAAGGAGTACTCCACATTCCCCACAGCCCCAGAACTGGAACTTCACCATCAAATAGTTTAATGTCATACCCAGGACAATAAGACCCTCAGCCACTGCCTTCTAGCATATATATGATAAAAAGGGTTGGGGCTTACCATATAGGCAATAATGTTGGAACAATCATATAGATGCTAGGGCTTGACGTGACTAGCTAATTGATCAGAGGGGTCTCTGTGACTACCCGTCTAGCCTAAATAAAAGCCAAGTGGAGTGTTGCATATTATGGACTGCTCATCCACCAAGATTCCGTTCTTAAGCATCACAGGTCACCAGCCCTGGCCAACAGGTAGCCCCATTGGTGCAGTCAGTGTATTCTAAAGCCCCAGCTGACAGGGCTTTTTAACCTTGGTATGACAACTGGTCTAGAAGGAGGAAAACTCCCAATTCAAATCTGTTAAACTCAGCTTACATATTGAGCTGGAGTCATATCCTTCTCGTGTAGAAGGATTAGACAAATACATATAATTGATTTCAAGAGGATTCAAGTAAAAGTCTAAATTTGATAGGTTGACTTTTAAAAAAATTAAAAAAAAAACTTTTAGAAGTAATGGCGCAATGCTTTTTGATTTTTAAAAATCTATTTCCTTATTAGATGTTTCAAACAACTAATTCTAACCTTTTTCAGTCATTTTTTTTCTTTTACTGGTGTTCTTCCATCCAGTCAAATCAATGAGATATATCTTATATGAAAAGTTGGTATCCTATTTTTCCAATAGAATCTTCATTCCTAACTTGCCTTATCAGTGCCTGTCTCTTTTTCTTTTATATTTGATACCCAATGCATTGAATCCCAGGTGGTAATATTAACAAGAACTAGTTTATTCAACCTTGTCTCAGCTGCTTTTTGTTTTCTCTCTCCTCCACACTTGATTTGACATTCTCCCTCAGAGAAAATGTTTTCTCACTTTATTTTTGATTGAGCTCTACCTAAAAATACCTAGTAATTTTGTTAAACCATCTGGAATCAGTTTCACAAATGTTTGTTTCATTTTTTGACAGTAAAAAAATGTAAGGAATTAAGTCTCTTCTCAATGAACATGATAAGTCTATTCATATCCTCATTGAACAGCCAATAACTGAGGCATAAAAAACACTTTGATAATCAAAATTAAAATGGAAGAACTATAATACAAGTTGTGACCAAAATTTTTTTTTAGAATTTTAAATGAATATTTGCACACAGCTGAGCATCTTATAAAGTAATGAAAATAGTGTAGAAAAAGGCAGTGCCATTTTGAGAAAAAACCAAAAAAAAACCTTGATACTATTTTTTTTAACAAAATGTTTTTGGTGAAACATTTGTTTCCTTAGCTGAAAATTCATAAGGATAAGAATAAGGAGGAAAATTAAAATATATATGGTGGTGCAGCTTCACATCATATCAAGATGGATGTTTCAGCCAATGGAAAACTCACTGGAATAAGTCTGTTGAATACCAAAGGGATTATTTCATTCTATTTATTGTTTATTTTCGTCTTATTAAATAAAGCTTCAGTTTTGATACTTAAAACAATTTTTTTTTTTTTTAAAAAAGGAGACAATGTTGTTAATATGAAATGACAGGTCAGTTTGAACATCTTGAGATGCTAAACAGAATTATGAAAAGAAAGAAACCAAAGATTAAGAACTTTGTTTATTTTGTTACTTTATAAACTAAAGTGTTAAAGTCATCTCTCACTTTTTCTTGTTATGAAAACTATTCAATTCTCTAAGTTAAAAAAAAAAGAAGTTTGCATGTATTTTTTTTTCATTCATTCATTGTTCAACTTCTACAAAAATAATTATGACAGATAACATTTTTAAAGGTTAACATAAATGACAAATTTCTGTTCCAAATAAGTTAAAGTAGTTTCTAATAAAATGACTGCTATCAATCCTTACTAAAAAAAAAAAATGCTCTTAAATCCCATTTAAAAAACAAAATTCTGTAGCATTTCACAAGTCTTATAAAATAATGGATTTACATTTGGCAAGTCTTGCTTCTTCTCCAGATTGTTGGTATGAACAAGATTGTATAGATGATAAATGTTGTCCAAAAAGAAGGGTTAGTATCGTGTTACACTTTAGATTAGATTCCCTTTTATTTATCTCTTTTAACAGCCCTTTAATTTTTTTAGGGTAAAACCTTAGAATTATCTCTGGGAGATGACTTTTGGTTTTATCTCTTTATCAGCAAAAAGATCATAGGATGAAGTTGTTTTCTTAATTCTTCCTAATAAGTCCAATAATTCAAACATAATTGGTAAGATTCTTTGTCTTCTTCATATCCGAGCATAGAACTACTGTAATTATTTGACATTTTGTAGTATTTCCCTCCAGCATATTTTATTTACTAGTATTTTCTTTTTACCACATATTAGTCTTAATTTCACTTCACTTGTTAAACTGTATCTTACTTAAATGTAATTTCAACTCTTTACTTACAAGTATTATTTCTACCTTTCAATAACCTTTTTATTAAAGAACTATCTGCTACTCTGAAATTCATTAAGCACATGGCTAAGTTTTATTAAGCCTCTACTATATTTTTGTATATTGTTTCATATTCATATTTGTCAAATTGTATTTATTCCTTTTTAGTTTTAGCCTTTCATGGTGGTTAATAAACTTGCTGACGAACCCATACTCTTCTTCAGAGTTTTAATTGCTGAAAGGCTCACCATCAGAGACAATGCATGTTTCTCCAAAACAGACACATGTCCGAAGATGGCACAATGTGGTCCGATATAGTTTGGTACCACTGCCATCAAAGTAGTTGCCAAATATTAAACTAAGGAAATCCAGTTCCAGATTTGCCCTCAGGATTTACACCAAAATCTTTCTAAATAGTAGATATAATCACAAGGTAGTGGAGATTTGAATTCAGAGTGGCCCTTCAATCAAGGTCTGCTATTTTACCAAGGGGTGGGCAAGATAGATTCATGGTTGGTTGGTTGGATTTTATGGCATGTCAACCCTTATTGGGTTATTTTATGCTGAAAATGTTTTATTCATTCTTGATGGGTATTGAAATGAGGTTTTTTTTAAACACTTTTTTTAAATTTAACCCATAAATGAAAGCCTAACAGGTACTACTACTTCAGTTCAGGGTGGACCTGGGAGTAATGGTGATGAAAGGGTACTCCATACTCACTGAGCTCTAAAATTGGAACTTCACCATGATATGCTGTTTAACATTATATCCAGGACACTAAGACCCTAACTTCAAGCACATATATGATAAATAGGGTTGGAGGGTTTCTATTGGTAATAGGGTCGGGACAATCATATGTTCTTGGGCTTGATGTGATCAGTTGATTGATCAGAGGCGGCCCCTCAGACTGCCTGTTTAGCCTAAGTAAGGGCCAAAGTGGAGTGTTGCATGTCATGATTTCCTCAACCACAAGGATTTTGCCCTTAAGCATCATGGGTCACCACCCATGACCAATAGGTGGCCCCATTGGGGAGGATTTTACCTCTCAATAGAAGTACAGTCAGTGTATTCTTTTGTCCCAGTGCTGACAGGATGAAAGAGATTCATATATTTCCCATGGGCATTAGTACAAAGTGAATGTAAAATGTATTAGCTAGAACTTTAACTGAGCTTGATTATTATACCTTTTTACACCATTAACGTTTAAGCCATCCACACGTACATTTTTTTTAAGTATAAAGAGCTTTTGTATCTATGAAAAACCTTTTGGGAATCATAATGCATATGTTCCCTTTTTGAATAGATACTTTAGTTTCCATTTACTATTAATGTTTATATATAAATCAAAACAATTCATATAGATTATCCTACTTTTCCTTTAATCTAAGAGTTCCATTTCCTGGTAAGCCATAAATAGGGTTGTTTTATCCAAATTACTAATCAAAGATCAAAGTTATGCTTTTTCCTTGAATTAGATAATGGTAGCTAATGATTGACATCCAAATTATTAAAGAACGTTCTATGAAATATTTTTTCAAGAAAAATAAATGACCCAGAAAAAAATGTCTCTTCTGAACTTTTGAGGTCAAATGTTTTCTGACTATAAAAGTTTTATTGATCCTATACTTTGCCATTTCCCTTTTAGCATCAACAGCAGCAGCAGCATATAGGTAAATATTTACAACTCTCTATTTAATTTTAAATCCAGTAAAGTAAAATATTTTTATCTGGTCTAATTAGAAAGTTTACTTTCCTTGAGAAGTTAGACTTATGCATTTCTTCATTCTTAGCTCTTAACCGTTTGGAAACTGTACAGTAGGTAGTTTTCAGCAGTCTAGAATACCTGGAACACAAAGTATAATATATACTATGACTCCTCTTCATTATCCTTATATAAGGTTACTATTTTTTTTTAGTTAGGAATACAAAGTGTAATTTTCTAAAAAAACAACAATTCAAATTGTATTGTCCAGTTTTACATCCCTATATAGTTCTGTTATATTCCAAGTGATAAAACAATGACTTTAAAGACAGACACACAACAAATGTGAAATTGTTCTTAAAAACTGGCATTAAAATAGTTAATGTTAGAGAAATGAAGCCAATGAATGACATTGATTAAGCTTTGATCAATCTCATCCAGATAAACTGTATGAAGGTTAATTAAGTATAATAAATTGACAAAAGGATGAAGAGAAAAAAAGAAAATTAAACAAGATTATGTACATCTTTTATTTTATTCACTAATTTAGTGTTATGATAAATTTCATTATTTGCATTTCCTATAACATCACTACTGTGCTTTTTAATATTTGCAGAAAGTTCCTGATGTTGACCAACATAAAAATTTAATATTATCACATAACTTTTAAATTAATATTTAACTTTTACATATTATCACATAACTTTTACATTTAATATTATCACATAACTTTTACATTTAATATTATCACATAACTTTTACATTTAATATTATCACATAACTTTTACATTAATATTATCACATAACTTTTACATTTAATATTATCACATAACTTTTAATATGGTTTCATATAAATACTGAATGGAGATTCATTAAGTCATGACTTTTAGAAGATAATTCAGGATTAAACCAAGCTTAAAAGAATTTTAAAAAGTTGAATTAAAAAAATTAAGAAAACTTTGATAATCCATTACACAACTGTTTTTAAAGCAAGTCTTAAAAAAAAAGAAGTTAGTGAAAGGGGAAATATGCTCTTTTGGGGAAGTAGCAACTGGAAAAGCTAAACAGTGTTCCTGGAGAATATCATTGTCTTAATGGAAATTTTATTTGTATTATATTTGATATAGTAACTGCAACAAACTTCAATTTATAGTGATCTGGAACTTTATGTATCCTGTTAAAATGAACAAGTTACCATCACGTAGACAATGGCCAAATTATAAACATGATACCTTAATGAAACCCTTGATTTATTAGTAAATGCTGTAAATACAACAGTAAAAATAGGATTGTACCTATAGAACCTGGACTAAAAAAGACATTTATCAAAATAAATAATGCTTAAGAGGAGTAAGATTTCAAAAAAAAAAAAAAATGTTGGCTGGAGTTAGTTAATGTGAAAAAGTTGGAGATAGGTCACTGCTTCCAATTATTTCTCAGACAGTTTGACATTTTTATCTGAGCAGATAAAATAGTGAGCCATACTTATTGAAAAAAAAAATCCTATTTTCTATTAGAAAGAAAATCTTATAATATGAAACTATATAGTATAGGTTTGAGAAAAATATTTGGCTACATACTATTTTACTTACCAGTACTAGTTGCTATAGTTTCCTTATCTTTTCTCCCAAAAATTGTTAATGGAATTCTTCAAACAAAACATATTCTATTTGAAACATAGTGGTGTTTAACATTAAATATTTTTTTTATTTTCAAATTTTCTGTTTCAACTTGTACCTAGTTTATAGATATTCAAACAATTATCTGTTCAGAAATATTTTTATTTTATTTATACATAAAATTTACATATATATTATTTTTGTAATATACATGTTCACATATGAATAACAAATTCATTCTACTGACAAATAATTTTAAAAAATATTTAGGGTACTAATTGGAAGAGATGATCCAAGACAAGTGTGATCATATATGTGCTCATGTCACACAGGAATGTTCTGACCAACTACTACTACTACTAATAATAATAATATTTTATGGATATTTTGTACTTTATCTGCTTTCATCATTTTCAAGATGAACTCTTATAGATGGATAAATGATAAAAAGATATTTAATTTGTTGATTATATTTAAAGAGATCAAGATTGAACTGTTATCCTATACAACAAAAGAACATTAAACTTTATACAACCATTACATTTCTTCAATCTCAAAGTTTAAGAATGTTTTTAGATGCTTTGTATTATTTGCATTATTCAAACTATTATCCTCATCTTTATTGTTATCTGCACAAAGTTTCAGCTGATGTGCCCTCCAGTCTTATTAGTGAAGATAACAATAAAGATGAGGACAATAGTCCGAATAATTCAAATAATATAAATTATTAAGCTTCATCTCAAAAATTCAGAGAAATAGTTTTAGATGCATTTTCATATTTTCAGACTGCTCTCCAAAGTTTATAGTAAGATTTGAATATTGTAACAATTTATCAGAACAATACTCAAAAATAACTGAATAGTCTAATGTGTCAGCATATAGTGTCTTATTACTTTCAGAGAAATCTTATTTTCATTGCAGAATTAAGGAATTGTTAACTTCATCAATTAATCATAAAGACAAGTTTTAGTAAATTCTATCATTAACAACTGTATCTTCTTTATGACAGTGACAAATGAATTAAAAGTTCAAGTCCTATTTACACCTCCTAATTCTTTACTCTTGATTCTGTTATTAACAGAGGAAATATAACATAAATCACCTGTTATTTTTTATCCTAATTGTCTTCTATTCATAGCTTCCTTCATTTTACTTATTTCTACAATTTTAACAACAATATTAAACTTTTTATTCATAACAAAACTATTTGGAGATAATAGGAAAGTCAAAGTGGCATTAAAAAAGGTAGTCAAATAAGTGGAAAGTAAGATGGTTTTTTTTGTTACCTACATGCTACAAAAAATCAGTCTAGAAAAAGAGAGTGGGAAAGGGAAAAAGAAAAAGTAGTGGTAGTTATGCAATAAGTTGCAGACATTTGCTGAGGTAGATATATAAATAGGTAATTATGTAAACCACTATTTAGAAATGTATAAGCATTCTTTTTTGAAAATTTCAGATGTATCATTTTTGTTTATTTTATTAATAAGTTTATTTTATCTGATTCAAAATTAAAAAAAAAAAAAAAATATATTTAATTTTCTAAAAATATATAATGCATTGTTTACTTTCTTAGTAAATTTAAAAACTGTCTTGTATATAATCTATTATCTCTGTGCATGTGTTTGAAATAGATTAATTGTTCATAATAGAGATGAATCAAATTTTGTAAAACATCTGTAACCAGTATTTCACACTATCAGTGAAAACAAACTAGTTATAAAAATATGCATTTTATTCTATTCACAGTGTTCCTATTACACACTATCACATAAGAAAACAAGCACTATGTGCACAATATCTATAATGATAAGCTATAAACATATATACATATATATATATATATATACATATATATTTCTGAAGGGGTATAACATCCCTGAAATATTTAAAACTAAGTTTCTTATATTTCACACCTAATGCTTAATACTAAATCCCAAATAATAAACACACATACATATATATATATATATATATATATATACATTTAAATTATAAGAATCTATTGATACACCTTTTCTTTATATACTTTTATCATTTATAGATCCTATTTAAATTTGATTTTTTTAATGAATATTGTTCTATATGCAATATTAACAGTTACAATTTTAGGTTCCTACTTTTCTACAATAAACCTATGTTGTATACAGAAAAATTCACATTAAATACCTACACACAAAATATATATTGTATTTATAAAAACAAACCTACAAATATGCATTTTTCATGCGATCATGTTAATTTCTTCATTAATATTCATAATAATATATAAATATAAATAAAAGTATTTATATATATGTAATATACATGCATGTGCATCTAAATATAGAACAGCTGCTTTGCTCATGGCAAATCTGTTGACGTTTGTGCCTGACGTCATACAGACTGTTCCAAATCTACTTAAGTGTTCATGACCTTGACATCAACATACACATGTCTGGTAGATAGGTAAGTGAGTATGAGCATGCACACACACACACACACACACACACAGCAGGTATGTATGCATGTGTCTATGTGGTGTGTGTGTGTGTACTCACACTCACTTAAAATAAAATTTGCTTAAATATTCACCTGCTAAGATGCAAATTAATAATCCAAATTATTGTGTTTGGACTTTTAATTGTAGTTGGTTTACTTAGTAACCAATGTGCTAATATAGATGAAAAGATTAAGCTATACAATGTATAAATGAAACAATGTACTTAAATTCTTTTTTCAGTACTCCCCCAAAAATGTCCTTGTAAAATAGGTGCATCTTATAGGCTTGCAAATATATATGTATTACACACACACACACAAAATATGAATAAAAATCTTAATATAAAATAAATTTAAACAAAGATAGCAGGTAATTATGCATTGTATGGAATGAAATTGTAAGCAATGAAAAGTTACACATATTTAACCACACAAACAAACGTGTTCAAACAAAATCAGTTACCACTTTGGTTCAATTGTCGGATCAGATTTTTGATAGAGAAATACTATCTTATTAATCATCTACTTATTATAGTAGTAAGTAAAATTTATATCCAACTAAAAACTAATTTATAAAACAAACTAAAAAATGATTACTAAATTTGTTTATATGCTGTCTCAACACTCATAATAATAAGCTACATATGAACTCCAAAAATATACACACATCTTTAATCACTAGAAAATATTAGAAGTACATCTCTGTTAAGAGAATGATGAATGAAAGGTTAAGATAACTTTTAAATCCATCAAGTTACTATTTACAATCATACGTTTACACATAACTCATATGGTTATACTAGATGACCAAAAAAGTTCATTCAGTTTATAGAATAGAAATAAAAGACAATTTTTAATTTTGTAAATTTTCAACATCAGCTTTATTGAACAATATATTTACCGTTTTTTTTTTTTTTCCTCTATCTTCTGCAAATGTTTAAACAACTTCATAATTCCATCCTCCCAGAATTTTTTTTTTATTTTCTAAGCAAAGAATGTTCTATATGCCTTTTGCAATTTTCCAGGGAATCAAATTTTTTTTTTTTTATGGAGAGAATTCTGTAAAGACCAGAATGAATAGTAATCTGAAGGTATAATATTTGGTAGATTAAAAAAAAAAAATTATCTAGTGTTATTCTGATGGAATGTTACATTATTTTAACTAATTACAAATGCTTTTCATTGATTAGTCGTCGGGGTGACCTAAAGTCAGTATCAGCCAATCAGTGAGGGAGTCTATCCCCTTTACATTAGCGCTAGGCCAAGGAGATTGTTTTAGCGTCTGAGGTGGAGTTCCACACCTACCATCAGCTCCTTACTTTACCATACAGATTCCTGTGCTACTCATACGCTGAGTAGGCGAGGGCCGGTATTGAACTAGTAACCTTGTGGTTTCTAGCCGAAACTGTTTTCAATGGGGATCAGCACCTGTTAAAATCAATCATTTGGTTCTGGAAATTCCACCCTATATATATATATATATATATATATATATATATATATATATAGTATCACTTTCTTTATATAGTATCCACTTTCAATTTCCCATTTGTTTTGTTTGGTTTGTTTAACGGCATATCAACCTCAGTGGGTCATTTAATGCTGACAAAGAAATAAAATCATTCTTGATGGATATTCAATTTTTTATTTTTTATAAACAGATTTTTCTATTTAACCCATAGATGGGACCCTATCAGGTATTACCACTCCGGGTCAGAGTGGACCTGGGAGCAATGGTGATGAAGGGGTGCTCCACATTCCCCAGACCTGGAACCTCACCATCAGATAGAGTTTAACATCATTCCCAGGATTGATTGATTTTAATGGTATGTCAACCAATCCAGGGTTATTTTATGCCAACCGGTAGGTTGTGAGGGATGGTCAATTATTTTTTTATGTCTTTTTTCTAAGGATTTTTATTGATTTTGACAGAAGGTTGTTTGCTGTTTGTTGCTAAGTGGATTGGACATCAGTTGAAGGGATAAGTTTATAGGGTAAAGTCTAAGTTTGTTATAAGTGATAGTTTGGTAAAAAGTTTTTATGAACAATTTTTCTATTTAACCCACAGATGGGACCCAAATAGGTACTACCAGTCTGGGTCAGAGTAGGCCTAGGAGGAATGGTGATGAAGGGGTGCTCCACATTTCCCAGAGCTCCAGAACTGGAACCTCACAATCAGATAGATTTTAACATCATTCCCAGGACACTAAGACCCTCAGCCACTGCATTCCAGCACATATATGATAAAAAGGGTCGGGGCTTGCCATAAGGGCAATAGGGTTGGGGAATTGATATAGGTGCTAGAGCTTGATGTGACCAGCTGATTGATCAGAGAGGGCTTCTCTGACTGCCCGTCTAGCCTAAGCAAGGGTCTAAGTGGACTGCTCATCCACCAGGGTTCCATCCTTAAGCATCACGGGTTGCCACCCACATCCAACAGGTGGCCCCATTGGAGGGTTTTTACCCCTCTGCAGAGATGCAATCGGTATATTCTAAAGCCCCAGCTGACAGGACTTTTCCCATTTGTTATATAAAAATCAAAAATACACACAATGTATGCAATTAAAGTTTTTTATTTTTATTTTATTGATTATTCTTAATTTGTATATTTTGAGTATGTTAGCCATCTTCTGCACTGTTGATTATTTTCAAATCATATCTTTATCTAATTGCAAATAAACTCAACTGGTCTAGCAGAGCATGAGAAATCTCTCACTCAAAATTTCACAAACTACTTTTGACACATTTGATCATTTGCAGTACCTTCTTCATAAACTGTACATAAACCTTACTTTGAATTTAACTTAAAATCTCTTAAAAATGTTGAAGTTATCCAAAACTAAAACAATAGTGATGCCACTTAATGACAAAAGCAGAATGAACTTTTGAGTCAACTATAATATAACAAACTTAACATCTTTTACATATTTCATGCACATAAGAGTAAAACACTTATGTTTGTAAATATTTTCCTTAACTTTAACTTTTTTCTTCTAAATTAACAAAATGGCACATGCATTCAAACATTATATCTGCACACACACATGCTTATTTCATTTCTTCATTATACAATATTTTAGCAGTTTGACATCATCACACACACACACACACACACACACACACACACACACTTGGTTTGCTTACTTTTTAAGTTATTTTCACTACTATTAAACAAAAGAAGTCCTCACAACCTAGCATTATTGCATTTATACTTCATATAAAGTCATATAGTAACCTTTTACCTACAACTTTATAACTTACCTTGAATAGTTCTCTTAAAAAAGGCTTTACATGCCTCACATGATGACACACCATAATGGTATCCAGATGCCACATCACCACAAACTAAACAAATTTTCTTGCTCCGTCTGGATTCTCCTGATCAGAGATAGCAGTTGAGCTAAAGTCTGGTTTAACATCGTTACTGCATGGTGATATATTATCGCCACTGTCACCCTGGTAAGAACGGTCTGATCCATAATCATCGTGACCACTGTAGTCGGAAAAAACATCACGTCGAAAGTTGTCATCAAGAACTTGGACAGCACAGCGTCTCAAGCCCAATGGGCTGTTTGGTTCACATTTACCAGCTCTGTCTCCATCCTAAATATTTATTGGTAGATAAAGAAGAAATGACATTTATTTATATGGTAGATAAAGAAGAAATGACATTTATTGGATTTATTGGTAGATAAAGAAGAAATGACATTTATTGGTAGATAAGAAGAAATGACAAATGACATTTATTGGTAGATAAAGAAGAAATGACATTTATTGGTAGATAAGAAGAAATTATATTTATTGGTAGATAAAGAAAAAAATATATAATGCATAATGTGTTTCTATGTGTATAATGTGTGTATACATTAAAAAACATTTTCCTGATAAATACAAAATTAAAATTTTTTTTGTATAAAACACTCAACATTTATGAAAAACAAAGCCCATTTATAGACAGTGAGGTTTAATATTGTCAATCAGGAAAAACTTTACATAAAAAAGTCCATTTAAAAGAAAACATTTGGTTCTATTCTAACAGTAAAGCTATAACAAAGTAAATTTATATATATCTTAAGCACTCTTAACTTCTCACTCCCTACTATATTAAATCATAATTTACCCTTTAGAGAAATTATATTAATAGTATACTAAAAATTCTAGTGGAAAACATTAGGGGGAAAAAAAAGAAGCATTTTCTATTTTATAATACTTTATGCTTCTAGAAAAAAAAAAAAAAGAAGATTTATGAAACTAAATCACTACATTTTGCAAAAATTTCAATTTTAAAGTCAGATGCCCTTTCATACATAAAAATTATGAGGTTTCTTTTTTTTATTTTAATTGAGTTTTTTCTTTTCTTTTTTTTTGCATACAAATCCATCCTAAGTCATTAAAATGGAATAATAATATTTGACATATTACACTGCATCATTTAACATTGCTGAGCTAAAGTTTTAAATATTTAAAAAATATATTCAAATAATTTTAAGAAATAAAATAAATGCAATAATTGTACAGTTATGTTTATATGTATTATTAGATTAGAATAACAGAAATACCAAAATGAATGATAATTAATAAAAACATTGAAGTTAGGATACAAATTTTTGATGCAATCTTACACAAATTTCCCTCTTTTTATTTTCTTAATAGGTCAAAAACAAAATATCAAAAACAATAAAAACACCAGCTGATTTATAGTTGTGCCAAATTTTTATAAGTTTGAAATAATTCCCAAATTATTTACAAAATATCCTGCAGCATTTCCTGTTTTGGTTTCTTTGTTTTAATGACATATCAACCTTCATGGGTTATTTAATGCCAAAGTCATTCTTGTAAAAAAATAATAATAGTGGTATTATTTAACTCATAGCTCGGAAGTGAATGTAATATTGTGACTGGAGTTTGAACTTGCTTACTATGATGTTGCATTCCAGCACATTGGCTACCAAGACCCACTCACAGCATATATATATACATACACACACACACATACATGAATACATACACACGTATACATACATATACAAATACACACACACACACATATATACATTATATTAAAAAAATTGAAATTTTAATTTGAGAAAAAAAAAAAAATCCCGAGAATTTAAAAATCCAAAAAAACATTAATATCATTTTGTAAAATTTCTAAGAAAGGGAACGTTTGACCTAATTTAAAGATGTTGAAAAGCTATGGGCTGGCTGCTTATGAACTGAACATACAAATATGTTTCACACTCTCCAATCTCTTTTCCTCACTGAGAATAACATATATAACAAGGAGATAATCAAGATATATATAGAGGGGTGGAAAATGACAAGCAGAATGTGAGTTAGAGAGGGGGTCATTTTTGTCTTAATTGCAAATTACGACTAATTAGAACCAATTAAAATGAATTTTTTTTTTTCGAACATGACTTAATCCTAAAACCAAGGAATATTTTAGAATTAATTTTGTGTCATTAAACTAAATAGAAAAAAGGCCTCTAGCAAACAATCATTGATTCATTCAGCTTTAGTATGATACACATATATATAGTATATATATATATATATATATATATTATATATATATATACACACACACACATACATGCATATATATATATGTTCCCACCTCTGGTAAATTGAAATTTCTGGTGTATACACACACACACAGAAATACATACACACACACACACACACACACACACACTGATATATTATACACACACACACACACAGATATATTACACACACACACACACAATCAGATATATTATACACACACACACACACACACAGAGATGTATTATACACACACACACACACCACACACAGATGTATTATACACACACAGATATATTATACAACACACACACACACACACAGATATATTATACACACACACACAACACACAGATAGTTATACACACACACACACAGATATATTATATACACACACACACACACACGCATATATTATACACACACACACACACACACATATATTATACACACACACACACACACACACACACATATTATACACACACACACAACATATTATACATACATACACACACACACACATATTATACATACACACACACACACACATATATTATACATACACAACACACACACACATATATAATTATACATACACACACACACACATATTATATACACACACACACACACACACATATATTATACATACACCACACCCACACACACACTGATATATTTACATACAACACAACACACACACTGATGTATTATACATACACAACACAATATATACATACACACACACACATACTGATATTATACATACACACACACACACATACTGATATATTTATACATACCACACAACACATACTGATATATTATAGTCACACTACACACATACTGAATATCTACATACCACATACATACGATATATAATACATACACACACACACATACATACTGATATATTATACATAACAACCACACACATACTGATATATTATACATACACACACACACACACACATACATACTGATATATAATACAAACACACACACACACATACACACTGATATATTATACATCACACACACACACACTGATATATTTATACATACACACACACACACACACTGATATATTATACATACACACACACACACACTGATATATTATACATACACACACACACACACACACACACACACACACACACACTGATAATTATACATACACACACATACACATACAACACACAACAGCACACTGATATATTATACATACACACACACACACACACTGCACTGATATATTATAAACACACACACATACTACACACCACACACACACACTGATATATTATACATACACACACACACACATACATTTAATAAAACAAACAACTACAATATATTTATACATACCAAACAAACAACACACACACATTACATACTGATATATTATACATACACACACACACACATACATACTGATATATTATAGCACACCACACATACACATACATGACTGATATATTATAACACACACACATACATACTGATATATTATACATACACACACACATAAATACTGATATATTAACATACAACACACACACATACATACTGATAATATTATACATACACACACCACACTACATACTGATATATTATACATACACACAACACACCATACATATGATATATTATACATACACATCACTTCTTATAAGCATTATTATTGCCAGCAATACAATATGATATATTATACTACACACACACACACAACATACTGATATATTATAGCATACACAACACACACCATACATACTGATATTTATACATACACACCCACAACACAATCATACTGATATACTTATACATACACACACATCAATAACTGATCTATTATACATACTACACACATACAATACTGATATATATACATACACAAACATACATACTGATATATATATCTACACACACATAACATACTGATATATTATAATACACCACATACATACTGATATATTATAACAACACAAGCACACACATACTACTGATATATGTATAACATCAATACATCAGTGTGTGTGTGTATGTATAATATATCAGTATGTATTGTGTGTTATGTATAATATATCAGTATGTATGTGTGTGTATGTATCAATAATATCAGTATGTCATGTGTGTGTAGTATAAATATTCAGTATTGTAGTGGTGTGTGTGTGTAATGTATAATATATCAAAGTATGTATGTGTTGTGTGTGTGTATGTATAATATATCAGTAGTATTGTGTGTGTGTGGTGTATGTATATAATTCAGTATGTATGTGTGTGTGTGTGTGTGTATGTATAATCATCAGTATGTATGTGTGTGTGTGTGTATGTAATAATATATCAGATGTATGTGTGTGTGTGTGTATGTATAATATATCAGTATGATGTGTGTGTGTGGTGTATGTATATATATATCAGTATGTTGTGTGTGTGTGTTAATATATCAGTATGTATGTGTGTGTGTGTAATAAATATATCAGTATCGTATGTGTTGTGTGTGTGTTGTATCAAATATATCAGTAATGGTAATGTGTGTGTTGTGTATTATAATATATCAGTATGTATGTGTGTGTGTGTGTATGTATAATATATCAAAGTATGTATGTGTTGTGTGTGTATGTAATAATACTATCAGTGTGTGTGTGTGTGGTGTATGTCTATATATCAAGTGTGTGTGTGTGTTGTGTATGTATAATATATCAGTGTGTGTGTGTGTGTGTATGTATAATATATCAGTGTGTGTGTGTTGTGTGTGTTATATATATCAGTGTGTGTGTGTGTGTGTATGTATAAATTCAGTGGGTGTGTGTGTGTGTATGTATAATATATCAGTGTGTGTGTGTGTGTGTTGTGTGTGTGTGTGTGTGTGTATGTATAATATATCAGTGTGTGTGTGTGTGTATGTATAATATATCAGTGTGTGTGTGTGGTATGTAATTATCAGTGTGTGTGTGTTGTATGTATAATAAGTCAGTGTGTAGTGTGTGTGTGTGTATGTATAAATATAATAGTATGTATGTGTGTGTGTGTGTGTGTATGTATAAAATATATCAGTATGTATGTGGTGTGTGTGTATGTATATATATCAGTATGTTGTGTGTGTGTGTGTGTATGTATAATATATCGTATGTATGTGTGTGTGTGTATGTATGTATATATATCAGTATGTGTGGTGTGTATGTAATAATATATCAGTATGTGTGTAGTGTGTGTATGTATATATATCAAGTAGTGTGTGTGTGTGTATGTATAATATATCATATGTGTGTGTGTGTATTATAATACATCACTGTGTGTGTGTGTACTGTATAATATATCAGTGTTGTGTGTGTTGTAATAATATATCAGTGTGTGTGTGTGTGTGTGTGTGTATGTATAATATAATGTGTTGTGTGTGTATGTATAATATATGTGTGTGTGTGTGTGTATGTATAATATATATGTGTGTGTGTGTGTGTATGTATAATATATTGTGTGTGGTGGTGTGTATGTATAATATGTGTGTGTGTGTGTATGTATAAATGTGTGTGTGTGTGTATGTATAATATGTGTGTGTGTTGTGTATGTATAATATGTAGTGTGTGTGTGTGTGTGTCATAATGATTGTGTGTTGTGTGTGTGTGTGTGATAATATATGTTGTGTGTGTGTGTGTGTATAAATATATCTGTGTTGTGTGTGGTGTATAATATATCTGGGTGTGTTGTGTTATAATAATCTGTGTGTGTGTGGTGTGGTGATAATTATCTGTGTTGTGTGGGTGTGTGTGTGTATAATATATCTTGTGTGTTATATACATCTGTTGTGTGTGTGTGTGTGTGTGTATAATACATTCTGTGTGTGTGTGTGTTGTGTGTATAATATTCTGATTGTTGTGTGTGTGTGTAATATATGTGTGTGTGTGTTGTGTATAATATATAGTGTGTGTGTGTGTGTGTTGTTTGTGTGTGTATGGTATTTCTGTGTGTGTGTGTACACCAGATTTCAATTACCAGAGGTGGGGAACATGTATATATATAAGCAATGTATGTGTTGTGTGTGTATATATATATATATATTATATATATATAATATATATATATATATATATGTGTATCATACTAAAGCTGAATGCAATCAATGATTTGTTTGCTAGAGGCCTTTTTTCTATTTAGTTAATGACACAAAATTAATTTCTAAAAATCTTGGTTTTAGGATTAGTCAGTTCGAAAAAAATCATTTTAATTGGTTCTAATTAGTCGTACATTTGCAATTAAGACAAAGAATTGACCCCTCTCTAACTCACAATTCTGCTTGTCATTTTCCACCCCTCTATATATATCTTGATTTCTCCTGTTAATATGTTATTCTCATGAGGAAAAGAGATTGAGTGGTGAACATATTTGTATGTTCAGTTCATAGCAGCCAGCCCATAGCTTTTAACATCTTTAAATTAGGTCAAACGTCCTTTCTTAGAATTTTAGCAAAATGATATTAATGTTTTTTTTGGATTTTTTAAATTCTCGGATTTTTTTTTTTCTCAATTAAAATTTCAATTTTTTTTATATATATGTATATATGGTTGGTGTGGTGTGTGTATTTGTATACGTGTATGTCTAACGTGGTATGTATTCTGTATGTGTGTGTGTGTATGTATATATATATGTGTGAGGTGGGTCTTGGTAGCCAATGTGCTGGAATGCAACATCATAGTAAGCAAGTTCAAACTCCAGTCACAATATTACATTCACTTCCGAGCTATGAGTTTAAATAATACCACTATTATTATTTTTTTACAAGAATGACTTTGGCATTAAATAACCCATGAAGGTTGATATTCATTAAAACAAAGAAACCAAAACAGGAAATGCTGCAGGATATTTTGTAAATAATTTGGAATTTTTTTTCAAAAAAACTTATAAAAATTTTTTTGGGGCCACAACTAATAAATCAGGCTGGGGTGTTTTTTTTTTTATTGTTTTTGATATTTGTTTTTTGAACCTATTAAGAAAATAAAAAGAGGGAAATTTGTGTAAGATTGCATCAAAATTTGTATCCTAACTTCAATGTTTTTATTAGATTTTCATTCATTTTGGTATTTCTGTTATTCTAATCTAATATACATATAACATAACTGTACAATTATTGCTTTTATTTATTTCTTAAAATTAAATTTGAATTATTTTTTAAATATTTAAAACTTTAGCCAGCAATGTTAAATGATGGCAGTGTATATGTCAAATATTATTATTCCATTTTAATGATTAGGATGGATTTTGTATGCAAAAAAAGAAAGAAAAAACTCAATTAAATAAAAAGAAACCTCATAATTTTTATGTATGAAAGGGCATCTGACTTTAAAAATTGAAATTTTGCAAAATGTAAGTGATTTAGTTTCATAATTCTTTTTTTTTTTTCTAGAAGCATAAAGTATTATAAAATAGAAAATGCTTCTTTTTTTTCCCCTAATGTTTTTCCACTAGAATTTTTAGTATACTATTAATATAATTTCTCTAAAGGGTAAATATGATTTAATATAGTAGAGTGAGAAGGTAAGAGTGGCTTAGATATATATAAATTTACTTTGTTATAGCTTTACTGTTAGAATAGAACCAATGTTTTTCTTTTTAAATGGACTTTTTTATGTAAAGTTTTCCTGAATTGACAATATTAACCTACTGTCTATAAATGGGGCTTTGTTTTATTCATAATTTGAGTGTTTTATACAAAAAAATTTTAATTTTGTATTATCAGGAAAATGTTTTTTAATGTATACACACATTATACACATAGAAAACACATTATGCATTATATATTTTTTTCTTTATCTACCAATAAATATAATTTCTTCTTATCTACCATAAATTGTCATTTCTTCTTTATCTACCAATAAATGTCATTTCTTCTTTATCTACCAATAAATGTATTTCTTGCTTTATCTACCAATTAATGTCATCTTCTTTTATCTACCAATAATACCAATTTTCTTTATCTACCAATAAATGTCATTTCTTCTTTATCACCAATAAATGCCATTTCCTTCTTATCTACCAATGAAATGTCATCTTCTTCTCTTCCAAATAATATTTGGATGGAGACAGGCTGGTAAAGTGTGAACCAAACAGCCCATTGGCTTGAGACGCTGTGCTGTCCAAGTTCTTGATGACAACTTTCGACGTGATGTTTTTTCCGACTACAGTTGGTCACGATGATTATGGATCAGACCGTTCCTTACAGGGTGACAGTGGCGATAATATATCACCATGCAGTAACGATGTTAAACAGACTTTAGCTCACTGCTATGATCTCTGATTCAGGAGAATCCAGACGGGAGCAAGAAAATTTGTTTTGTTTGTGGTGATGTGGCATCTGGATACCATTATGGTGTGTCATCATGTGAGGCATGTTAGCCTTTTTTAGAGAACTATTCAAGGTAAGTTATAAAGTTGTAGTAAAAGGTTACTATATGACTTTATATGAAGTATAAATGCAATATGCTAGGTTGTGAGGACTTCTTTTGTTAATAGTAGTGAAATAACTTAAAAAAGTAAGCAAACCAAGTGTGGTGTGTGTGTGTGTGTGTGTGTGTGTGTGTGATGATGTCAAACTGCTAAAATATTGTATAATGAAGAAATGAATAAGCATGTGTGTGTGGCAGATATAATGTTTGAATGCATGTGCCATTTTGTTAATTTAGAAGAAAAAGTTAAAGTTAAGGAAAATATTTACAAACATAGTGTTTAGCTCTTTATGTGGCATGAATATGTAAAAGATGTTAAGTTTGTTATAATTATAGTTGACTCAAAGTTCATTCTGCTTTTGTCTTAAGTGGGCATCACTATTGGGTTTTAGTTTTGGATAACTTCAAACATTTTTAGAGATTTAAGTTAAATTCAAAGTAAGGTTATGTTACAGTTTATGAAGAAGTACTGCAAATGATCAAAATGTTGTCAAAAGTAGTTTGTGGAATTTTGATGTTGAGAGATTTCTCATGCTCTGCTAGACCAGTTTGAGTTTATTTGCAATTAGATAAAGATATGATTTGAAAATAATCGAACAGTGCAGGAAGATGGCTACATACTCAAAATAATCAAATAGAATAATCTACTTACAAAAAATTAAAAAAGCTTAAATTGCATATCATTGTGTGTATTTTGAGTTTTATATAAGAAATGGGAAAGTCCTGTCAGCTGGGGGCTTTAGAATATACCGATTGCATCTCTGCAGAGGGGTTACAAACGCGCCAACACTGTTGATGTGGTGGCAACCCGTGATGCTTAAGGTGGAACCCTGGTGGGATGAGCAGTCACTTAGTACCCTTCACATGACGTGGCAGTCAGAGAGCCCTCTCTGATCAAATTAGCTGTCACTCAAGCTCTAGCACTCTATAGTTATTCCCCAATCCTATTGCCTCTTATGGCAAGCCGCCCTATGTCATATATGTGCTGGAATGCAGTGGCTGAGGGTCTTAGTGTCCTGGAAGTGTTAAATATCTATTGATTGTGAGGTCTCTAGTTCTGGAGCTCTGGAAATGTGGAGCACCTCCTTCATTCACCTATTCTCCTAGGTCCTACTCTGACCCAGACTGTAGTACCTATTGGGTCCCATGCTGTGGGTTAAATTAGAAGTGTGTTCATAAACTTTGACCACTATAATTATACAAACTTAGACTTACCTCTATAACTTATCCCTTCAACTGATTGTCAATCCACTTAGCACAACAGCAAACAATTGTCAAAAGTTCAATAAAAATCTTAGAAAAAAAGACATTATAAATATATAATTGGACCATCCCTTCAAACCTACGGTTGGCATAAAATAACCCTGGATTGGTTTGACCTATAATCCTAAATCAATTCAATCCATGGAAATGATGTTAAACTCTATCTGATGGTTGAGGTTCCAAGGTCTGGGGGAATGTGGAGCACTCCCATCATCACCATTGCTTCCAGGTCCACTCTGACCCGGAGTGGTAATACTGATAGGGTCCGCCATCTATGGGTTATATAGAATCTGTTCTATAAAAATAATAATTATATTGAATATTCCATCTAGGAATGATTTTATTTCTTTGTCAGTCATTATAATGACCCTACTGAGGTTGATATGCCGTTTAAACAAACCAATACAAATCAATGGGAAATTGAAAGGTGGATACTATATAAGAAGTGATACTATATATATATATAATATATATATATGATATAGTATTTATTATATGGGTGGGAATTCAGAAACAAATGATTGATTTAACAGGTGCTGATCCCACATTGAAAACAGTTTCGGCTAGAACCACAGGTTACTAGTTCAATACCGGCCCTCGCCTAACTCGCGTATGTAGTAGCAGCAGGGAATCTGTATGTAAGTAAGGGAGCTGATTGGTAAGTGTGTGGAAGCTCCACCTCAGATCGCTAAAAAATCCTCCTGGCTAGCGCTCAATGTAAAGGGGATAGATTCCCTCACTGATTGGGCTGATACTGACTTAGGTCACCCGACGACTATCAATGAAAGCATTTGTAATTTAGTTAAATGATGTAACATTCATCAGAATAACACTAGATAATTTTTTAATCTACCATTATATACCTCAGATTATCTTATTCCATTCTGGTCTTACAGAATTCTCTCCATAAAAAAAAAAAATGTTGATTCCCTGGAAAAATTGCAAACAAATAATTTTTTTTTTCGTTTTTTATATCTTTGCTTAGAAATAAAAAAATGTCTGGGATGGATGGAATTATGAAGTTGTTTAAACTGTTGCAGAAGATAGAAGGAAAAAGAAAAAAAACGGTAGATATATTGTTCAATAAAGCTGATTTGAAAATTTTACAAAATTAAAAATTGGCTTTATTTCTTTCTATAAATCTGATGAACTTTTTGGTCATCTAGTATAACCATATGAGTTATGTGTAACGTATGTTGTAAATTAACTTGATGGATTTAAAAGTTATCTAACCTTTGCTCATTCATATGTCTCTGAAAGAGATGTACTTCTAATATTTCTAGTGATTAAGATGTGTGTATATTTTGGAGTTTCATATGTAAGCTATTATATGAGTGTGAGACAGCATAATAAACAATTAGTAATCATTGTTTTAGTTTGTTTTATAGATTAGTTTTTAGTTGGATATAAATTTTACTTACTAACTATAATAAGTAGATGATTAATAGATAGATTCCAAAATCTGATCGACAATTGAACCAAAGTGTAATGATTTTGTTTGAACACGTTCTGTTGTTAATATGTTAACTTTCATTGCTTACATTTCCATTCCATATGATATTTCGTATAAATTTAATATTAGATTTTATTCATATTCTTGTGTGTGTGTGTGTAGATTACATATTATTTGCAAGCCTTGATTAGATGCCTATCTACAATTCATTTAGGGTTAGTATATGTAGATTTGTACATTGTTTCCATTTATAAATGTATAGGGGCTTAATCTTTTCATCTATGATTAGCAACAGATCGGTCTTATAAAAGACCAACTACAATTAAAAGTCAAACACATATTTGCAGAAACGCGACCGCGAAAATATTTAAGCAATTTCTTTTAAGTGAGTAACACAACCTATATGTTGTATTCACAAGATACCCGTGTGTTGTGTGTGTTGCATGTTCATCGACAAATATCTAACTGTGTATAAAAAGGCACTTGATAGTAGGGATTGATATCACAACACACAACCACAGATTAATGCCATGGAGCAAAGCAGCTGTTCTATATTTAGATTGCACATGCATGTATTATTAACATTATATTAATTAGCCTAAGTATTAAATAAAAAAAAGAAAAACATTGATAATAATGCATATGTATTGGTTCTGTATTATATTATATATATATATTTCTTGTGTCGTGGATTTTAATGTCATATTATATTAGATTTAGGTTTTGTGAGAACGTAGGAACTACAATAAGAATCAAAAACAAATATAAAAAGTATATTTAATTATCACGGATATATAATGTTAGTCAGATATAGAAAAGGTAAAGAGTTCTTATAATTTATAATTGTATATACTATAGTATAGTACTATATAGATATATGTTGTGTGTTATATTTGGGATTTAGTATAGCCATAGGTGTGAAATTAAGAACTTAGTAAAAACAAGGTTATATCCCTCTAGTATATTATAAGTATTATTATATATATTATTCGTAGTAATTTTACTAGCTCAATGATATTGTGCACAATAGTGCTTTGTTTTCTTATGTGAAGGTGTAATAGGAACACTGTGATATTAGAATATAATGCATATTTTATAACTAGTGTTTCTACTGGATAGTAGATGAATGACTTATCTAGATAGATTATTTGATTCATCTCTATTTGAATTTCTTATATTTCATTCTCTCTCGTCGAGATAATAATTATATACCCAAGACAGTTTTTAATTTACTAAGAAAGTAAACAATGCATTATATAATTTTCATATATATAGACTTACGAGTCTCTTTTTTTTTTTTTTTAATTTTGAATCAGATAAAATAAACTTATTAAAAAACAAAGATTACATCTGAATTTTAAATAAGAATGCTATATCATTCTAATGCTGTATATATTCTATTATATCTCTACATCACAAATGTCTGCACTTATTGCACATAACTAGCCACTACTTTTTTCTTTTTCTTCCTCTCTTTTTCTAGACTGATTTTTTGTAGCAATGTAGGTAACAAAAAAACCAATCTTACTTTCCACTATTGTGACTACCTTTTTTAAATGCCACTATTGACTGGTTCCTATTATCTCGCAAATATTTTTGTTATGATATAAAAAGTTTAATATTGTTGTTTAAATGTAGAATAGTAAAATGAAGGACTAATGATAGCAAGACAAATTAGGATAAAGATTATACAGGTGATTAAATGTTATATTTCGCTCGTTAATAACAGAATCAAGATAAAGAATTAGGAGGTGTAAATAGGACTTGAACTTTTAATTCATTTGTCACTGTCATAAAGAAGATAGCAGTTTGTTAATGATAGAATTTACTACTTGTCATTTGATTTATTAGTGAAGTATAACAATATCCAGTTGCAATGAATAAGATTTCCGAAGTATAGTCTACTACACATTACGCACGTGTGTTTATAGAGATATATGATTATGTTTGATACATATCAATCTACTATTATATTTTTGGAGAGCAGTCTGGAAAAAAATGCAAAACTATTTCGTCTGATATTTTGAGATAACTAATTTTAATATTGAATTATTCAGGACTATGTCTCATCTTTATTGACTTCACTAATAAACTAGCACATCATGTCGATATATCGTGGGTAACCATATTATATGTTATAGGAAACGTGGTTGAATAGATGCTTCTAAATAAACAAAGCACAAACATTTTAAATCTTTGGAGATTGAAGAAGTTAATGGTGTATAAAGTTAATGTTTCTTAGCAAACAGTTCAATCTTGATCTCTTTATTAATCACAATAAATATCTTTTTATCATTTATCCTGCTATAAGAGTTCATTCTGATGACGAAGCCAGTAAAGTACAAAAACGAAAAATAATTAGTAGGTAGTAGTAGTTTGGTCAGAACATTCCTTGTGACATAGCACATATATGATACAATTACGATTCTACATATATATTTTCACGATTCACTACACTATTATATTTCTATATTGTCATAGTGATTTGTTTTTATGTCGACTGTCTTTATATTATATTTAGAATTTTAAAAAAAAAAAAAATATTTTGAGTATGTATATGATTTTACTAGTACAATGAAAGAAAATTTGATAATATATTAATATTTTATTACACACTTATTGTTTCAAATAGAAATGTTTTGTTTTGAAGAATTCATTAACAATTTTTGGGAGAAAAGATAAGGAACTATAGATTTAGTACTGGTAAGTAAATAGTTGTAAGCAATATTTTTCTCAACCTATACTATTCGCTTTTATTCATCACGATTTCTCTTCTTAGAAATAGGATTTTTTTTTTCAATAAGTATGGCTCACTAATTTTTCTTGCTCAGATAAAAATGTCAACTGTCTGAGAAAGTAATTGGAGCGTGAGTATCTCCAACTTTTTCACATTAACTAACTCCAGCCAACATTTTTTTTTTTTTTTTTGAAATCTTACTCCTCTTAAGCATTTATTTATTTTGATAATGTCTTTTTTAGTCCAGGTTTTATGGTACATCAGCATAGTTTTCTCATCGTTCGTATATGAGTTAATGTTATGTTACTATAATCAAGGTTTCATATAGTCCTTATTTGTTTATAAATTGTGGACCCATTGTCTACGTGATTGGTACTTGTTCATTTTAAAGAGATCATAAGTTCCAGGGTATTCACTATAAAAAAGTTACTATATTTAATCATAATTATCCATTAAGACAATGATATGCTCTAGGAACATCTGTTAGCTTTTCCAGTTGCTACTTCCCAAAGAGCATATTTCCCCTTTCCTAACTTCTTTTTTTTAAGACTTGTTTAAAAAACAGTTGTGGTATGGATTATCAAAGTTTTCTTAATTTTTTTAATTCAATCTTTTTAAAATTCTTTAAGCCTTGGTTCACATCTCGACTATCTTCTATATATGTTTCATAGACTTAATGAACTCCATTCAGTATTATTGAAACCATTTAAAGTTATGTGATAATATTAAATTAAAGTATGTGATAATAATTTTAAATGTAAAATTATGTGATAAATATAATGTAAAAGTTATGTGATAATATTAAATGTATAAAGTTATGTGATAATATTAAATGTAAAAGTTATGTGAATATTAAATGTAAAGTTATGTGATACATATTAAAGTATTATAAGTTATGTGATAATATATGATTTTTATGATGGTGCATCATCAGGGTAACATTTCTGCAAATATTAAAAGCACAGTAGTGATGTATGATGAGAAATGCAAAGTAATGAAATTATAGGTCATAACACTAAATTATGAATAAAATAAAAGATGTCTAATCTTGTGGTTAATTTTCTTGTTTTATTTCCTTGCACCTCATATTATACTAAACCCAAACATTAGTCTAAAATCAAGTTATAGTTATTTGGTTTTTTGTACAACTATTTTAATGCCAGTTTAAGAACAATTACATTTGGTTGTGTGCTGTCTTTAAGTCATTGTTTTATCACTTGGAATAATAACAGAACTATATAGGGATCGAAATGCGACATAACTTCTGATTCGTGTTTTTAGAAAATTACACGTCTGCTGTTTGCCTAACAAAAAAAATAGATAACCTTATATAGGAAGAGAGTCATAAGTATACTATTATACTTTGTGTTCCAGGTATTCTAGACTGCTGAAAACTACCTATGTGCAGTTTCCCAAAGGTTAAGAGCTAGAAGAAGAATGCATAAAGATCTAACTTCTAAGAGAAGTAAACTTTCTAACTAGACCAGATAAAATAATTTTACTATTACATAGATTTATTAATAGAGGTTGTATATTTACCTATATCTGCTGCTGACTGTTGATGCTAAAGGGGCAAAATATAGGATCAATAAACTGTTGTATAGTCAGAAACATTTGACCTCAAAAGTTCAGAAGAGACAATTTTTTTCTGGGTCATTTATTTCTTGAATATTTCATAGACGTTCTTAAATAATTTGGTGTCAATCATTAGCTACCATTATTAATTCAAGGAAAAAGCTGAACTTTGATCTTGATTTAGTAATTTGGATAAAAAACACCTATTTATGGGTTACCAGGAAATGGAACTCTTAGAATTATAAGGAAAAGTAGGATAATCTATATGATTGTTTTGATTTATATCATAAAGCATTAAAATAGTAAATGGAAACTAAAGTATCTATTAAAAAGGGAACGTTATTTATTGCATTATGTTCCCAAAAGGTTTTTCAATAGATACAAAAGCTCTGTATTACTTAAAAAATGTACTTGGATGGCTTAACGTTAAATGGTGTAAAAAAGGTATAAATAATTCAAGCTCAGTTAAAGTTCTAGCTAAATACATTTTACATTCACTTTGTACTAATGCCCATGGGAAATTTATTAGTGAATCTCTTTCATCTGTCAGCACTGGACAAAAGAATACACGAACTGTACCTTCTATGGGGTAAATCCTCCCCAATGGGGCCACCTATTGGTATGGGTGGTGACCCATGATGCTTAAGGGCAAAATCCTTTGTGGTTGAGGAAATCTGACATGCAACACTCCAGGCTTTGGGCCCCTTGACTTAGGGCTAAACAGGCAGTCTGAGGGGCCGCTCTGATCAAATCAACTGATCACTCACAGCCAAGAACATGATGATTGTCCCGACCCTATTACCAATAGAACCCCCAACGCTATTTATCATATATGTGCTTGAAGTTAGGGTCTTAGTGTCGCTGGAATAATGTAAACAGCAATCATGGTGAAGTTCGGCAATTTTAGAAGCTCAGTGAGTATGGAGTACCTTTCATTCACCATTACTCCCAGGTCCACCTGAACTGAAGTAGTAGTAACCTGTTAGGCTTTATTGTATGGGTTAAATTAAAAAAGTGTTTAAAAAAACCTCATTTCAATACCCATGCAAGATGAAATAACATTTTCAGGGCCATAAAATAACCCAATAAGGTTGACATGCCATAAAATCCAACCAACACCAATGATCTATCTTGCCCACCCCTTGGTAATAATGAGCAGACCTTGATTGAAGGGCACTCTGAATTCAAATTCTCTCTTATCTTTGTGATTATACTATATTTAGAAAGATTTTGGTGTAAATCCTGAGGGCAAATCTGGAACTGGATTTTCCTTAGTTTATATTTGGCAACTACTTTGATGGGCAGTGGTACCAAACTATGATCGGACCACATGTGCCATCTTCGGACATGTGTCTGTTTGGAGAACATGCATTGTCTCTGTGGTGAGCGCTTTCAGCATTAAAACTCTGAGGAGTATGGTCGCAGCAAGTTTATAACACCATTGAAAGGCAAAACTAAAAGGAATAAATACAATTGACAATATGATATTGAAACAATATACAAAATATAGTAGAGGCTTAATAAAACTAGCTCATGTGCTTAATGAATTTTCAGAGTAGCAGATAGTTTTAATAAAAGGTTATTGAAAAGGTAGAAATAATACTTGTAAGTAAAGAGTTGTATATATATCTAGTATGTATATCATGTTAACAAGTGAAGTGAAATTAAGACTAATTGTGTAAAAGAAAATACTAGTAAATATATTATTATAGTCTGTGTTAGTGGTATATATACAAATGTTCAAATTAATTAGCAGAGTTTCCATGCTCGGTATATGAAGAAAGACAAGATCTTACAATTATGTTTGAATTATTGGACTTTAGGAAAATTAAGAAAAAACTTCACCTATGATCTTTTTGCTGATAAAGAGATAAAACCAAAAGTCATCTCCCAGAGATAATTCTAAGGTTTTACCTCTAATTATATATATAAGGGCTGTTAAAAGAGATATATAGGAATCTAATCTTAAGTGTAACACGATACTAACTCTTTTTGGACAACATTTATCATGCTATACAATCTTGTTCATATCTCTTCAACAATCTGGAGAAAAGCAAGACTTGCCTAATGTAAATCCATTATTTATAAGCTTGTAAAATGCTACAGATTTGTTTTTAAAATGGGATTTTAAGAGCATTTTTTTTTTAGTAAGGAATTGATAGGCAGTCATTTTATTAGAAACTACTAACTTATTTGGAACAGAAATTTGTCTATTTATGTTTACCTTTAAAATGTTATTGTCATTAAATTATTTTGTAAGAGTTGAACAATGATGAATAAAAAATACATGCAAACTTCTTTTTTTTTAACTTAGAGAATTGAATAGTTTTTATAAAGATAATAGTGAGAGATGACTTTAACACTTTAGTTTATAAAGTAAACAAAATAAACAAAGTTCTTATCTTTGGTTTCTTTCTTTTCAATAATTCTGTTTAGGCATCTAAGTTTCAAACTGACCTGTCTTTCATATTACACATTGTCTCCTTTTTAAAAAAAAAATTGTTTTTACATACAAACTGCAAGCTTTATTTAATAAGGGACGAAAATAAACAATAATAGAATGAAATAATCCCTTTGGTTTCAACAGTAATCTATTCTCATTGGGTGTTGAGTTTTTCATTGGCCTGACACATCTTGATATGTAGTAAGCTTGCACCACCATATATATTTTTTAATTTTCCCCTATTCTTATCCTTATGAATTTTCAGGCTAAGGAAACAAATGTTTCACAAAAACATTTTGTTAAAAAAAATAGTATAAGGTTTTTTTTTGTTTTTTCATCAATGGGCACTGCCTTTTCTACACTATTTTCCTATTTATAAGATGCTCAGCTGTGTGCAAATATTCATTAAAAATTCTAAAAAAAATTTTGGTCACAACTTGGTATTATAGTTCTTCCTTTTAATTTGATTATCAAAGTGTTTTTTATGCTCAGTTTATTGGCTGTTTCAATGAGGATATGAATAGATCTTATCATGTTCATTGAGAAAGACTTAATTCCTTACATTTTTTTAGCTGCAAAAAATGAATACAAACATTTGTGAAACTGATTCAGATGGTTTAACAAAATTATAGTATTTTAGGTAGAGCTCAATCAAAAATAAATGAGAAAACTTTTTTTCTAGGGAAATGTCAAAATCAAGTGTGGAAGGAGAGAGAAAACAAAAGCAGCTGAGACAAGGTGAATAAACTAGTTCTTGTTATATTACCACCTGGGATTCCAATGCATTGGAGTATCAAATATAAAGAAAGAGAAAGGCACTGATAAGGCAAGTTGGATGAAGATTCTATTGTGAAAAATAGGATCCACTTTTCATATAAGATATATCTCATTGATTTGACTGGATGGAAGAACACCAGTAAAAGAAAAAAAAATGACTGAAAAGGTTAGAATTAGTTTTTGAAAAAATCTAATAAGGAAATAGATTTTTAAAAATCAAAAAGCATTGCGCCATTTACTTCTAAAGTTTTTTTTATTTTTTTAAAAAGTCACCTATCAATTTAGACTTTTTACTTGAATCTCTTGAATCATATATGTATTTGTCTAATCCTTCTACACGAGAAGGATATGACTCCAGCTCAATGTAAGCTGAGGTTATAACAGATTTGAATTGGGGAGTTTTCCTCGCTTCTAGACGCAGTTGTCCATACCAAGGTTAAAAGCCTGTCAGCTGGGGCTTTAGATAGCACTGACTGCACCATGGGGCCTACCTGTTGCCAGGGCTTGGTTGCTGTGATGCTAGAACGGAATCTTGGTGATGAGCCAGTCCATATATGACACCCACTTGGCTTTTATTTAGCTAGACGGGTTAGTCCAGAGACCCTCTGATCATTGCTAGTCAGTCAGCCCGTAGATCTAGTATGATTGTTCCAACATTATTGCCTATATGGTAAGCCCCAACCCTTTTTATCCATAAAATCTTATTAATTTGCCCCGCTTTAGGAAGGCAAGTGGCTGAGGGTGCTTATTGTCTGGTAGCATTAAACTATTTGATGTGAAGTTCCATGTCTGGCTGTGGGGAATGTGGAGTACTCCTTGATCATCAATTGGCTCCAGGTAGTACCTGTTAAGTCACATCTACAGGATGATAGAAAAATAAGTTTAAAACAAATGGAGTTTAAAAAATATAAATACCCATCAAGAATGAATTAAAACAAAAACGTCTCGGCATAAATAACCAATGGATGACATGTCATAAAAACCAACCAACCAACCAAACCAACACCAAGATACTGTCTGTCCTATATTTACGGCATAGATGAATTCATACCTTTCAAAAGGAGTATTTAAGTAGAAATGAGCCGTGGTGAAATACTTTAAGGTGGACTTTTGTTACAGCAGGTACCTTAAGCACCTGATATCAAAATGTTGATTCAGTATTTAATGACCTGAAAAGGGTTTGTTATGCCGTAAAACAAAAAAAGAAACCAACTAAACTGTAATTGCCGTATGTGAAATGCAAACCAGCCTCATCCATGATTTGAATCTGTTCCATTTCCTATGATTGATAACCATTTAGCACCACCGCACCTCACTTGAATCAATTATTAACTCTGATGTAATCACCTCTATATCAGGGGTACTCCAAAGTATTATTTTCATAAGATACTGAATACAATTGCACCAATGGATAGAGCAAGTTTTCAGCTAAAAAAAAAAAAATTTTTTTTCCACATAGTTACCACATTTTTATGAGGTATGAACCAAAACCTGCATGTTGTGCTGGTAATTTGCACCGTGCAACTAACTAACTTTTTCAACAGAGCAATGATCTCCATTTTTCATCCACGCCTGCCATTGTGGGCAGATGTATGCTCTTTATTTGCATGGTTACAGCTGTGTTGATTGTAACTTGTCATTCATCACTGTTGCCTGAGGAAATACATTACGATCACTGTGGCCCATAACTACTGTTTGATTCTCATAAGTGGTTTCAGCAAGTTCAATGAATGTCAGTGAGATTCTTTTTTTTTTTTTTTGCTTTTTTTTTGTATGCAGGATTCAATGATCACCTGCTTTCACACCATTTTCCAGACTATTGCTTCAAATCCTTATCTGATCTGTAAACAAAGCAAAAATAATTTGTCTTACCGGCAAAAATGTGTGCCCCCTCTTTCAATATAATCAAATATTATATTGAATTAGAAAGGCAAATGAAATTAAAAAAGAACACAACAAAGATTACCTTATTTTTACTTTATTCATTGATTTCAATATAATTATACATAGGATCATTTTAATACGTTGAGAATAAAGCAATAGTATCAGAAATTAATGACACCAGTAATTATTTATAACAAGGTTTTATTAAAATCCGGTATGCAATTATTTCAACCTATTCAATGTAATATTTCTTAATGAAATATAACACGCATCAAAGGATTTTAAACACATTAATGATTATGGGCTGTTTTTGAAGCAAATCACCTCAGCTAGTCCTTGATAGAGACATTGTTAAATAAATAAGGTGCTAATTAAGATTAATAATTATTATTTAATAACCATTAAAAATATAACATAAATAACCTAAGGGAATTGTATAGCATTGGTGGTGAGGTAGTTTCAGTTACAGACAGACACATAATCTTCATTAGATATAGATTAGTGGGATACACATCCACCTTTCAATGTGGACAATGTAAAATAGGAGGATACTGTTCAGAACAAACCCTACTAAAGTGTAGCACTGAAAATGTTAGTCAATGTGGTGACTATAGAAAAAAGTGTTTTTGTACAGTAAGCTGTAATTCCATATATTTACCAACCACTCCAAGTAGTAGGATGAGAACAGGTAATTTCTTAAGCAGGGTTTAACGCAGTTTCCCTTCTCCCAATACAGTTCCATACCAAGGTTTAACAGCCCAGTCTGCCATACTATTTACTCATAATGGATAACTAAGAAATGAAATATTTCTGAAAATAATGCGATGGGGAAGTCACATGAAAAATAAGTCATAATGTTAAGTTGGGAACAGCATAACACATGTAGGTATTTACCCAATCCATTTGGGAACTTGTGACATAATGACTTAAATATGGGGCATCCAGTGAGGACAACATACACATGTAATGTAAGTAAGACTACAGAAAAATATCAATATCTTTTCTTTCTTTTTTTTCCTAACTTGTCTATTTTTAAAATCCGTTTTATTAAATTATATTGAATGGTAATTGTTACTAAAAAAGATAAATCCCTGTTTGTAGAAAAGTATTATATTTTTTTTAATTATTTTTTGAGTGTCAACAATCATCTATTGATTTGAAGCATTTGGCTTGGTCTTGAATGCGGTAAAACAAAAACAACCAACCAGGTGTATACTATATAATGCAACGCAGCCTTGTCCAGGATTTGAATCTGTCCATTTCCTATGATGAATAGACCATTCACCCCAGGCACCTCAAACTTGAAATCAACTTATAACTCACACGAATGCATAATGTCTGACATATTATCCTTACATACCCTGCCTAAAAAGGCAAAAAAAAAAACCCAAACCAAAACTTTTTTAATCAATGAAAGTTGATTAAATTGAATAACGATTTTAGGAAATTTTTTTTTTTTTTCTTTTTAATTTTTTGGCTATTGAAGTTTGAAATTTAAATACTGTGTGATTAGTTTATGTCTTGCAGCTATTGTTTACTCATTGATTAGTCTATATTGCTTAAGACAGATCCGTCTATTTCCATATGAAGACAAACCTTTCTGTAGGTGTAATATCATGCATCTAATTTGGTAGGCTTGCATAAACATTTTGTTTGTCTGTTGGTGACTTTTCTCTTATTGTATGTTTGTGTTTATTTTTTATGATACCTTTAAGTGTATAATAAAAACAATATAAATGGTTGTTAGTATCTTTGATTATTTCTTTTAAATATTTTTGTTTTTTCAATCTTAGAAGGCAGTTTATATTAATAAAACAAAATTTTCATTTGTTAAAAGTAAATATAAAGATTTCAGATTTTTGTTTTTACTATAAATTATAAATGAGGTTCATTCATAGAACTGAAACATTTACTGTTTTCCCATTCAATAAAAAAAAATTGTAAATCTTTTTTTTACTTGCTCTCCTTTCTTTAGGATTTTGTCACTGTGAACAACTAGGAATTTTTCCTCATTTACACTTTTTTTTTTTGTATATAATTTTAGTTGAAAATTTATAGGTTTTTTAATTTTTTAACTACATTCCTATCTACTCCTACTGTACTTATTTTGGTTCTGTCACTGACCTCATGAGAATGAATTTAAAAGATTGTCCTTAATTAGTTTTCTTTTATCTACCTTGCAAGTGGGAGGGAGTCTATCTCGCTGTTGTTCATTTTGCCTAACCTAAGCTAACCAGTGGAACTAAGTAAAAGTATAATCACATTTTTTTTTTTTTTTTTTTTTTTTTTAGATATTAAATTACTTTCTAATATATAATTCAGAAAAAAAATGATTGTTAATGATAGTTTTTGATTTTCATTCAGCTCACTTATTGTATTTGCATTCGGCGATTTTTGATATTGACTTTATATCATATATTAAAATGAATAATATGAATTTTATGACGCAGTTAAACTTATTTGTAAATCTTGAGTTTTCAGACAAACTTTTTTTTACCTACTATTGTTTTGTTAACCACATTTAGACTTGAGTTTTGTTAAATTTCGCATACTATCACCATTCTCACTCAAACCCTAATATCCATTGAGTATAAGAAATATACTTATACATTTGATGAAAAGAATGCACATTTTTTTTTTTTCTGCGCTTGTTTCAGGCTCGCTCCCAATTCCCAGTTTGAAGGGATAGAAGTTTGTGAAAATATAGCAGAAAAATTAGTTGAAATATAGAAGTAAGTTGTCGTGCAGCCAGACAGCAAGGGAGTCTATCCCCTTTTCACTAGTGCTAGACCAAGGAGATGTTTTTTGCATGAGGTGAAACGCCACACCTACTTTTACCGCACAGATCCCTGTGCTACTCATACGCTGAGTTGGCAGAGCCAGTATTGTACCAGGAACCTTGTGGTTTCCTAGGTGGACGCTCTACCAACTAGCTAAACCAGCCTTTGAATATTAGGCATGGTTATTTTCAATATAAGGGCATATGTGAACTTAATATAGATAGATATATAGAATGATTCATGTCAAATCAACAGTTTTTAGACAAAAATTAACCAATAAACCAAATGGAAGTTTGTTGTTTTTGTTTTTGTTTTTGCAATTTGTACACTTATATTAGACTTACATGATAATGAAATAGTACCAGATTAATCTTATTATATCCAATTGTCTCAAGCCTGAACACAATAGTTTTTTTGTTCCAGAGAAAAGCTTTTAAATTACTGAAAGACAAAATTTGAGTATCAAAAAGCTGATATAGCATGTATATATTTATTTTGTAAGAGAACATATGATCAGGCATAGATACTGTATATTCCCTCACTGGATGAATGGGAAAATGAGGCAGACATCTTGAAAAGATAGATTTGATCAATTCTACACAATTAAGAACTCAAAAACTTTTCTTTTTTTTTCTTTTCTTTTCTTATTTTATATCGTCAAACTGAGGTGGAGAATAAAACTGTCAACTTTCAATATATGAATTATAGAACCATGATTTTTATAATCTATTTATAAGGAGTGTACACTAATAACTTTACAGACTAAGACTAGGGTCATATAAAGTGTAAATTGCCAGCTTTGCAGTCATATAGTTTACCAACTCCGATTCCAATTGATCCTTAATTACTTCTGACTCTGATCCACAGCCTGCAGTTACTAAATCTGACCTATTATATACATGTTTAAAGACATTACAGAATTTTTTCACAAGCAATGTATGTAGGATTAGTGGTTAGGATGTGGTGCCTGGACAAATATCCAGACAGTGAAGAGATAAAAGGTGCCATTTTGCACCGCAAAGGGCCTTTTCATCTTTTATTATACATCAAATCCCAAATTTTAGTTTTAATAATCATATTAGCCTTAGGTGATTTCAAAAACCTGACACTGGGAAAACTTATAAACTTTAAAAAATTGAGATGGAAAAATGCATAGAATATTTTAGCAAAGAAAATTTATATATTGCAATTGAGAATGATGAGAAAAGTTATGCATGTGAAGGTGCTCATGCTAAGATAGCAGAGCAGATTTTCTTAAATATATATTTTATGTGGTGTTATATATTATGTGAATCATGGACGATAGATATGATTGCTAGTTCTTTCAATGTTTAGTGTCTGATGAAAAATCTTGGCATGATTTTGAATCAGCTTTTTTAAATATTTATTTCATTATAATCATTTTTTTTTCTTAACAGCAATTCATCTGTGTAATTAAAATGTAGCCAAAGCAAAAATATCTAGATTTTTTCAG